>JAJTUE010000013.1:145225-745225 GCA_036971405.1 Orbilia quercus
AAAAAGGCGAACTGTTTCTCTTTTTTTCTTTCCCGAGTTTTCACATATCTCCTTCTGCCCCCCTCTGAATCGAATCGGTCTTTACCTGCGGAATAGCTCGAAGCTGTACTTGAGCCAACGTTAACCTCATTCCGGCCTTTAGAACTTTCGTTCTTTCTCTCTTTCTCACCCTGCTTTCTCCCCCTCTCTTCAATCCCCTCAGCTCTACTCTTCTTTTTTTATCCGAGCTTTTCGAATTGCCCAAACATTTCCAAACCGGGCACATTCCTAGCTGGTAGTCATCACCGTTGGCATCGGGCGGCAACCCGTGTAGCTCTCTCGTTTCAATTCGCATTCAGTTCACAATCGTCGAGTTTTGCACTACCGAATTTCCGAGACGGCAAGCTGAGCTTCCGCCCAAGAAGCAGCCCGATCGTCTGCATAGGAGAGGCCTAATTCCTCGCAGACTTTTTGCTTGTCTTCGGTGGCTGTTTATAATTATTCTCCGGGAAAAAGTGGGATCTGGGAAAGCTTCCTCAGCCCTTGCACATCCTGCTTTGGTGTCCTTTAATTCTTTCCTCGAAGCTTCTTCGATTTAATCATTTGGTCGCTGCATTTTATTCTCTTTTGACGGAACGGACTCACCTCGTTCTCTTTTTTCCCCCTCATTCATATCCCTCGCTCCAGTCGACCTCGACCGGCCAACGTATACGTACCTGCAGTTTTCAGAAGCCCAGACATAAATTACCTGCAAGTGAGGAGGGGAAGGAGAAGCTGCATTGATTGTTTGAGCTTGGTCCATTGCTCGGGTACTCGGACTCGGAGTGGGATAGTGAGCAAGCAGAGCAGAGCACAGCAGCACAGCAGCATAGCAACCACCAAGCAAGGGCCCTCCGCCGCCGCCGCCAATTAATTAACGTCGTCGACGACACCCGCAACACAGCACTCCCTCCCTTTCGCCATTCCATCCCATCTCCTCTTCCTCTCCTCCCTTCTCACCGTCCTTATCCTTCCACCCTCTTGGACGTACATCTACAGAGTCGAATTGCCTCCTCCGTTTGCAGCAACTCTCTCAGCCAGTCCCCAGCATTCCATGTTCCCGTCACCGACAACACATCCCGTCCCTGCCGCTTCTCGAGCCTAGCTCAGCCGCCTCCTCCCTTGCTCTCAACAAACGATAGCTTTCCTTCGAGAACCCGAATACACCATATACCCAGCTCTTCATCAGAGCCCTCTATCACCCATGATGATGTCAAGGACTACTTCCGCGGAACCTCACATTGCAGGAGGTCCCGTTGACCCGGATGGCGAGGTCGTCTGCCCGCTTATGCGACCGGATGGTCGCAGGTGTCTTAAAAAATGCACTGGGGTGAATGATTCCCCAATCCTCGCTTGTCAAACTCTGTCTGAGATTGCTTGCCTTCGTTGATGACTAACTTGTGCGACTTTTTCATAGGAGCGGAGATATCGATCGATGCAGGAACATATTCGTCGTGCACATCCCGACGACTATGTGCCCAGACTATCGGCAACAAAGGATAGCTTTGAGAGGATGATTAAGAACGCCACACTGAATGCTGCTTCTGCAAATGGTTTGTCGCAGTTGTCAAATGTGTCAATGGGAGGTCCACACAGTCCAGGTAGGGGAAGGAACCTTCAGCCTGGAGGCGGGGAAGAGAGAGCAAAGAGCACCGGTTGGAGTAAGCATGATTGCAGCGAATCTGATCGAGAGTTGATTTCATTATCTACCTCGGAATGAACCTCACTAACCGATGCTTCTACTTTGTCAGGATATGAAGACAGCTACGAAACTCGAATCGAAGATCTCACCCCGCCATCTACAAACTCAGATGCCGACCAGTCAAGCACAACCACTTCCTTAAACTCGATGAGCATGAGCAGAAGTGCCACTGTATTTTCGAGTTTTGGAAGTGATGTTTCGCAGGTAGGCATATGAAAAATCTTTTTTTCCCTCTCGCCAATAAACCAGAGATATGCTAATCCCCCCTTGTCAGCCAACTCTCCCTAAACCTCTGCAGACCTCTATGCCCCGGAAACGTAAGAACAACTCATCGATCGATAACACCCGTCGACATCATACCTTTCATCCTTCTTCTGTTTCGACAATGCAAGGCCTTGAACCTCTGCACATCCCGCATGCACCATCCCGACAGCGGAAGCGACTTCCACAAATGATGACCTCCCCGCATCTTTCTCGCCAGAACACCCCAATGTCTTACGAGCCAAGCAGCGCTACCGGAAACGAATCCGACCCAGATCGCACTCTCGAACACGATGATATGGCCCGGCCTTCTTCCTCCACCGTTAGTGGTGATGACGAGGCCCGGACCCGCTGGGACGAGCTGGTATTTGTTGCTTCGCAGGCACCCGAGTTTCTGAACCAACCACCTCCATCCGCCTTTGGTTATACTGGAAACACGTTAACCAAATCCCGCTCGATGGCTGATCTGGAACACCGTGTACGAACCACGAACATCACCCCACCGATGTCTGATCGTCGAGACACGCCACCTGATTCGGGAACATTTGAGAAAATGCAAATTCCGAACTTCAGCAGGTCTGTATCACCCAGGGCGTCCACGGGCATGCTTAACCCGAACAAGATGGACCTGGACTTCACCAATGGCTCGCATTTGGGTGCTTTGAATACCCTGAATAAGGCCGGTGGTCCGTATAGCCCTCAGATCACGATAACCTACACTCCAAAGGTGGAATGTAGCGGGTGCGGGTTGTTGATCGCCATGGGCGAGGCGATGGCATGTTCCGAGTGCATCGCGGGGTTGTGTCGAAGCTGTGTGAGAAAGGGAAGTGATGGATTTGCTGATGGCGATGAGGCCCATGGAACTTGCCCGAGCTGTGGTGGCCTGGATGCCAAATTCAAGGCCGTTCGTATGCGAATCAGGTGATTGCTTTTACTCATTCGACTTGAGAAACGCATCATTTGGCTATATATCCTTTACACCCAAAGGCGGAACACATCCGCCGGAAATATTTGCCACTCATTCTACGCGCTTTCGAGATATCCTGGTTTTTTCCTATATCCATAGCGATTTCCGATACTCCGATACCTACCGTACACGTACACGGTCCTACCGACAAAACCGACATACTGTAATATATATAGGGCTCTCAGTAAGCCCAAAAGTTGTCTCTGGGGATTTTATTTTGCTTTTGACTTTTCTTTCTGGCATTCTTTAATCTTTTGGTGCGAATCTTAATTCGTATATCTTGTCTTAACACTTTGGTTTAACGGCTTTTCTATTTTAATGATCTTCGGTTGTCGTTCAGTTGATGCTTTTCTTGCTATCTCGTCTGCATTATCTTGAAGTCCTTTTTCTCTTCTCACTTCGGATGATATTTCGTCTTAATTTATTCTGTCTGCGGGTACCTACCAGCCCATCTACACCACAAAACACTCCACTATTAACGGCCTTCTACGACTTTCTGGATTTCCTCGATTTATTGATGCATGTTTCCTTTGATATTATTTTCGATTTCTTCCTGCTCGTTGCTTTGATTGCCATCGGTATCCTTATCCTTTCACGTTGCTTTACCATATCTCCTTCAAAATCCAACAGTTGAAAAAATATCCCCCTGTCGCCGTGTAGTCTTTATTTACTTTCTGTTCTATTAACCTGACCACAGTTTATCATGGAAATATTCAATTGGAGTGTGAGGGGCGTTATGATTGAAAAGGTTACTTTGTTTTTTTGTGCTGTCTCTCTTTCTCTCTCTTTTTGACCGTCCTTTCTTCTCTCTCTTTTTCACCTTCTTCTGTATATAATTTCCACAAACGGTGTAATACATCACGGATGCAGTCCGTTTCTGACCGCTAGCGAGCGCTATTTCATCAATTATCGATAGAGCTACATCGTAAGAGATAACGGATTGCTAGTATACTTTACTCTATGAGTTTTATTCTATATTATGTATCGTAGATCAAGCATTTCATTCTTATTGAGGGCATGTCTCGTTCGGTAGCATCACATATCAAATATTGATCCGAAGACATCCGCTAGATTGAACAAGGAGAACTTTTCTAATTCCCATACCCCGCTCCTCCACAAGATTACTCTACTTTTGCTTGATTAAAAGGTAATTACACTCCTGTATCTAACTTTCCCATTATCAACGATATCGTAGGCCTCCTGGATCTTCTGCAACGGAAATTTCTGAACAACACACTCGACGCCAAAGTTCCTTGCAAAGTCGATAGCGTCTTCCGAGTCGATCGAGGACCCGCAGGGCCAGCCTCTGATATTGTGCTGTCCGGTAATCATAGTGGTGGAGTCGAACGTAACAGGACCGACGACTACAGTTTTACCGATTAGTATGGATAATCAAAAGATTACAAAAATACGGATTGATAAAAGTAAACCTACTGGCAAGTGTTAAGAAGGTACCGCCCTTGGTCAAACCAGCTTGCAATTGCGTCATGAGTGGGCTGCTGTTCGCTGTGACGACGATACAATCCGCGCCTCCCAGCTTTTTCAACTCCTCCACGGCGTCATGGCTCCTATCGAGGTAGGCTCTGGCACCGAATTTCAGTGATTCTTCGGCCTTCGTGGGATCACGACCGATAGCGATAACTTTGTATCCCATTCTTGCGGCGTACTGGACGGCAAGATGACCGAGACCACCGACACCGGCTACGGCGACAACCGCGCCGTGGCGAATCTTCATGTTGCGAAGGGAGTTGAAGACTGTAACGCCTGCGCAGAGGATTGGGGCGTAGGAGGCTGCATCGACGTCGGTGGGGACGGAAACCAAGGCTTCTCGTCGGAGGTGGACGTACTCCGCGACTAAGATGGATAAAAGGTTAGCAATTATCAAACCGAGGTTGGAAATTGTGAGGAGAAAAAGATATCACTTACGACCACCCCACATGGATACACCGTTGACGGCTTCATTCTCACAGAGCAAGAACTGGCCACGCTTGCAGTACTTGCAGAAGAGACAGTGGCCGCCGTGCCAGCCGCCTCCGACTCTATCACCGATCTTCCAGTAGTCCTCCGATTCCGGGACCGCAGCGACCTCACCGATGATCTCGTGGCCTGCGACGTGTGGGCTATGCTTTAGATTAGCTGACTGCAGGATTCAAGCTGGGTGTTTGAAGATTCTTTAGAGGAGAACTCACAATTTTGCGCCGACTTGGCCGTTCAAGATGTGGACGTCGGAACCGCAGACTCCAGAGGCGGAAACCTTGACGAGAACCCAGCCGTGCTTGGGCTTTTCCAGCGGAATATCCTTGATCTCGAACTTAACGGGGATGACTTCCTCGGCCTTGGCACCGTACAATGTGCTCTTGCCAGCATTTTCGACAACGGCGGCCTTGAAAGTTTTTGGGAGAGAGCCAGACATTGTGAACTGATATCTCGATCACAAACGGTTTGTGCGTTGCGTGTGGTAAGAGTTTAAAGTTTTCGATTGGCGACAATTGCGATTGTTGAGTGAGCCGGGAGCGATATCGAAAAAAAGAGTGATGAATTCAAATGGCGTCGAACGGATTATTTATACCCACGTCTACGAGAGAACTCCGCAGTTTCCTCACCGATAAGTATTTTCACGTCGAAGATTTTAACTTTCCTTTTTTACCCTATAGGTTCAATTTTCGAATTCCTGTGGCCTGCACCCCGCTGCGAACAAACGCTAACAGTTCGTCGAGGTTGTGATGTCATGCCTAAAGAGGGTAGCTTGTTTCCCGAAGCGTTCTTGGTCGACTAAACCGTGCTTATCAGTTTTTGTTTTTATATCCGGCGGGTCTGCCGGCTAACCGCTAAACACCATCATCAACTCCGACACTTATCCCGAGTCTACAGCCTACAGACAGACAGTCAGCAGGAACAAAGGTTGTTCCAAGAAATTTTAATCCGTTCCGGCTAGTCCCGATATAGACGAGATCAAATTGAGAGTCTCCACATCGATGTACATCTCTAAGCTCGTCCCCCCGATTATTATTCTTTCCAAGCTGGACGAACAAGCTTTCAATTTTTATTTCTTCTTGCCCGTGCAAAAAATACAAAAAATACGAATTGTGTAACGGTTAGCAAAGTCGGCGAAGCCGAGATCTGTCGGCCGGGTGTTTTATCTTCAAAAAACCCAATCTCACATGTGCGTTACACCTCATCAGTTGATGGTTTCTAATCCGGAGTTTGAGATTAAATTCGTTGCGATAGATTAGTCAAACCTGAAAGGACAGCCGGCAATTTGATGACACATCGGAATCGATTGAGCATCGATCAAGTGGCTACGTTGCTTTCGATGCCTCCGACAGCTGATACGATCCTGCGATATACCTTCGACCTCAGGAGATTTCGGGGGCACAGAAGAACTCCTCTCGCCATAATCGTACGTAACTTGGCCCCTACGTATCCGTCGACGAGGAGTAATATGCAGGTATTTTATCAGTGCTTGCATGCTTGTTGAGGCTCTCATTCTCGGAAAATTGTGGTGTTTGATTCCACAGATTACTCATATACACGGAACTCTCTGACATTGGTAGCTGTCTAGCTTACTTAAGTGTCGTAAGATTTTATCTTCACCGACCGTTTGGGGGCTGTTCAAGACTAGTTCGACGACTTCCCTGGTCATTTTATCGATATCGCTTAGCTCGAAATATGTGTTTCAGACGGCTCGTTGCTGGCTGGCATGCAGTGGTCTCGGAGCTGATCGGTCCTGCACCGTTGAGATTGTTCGATGCACGTTATAGCGCTGCTGGCGGGGATTCGACGATGAGTTGATACTCGATTCTCAAGTCCTTAACATTGGTGCCTAGCGGTAGAGAAACTTCCAAACGTATATTCAAGGTAAGTAAGATTTTAGATGCGTGGCCGGCATATATCTGCACTCCATACTTCGAAAGGTTTAGAGCTCTTCGGAGCTACATACCGATTATAGCATTTTTGGTCAAACCTGTTCCTAGATCGCGTAAAGTTTCATCAATCAGAATTAATTACAATTGGCACGGCTAGCTACAACGCGGCCTTGACCTATGTCCTGATATTTGCTAGGATCTCTGTGTGTTCGCGAATTCGTGTGGTACATCGGTTTCAACCAGAGCTTTGTGCACTGTTACACGAGAATGGCCGGGCCCGAGTACCGACTCCGCTTGGGTAATACCAACAGCCGGCATTGGGCAGGCCTACTTGGTGCAGTTGCATTGGCATAAACCTGATTGCTTGATTGTTTAATTTCTTACAGTCCATGAATATTGTATCATAAGTTATGTCTATACGCAATTAAGTCTCCACGTCGCTTCTGAATAGCTAGCTGCCTCAATCCAATGGACAACCAATAAGAAGGCCCACTAAATATATTGTAAAAAAAGTTTCCTAGATAAATTCAAAAGCACATACCACAATTTCGAATCACCTCAGACAAGTAAACGCTGCATGACTTCCTGAAACTACAGAGCGACCAGTCCAGACTCGACAGCACGAGGTTTGAAAGAAAATTCGCGCAGGTTTGTAATTTCCATATTACCGGAGTTTAAAAATTGATATATTATTAATTTCCATACGCGCGCATGCAGAAATCTGCGATAAAATACACGAACGATGCTGCGTAGTCCCTGCGCCAAGCCCCCATGATTTTTTTTCTATCAGCTGGCCGGCACAACCGACACCACAAAACGGGTCGGCCGTCGTTTATCAATCACGTTGTTTTATTCGGGGATCTGGAATTATGAGCTGGATTACAAGATGAAAGGAATTGAAAGAATTATTCTTTGTATTTGGGGTCTTGGAAGGATCCCAGAAGGGCCGTTGGAGAAATAAATTATATTGCTATTAAAGCTTACCGTACCGTATATCATCTACTGGCCTCGTAATTGGTTGCAAGACATGCAAATTTCTCTGGAAGCTTTATCTTATTCTCGAAGAGATGATGCATGAGTAAGATATCGCTCCACCGAAATCCACCAAAAAACACCTTTGAAAACAAACAGCAAACGAACAGTCAAGGTAGTAAAATTAAGAAACCAAACAACCAAAATTTCAAGACATAGGATATAAAACATAACATAAGTTAACAGCATCATCACAAGAAAATGAACCTCAAACGAAGGCCACAGGCCGCTCGCTCACCGGCCGCTGAATGGGCAACTCCACCTCCGCCGTCGAAGCGATAGATTTCTGCTCCGGCTTCTCGTCTTCCACGTACCCGATCCGGATGGACGCCGAAGTCATATCCGTACTATACGGCGACCGAACCTGCGGTCTACCGATTCCCTTGGAGTGGATGTGTACGGCGCCACGACCCGGGGAAGAACGCCCGCTGTTCCCACTGCCGCTGCCGCTGCTGCCATAGGAAAGGAGCTTGGGCACGTGTTTCATTATCAGAGCGCGTAGAGCGGGGGCACTGCTGCAGATTAAGGCCAGGTTGAGTTCGATGCTGTTGAGACGGGGTTAGTGCTTGATTGCAGCGGCAGAGTTAAGTGTGAGAGTGTACTTACATTCCCCAGGCGATGATCGGGAGGACGGAGTCCTTGCCGTTGATGCCGAATCTAATGGAATCTTCCACAGCCTTTAGACGGACTGCAGCAGCGATGCAAGCACTAATAGGAATCAATATCAAAATTCTGACACAGGAGCGGGACTGATATAGATTTCTTACATCCCGCCAAGACCGAATGTAAAGATAGCGATGATTCTTTCTTTCGGGTATAATTGCAGTTTCCAGACTAAAGGCATAGGAATAGCCCATACCAGAGCATCCGTTATAATATTGACGATACCGGTACCAAGAATCGCTTTCAAAGTGTTCACTTTACACTGGAGGCTGAGATCGAACTCGTGGTCCCAGAAATTGACGCTATTACATTGGAAGAGGAAGGCGAAGAAGCCCCCGAAGGCGTTGCCAATGGAGATGAACGCGGTTATTATAACAGCTGCACGGAGACTTCTCCATGTGGAGAGCTGGTAGTAGAAGATTAGGAGGGCCAGTTTGATGGACAGAACAACCATTGGGTAGGTTGTCATGCCAATGTTGTATGCCTGAACGAATAGTTTATTAACTTTTTTGTATTGAGGTGAGATATCTTAGATTCCACGTGGAGAGATAGAGACTTACTATCGACTGCTGCTTTATCTGATAATAGGAGCGGTCACACCAACTGGCCATATTGCCACCTACGATACTAGCGTGGACGCCATATGCTCCCCATGCTACTATCAAGAACTTTGATCTAAGTGTCAGTAACTAGCTAATATACGCTGATGTGATTATATACTCACATATGATACCAATGCAACCCAATCGAACGCCTGTATTCTCCCCAAGAGCGAGAATCTCGACCACAGCCTCAAGCTCATCACCAACGTGCTCAATATGGTGAATACCACAAACAAAGGCAGTACCGACCCGGTTGCCTCTGGATGCGGTGCCAACGGCAGCAGTCCCGCAGCAGCGGCAGTCTCGTTGAAGGGTGCGAAATTCATCGCCATGACATCGTACGTCTTGTTATCCCAGCCGTAGTAGTGAGCTACCTGGCCATCATCGATCCCCGGGTAGTCTACGTACAGCTGAGCGAGAGCATTGACTGCTGCGCTGGTTGGCTGGTTGATAAAGTACTTTGAGGATGAGCCCCAGTAGTAGCATGTTAACGTGATGTAGAAGATGTCATCTTCTGTCAGAGCTTCTGCCATCTTTGGTAAAAGTGAGCACAGATTGTGCTATAGTACACAGAAGAAAGAAATTAGATTTTGAAGAGAGAATCAAGCTATTTAGTGGGAGAAGATTTCGGCTCGCCTTGTCCACGGAAGAGGTTGGCGAGCGAGAGATGGGATATATAGCATCAGTGCGAATCAATGCGAACAGAATACTACTATCGATTGCTGCTCATTTCCCCTGATGGGCTAGCAAGGAGCTTCGATCGTCCGGAGCGGGGTTCAATTCACGTTTGACGAGCGAGGAGGTTGGAAGGACTTCCTGGTATCTTGTGCCGCTGTTATCTTCTATCCCAGTGGCCATGCATGTTGCATTTTGGTGATATTATTGCCAAGGTTTCTCGGGATCTTATCATACTTGGTTGTATATTTAATCCAACATATGAATGATTAATGGTGGAGTAAACGTGATGTCTCTGAAGCTTGATTCTGCAGGATTGCGGGGTGTTAGTTGAGTATATCTTTCGTAGCCGCCACGATATTCTGATGTCTTCGTTGAAAGATTGGCAATCACGGTTCAAAAAATACCACGGCCGTTGTTCAGATCGTTGCCTTGTAGGTGCTATATTTGCATGTCGAAAGATCATATCAGAACGGGTCGCAATTTGCGAACCTATCAGCGGACATGTCAGATCCCACGATCTAACTGGAAACAGCTGCATGGGATCGAACCTTTTAGGTCGCCTTTCCAAACCTGCAGGAATCTGTCGCACTATTGACAATTGCAATTAGCTTTCTCTAATAGCTACCGACAGGAAAGGATTCGATAGGAGATCATATCTGTTAGCCGTTCTCGAGTTCTCGCTGGGTTGCCCAGTTCGGGAAGTTATTTATGCAGCTCCGAGAATGTTTGCTGCAACACATGTACGTACATGTCCTCCCACTTTGCCCTGACGTCTTTGACGCAGTCTTCAAACCAACTCCATCTCACTACCATCACCACCATCCCAAGCGAAGGCATCCCAACTTATCGTCTCCACCTTGCGTATCAGATCGCCATCTATGCATAAACTTACTTCCTGGCCAGGTTTGACAACCGCGAACCGAACAAGGTCTGGCGCCATGCTTTCCTCGCCACACGCACCAGACCCTTCGCGTGCGCCCGAGACACGCATGTGTCTGTAACGACACGTACCTTTCGAGAAGGTCGAAATGGTTCGAGACAGGTTTTTTCGTTTCAGCATCTCGTTATGATAGCGTGGTGCCTCACTAAACCGTCTGTCGAAACTTTCTCCTCGTTTTGCGAGAATCCGGAAAGGATCACCGAGATTTCAATATATGCACACGGCATATTGCCTTTAGGTCTTTTATCTACGCCTGTCGAAATCTTGAATGCGACCCTACAATTGCATTGCATTGGAGATCTTGCAGTCCCAACACACCCTTCTTCCAGAATACCACAAGAAATACCCCCCCCCCCACCCGCAGCCTTGGACAGGTTTTACTATCCCTCCAATTATCGCTGCAGGTTCCCACCGTGGCGCGAAAAGACGAATGTAACCGACGGTACCTATGGCAGTTTTCCGATTTTTTCGATGAGACGCAGGGGAAGATTTGCAGCTAGAGATTAACCCCACACCCGCACTCCACCATAATGCGTCTACGATATCAACTCGAACCCATGGTTTTATTTCGCAGCCATTACCGGATTGCAGTCCCTCCTCTTCCGTGTCGGACCTGCTTCTAATCATAATACTCGAGGACGGGGAGAAAAGTTTATTTTGCAACAGGATTTTTATTTCAGATAGTTAAGTAAATACGATAAGTACCAGCCCCCAGGCCATGCCGTCCACGAGATCAGGGCATCTGGGGCTAGAACCGCGCGGTAGCCGTTGATCCAGACAACGGTATAAAACTTCGTTTATATTAACATACGAGATTACGCAAACATGGCATGTTTGTTACTCACGTTTTGTCCCGACTGGCAGCTGAGACAACTTGGGGTTCTTGACGCCTCTTTGTGAGGTGCATCGATCTATGGCTTCCATTTGCAACAGGGATGTGCGTGGGTAACATGAAGCAGGTTCAGCTAGGCTTACAAAAAGATACACAGGCAGGATGTGCCGAGTCGATTGCCTCAGGCTAGAAGCCGTCTGCCTGCACATCATGCCACTTACGGCGACAGTCGAGAGATACCCCGTGCCGTGATTTTCTGTTCTAAGACCAACTTTTATAAAGAAGCATGCAGGAATCGTCCTATTGGAGCCTTGGTTCCCATCTGTCAGTTTCCGGGTTCTTGGTTTTCTTTCATCTACAGATATCCGAGATATCGATCGATAGATGATAATCATTCGCATTCTATTCATCTCGTCTTTTGGACTTCATCGCATCTAATTCTTTCATTATACATATCGCAATTATGAAGTCGGGACTTTTATCTCTAGTTATACTGCTCAATATCGCGGCTAGTGAAGCTGGTGCTCTTCTGTGTCCCGTATGGGCCGGCCAGATCTGTGGCCGAAGAAAACGAGACGGTTTTGAAGTCCAAAAAAGAGCAGCGAACTGGGAGCTTCTCAATAATGAACTCGTCCAGCGCGATGAGCCCGTAGGTGGCAGCGACCCCACTGCTACAACATATCTCTACGCTACCCTTCCAACGTGGGCTGCACTCCCCGGCTCGTCGTGCGGATTCGGGTATACGAGTGGTGGCGGCGTGACCACCGCCATCTGTCCCGTAGGGTTCAGATGCCAATGCCAACCTAGTGGGAATAAATGCGTCACTACCACCGCACCGACTGATTGCGCGGAATTCGATCCGGCGACAGCGTATGACATCTGCACGGTTCGCTGGACGACAACGATCTCAGAGGTCGCGTCCGCGTACGGCCAATGCGGCGGATTCTCAGACTCCTCGGTGATCGCGGGAAGTGGTAAGCTCAACCCTCAAGAATATTAATACAATGCAATGCAGACTAATAATTATATTTTTTTAGCATGGACAACGGCAACAATGTGCCCAGACGGCTTTGGCTGCGCCTGCCGCAACTTCTGGTATAGCCAATGTCTCCCCACGGCCTCCTACTCGACCGAATGCCCCCCCGCAACCCGCTACTGGGGCTGCGCGTCCACCCTGACGTCCAACACGGGCAACTACCACCAATGCGGCGGCATCTGCTGGGATCTGCTCAACAGCCCTAAAGCCTGCCAGGAGGGGTATCAATGCTGGACCAAGACGCTGGACGGATACGAAGCTCCCGGATTATACGCCATGTGCTCCCCGTTCAGACCGGACGACCATTACCAGGACACGCCTGCAGATCTATGTTATCCCGTGCCGTATGATTACACGCCCGGTGACGCACCTACTTGTGCGGCTGGGCAGGCGAAGACTGTGGAGGTGATACCCGGTGCGAGTTCGAATAGCGGGGAGCAGAGTCTGTACGGGAAGTGCGGGGGGTTGGATTACGTGGGGCCGACGGCGTGCGTGGCCGGTGCGGTGTGTAAGTCGCAGAATTTGTATTATTCGCAGTGTGTGGCTGCCGGTGAGAGGCGGAATAGGATGGTGAAGAAGAGTGCTACGCCGGTGAGGAATTTGGCGGCGGTGGTTACACCTGTGAGGGAGTTGACGCAACGGGATGTTTTGGGGCCGGCGAGACCGGGTTCCAAGCCGAGGATTTATAGGTAGTGTGGGATGTTTCATACCTAATGTTAGTAGGAGGTATGTATGATATAATATAGTTAGTCGTAAGTTTTGATATACCAGGCGCACGGGTTTATTATCTTTGACAATTTTTAATGATCAGTTCACATTTTCCAGCTGTACACTGAGAATTGAGTTCTTTATTCCATTGGATTTGCTTGAAGGAAATACACGATTGTGATAAGCTATGCCTTAGAAGAGCAATAGAAGCTAAATGTTTAAAGAGAAAGTCCATCCCGCCTGTTTAGTACGTAAGCACAGTCGTGCTCCATTTCGCAGAATCATTAGAAAGAAAGTAGAGATAGTACAGACAATGCGCAACTCTTAAGAAGGAGCGCCTTCAAAGGCCTTCTCGGCAACCTGGCTCAAGAACGGATATCGGTCCTTGGCGTAAACCTCCAGAGCAACCGGAAACTTCTCAGAACCCTTGAGAAGACTGGTTCGAACGACGTAGACGCCCGCGTTGACTTTCTGTTTGATATAAATCTGTTAGCTATCTTCGAGATATCGGTTCGGAGTACAAATTGGGTGAGTGAGTGTACCTGGTGGTGGAAGGGGTGCGCTGTGCAACGAGGGCAGTGGTAGCAGTCGGTGTCGTTGCCGGAGTCGGCTTTGTAGGTGTAAAATTTCAATTCGCCCTTGGTGATTTTAACATTCTCCTGAAGATGCCGATTGTCTGAATTAGTATTGAGGGCATGATGATATTGTGATACGAGGAGACAGACCTTTGGGACAACAAAGTTAAGACTGTAAGCACCGCCGCCGAGGACTTTGCAGGTATTGCAATGGCAGAGAACGTGAACCTGGTGGGATAAATGGTTAGTAAAAGTATACTTTATGTTTTGTCGTATTATAAGAATGCTGGAGGAGCGGGAGTTATGCGTACTGGTGCCTGTTCAGACTTGACTTCCCAGGTGACGTCGCCACAGTGGCAGGAACCTTCAGTGATGATATCAGACATTGTGAATAATTATTGAGGAGACGGCCGAATGGAAATTGATGTAATTGTAGGATTGTCTTTTGTAGTGATGGCGATGCAATGATGATGATTTGGAGGACAGATGTGGTGGGGTTGAGCGGATTCCTGGGAGTTTATATACCTTTAGCTTCGACTACTTGCCTAGGTAGCTACTTCCAACTACACCGGAAAACACTTAAATCCCGACTTCTTCCACAAATCCGAGTTACCCAGACTGGAACCCTTCTCGTGCCGAGGGTTAATTATCCCATGATCGATATTCTGAGTTTTGCAGACGGTTTTAGGATCGAGCGGCATCGTCAAGGGTAGGTGAATCTCACCGACCGTTTTAGCTATTTCCGAGGGATCTAACTTGTACTTGCGATAGCTTAGGCGACTGCACTGCAATGCAATGCACCCTGAAAAGAAAAAAAATTTCAAGTCGACAGGATTGTTCGAGTTCCCCCTGGCTAGCCGTCTCGAAGCTTTGTCAGATCGAGAGGCTAGACCGACCCGGCCATGCCGTTTCAATACCGGCAATTATTCATTCTCGACCTTATTCTCGATCGTTATCGAGGTTGAATTCTCTCGAAGGGACGGACTTCGCCTTTGCTGCGAGATGTATACCGTGCATTAGGGCATGAAGGCTGTGGGGCCACATGCGTCATTTGGTAGGTCCCGGTGCGGGGAGAGCAAGCATTCTCGATCTCAAGTAAGTAGCTGGACTCTGATTAAATCACCGGCGGGTTCAATATTTGGAAGCTCACTATCATCATGAACAGGGAGCCATCTATTATCCAGACCAGGACTAATAGTGCATTATCGACGGTGCAATGGGCCTGGAAAGCACCGCGCCGCTTGGCTTTCTTTACTCAAACGGCAAATGTAACCCGGTGGATGAGGTAGTCCCTTCGAGACATCGCAGTCAAAGTTCATCCGATGTTGGCGGATTTAAGGCCCGCATTAAAAAAAGGTTAGTGCATGTGGGGAAGGTCGCAGAGAACGCTAGCCGCAGCGACGGACTGGGAGGTTCTAAACGTTTTGAGACGGCTCGAAGAATCACTAATCTTATCGAGGGATCTTGGTGACTAATCTTCATGGTCTACACGAGAAAACTCTTCGCTCTCCTGATTCTGGCGTGTCGAGTATTGTAAATATACGAAATGCAACCGTTTCTCCCGAGCCCTAACCTCAGTTTCATCGAATTGATGAATATAATGGAAAGTATAGCGTGGGTGCTGTACGAGAGCGCCAAGGTTTGAAACGTCTTCAATACCCATGCAATGACGGAACCTAGCGAGCGACGCGTTCACTTCTCCACGCTCGCCGAAGCATCCGAACGATGCAGATTTCACTTCACTCCGAAAAATTCTCCCCTCAGGGAAACCAACGGGCCCAATGGCGGATCGTGAAAGGACCACCCCCCCCGGCGACCGAGACACTCTACGGCCCGCGGGAAACGAAATTGACGAAGACACACCACTCCTGACATCTGACGTCTCTCAAGCAACAACAGTCAACGAGCCCGATGACACCGATCGAAATGTTAGTAACAATGAAACCGAAGGAGACGACAAGCCGCTACCCATGGCACAAATCGTCTTCCTTTGCGCAGCACGCATGATTGAACCGATAGCGTTCTTCTCGATCTTCCCGTACATCAACAAGATGTGCCAAGAGAATGGATCGCTCGACGATGCCGACGTCGGCTTCTACAGCGGGCTCATTGAATCGCTGTTTTCCTTAACCCAGATGCTGGTCATGATCCTGTGGGGGAAGGCAGCCGATCGTATCGGTAGAAAACCCGTGCTAGTCTTCTCCATGGCTGGCGTCACTGTGGCCACGTCCATGTTCGGTCTAGCCACCACCATCTGGCAGATGATTGTCTTCCGCTGTCTGGCTGGTGTGTTCGCGGGAACTGTGGTGACCATTCGCGCCATGATTTCAGAGCACAGCACGGTGAAGACGCAAGCTCGTGCGTTCAGTCTCTTCGCGTTTGCCGGAAACCTCGGGATCCTATTCGGCCCGTTGATCGGTGGTGTCCTCGCCGACCCAGCCGAACAGTACCCTAAATTCTTCCACGGAATACCCTTCTTCGAGCGGTACCCGTACGCTCTATCCAGCTTTGGGGTGGGCATCATAGGTCTCATCGTCACGATAGTCTGCGCGTTCAATGTCGAAGAAACACTTCACCGTAAAATCGCCAAACAGGACAACGGCAATCCAGAATCCGCCACGACACCCGCGAAACCCGCAATGACCACCTGGGAACTGCTCAACGCCCCCGGAGTCGCATTCGTCCTGTACACTTACCAGCACATCTTCCTTCTCGCCTTCGCTTACACCGCCATCGTCCCGGTATTCTGGTACACCCCCGTCGCACTGGGCGGACTCGAATTCTCACCGTTGGAAATAAGTCTATTCATGGCCCTCAACGGCCTCTCGCAAGCGATATGGCTGCTCCTCGTCTTCCCACCGCTCCAGAACCGCATCGGCACGAACGGCGTCCTACGTGCCTGCGCAACCGCGTACCCATTCTTCCTCACGATCCCGATACCCCTCAACATGCTACTGCGCAACGGATCCCCGCTTGCCACAACGATATTCTGGATCGCAGCACCGGTACTGATGGCTCTCGGGTGCGGGGTGGCCATGTCGTTCACGGCAATTCAACTGGCGTTGAACGATGTGACGCCGAGTCCGCAGGTGTTGGGGACGATTAACGCGCTTTGTCTGGCGATGACGAGCGGAGTGCGTGCGTTTTCGCCGGCGCTGTTTGCGAGTTTGTTCGCTGTTGGGGCGAATACGCAGTGGCTTGACGGGTATGCGATTTGGATTCTGCTGATGGGGATCGCGT
This sequence comes from Orbilia quercus, assembly GCA_036971405.1. Lineage (NCBI taxonomy): Eukaryota > Fungi > Ascomycota > Orbiliomycetes > Orbiliales > Orbiliaceae > Orbilia > Orbilia quercus. The sequence continues at coordinate 162,346 of JAJTUE010000013.1, forward strand.
TTGGGTTTATGGTTATTAGCCGGCAGATGCCGGATTATGATCAGTTGAGGAGGGAGAGGGAGAGGGGGGTTAATAGGGGTGGTAACGGGGTGGTTGTGAGGTAGGCGTAGGTTATTTGTAAATATACGAGCGATAGCTTCTTTTCTTTGCATACTTGCAATCCGTTTCACACATCGGTTTTATAGACATGTCTAATATCAGTAATGCGTTGGATCCACAGTCATGATTGATCAAGTGGACCCGTAGATCTTGTGCTTATTATAATCTGATTATATCCACGAATCCAACCTTCGATCGCAAACCCCGCCCATTCTACCAAAACGCCAGTCCGCAGTTCGACATTCTACCTACCCAACCACACACTTATCCCCTAGAAGTATGAACCAAGCTTACACATGATGACGTGCGACGAAAGTTTCCGCCTAGCAATCACTGCCCTCATGAAACCATGGGAGGAACCAGGTATTCCGCGCGAAGAGATAGCCAGGCAGTCGCGAACGGTTGACATTAACTGCCAGTTCAGCTTCCACCGCTTCGGGAATCGGTGTCTGACTGGGGTTTTCCCACCACAGGTGGTTAATCGTGTTCGATCTCGTGGGTTAGGGTCGCCGTCTATTATGGGGAGGATTCGGGAGAAGAATCCAGCGAGAATCTAGTTTTCTATCATGCGGAAGGGCTTGATGGAGATATATATGCATTCGATCAAGCTGGCTGGAGTGTCCTATAATTGGTCGTTTTGAACCCAGGTACCCGGTCATGCGACAAGCGATTCCACAGTCTCTTACGTATTTCAGTTATTGTATGAGATACCATATCGACTCACTTGGCGCCCGCACGACCTCGGTAAAATCGATACTGAGATAATACATCTAGATCTAGATCGGCGATAACATATATTACCCTGTACTCTAGAGTATCATATCAACGCTTGTTCGTCCTAATATCATGAAAGAATCGAGTTCAGGTTTAAAGTTAGTCTGCAGAGGTAATATGGACTTCGCATGCATCGAGGTGCTCAACTGGTACGGCTGGTAAATACAGCCGCGCCGGTGATATCGACATCTCGGAGATAGCTGTTTCACGGCTCAAGCAACTCTGAGCCGAACCTACTTAGAATGAACGCTCGTACGACAGCAATTATGTGCCATTTGACACCGTGAGACGCATATCTCTTTCTCTATCCGATATGGTGATCGTGGTTCGACATCAAAACTTTACGCAATACAAGCTCTCACCTGCACTGGGCAATAGCTCGAAATCCAGCTTAGATAGAATCAAAAGGATCAAGAAACAAAGGCATTTTTGAGGGGCGCCTTTGGTGCGCTTATCGAGTGGAGAAGTGGATCTTCGGGACATGACAAATTCACTATCCCCGTCTGTTTGATCAGCTCCCGTCTGAAAGGGGATTAGTTGGGACCCAGCCGATTGCAGACGATTGGAGAGATCTCGCAATTAAGCTTCTTCGGCTCTTTTAATTCAAACGCACGCTGGCATGCTGGTCCCGGGTGCCTAGCATGGGAATTGCTCTCCTATCGTGGGATGCAGCTGGGATAAGACGTGCTGTTTTGGTTTGTAAAATGAATTCGGAAAATCGAGGAATATGGTCGAACGGCTTGGCAATGCGGATGGGAATATATACGGCATACTATACTCTTGATTTTCTCGCATGCGATCTCGACGAACGGCGAAGTAGTAATAATAACTATTGAACCCGGATATGTGCGACCGGGTCGGGGTTCAGTCAGGGTCTGTGTCAGAGGGCAATGGGCCAGCCGTGGCGGAGCGTTAAAGTGAATTCAATCGATCCAGGGTTCGAACTCGGATGTCATCCCGCCAGACCTGTCATATAACCTCGAAAGGGATAGAGTAGACTTGACATTCATGCGCCGGATCTGCTGTTAGGGCTGACAGTTGAAACGGGCTGGGAGAGGCGTTTGGCGATGCAGCTGCAACTGCAGTGGAGTCTCATTCGATGAAACGTCTCAGAGAATACTTTTTTGATAAGAAGAATGATATTACGTTAGATTGAAAAGGAGTCTGGTATTTTTGGCAAGCGAGGTCAACAGCCTGCGAGCTCAGCCCTGGAAGAGAATAATATATTCTCATTACGGGGAGATAATTACTCGAGATGGATGGTGAAGTTGAGTTCTGTGAGAGTTCTGCGGTTGTCAGTTCCAAGCCTGCCGTCAGCCCTAACTTATCTTCACTTCAATTCACTCGACTCGACTCAACCTCCCCCAGAAATTAAACACTGCGATGCATCGATGCATGCGCATGGCCACTTTAATACTTAGTCGCCGCGAAAAACCTCCTCAAAACAGCCAAAGTGTCGGCTCACGAACCGCGACCGAATGTCTAGTCGCCCACGAGACTGTCCACACCCGACCAGGGCCAGGCCTGCTATCCGAGGGCGCAGTGCTCCACCGCAGACACCGCAGGCTTTTGCTTGCACGCATAAATGCTCGCCAGCAGCATGCAATTCCAAATTCGAACCCGAATTACATCAGCCACCGGTCCACCGATCGAGCAAACCGTGCAGCTGGCTACATCGTTTTCCCTTTCGACAATTTCAACCGACGCTTAGCTTGAACCTTTTGGCCTCGAGAATTCCTCAGGCTTGGCATCAGCTAGGGCTCGCCTCCTGTTCATTTTAGTGCGGTTCCATGAAACGCAGAACCTGACAATCCACCGTGGTTGGGATCTCTGCTCCTGGAAGTGGAAGTGGAAGTGGAAGTGGAAGTGGAAGAGGGGGGACCGGATAGGTATTTTGTAACGTATCTCGGAAACGCCTCGTGATTGCATTGCATTCGGCTGTCCATGCCTCCCTGGCCTCTTTCCTCGACCAGAGTGGAGATGCTAAGCAAAGCAATTTATATCTTTAGATCCTCGCCTTTTCTGGAATCTGTTCTTCCCGTCGTCACCGCCATCACTATCGTCCCAATTTCGAAACGTCCGGTGGCCAACCAACAAAACCTTCCCCGCATGCCGCTTCGAAGAAATCCCCCAAGGTAAGTAAAATTAATTGAATATTCCCGCGCCAGTTTCACTATCTGTACCATATGACATTGCTAACGACAGCCACTCTACCGCTTAGTTAGTAAGACATAATTTTTTCTCGTAATCCGAGACCTTAGCAGAAAAGGGGACCTATTTTGGAGTCTTACTATCTCGGCGCCTTTTTACATTTTATAAACGAAACGTCGGGGGGTTGGAAAACTGCCGATTTTTTTTCTTACCAATTTTTGTTCTAATTCCGTTCGCAATTGCGGATTGCAAAAGAGATGGCCGTCCGACAATCGACCTGGGGGCCGAGTCCCACCTCAGCCACCGATCCGTTTCGGCGCCGGGAGTACGACATATCACCAATCTCCCCGTTGGCAAGCAGCCAGTCCAGAAGCCCAAGCTCCAGGCCTTTGATGTCTCATCATTCATCTCACGGTATGATTATCAGAGCCTCCCTTAAAACTAACATTATATCCTTACACTTTTCGACCCATCTTTTTTCCTTCGTTCAATATATCTAAAGAAGCTCAAAATTCAGAATTGAATAAACGAATCCCAACTATATCTAGAAATGCTAAATTTTGTCCGACATAGGTAGCCGCGGCATGAGTTTTTCTGAAACATTATCCCCCCAATTTGGTACGCCAATAATTCTGCCCCATGGGTATCTGCCATACGGCTCAGAACGGCGACACTCATATTCAAGCTCAGATATAAGTCGCATGGGTCATGAGAGGCATGGTTCTGTTGACACCACCTGGGAGGCCTCATGGGGCGAACGGCCGAGGAGTTCCGGCGGTTTCTATCCACCGACTCCTATAGCAACAGGCCCTCAAGCTGTGGCGTTGTCACCCTTCTCACCAGTACAAAGGCAAACCTCGATGCCGACAGATTCGAGCATTTCGAACTTTATCCCTACTGGAGTGGATTATCCAAGTCGGTACCATTCAACCTCTTGAATAAAGTTAGATACTAATTCGTGCCTCAGATGTCTTGAAACAATGGTTGAGCCCCATTGACTTTCAACTGGAAAGACTTCAGTTACAAAGGGCTCGAACGGAGGGAACTTTTGACTGGCTGATTACAACTGACGGCCAATTCACAAGATGGCTCAAGTCTAGCAGTTCGGAATCCGCAGTTCTATGGATGTGCGACAGACCAGGAGTTGGCAAAAGCATCGCGACCTCGTTGATTCTCCAGGCAGTCGAAGTCCATTCATTTGCAAGCCGACTTTCTTTCGCCTACATCTTTGCCAAAAGAGCTAACAAGCTGAACCCGGCACCGCAAGCTATAGACTTTATCAAAAGCTTAGCATTCCAAATCTTCAGAGCTCATCCCGTAACCGACGGCCAAGTTCCTCAAGGTTGGGATCTATACTTGAGATACTGCACCCAGATACCGACTATGGACCAAGCTGCCGACTTTCTCGCGGAGGTTCTGAAAAACCGAAGGGTCTATCTTGTGGTCGACGGAATCGACGAATGTTTACAACCCTCCGAGGTTCTCGAGGCGATACTGGGCCTCCCGACCGTTACGGACGGGACCACTCGAGTTCTCGTCTCGTCTCGGATGCGACCGGACGCTTTTGACCCGGATGGACTCTATCCAGTAATCCGCCTTACACCCCAGAACGGCGTCTACTCCGGGGACTTGCGAAGATTCGTCGAGGAAGAAGTGTCAAAGATTGAAGGGTTTCACAGGAGGTCCGAACGTTTCGGCGAAGCGGTATCCAAGGTCATCGCTGCTTCTGACGGCAATTTCTTGTGGGCATCCGCCCTTCTCGCTGACCTTAAACTCGCACAAGCCCAGGGCAGATTCTGGGACACGATTACCTCCATCCCCTCGGAGATTCGGATTCTGGTCAAGCAGGAATTATGGAAGATTTGGCAAAAGCCGGAGTCGAAGAGGCGACTGATGCTGGAGGTTCTCGAGTGGACGATATTCTGCATGGAGCCGTTAAGGGTCGGATCGTTCCCCTTTGGCCGTGTGTTCGATTCCGACGGTTCCTTCCTTGACTACGAACACCGTAGAATCGACAGATCGCGGTTCTTGCTGCGGTTCGGTACAGAGTTTCTGATGTTTCCAACCCTGGAAGGGAAGTTTGAGCTATTCCACCACCGACTGGCAGACTACATTCTTCTCACAACCATGGAAGAGAACCCGCAATTTCAACTCACGGACGGTCCCACCCGGTTGGCGCTCAGCTGCGTTCGCTACCTCTCCTCACCTTCGTTCCAAGAGTCCCTCAACTCCGAAAGCTATTCCCACACAGGTCTTCACAACTCCCAGCCGGGGAGTGCGAAGACTTACCTGAAATCCAAATATCGATGCGTCGACTATACATCCCGACATTTGATACAACATCTGCTCAAAGTAAGCGATGTGACCACAGAAGACGGCTCCGACTTGGTCTCCGCTCTCATCACGTTCTTTTTATCAACCAACGCGATCACCTGGGTCGAAGCCGCCCAAATATTCGATCCCACTTTTACCCGAACATTCGCCACCCTCTGCCCGGAAATGCTTGATTGGGTGACGAGCGTTGTCGCAGTTCACCCGCGATGGAGAGACTCCCTCCCTGCCGTAACGGCGAGATTGGAACATCTCAAGCGAATAGTCCGATCCGGTAACCTCTTAGCCCAACCGGGGACGCAAACCAGGCCCAGGTCCGTCACGTACGACTCACCTTCGATCCAAGTAACCAGCTACCCCGAAGAACGCTCCGTGCAACCCGAAATCGGCAGATCACGCAGCCGAAGCCCCCGGAGTATCGGCAACCTTCTCACTTCTCTCACCAGCAGCAGTCGCGAGGATATCTCTCGCAGCCCGCAACGCCGTACCAGAGAAGAAGTCGAACAGGGCGTGGAACGTCGGTCACCGGCCAGGAGTACGTTCCCACTATCCAACACGGAAATCCGGCGTAGTTCGACGTCGGCGGTGACCAGTGCCATCGCCATTGCGAACGCCAATGCGAGCGCCGTACCCTTGCAGTACCACTATCCGGTCAGACAGGAGCCGTGTGCGAGCTGGGAACAACAATCGCAGCCGTATTCTCAACCACAGCTCTCGCATTCGGTGTTCGGTGGTCCGCCACCGCCTCCTGCGCAACCGCCATTCTCGTACGGGTCGCCACCGCAGCAGCAGCAGTTGTACCCGATGCAGGAGTATTACGGGCCTACTTATCCCCGTGATGAATATAATCCGGAGCCACCGCCGCCTTACATGCGTTACGGTTGAATTTATTTTCTTCGTTAATTTTCTTTTCGTCTCGATTCTTCCCCTCTTTTGCAATTTTGCCACGTCAATCGATCGGTTCGGTCGGTCATCCTGGTTTGGAAAACCAGGGATGTGTAAACTGCCGAAAAGTTTGTCTCATGATATTACCTTTTTACTTTTCTTTAATCGCCTTTTTTTCACAGGAATACTGTCGCGGAATAGCGCATATTACACTCGTTTATTGACGAGTAAACTTCTTTTATTTCTTCATTTTCATTTCAGCCCAATCGTTTATTTTTTTGGGGATCCCTGATAGAGATTTTATAATCCGATATGTGCTTCTTTAGCGCTTCGTAATAACCGTGTATAATATACTATTTGATAAGATTAGTAACAATTTTTACTTTAACTTTTCCGAACTAAATGACATAAGATTCGTAAAAATAATAATATCTTACACCCAGTATACTCTCGTGTCTAGGCGTCGCGACGCTAGCCTACCGTTGTACTCCAGTAAAAGATACCACGCGATACCTGTATAACTAAAATTCATAATCGCAAGTTCGCGCGATCTCTATGTGTAGCTACGATTACATATTCCAAATAGGCCGCGGTAGCTCCCCCTTGCTCGCGTCTCACACATCCGCAACCGCTCCAAAGTAACTGGATAACTCGCCTCCATGGTTTTCGTCCTATCGAGTAATCTACAATACCGTTCCACCTCCATCGCGCGAACTTCAGTCTTCCGTCCACACGAGATATCAACAGCGTACTCGATATCGAATACCTCGTACTCCTGGAATTCGTTTTCGAGATAATTCGCGTATGTGGCGGCGTTACCACCTCCCGGGAACGAGTCTATAGAAGGGCAGTAAGGCATACCCCGGACGATTCTGAAGGATGCGAAATGACGGGATTGCAGTCCCGTTATGTATTTTGAGATGTCTCCCGCGGAACGGTAGGTTAGTATTGGTTTTAGGCGTTCCGGGCGGCCGAAGGCTCTGACGGTGGTGTGTAGTGTTAGGCTGGTTAGACAGGGGAAGTAGCAGAGTGCTGAGAGGATTTCCGTGGGCTAATATTATTCAAGAAAACCTATTAGTATCACAGCCTGATGAGTGGGTAATTGGGTATATAAGTAAGAACAAAGACGCACCCACTGATTATTCTTCCTATATAAATCAATACTCAGCTCTTCCAATGATACGCAGCGGCTGGCGAATATTTGCAGCGCAGACGAGTTAGTCAGTATACTCATCCCCTGGCGTGCCGGGGTCTCCCCATGCGGAGGGGTACCACGCAGACTTAACACCCTCAGACTTTCAGCGAAGGGTGATAGAAAGCTACTCCAGTTCGCGCAGGCGTAGGGTACGGCTGTACCGTGGACGGATAATTCCTCCAGTCGGGCAGCTGATAAGTTGGTTCGAAAGAATTTACGTAGAGCGGTTGTATCCGTTTCCCAGGCGTGAGGATCTTCGACGGAAGTATCTATCTTGAAGGATTTTAAGTGAGAGAGCGGGACGGGGAAGTATGCGAAGAGGGGTTTCGGGTCGTCTACGTCCAAAGCGTGAAGTGAGATTGTCATGTTGCGGATTAGAGTTTGATAATGCTGTAGCGAGGAGGTCGAGGACTCGCTGGGGTCTGTGCGGAGCGTGTAGCCTCGTAATCGGAGGATACGTAGTTTGGGGTGGTTAATTTGGGAGAATAAGTAGAAGGGATCCATATTGACGTTCGGCCAGCTGATGGGCTTTGGGTGGAATTCTACATCGAGATTTTGCAGATTCGGTGATTGGGATAGCAGCTGGGCTAGGAGGCGGCATTGGGGTGAGGTTGGGTCTACGGTGGTGGAGAGGGAGTGCCATGTTGGATTTTGTGTACCGTCAGGGAGGAAGAGGGAGGTTGATATTTCTCCTGTGTAGCAGAATTTGAGGTTTTGTCGTTTGGCGCTGATGTGATTCATGAACTGGGCAGAGAATGGGAAGTTGGTTCTAAATTGTATCTAGCAGTTAGTATACTTTATAACTTTATATACAAGACTGAAGTTTGTATATTATTGGATCTTAATTATATCAAGAATTTAGAAATTTTACCTGAGAACCCGAAGAAATTCCGCCCTCCAAGCCAGTTTCTCAACAGCGTCGAATAGAAGCACATTCCGTAACTCCGACTGCATCCATGCTTTCTGCACTGTTATCTCATGTATACCCTTCCGTATATGACCGTACTTTTTATGATGCAATTTCGTCAACAGAACGAAGTTCCCGCTTTCGTATAAATCGCCATCTATTAATTCGAAGCGTATCCTGCGGTACAGATACGGCTCGCAAAGTTGGTGGAGGGCGCTACTCGTGCAGGATAGATTTCTGAGAGTGGTGATGTCACACTATTATAACCCGGTTAGCAATTATTTCGAGGAGATAATGTGGTCAGGACTTACGAGATCTAGGATCAGGCGCACGGTGTCTAAACTGTACCGCTCGAAGAAGGAAATAGACACCATATATTGAAATCTGCGGAGTTTGTAACATGCAATTATTAAGGTATGTCGTAGATATTGCTCGTCGTTAATATATATATTGAATTTAATGCTCTTATTCAACAAGTTTGTTCCTAGATCTCAGTCAACAGTCTACAAATTAAAGTCTTTATATACTGACCCTCTATTTTCTTTCCATGCTCAACTGTCAAGATTATATAACCGCTAACCTCCTCGCATCCGTGATCTATATAAAGTGCTGACATGAACTGATCCCCCAATCGTACGGAACGATATTCTCAGATTCCACAGAGCTGGAAACAAATCTCGATCGAAAATAAAATATCTGTATTTAGCTGAAATTGAATCGTCGAGTCATAGCCAAAAACATTGGATATACTTAATTTAATCCTGTCAACAGTGGTAGTTAAAATTGGGGTATGTGCGACCTGCAGCAATAGCTTAAAGCTAATTTTAGCCTTTGCGTGTGTCTAAACATATCCCTGGCTTGGCTGGCCGGTCAGCCGAAATCCAGATCCTTAATGCGCACGCTAACCCAATTAAAAAACAGGGAAAAACACAATCGAATATGCGGAGGGACAGCGAATACCGGTTTGGTCAGTATAGGAGATAACTTATACACGTACTTACATATTCGGTTCCAGGAAAACTCATTTCCCCCGCTGGTAGACGTTTATGCGGACCCAAGGAACTTCGTGTTGTAATTTTACGTCGGCTCGCTATATGAACTCGCGTGGTACAGGCTATAAATATCGCTAAGGTTCGAGCTGGTTCGGGAGCGCTCAGGCTTTAACCTAACCACGAGTTGGACCGTGGGCAAACACTGAGAAATTTCGATATATTTACGGAATACGAATATACACACATACTGAAATACCATCTCATGGATCTAATAATATCCCACTAGATATTCTGCACTAGATATTCTGTACGGTGGAATTAAAGGCTAATTTCCCCCTCTTAAAGCTAAGAATTCCCAATCTATAGACCAAACGCTGGATGCGAGGAACGCGAACCTTGGACTGTATAGGCGGCATAACGATGATATCCGCCCGAATACTAAAAATAAACAAATGTAATTAAGACATCATCAGTCGTGACAGGTATTTACATCGGTTGATTAAAATGAGCAGTAAAAACTACAATGCCGAAGGGTAATAAAAATAAAAGAATAGAAACGAAATATAGAACCAGCCTTGTGTGTGTGTGTGTGTGTGTGTTCACGGGAAGTGTAACCAATCGCCTACGAATCCGGCATCGAGATACGCTGATTGGCACTTATCTATTAACGTGCACCGTAACGAATCGATCAGTTTGTTCCAATTTGAGTTGCGATTACCAACGAATCTGGACACTACATTAGATAAACTGCACGCATGTATATATATGGATATGAATAAAGGGAATACGTACGTATCGCACTCCAAAGCCATCCACAGCTGCGTGATGTGTACTATCAACGCATCCGTGCGGTTATGAAACAGATTGAAATTCTTATAAGGACTACCGTCCACACGTGGAATGTTCGAGTAGAACCAGTTCCAGTTCATATTGGGGAAGCTGGTGACGACGGGGTTTATGAAGGGTGTGTGCTGCAGTTCTTCGATCGCCTTCGGGTCTTCCGTGCTAACGAACGCGCGTTTTCGAGAGTTGGCTGGGTTTCGTAGAACGAATCTTTCGGCGGCGACGATGTAGTCTCGCGTGCTGATGAGGCGGCCTTCGATTGCTTTATCGCCGTGGCGTATGTGTATCGACATGGTGGACTTGGGTAGCGGGAACGGGACGTGATAGTGTTTTGGCTATTGATATATAAAGGTTATTAGTCGTTCCAGTAAATAGAAGGAAATGGATGTGATATGACTAGCTAACCTTTCCTTTGGAATCCTGCTGGTTCAGATCCACGTGGACGTGGACGGTACTATTCATCCTCATCTCCAGCATTCGTCCCAGCACAGCTCTGTTTGGGCGGAAGATATACCCGTAGAGCTGCAGATGCCACCAATACCGCAGATAGGCACCGCTCATCGACAGACCGGTCTCCTTCATGTAGGTCATGAGCGCCATCGTGGCCATCGGGGTGGCCCATTTGTTCCCACCGGGGGACTGGGAATCCGCGAAATCCATGTGCTCGATAGAGTTCTCCGGGGTGACGTATGCGCTGCAGGATGTGATATCGTCGATAATGCATTCTATGGATGCATTCTTGTTGCGGTGTTTGGCGCAGTCGATGTCGACCATGCTCGCACCGGGCGGCTTGGTAGGATCGAGGACTAGGATTCGATCCGCGGCGATGGCGAGGGATAGCTGGTTGAAGATGACGCGGAGCGCAGCACCGAGACCATAGAAGCGAGTAGATTCTTTTAAGACGTAGAATTTCTTTCCTTCGCAGCTTTTCGGGTGCTGGTGGTCGTAGATGTATCTTTGGGCCCACTTTGTCCTGACACGCGATTTTAGGGTTAGCCAACATTTTCGCTACCAGACTTGACTGGTCAGATCATAGTCTCCGACGGGTAAAGTAAAGGAGGATCCGTGATAGGGTGACGACATACAGTGGGGCCAGCCCGTCGTCGTCCAAAGTTTCAATGTGCTCCTGCCAGGAAATCGTCCGATTGATACCGTAGAGCGCATCGATCCTGCTCCGCTGCTTTGGCGAAAGATGGGCTTGAGCGGCTATGGAGGGTAACGAGGCCTTCTCTTCCTTTGAAAGCAGCGGGATTAACGATTTATCGTGGGGGGTTCGCAGTGGGACGAACCAGGCTTCTCTGGGGTTCTTGTAGCCTAGGGGGAAGTCGGCTTCGATTTGTTCGACGTCGAGCTGGCCCGGGTCGACTTTGACGAGTCCTGTCTGGGTCGGCTGGACGGTCTGTACCGTCGTGGTCGTGATCGTCGTCTGGATGGTTGTTTGTATCGTTTGTATTGTCTGTATTGTCTGTATTGTTTGTGTCATCAGGATGGTCTGACAGGTCTGGTTTGTTTGGCCGGTCAGATTGGTTTCAAGGAATGAATTGGAGTCGATATCGAATTTCAGCTCCGCGGGTCGGGTGTAAAAGTATAACGAGAGAGCGAGAGAGAAGAAGAAGACAGCGCCAAAGGCTATCTTTAAGCCTTGGGCCTTGATCATGATGCGAGAATTAAAAGTCCGCTAAACCTTCCGGTCAGCGCAGGATAAGAGGAGGTCGAACCGAATAAATAAATATAGAGATGCATGCGGATGCATCGATGGTGAAAGGTAATAAGGAGACAAATCAACTTTCTCTTATCCTCAACGAGGAGACCAAACGGGAAAATCCGGCGCTGGTAATTTCAAGCAATCATTCGAATTCATTGGCTCACAAATAATTAAATACAAGCCAGAAAAAAAAATTTCCAAAGAAGGCATTTCTAGGTACCAGACTTGGCATTTCTTCTTGTAAAAAATGTGTGACCCCCTCGCTCATGCATGGTCTTTCTATTGTATGCACACCAAGCCTTGGGGGCACATTGGCGACATTGTATGGTGCCAAGGTTGTTCCTTCGTTTGAAGTGTACCAAGCACTTAAATTCCTCATGTGCCACAGAAAATCTCTCATCCCGTTATCTTGGTTTGATATTCTGACCTTCACTGATTGGCCGTTATCACGGCACGCCGTGCGTGACCACCCCTAAAACAATCAAAATTGGCAAAATCCAACATTGCGCAACATACAACTGTTAACGAAGCTGGTCGTACCTAACGTATACCTACCGCCAACCTACCTGCCAGCTTACCCATCAGTGCTGCAGCATATGAATAACCAACCGGCCGGCCGGCCAGCCAACTAAAAATCATGGTTAACAGCCAACCAGTTAACAATCAGCTAGCCAAATAACAACTTGAACTACCAGCTAATCTACTATGTATTAATTTGTAAACTTATCTGTCAAACCATGCTACCTAAGCTACCTACAATCTTATAACCAGATAATAGTGGGCTAGCTAGTAGTTTGCCAGCGGTATGATTTTTATGTTATGGACCGCATTGGATTTAATCCACACTTTGGCGCGGACGGTCGCACAGCGAGACTAGTGCGCCGTTATGAAAGTTGAGAACCTTGCATTGTCTTGGTGACACAAACACTGCTGAGTCAGCTCTCGCGACTAAAAATTTGAGCTTCACCAGAATCAAAGCTAGTTCTTGTCAAACTTCAACAATCACAATCGACGACCCCGCAATCTCGACCCCCGCCTGTCGCACGACCTCAAACTCTCGATAATCACGATCGCGTGTCATTATAGTAAATAAAGAATCAAACATGCCGTCGAGTCACTCCCTCTCGAGTGCACCGCAGACGCTCGCGTTCACATCCAGCACCGCTTTCCGCCATCGTCTCGTCCAAGCGACCCTCACCGGCCGACCCATAAAGATCACCTCCATCCGCTCGTCCTCAATCAACCCAGGTCTACTACCGCATGAGATCTCTTTCCTCCGTCTCCTCGATTCTCTCACCAACGGCGGAATCTTCCAAATCTCCGAAACGGGAACAACCCTCGTCTACAAACCCGGTCTGATAGGCCACACCCCGTCCGCAAACTCGGCCACCTCTTCGGCTTCCAAAGTGATAAAACACGTCATATCCGCCGAAAGCTCCAACAGAGGCGTCACGTACTTTCTCGAACCGATCTGTATTCTCGCACCGTTCTCCAAATCCCCGTTCAACGTCGTCCTCTCCGGTCCCGGCTGCGTCACCGCATCCACAGATCAAGACTACAGCGTCGATACTTTTCGCACGGCCGTATTACCTCTCTACTCACATTTCAACATTATCGCGAAACTCGAATGCCGGATCATCAAACGGTCTTGTTCCCCGGGGGGCGGCGGGGAAGTAAGCCTCACTTTCGGTCATCAGATCCGATTACCCCCCACGCTACACCTGCGTAATCCGGGACGAATAAAGCGTATCAGAGGTGTGAGTTATACCGTCGGTGTGAGCAGTGGGAATAACCAGCGGATGATACACGCTGCGAGAGAAGTGCTTAACCAGTTTTTGAACGATATCTACATCTACTCGGAGACTGTGGGACACGCGCCCGCAGCCGAAGGTGGCAAGAGGGGCACGCCCGGGTTCGGGATGAGTCTTGTGGCGACTAGCAGTACGGATTGCCTGTACAGTTCCGATTGGGGTAGCTCTACGGAGGTTATCAGGACGCCCGAGGAGATCGGACGCGGTTGTGCGTTACGGTTGATGGAGGAGATCAGAAGGGGAGGGTGTGTGCAGAGGATTGGAGTCAAGACTGTGGTTAGTCTGATGATGATGGGGAGTGAAGATGTTGGCAGGGTGGTTCTGGGCAAAGGGGTTGTTGAGGAAGAGTTTGTCGGTCATTTGAGAGATTGGAAGGCGTTTGGCTGCGGAGAGGTGCTGGTTAAGGAATGGACTGGCAGTGAGGGGTTAGCTGGAGGCGGTTTGGGCGGAATGGACGAAGGCCAATTGATCAGTCTTGGAGTCGTCGGTAAGGGCGTGGGCAATGTGGGTAGGAAGGTAGCATAGACGGAGTATACGTACGACGATATATATGTATTATATTGTACACATTGGCGTTTGGAGTCTCAAAAGCAAGTTGCTGAATAGAATTATATTACATGGTTTTGTTATAGCTATCGATATCTCAAGATACATAGACTACGAAGCACCGAGACACACTGTTTAAATATAAGTTTTGCTGGTGCGGTAGCAATAGCTAAGAATTTAAGACTATCTAATATTTAAAATTTTGTGTTTGCTAATTTGGCATCGAGGCAGTCCAGGATGACAGCCTTCATTTCTCTGAATCTTATGCTAGAAGCACAATAGTAGAGAAAGGAAATCTCCTACTACTGGCTATTGAGCCTAGCTGTATGATCATCGAGCTTGGCCTTGGTGGAATTGAGCTCGGGCCGGGGCCATAACGTTGGTTTCGAAACGGCGGCCTAGCCCGTCGCCATCGAGCTCTTGTGAGCGGGGGAGTCTTATAACGTTATAACAATGAGACTCCCGACCTGCGCACCACGACCGTCGCAGCTAGTTACTTGGCTCCGTCGGTCTTCCCTCTATTCGATTCTTGTCGGCGATATCGTACGAGAGTATTGTATCACAAGCGCCTCCTGCGCGACAACCCTCGAAAATGCCACACGCAACTCGCCTCTCCACTATTCTTCTCCTCCTGATCTCTCGAATCTTTGCAGAAGACCTGACCGAAGTCTACCCGACACTCACCAGCTTCGGTTCTCTCGCACCCTTCACCCCGCCGGCCAACTGCTTCTCCGCCTCGGTCTGGACCACCCTCCGCGATCTCAATGGCGCCCCGGAGTCCAGTAAACCCGTCACGCGGTTCTTCACCCGTTGGTACATTGGCTGCAATATCGATGAGGACACGGGAGAGTACAATACCTGCTGTCCGCCGAATTACAACACCTGGGGGTTCTACGCACCCGGCGACTGTCCGGAGGGATACTCGACTCTGTTGACCGCCGGTGCGAATCCCTGGGTTGGCGAGCAGAGAGGCACTGTCTGTTGTCCTGTGTACGTATTCGCGCTGATATCTAAGATATCTGTGATCGAAACCTAACATGATGCGACTTAGGATTAAATCTCCGGCTAGTATGACGTTAACCTGGGCCGACTTCGCGACCTCTTATCTCAATCCGCTGGATAGACCGCCCATCAGCATATCGTGCTTCAACTGGGCTGGCGACACTTCGAGCGTTGGTATTGTCTACCAGGCGAATTATAACGCCAGGGCTATTATCGTGTTTGGCTCGCAGCTTACCAGTCATACCTTTCAATTCGCTCAGGTTGGCGCTCTAAAATCCCCTCCTATATGACAATTTTACTAATCTAGATTACAGTTCACAAATACCCCATCCCCGGACCAGCCGGACACCTCTAGCTCTAACCCGCCAGCGAGGAGTACCTCTGAACCCAACTCCGAATCGTCGACACCAGACTCCGAGACGTCTACAACAGCTTCACCAGGTTCGACCACTGGACCCCGGCAGACAAATTCGAATACATCAACACCATCAAAAACCTCGACCGGCGTGCCCAGTTCAACCACCGGTAGCCCAAGCCAAACTTCCCAAAAAAACAAGTCTGGTGGTGGCAGCTCTCTCACCGGTGGTGCGATAGCAGGCATCGTTATTGGGGTATCGATACCCATTATTGCTATTGCTGTGTTTGTCGCGTATAAAATAGGGAGAAGGAAGAAGGATATACCCATCGTACCACTGTATAACGATCCGTACGGACCTAAATACGAGACTGGCGGGATATGGGCGGGATCGGGTAACAGCTAATGTGATATTTGGAGTTTATTATGGATAAGGATGTCGCGATACGCATATATTTCACATATTTTATCATGTTATGAGTTGCGGGCGGCTTAATGTATAGATGTATACGATTAATTGGATATTTTACGCATTATTCCGGATATTACTTCACAATATATACTCTGTTGATGGGTCTGCGATAAACGGTAGCACGCCGTAGACGGTTCCAACATCGCGGTGTTGAGTTTTGAAAATTACCGAATCAGGAAATTCGACCAATCGGGTCTTGGCGCGAAACTAACCTTCAAGCAAGCTGTCAACAAGATCTCCAATCCTCCTCCCAGCTTCCCACCTCCACGGCATCACCAATCTCCGCCATCGAGAACAACCAAATACCACCAGAGAACCTCCAATCCAAAACAATGTCATCGAATCAACCACCCCTCAACCGCGCCCACTCCCACCAAAGCGGCACAATCACAAACCACTGGAACGACCTCCCGGCCGGATACATCCCATCCCCTACAACCTCCACCCCACGCTCCACCTCCCGAAACTCAAACAACCTCGGCCTCGCCGTGGGCCCGAACAACGGCAGCAGCAGCAGTCTCGTCGGGTCCACCGTTTCCCGTGGTCCGTCGCCGTTAAAACAAATTCACAAGGACACAAACACACCCTCCGACGCTCCTCCTGCACAATCGATACACGAAGACGAACAACAACGCACCCCCGTGGACGCGTGTAAACCGCTCTCCACGCTGCTTCCGGCTTTGTACAATCTCACCACGACCCTCCCGCAGAACGAACGAAATATGCTGCAAACGAGGATAAATAAATCGTTGGTTCCAGTAAAGGGTGACGGTGGGGTGACGGACGCGCAGAGGCAATGGATTCAGCAGCTTTTGCAGGCGTTTATCGTGGATGAGGTGATCGATGCGAGGAGTTGTCGGGAGGAGATTGTGGCTTTTATGAGGCGGGAGAGTGGGGTTGCCGGGTGGGCTGGGAGTGTGAGGAAGGTGGTTGAGAGTGTGGTTGAGAAATAGATATTTCTCTGAGAAGTTGTGGTTCACGAGAAAGCCGTTTCTCCCGATGTGAAGAAGATGATTTAAGATAGAATTGGTAATACCCGTTAGATTGGCGCTTGGGTGTAATTTATTGTGACTTTTTTGGTATTGTATTTTTATCTGATATAGAACCTCATAGCAATTAGATCAATAGGCTGCTGGATACTATGCTTCACGATCGAGGGGCGTAGACCGACATTAATTCGACGAGATTTGGCTCTTGGGTTAATTGTGGAAGTCCGGTGACTATCGAACATTCACTGGTGATCTTATACGACTATTTTCCTTCCCAGTCTAGCTTTCTATATATAGCTAGCTATCCGTCTTCTTCTCAACACCACCAGAGACACCCGAAGCACCCACCGCCATAAATACTACCAGAAGCCTCTATCCCAATCTGCCGTCAACCTGCCGTCATTGAAATGCGAATTCCAATATCATCCCCTTTCGTGGTTTTCGGGCTTTATCCTTCTCTCAAGCTTGCATGGAGGCACCGCTAAGACGCTAGTGTAGGATTCCGATCCCGAAGAATTACCGACAGTTCAACCTCAGTGTACTCTTATCCACCGATTTCTTCCCGAGAATTAGTCCATGATTATCTGCTGCTTATTTCTTCAAGTCGGTTTGAATTCTGGGGCGGTGTTTCAAGATACATATCGTGCCGTTGATCGTAAGAAAATTAGAAAAGCTGTAAGAAGAAAATGCAATTTAGAACAGTTGAAGATATATATATTCCACGGGTTCAAACGAGATGAAGTAGAATATAATTAAAGTTTTGCAATGTGAATCCTGTGGGGGTCCGAGATACCATGACCTTGTATTATATCCACATCGGAACTTCTGGTTGAGGTTAAGCTTTAGATAATGTTTACAGTTGCATGCATTCCGCGCTTCTCAGATAGACCTAGAAACCAATCTCGACTGAGCGCAAATTTAAAAAATCCGATTCTTTTTTTTCGTTCCTGTGTCGAAAGATTGAGGGCGAGAAGGAGGAGACATATCTTCCCCTATGCCTCATATCTGAATTTCATATTTATTATCAGATACTCTTGCTCTAAGTATATCACGTGACAGCCAAAACAACTATTGAATAAGCAATTAATGCCGTATACAACGCACCCGCGATTTTTCGGGCCCTTATTTTACGAAATCTGCATGATTGAGGGGCTAACCAAGGGTTTAATTCCGTTGGTTGGGTCTCGTTTGCGATGTTTCATTGTGGCACAGCAGTGCAGAACAGTTACAGGAAACATATGCCTTTCCCATCGCCTTTTATAGAAATTAACAGCCTTAAGTCAGGATATTAAAGACAGAAAGCGGGAAAAAAAGGGAAAGGCCCTGTAGAATAAAAGAAACTTCCGCGGGCGGGACTTCCTTCAAAGAATCCCTTTTCGATGTCGAAATCCACTCCCGCTTTCAATTTTCCAACCTACAAACATGTCGAGACCGTTGCTTCACCTCGGGGAGCCGACTTCGTTCAGAGATGAAGTCCTAGAAAACACTCCGACTCACAAATCGCATAACCAGCGCTTTCCCGGTCATGGGAACTATATTCTGGGCACGCGGCCGTTGAGATTCCTACGATTGCAGATTGTTCCGATCACTGTCGCCCTTATCTTCTTCATTTTGGGCTTGTCGGCAGGCAACGTTCGCCAGGTACCAGCCTTGAGCCAGGATACAGCGGCGAATATACCTGTAAGTTTTCTGAGCCCATAATTAATTCCTGTGATTTGGTTTCTCTGTGGTTGTGTAATTTTTTTTCGTATGAAAAGTTTTCCTCAGCTCAGCTCGCACTCGGTTCCGAGATTGACTCGTGCTCTGGAAATCACACCATAATAAGATCCACACCAGCCGTTTGCAGTTAATCTCGCTCTCCATACGCGCGTCTTATTCGCAAATGTACCTACACCACGAACCTCCGATGACTAATGTCTCCACCCAATAGAATTCTAACAATGATCGTCCACTCATCATATACGCCTACAAAGAGACAGAGAATGCCCGCAAAAATGCCCTATTCTTCATCAACCATGGCCTCCACTCAGCCGCCGATTTCATATTCATCCTCAACGGCGAGACAAACCTGACCCAATCGATTCCTAGTAGGAAATCCAACATCCGAATCATCAACAGAGAGGACAAATGTTTCGACATGGGCGCCTACGGAGAAGTTCTGGGTGCGAACGATAAAGCATTGGTGAAAAAGTACAAGAGATTCATACTGCTCAATGCGAGCATTCGGGGTCCTTTTATGCCCACCTGGAGCCGGGAATGTTGGAGCGACGCATATCTCGCCAGGGTTACCGATACGAACAAGGTAAATTTACTCGTGTAACATCCCAGACAAACTTTCACACTCGCTAACTAATCAAAATAGCTGGTCGGAATGAGCTACAACTGCAAACCGCGAAGAACAGAAGTCCACCCGCACATCCAATCCATGATCCTCGCCACGGATCGCACAGGCATCGAACTCCTCCTGCCCATCCTCTCCGAATGCTTCGTCACCCACATGAGCGCCATCTACGCCGAAGGTAACAGCACGCGCGTGATGTGGAACAACGGCTTCACCGTCACCGCCATGATGACCGCCTTTTCGAGTAAGGCAAACTACGCGCACGAGTGCACGCACACGGACGTGCTGGGCGAACATGCGTATTACGGTATGGCGGTGCACCCGTACGAGACCATTTTTAGGAAGGCGAATAGGAATTTCGGCTTTAAAGTGTTGGATCTGTTGACCGAGTGGACCGATCAGGCGGGTTATTCGAGTTATGAGGTTTGCGGGAAGAGTAAGGCGGAGTTACCTGCTTTGGGAGGATGGGGAAGGTGGGATAAAGCTGCGACTAACGTCTGAGCTCTGCGAATGCGGGCTGTGCACACTTGTATTGTGAATTCCGGTCATGCTATTGGAGTATTGGGAGTCGACATTGTTTTTGGGAACTACACTGTTTAGAGAGTTTTTATTTATTTATTTATTTATATTAGCTAACTTGCAATACCAGGGATGCAGCGATATAACAATGCATCTGATAGTTAATAAACAATGACAAAGCCCCTGAAATTTAAGCAATTCAAGTTAGAAGTGTCGCCAGACCAAATTACACCAGATACTCATTTCTAATTCGCTGAAGACGATGCGTATCTTACTTTATAGGCGAGAAGGTTGCTACAATATAGCGCTAAGTATGCCCAGGGCCTGCAGCGAAAGTAGAATCGAAATGTTTGAGCTACCTGACCCTGAACTGAACTACATAGAGATTCCGTAGTTCGCTCATGCATATGCAGGCTTGACTTAATATCAGGGCAAGGTATCTACAGCAAGGATGTACTAGTTAAGAGGTTGTGGAGTATAATGTGTGACTTGACTAATCTCATATGGACCATGGAACCCAGTCATTGTGCCCCAGTTAATTGATGATTAAGTTTGTGAAGGATTAATCTAGGCGGTGGGTAATGTATTCTGCACTGCAAATTGTTTTATCATTGTATTTCTTTGGATGATTTAGCATCTTCTCGTATATGTATCTTCGCCGAAATTATTACATTTGACAAATTATGCGACGCCTGATTTAGGCCGAAGTGCGAAGCTGTAAGTATCGGTTCTACTACAGCGGTATCTTCCGCTCCAATTCTCGAAGTTCTGGGATAATACTATGAAGGCTGGGAAGATGGGTGAGAGATCGAGAGAAAAAATGGTCCCGAGATTTCGTAACTGGACAATTTTTCTTTTTTTTTAATAAATGTCAAAAATCATTGCACTCTGGACAGTCTCGTTAATAATAATCTGGGCATTTCTGAAGAAAATAATTGAATATGCCCCGTAGAACAATTAATGTCTTTCCTCATGAAATTCGAAAATGGGTGTGGGCATGAGTGGCTAATATCAAGCTGATTGGGTGTTAATTTCGTCGCCGCGCTTTATATTTCAAAACTTCTTGGTCTAAATTTATTTTCCTGTTATATATAACTTCAGATTTAAAGTTATAAAAAGACAGTCTACGGCCAGATACTGGTGTGCATGTATACATCTAACCTATTACCCTATATTCCAGATGCACACACGTCGTCTCAGATTATATAACTGCCAATATAGATCGATGACAAGCGTTTCCCTCGCGAATTCGGCAGCTCGCCAAACCTTAAGTCTCTCAGCCGCCATTTTACAATTCAAACAACCCTTGCAATTTGTTACCCGAGCGGAGAGTTCCACAAGAGGCTGTGTTCGCTGTCGTCGATAGATACGACGTGAGAAACAGCAGGCGTGGCATATGTTGCCTGTTGTATTCGGCTCGGGTACCCTCCTGTAATTTGGTCAAGAGCGAAGGCTATTCTCAATCCGCCGCTAGCTTTTTCATGAGCGAAAAGATCTTACCCAGCCGAATCGTTTGGTGCACAAGTGGATATTTGTACCGTGCATGGGGGTTCGAATTCAGCTCTCTCCTCGATTTTTTTTTTTTTTTTTTTTTTGGCAGTGCAACTGGTAACAACACGGAGCTTGCCAAAAATGGGATACCAGACGATGCAGGTTAGTGCGAAGCTGTGCGCGCGCTGGGCGAAGAGTTTTTGTCACACCAACCCGAATACGCATACCCAAAACTCGGACGACCATGTTTCAAGGGCCGCTAGTCTCGCATCGAGTAACCTTACCATATGCAGAGAGAAAGGCTTGTTTCCACCACTGTAAAGACAGATGGGAAACTGGACACTCTAGACTCTGGATCGTTTGTTTCATGCAGGCTGAAGCAAGTATCGTGATATATACCCCCAAACGGAGCGCACCAAATGTCGTGGCCAGAGTCGGCCCCCTCCAGCCCATCGAGACACGGGAACTATGGGTTTTTCCTTCGACGAAAAGGAGACACTTAAATACTGAGAAGAGCGAAGAATAAATATAGTATCCTCTTGTTTATAGAAACATTTACGTCTTTATATATTCTGGAATTTGCACCTCGCAAAGCTTGGCCGCATTTCTGTCTTTTTTGTCACTTTGTAAATTCCAACATCCAACTATCCGCCAGCCTGATTCGAAATCACAACCAAATTATAAAATGTCAACAGCATTTTCAAGCATTATAAAAGCATCAATATTAATAACATCATTATTTTATTTACCGCTCGATGCAGCCGTCATCAGAAAATCCTGCGGGGTCCCAGATTTCGTTCTGGACTATGCGCCGATAGTATACCTTCACTCCGACGACCCATACCGGCCGTCGGACATCGGCTCCATGCTAGCCAATACCCGGCCGCGTGTCAACTATGAGTCTGTTCCCATGAAGTCGCCTATAACATTACATAATCTCGACCAATTAAATAGTTACGGAGAAAATCTGGTTCATTTGACATCGATACAGGATGTTACTTCGAACACGGAACAACCGTGGCTGAAGGGCGTGACTCCGGATTCCTATGGTCATACGAAGGGAGCAGTATCGGCAGCTGTTATCGTTAACGAGAAGGACGAGAATATCACTGACGTATTTTATTGTTATTTTTATAAGTATGTTGTACCCTTTTAATATATATTCTGTAAACAGTGTTGCTAACGAAATGTAAAGCTTCAACGCCGGACCTCCAATCAAATTTCTTGGGATCGAGTTGATATTCGGTAATCATGTTGGTGACTGGGAGTACAACATGGTTCGGTTTAGCAATGGCAAGCCATTAGCCGTTTGGTACTCCCAGCATGCGACTGGCCAAGCGTTTACCTATGGCGCGACGAGAAAAAAGGGCAAGAGGGTAAGAATTTCCTTCCACATCGTTATTCTTAATTATTTCGACTGTTTTATGTGGAGCCTTTAACTAACAGATTATTGTACAGCCGATTGCTTACAGCGCAAAGGGCTCTCACGCCAACTACGCCAAAGACGGCGTTCACGATCACACAATCCCCCATATCAACCTTCCAGGCTCCCTCTTTCTAGTCGATCACACTGATGCTGGCCATCTCTGGGATCCTACCCTCTCCGCCTACTTTTATAAATACGAAGGAGGTGCGAACCAGACATTCACTCCGTACGATCCTTCACACCCCGTGAGCTGGTTGTACTATAAAGGCAAATGGGGCGACCAAAAACAGGACCCGAACGACCATCCGAACCAGATGGAGGCGTTCGGTCACGCAAAGTTCGATAGTGGGCCGACGGGGCCGATAGATAAGGCTTTGGAACGAAGAAATATATGCCCTGACGGCGTTAGGCCGTGCTTTACTTTCCCTTTCTTGGCCGCTTGAACAGTGAAAAATCCGAGGTTGTTTCTGACTCCGCACTAGTTTGACTTGCTGGTGCAGCGGTCAGGTAGTTGGTTATCCTGGGGGATGTATTTCGAGTTACAGATTTGAATCCGCCGACTGAAATCTGCGGTAGTATATTTATATCTCAGGGGATGATTCAACTGATATCCCTTTGAAAATGTCGTTGTTACATCGTTGGGATAATATTCATTGATTCAGGGCTGTGTATAGTCGTTGACCGCTCCAGTGTCGGCTGGCTTTCTTCAGTGGTCACGAGATCGATATCTTCAAAGGAAAAGAAGACGAACATAATCCACACACTTCTTTAGAGGTGAAATATTCGATTCTTGTATATAGTATTTGAAATAGACCTAATTTACTTCTGTCTAATTAATATAATAATTTACGACAATTTAGTCAACGAAGACTTCAGACTTAATGACTTCGCCTGGTCTAGAATAGGGGTTGCAAAGTGGATCCATGGATTTAAGAAGCTAGTTTTGCCCCTTTGTTGTAATTCTAGTTCTGGCCATTGTTGTACTGAGGTCTCGTAGACGAACCCCCTTTCGGCCATGATATACTGCTGACATGGAACTCAACACTGTTCACTTTCTCGTGCGCTTTCGGAAGCAGCCTTCGCAGCAGCCTCTTTCTCGAAGCGCTGGTACCTCTCTTCCCTCCATTTCGGCCCCCATGTCCGGACAATCCATATGGAAGGACTCGCAACTCCAACAACCAGCCCCATAAAGAGATACGTGTAACCGTAACCCCACGCTTCGATGATATATTGCACAACAGCCGTGCCGATGGCGCTCATCGACGCCCTTGTGAGATTGAACGAAGACGAAACTCTACCTGGGTTCATCGGATAAAGGTCAACTAGCAGCGTTGTCAAAATGGAAGCAGGTCCGCTCATTCCTGCTCCGGCAAGGAACAGGACGATTAAGGGTGCCGCGAGGTTGGTTCCCGAATCCACGACCCAGCCCCACGCAATGATCATTGCTACAGCAATCGCCGTACAGGGGAACATTAAGTCGAGTCTCGCTTTTTCGATCGGAAATTTCCTGAGGTCGTCGCCTCGTTTTCGATCCACCGGCATACCGACACTCTTTGCCACTCTTGCATAATTCCAATTGAGTAGTTTGCCGACGATTATGGCACCAAAGACGGAGCCCATAGCGAACGGGATGTAGCAAAGTCCGACTTGTAGATCGTTGAAACTATACCGTCGGCGTATAACATCTTGTAGAGGGACGAGCATAGCGTAATTGGCCATAACGAAGAGGGACATGAAAAACATCAGAATCCCGACGTCCTTCTCGAAGACTATGAGAATTGCGGCGAGAATTTTTGGAACGGGAATCTTTCGTTTTACTTTCTTCGGCCTCGCTTGTTCTGGTTGCGATTCGACAGCGGTGGTCTTACGACGTTGGTGCCATATCGATATTAGTGAAGCGTTCAGCTTCGGGGGAGGGATGGACCCGTTGCCGACTATTTCACGAGCGCTCTAAATCAACCCGCGTTAGCTATTATCCTATAGAGAGCACTCGGTTGAAGTATCGCGTTATAATCCCACCTCTGGCACAAACGGGACGTATAAAAGCATGAACAAACCGGCTCCAATAACCAGGAACCAAAATGTCGATCGCCAACCGAGATACTGGGTGAGAATTCCTCCGATAGTCGGTGCCACAGCTGGTGCGAACATCACGCTCGCTTGCACCGCTGTGATATACCCTCCTCGCTCTGCGCTCGTCGTGATATCCGCCATGACAGCGCTGCCAATCGCTACTGTTGCGCTGCTGCCGGTACTCTGCAGTGCCCGGAGTACCATAAGGGCTGCGTACTTATTTTGGAGTGCCAGACCGATGTTTGCGCCAATGTATATCGTAAAGGTTATGATATAGACCAATCGGCGACCGATCTGGTCGCTGAGATCACCAAAGAATAGCGGGGCCGTCGCTTGCATGATTTGATAGACCGTGACCGTTAAATTGATTTCCGCAATGGAGCGATGATACGACACTGCGATAGGAGTAATTGCAGGAAGGTACACAAAGGCGGATACGGGAGAGAACATTGTCCCAAAGGCCGTCATTATGACGATAAATATTTTTGTTCTGTGAGAAAAGACAGAATAGAGTGGGCCGGAGGAGATCTCTGATTCGACATTGTCACTGGGCGCGTCGGTGCCGGTACCATTTTTTTTTGTTTTGTCGGTATTTATATGCGGAGATGGTTCAATCTCGTCTTCCTTTTTTTCTCCAGGCGGATTCGCGCCGCCTTCAAGCTCAGAGATTTTCTGGCTGGGTGCGGCCATATATAGTTGCAAGGCTTTTTTTTACCTGGGCGTGAAACTAGAAAATTCGTGAAATATTAGCAATTGCACTCTATAGTCGCAAGACTAGAGGAAAGTATCATACCTCTGTACGATTTCACGGATAACAAGGGACTTATTGACAGAAAATCTTCTCGTTCAGTAGGTATTTCCAATTGAACAGGGGAAAGGTATATATATATGATAGTACTTACTGGTACGTTACTATTCTACCGACAGTTAAAGGAGGTTGAATCAGGTAGGTCTAAATTGGACCCCGGTATCAATATTGGCCACTTATATTAAGCATTCGTAGAGCACAAAGTAACAACTTGTCACGGGAGTAGACCCTTATTTTATACGGGGTTTGCGGGTATGTCGGCAACGGCCTGTTTGATGCAGGCCGTTAGCCACCTAAATCGGGACCGCAGACGGTGTTTGCGGAGGTTAGTGGCCATTTTGTCGAGCTTCTGCCAAGTTAACTCCGCGCTTAATTTCCAGCGACGTCAATATTGTATTTTTTCTGTCGCTGCGACTCGAAAGCTTAAATTCTCGTAAGGAAGCATCTATCCGACGAGATGCAAGCCCTTGACGTGACTACTTAATTAGTTGTTAGTAACACAGATGCACATGCAGCCACGCAGCTATCGATCGATATCAACATGCCTGACACAAAGAAGATTACCGAAGCCTTAGCTCTAGCCCAAGACCCATCCAAGACTCTAGGCGTAACCTTCGGCTCCAAGAAGATAACTCCGGGGCAACACATCCCTCGCGCAGGCAAGTAATTCCGTATTAAGCTCCAGCATAGATATTGCGGAATGTACTCCGAGATATTGGTGTAGTTAACACTAAGCTCGGGGAACAGAGTCACAATCAGCACCGGAACTAGATTTCAATGGCGCATCAAATTCTTACCTGGTCCTTTGCTTTGATCTCGACGCTCCCTTTCCGTCCTTCAGTCTCATGAGCCCTGTCCTCCATTGTAATTATGCCAAGATTTCCCCTAAGCGAGGTTAACGGTTGAGCATGCTGACTTTTCCCAGGGGGACAGCCAAGTCTGAAGCCTGAAAGAGCCGCCGACGGTACCACAAAGGTTATCTGCGGTGATGCACCCTGGATCGCAGACTATGTAGGCCCTGGGCCACCGCCAGGGAGTGGTCCTCATCGCTATGTCTTCATTCTATACGAGGAACCCGAGGCGTTTGACGCAAGCAAGTTCACTGTACCGAAGGGGCAGAAGGTTGGAGTATCGCCTCGTGCAAGGTATGACTTAGCAAAATTTGAGGAGGCTGCAGGATTGGGGGCCCCTGTGGCATGTAATTACTTTTGGGGTAAGTGAAAGCTATTTGCGGTGCTAACATTGCAAGATCAGTACAGAATACTAACTGGCTTATTCCATCAGCTAAATTCTAGATATATAACGAAGCTCGTTGAGCAATTGAATTGTGGCGGGTAAATTATGAACAAACGCGTTGTCTTTTCTGACACCCCAGTAAATGTTTTCAGGTCTTTCTTTATTTCCTGGCTTCTCTTAATTATTTCTTTTAACTTTTAATGTAATGTCCATATAAATGGATAAGCAAGAATTTGTATGTTTAATAATTGGTTGGAGGATATTTCAAACTTCGACTCCTTGAAAATGGGCGAGGGTCGACCTTCTGGTCTAACAGCTGGACAACCAAAAGCCCAGAAAACATCTCGAGTTTTATACCATACGTAGCCTCAGTCGTGAACCGGATATAGTAAAAACATCTATTTTGGTTTATGATGAAATATAAATTTAGTATACAGTAGCTTCAATTGGTGACGAGGCTTGGATCCAAACCAAAAATGACAAAGTTTTTGAAAGATATATTCGCAATATAGTTTTGTCTTTTGATTGTTCCTACGAGAAATGGATGGTAAAACTGTACATTCACAGAATGATATAGTTACGGGGCTCATGGTGGCATTGCCGTTTTTCTGATTTGCTCTTAACTCTAAATAACTGCCCAAATACCTGCCTTCAAAGATTGCCGTTGGTCGTAAAACCGTAAAAGTGGATTTTTAACGGGCCTGGCATCGTATATTATATTACAACATATGACTTAGGGCAACTTTATAACGATATTTTATGGTGAATTGTCGGCTGGTACCCCTTTGCAAAGAAAGTTTCCAAAATTCGGTCCAGTATTTTGTCGTAAGGGGGGACTTTGGGTATGCAGCAGTACGTCTACTTGAACAAGGCGTCCAATACTTGGTAGATTACGTTCTTCGTTTTCCCCCAATTGAATAAGAGCCCAAGAAATAATTACACAAATATTTAACGTCAAGTTGGTGAGCCATACCACGAGGCTGATGCACCACGAGGTATCTAGTCCGCGAATAAAATCTTCCTCGTATTTCGGACGTCTTTCGCCCTGCAGACTTAATTACCCTTTGCGTCTAAACGTAGGAAAAACCAGGAACTATATATAGGAGAGCATGCACGGAGAGAATCTAATCTTTCTTCTCCTCCCATTCATCTCATGAACCTCCTCCCACCCCAGTTGCGCATATTTCGAACGTTCAAATTCGATTCGCTTCAAAACAATAAAGACGAAGTCCACTCACTTCAAATAACTCACCACTTTAACTTTGTCACTCTCTGCAAATAAAACCACATAACTTTGACTTCCCCGCTCACTATAGATAAAACACACAGCTTCAAATCCTACATTCGCTACAAAATAACCCACACAAGGCTTTGAAGTTGTTGAACACCAGGTAAACACCAAAACAGTGTGTGTAGTTCGCAAGGATGGACTATTATGATCATTATCGGCGAAGTGGAGGATCATGTACATGCTACTCACCATCTCACTCGAGTTGTGAGAGAGACACAGGGTTCGATTCTATGGCTTTGGACTCATCAAAGTCAAGAGAGGCCCTCAATGCAAAGAGCGACAACGAGTTCTCGCTCACCTCTATCACCTCCTACAACCAATCATGGTTCATTTCAAAATATATGTCGGCAAGCTTGGTGAGTTGGAAGTCAACAACAAATATAGTAAGTATTTTATCTTATTTCGAAGCTTGTTTGATGGTCACCCTTTAGACCTTGAGGTTAGTCTTCGTCTTCAGCCACTAATTGCTTACTTAACATAGATGCAATGGGCGTTTCATTTGGAGCAAAGGCCCTGCTCATAAAACTACGGTCAACACGAGACTTTAATGTTGGTGTCTCTCGAGTTCAACTAGCCACAACATTCTTGCATGAGTGAGTTCGAAACGTTGCACCTTCCCAAATTGCGTATCGTTACTAAACTATTACATTGTAGAATCGCCCACGCTCGAATGCCTTGGTTAACCGGGGCCGATCCCGAAGAGGAACTGTACGACCCAGAGTTCTTCAACCTGGTATTCTAGCATCACACGGACTACAGAATGCTCTCCCCCGTGAGAGCAAATCTCGATGACTTCTTGATTCGAGCACAAGACTTGGCTCGGTTGCCAGAGTTCGAAGAACTGAACAGGCACGCACAAAAAGATGGGGCACTGCTATGCAGCTTGTGGAGGACTTGCGAATGATGGGGATCGAGGAGAATCTAAATCAGGAGTATGCCGCTCTCGAAGCAGGTCGTATCCGACGTCTCCCTCGTGGACGTCGATACGAAGACTTCGTTCAACTCGACCGGATCCGAAAAGTCATGAGATTCGGACGTGGCCGCATGCCCCCAGATATGACCTTCGATTACTATGACGCAAATAAAAACCTGGTCGAGCTATATCAATGGTACTGTTCCGAGGAGCCTTGGGCCAGGCTCCATTCTGATTATTATTCTTGCAATCAGGCGACACCATTGTGGGCGCACCCCTGTGACCATTACAGCTTTTCTCCAGAAGAAACAGAAGAAACAGAAAGAATGTCTGAAATACACGACGACGATGTTATGATCAACGGAGACTTGGATGAAAACGAAGATCGGTTTTCAACTATGGTGGCATCAGGTATTGATGTTGAATACTGAAGAGCTGGTGGGATACCTCATCGTCTATCCAAGGGTTCGGTTGACGAAGGACTACTAAGTAAGTACATGGCGTAAGGATTGAAGGCAGGTTGAAATCCGTATTATATCAAGGGAAGGGTCTTGCTTTTTTCTTTTTTTTTAGATTTGGCTTATTTTTTGATTTTTTTCACAAACATATTTTGCTCCATTAATCACGCAGGGGATCCTAAGAAGATGGTATTATTACTTATCTTCATCAATTTTGTTCTAGTTAAAATTCTAATGCATTATATTATGTAACGCTCGGAGTTATTTTCCAAGTACATATCTCCATAGCCAGAACGAAATATACAAATGTAATGGCAAAACAGACTAGAATAGAGCTATGATTATATGTGAAACTCACAATGAGACTCATGCGACGTAAATCTTGAAAACCCTAGTAACATTGTGTACTTACTAGAATATGTAGAGCAGACACATGCACAAATATAAATATGTTACTGTGCAGTCTTTCGCATCAATTGAGATTCATACTCCATAGCTATAGGTCATGTACAAACCCTTGAAGCCTGCTGATTAATCGCTTGTATTCTTCTAGCTAGCTGCAAGGCGGTTTCGGGTGTACCTGAGAGCAACAAGTTCGCGAAACCAAAGAGTTCTAAACCCTCCGCAACAGAACGGTGGCAAAGTCCGCTTATCCGATGACATGATCAAAAAGAGTAATACCAACCCTGTCTATACCGTTTCTAGTAACAGTCCGGCCAAAGCTCTGCCTTCGAGAATCGAAGAACCATGAATCAAGATAATCATCTCCGTCGAATGAGCCTCAGACCACATTTCCCCGGAAACTCTCCTAATTTCACTTCATACCAGGATGGTCACCCAAGAATTTTTGTCACCGACCCCGACTTCGAAGCTTCGCCGCGCGTTATCGAACCGCCATAAACTACACGTACATGTGCACAGACGACCACATTCGAAGCATGCTACGGCTACCGAGAAGGCCCTCAAAACTCCAGCATTGCTCGAGATGATTCTCTACTTCGCTCATGTGGAAGAACACGAGCTTGTAGCTTTCCCGAGACTACAAAAATTCCGAACAGTCTCGAAAACATGGAACTCTATTATCGATTCTTCGGCTCTACTCAAAAGTCTAGCCTATTCGGCCCCGAAAACTCAATCCGGCGGAGCAAAGTTTGGTATATGCTATGATCATCTAGAAGATATCTCAAAAGCCATGAAAATGGTCCACGATTTGAAGATAGGGGAATCGAAAGCCGCAGGATTAAAGGAACTCAACCGATTTGCACACCTATTACCCCGCCGGTCAACCACTTCGAATATTCATGTGACGCATCCGCCAGTCAACCGACTATATCTATTCTTCGAAGGACAAGGAAGTTCCAGTTGGATGACAGAATTAAGAGAGTTTGCGAATGGCAGGCCACACGACATAAACAGATCCGACGATACGACAGTTGCCTACTATTTTTGTATTACAAATCCGAGTGGAATAAGAGTTGAAGAAATAGCCCGGTGCATGATATACGTTCTCCGGGCCTTCTATTCCTTTGACGAGACTTTTGTAATTGAAAAGGTCGTCTTGGAATACTACCATCCAGAATGGAACCCAGACCACACCCTGCCATGTTATTATCGAGATGATTTTGATGTTCTCTGCTATCTATGGTTGCCCTATGCGAGTATGCTGGCCTCGAATTCCCTCCCTAGACGATATTAGCCCATTTTGAATAATATGAGCAGGCTAACACATACCCCCCGAAAATATAGCTTCTTTCGCTAAAAAAAACCACCGGTTCAAGTCCGCGACAGTTTTTGCGGGTCTGGTACCATTTATAGTAACCCATCGAAGAGAGGGAATCGCAATGGCAAACCGATTGCAGGTAGTTAATCTACCACACATCGTAGCTCGCTCGCCCTCACAAGCTTCGCGAAAATTATTACAGGCCCCAATTGAGCTTCTAAGCTAAGAATTGTACAGTTTTACGTTTGCTTGGCTCTCTACAACCTAACTAGATAAGGCGCAAATGTTTTGGATGACCAATTTTTCAACTTAGGGTTAATTTTCTTTCGCAGTTGCTTGGTATACTGTAGAGCCGGTTCAACTCCCGGACTTACTACTTAGCAGCTCACAGTTAACTACGGGTGTCATTGCTAAGGACGCTTCTCCGCATATAAGCTGTTAATATTTACTACTTGCAACACAAGCTTGCTAGCTGTTCTATCTTTTTATGTCCACGCGAAGCAACATGTATGATCCGCCTGTGTCGATAGCGACCACGACGCTGATCGTGCTCCTAAATATACAAATCGGCCTGCGAAGTGGTTTTAAATTTGGTTGCTGCTACCTAATTATAGCCTCGCTAGCCTATACATATGCCACGAATAGAATGTTTATATCCATGAGTCTGCCAATTCACACGTTTTACATTTGGGCGACGTTCTTGAATTGATCGTCGAAACTGTTTGACGACCGTATGCTATCTTTAATCATTTCGAATATCAAATTAATCTACGATTCACTAGCAAGCTAATTATTGGCTATTAATATAGCAGATCTGGGTATTCAAGACAGTGGTTCCTCTGCTGGAGCTTCCGAGTCCAGTTTAAATTATAAATTTTCTCAGTATTCACATACATAAGTAATGCTTCAACAAATTCTCGACTTTACAAGCAGGAACAATCTTTGTTTGGCTTCATTGTGACAACCTCGAGCTATCTGACGCGTCTTTTTCGATCTCATTCAGTATGTTCATATGAGACAGGAGATGTATCGCGATGATGAAGCATCATTCAACCAAACGTTTTATTCGCCGTTTAATTTCCAGCTTAAATTTTCTGGCAGTCTTTCTACTATGCGGTTACCAGCTAGCGAAAGCAGCGGATGTGACAACGATAACGATCTACCATACAGTTCAAAACAGAGATATTGTAACCTCTACGTTACAAAGTTGCAATCGTCCGTGTGCTCGAGGGCTTCCGCTGTGCGGTGAAGTAGTATGGAGCACTACTGTTCAATCTCTCTCCAGTGTCGGTACTAGCACGAGTTCATCTTCTCCATCGGCATCTGACTTGTCTAGCGGTTTCATTCTCGGTGGATCCGGCCCATTCGAAAATTTCTATGTCGAATTCGATTATGCTACTGGAACGGTTCTTCTGAGCGGTCTTGGAGAACAGCCTGTCGTATCACTTCAAATAGACAGCCAAAACGATGGGCTTAACAATGCTAACGACCCCTCACAAATTATTTTTTTAAGATACAATCCCTCTATTTCACAGAGTTTTCCTACAGATAGCAAACAGATTTTGGATGTTATACGACAAGTCCGGTTTGGCACTGCTGAAGATATAACTTCATCGGACTTATCAGCTGGGTGGTTTTGGAATACAACAACGGAGGAGCCATCCCTATTTTATGACGGCCAATTATGGTTCTTCTCCGTCACCCCGGATTCTGATTTAACGAAACTCGAGCCGCGGGGAGACCTTGACTCCCGCTTTATCGATGACGGAGCAGGCGCAATGGCCCTTTATATGCTACCTTTGAATATTACCATTCCACCAGATAGCTCATTCGAACAAGTTTCTTTAGCTCCCTCCCCACCTCAAGACCTTCCGAGTAGCTTTTTCTCCACCGCAACAAGATCAAATACAATCAATATCAGCTCTAAATCTACCAGCGGCGGGCAAGAAACAACGGGATCTTCGAAGTCTCGGTCAACTTCATCTAAGTCTGTTTCTCAATCTTCATCGCCTGGAACCTTGTCGAATACTTTAAGTGGCATAATAGGCGGTAGTTCAAATGGCGGTTCAAGTGCTACTTCAGGTGGTAGCTCTAGTAGTGGCCCAAACAACAGTATGACCAGTATGACCAGTACGGCCAGTACGGCTAGTACGACTATTACGACTGGCAGTACGACAAGCAGCTCAAGCAGTAGCTCAAATACTTCGCTAGTCGACGCATTTAATATCATCATACAATTCGACCTGCAAGATTATTGTACAACGTATCTATCCTACTTTAGCCCATCAACAACAATATCTACTACGTCTACGTCGACTTCCACGACAGTATCCACCACTTCAACTACCACGACGACGACGTCCACCTCAACATCAATACAAGTAACAGTAGTGTCCACAGCCTATGTACCTGCTCGTCGTGGACTTGAGAAACTTGCCGACGATGGATCCAAATGCATCAGAGGCGTCCTCGCGAGCCAGCTCACGGATTATCAGCCATCCGATATCTCATCGGCATGTTTGAGAGCGATAACTTTGCCAACAGCAACCGCAACAATCTATGATGTTACTTCCACATACCCTGTTACTACAACTACAACTTCACGAACTTCTACATCGCTTGAATTATCGTCTACTACGACGACTACTGAGACAACTGCTACCATTTCCGGGTTTGTCAATTCTGGCGTCTGGAAGTCTACCGGTAGGGGAGATACCGAAGGGCCGATGGATGGCTACGGCTTGAATGGCTACACATATGTCTATCAACAGTATATGAATACTGGAAATTACG
This sequence comes from Orbilia quercus, assembly GCA_036971405.1. Classification (NCBI taxonomy): domain Eukaryota; kingdom Fungi; phylum Ascomycota; class Orbiliomycetes; order Orbiliales; family Orbiliaceae; genus Orbilia; species Orbilia quercus. The sequence goes on from JAJTUE010000013.1 coordinate 196,472, forward strand.
TCTTGTCGCTACAGACCTCTCCGAGCGGGTTTACTTCTCTGACTATGAACAGAGATCCCGATGACGGAACATGGTGGATAGGCACCTCGATGAGCGGTATTAACTACGTTCTTTCCCAAAAATTGACTCGGGTATCCGAAACAGATTATTTGGTATTGCTGGTACCACAGGCCTCTGTCGATGGTATTGACTGGCAGAAACTCGTTTTCGACTACTACTACAGCAGTTACTTTGGAAACCTAGACAACGATGGTACTTACTCCGCCGACCCTCAGAGCTGGTATCTCTGTTCAAGTGGCCTGTCGGTCGCAGATAGCCCCACCGGAACTTTTTACAGCCAGTATAGTGGTGATTGTGCGAAAGTTGGTAGTTACTGGAATATTCAACATTAACACACTCATCGCAGAAACTTCAGGACCTGGGCTGTATCACTCAATATTAATGCTTGAACGAGTTCCTGCTCAAGCTCATCTACTAGTACTGAAAATCTAACTCTTTGGTTTCTTTATTCGACGGTTATCTACTGCTGCGTTTTTCGTCTTCGATTTAGTAACCGTCTCCATACGCGCATATAGCTTTTGTTCTAGAGAATTTGTTTAATGTATCCATATCCATAATCTATTTAAATTCAATTGATGACAATCCACTTACCTTACATAACTATTTCCAAGATCGGCACCAGAGCACGAGTATTATTTAAGTTACAGCCGCGTAGCCAAGCCACATAACGAGTTAAGTAACGTTGGTGATCGAGAGTATGGACAGCGTCGGCTTGCAACAAACCCCTAACAACAACGAAGTTGCTTTCCAACATGGAATAGACAATTAAAATTGGTTCTAAATCTAATCTGGGGTCAAGGCTTTGATACCAAGACGGCACGGACAGCGGCCCCGTACAATTTGGGAACCAGCCAATCCCATCCTGATGTACTCAGAATATCCCAATAACTTCTCTGCTTGTTCAAAACGTGTCGCGCCTCATATAACTGTTTGCATGTGGCAAGTTCAGGTTTTGTGCCAGATGCATGTGAGTTCTATATACATACCAATCACTATACGTATGCGTGATACCTTGCTAGTCTGTGCAATATTGCATTCACGAAAGAATTTGGAGTATATATACGTATACTATGCGGCCAAGTACCAACTAGATATATCCTCCTCTCTTTCTCTAGCTCAATAACGAGATTAGGCACTACCGTTATATCTAAGTTTATTTGAAATGCGTATTGATTCGAACTCCTAGCTATTGGAGAATACTTCGACGAAACGGCACTAGGCATATCCTATCGCGCACGATTAAATTCACGGAAACCAGGACATTTTTGATATTTTCGTTGAGAGATAATCATAATGCGGTCTTTAATACAAGTATGGTTTATGGTTTTTGTCAAAAATCCTAACAACGGCGATGATTTTAAATGAGGTAACTTAGAATTTTATCATTTCATGAGCTATTAGATTCAGTTCAAGTCTAACTAACAAGTTTTCCATCAACTTCCTCAGAATGGTGATAAAATCATCACAACAGCAAAGTTTAAACTTTTCGAATCAACGAGCGCAACCGCCACAAGTACTGCGTCGTCCAATTCCATCGCCGGCTTCACCTTAGGACCCACTCCGGTGGCAGCGGCTGCAGCCATCTTTAGATCTAACAGCGATGCGATACATTCGAACGGACTACATAAACCAGATGAGGTAGATTACTACGCACAGTGGAAAGGTCAGCACGTACAATTTACATTACCGACTGGAGTTTCAATGGTATTGTCGATCCGCGCGAAGTACTCCTGAATGAGGCATGAGGGAGAGAGTACTTGACTCTTTGTACGGCTATAAACAATGCTCTGAATTACTTTTGTGTCCAGGAACTTTTAAAATGGCGTCCTCCAGACTTTAACAATGAAGATGAAACGAATTTACTTATTAATTTGAACTTCCTTCAGCTTGTTAACAGTTCTAGAGCGTACGGAAATGTGAGCTGCTACGCGGCAGCCAAGTCCGCTACGCTCATGTATTACGATGAATCGGGTATGGTATTCGAATTCAGAACAATGCCGATCGCCATCTAGTGATAGACTGTTCTGTTGGTGCAGCTCTGGCTTATAATCTGGTACGACGGCTTGGTTCGTCGACTGTTCAGGTGCAACTGCCGGACCAGGAAAGCTTAATTCATATCAGATACGAAATGCCCGCGACCCGGTCAAGGGAATGGGAGATCATTGGCGAAACGTTTAACAGCGAGGATCCAAGCTGGATTGTATATATAACAAAGGAGCAGCCAGGTTCTTACAATTATGTGCCCCGTCCGTTAGATATATGGCCGGCACTGGTGCGTCCGAATGAAACAGACGATACCTAGTTATGTACGAGCAAAATATCCCTCTTTTCTATGCTAGGAGTTTTGCGGAGTTATTTCGGATGGGCCATTTAAGTATTTTGATACTCATAACAATAGTACCCGTCTAAATTCTATTCTATGTCCATACTATTACTTGACGTGCTGATACAAACAAATTCGAGCTTCGATTTGCGATACCAGGAGAGCTTGGACGCTCATGTGGCGAACAACGTTCAGGATTAGAATATCTGAGATAATTCATTATAATTTCTATTATCACACTATGTCAGATTAATATATATATTTTTAAGTATCTCCGTAATATATAAAGCAGGTGCCGGCACTCACGGCACTCACTATCGCTCCTAAAATAATTACAACTGCACTGCCCTTCAAAAGCCGATATGTTCAAACCAATCCTTTAAATTGACCCCGAAAACGAATAAAAAGATCATATTCGAGTCACCTCCTGGCTGGTGTATATCCTCGAATGTTGATTCGCGTGCATCTGGTTACCGCCAACAATCTCGCCAGGGGGAGGAGATGGAGACGACCGCCGCCGCACCAACAGTGTTCCGAAAATAATGATCGCCGCCAACAACGGTAGCCCAATTCCTAAACCAATCCCCAAGGCAATTTTATTTGTAGAACTGGTTGCTGAGGATGCTAGAGCTGTTACGGTCGCAATGAGGACAGTCTGGGCCGACGTGATATAGCTGACGGAGCCATTGGGGAGTGTGGAGGTGACAACTGATTTTGAAGTAACCGTGCCGACTGCGTGCAATAGTTATAGATGTCAGTAGACAGACAAGTAGTCACACAAAACATGGGGTTTCTCAACTTGATTGAGTTACTGCGGTACGGTCGATCTTCGTAACAGTGCTTGCAGGTGACGCCGGTGTAACATTGCTCGCCGTGCCGCTGGCTGTGGTAGCAGCGGGGGTGTCCAACGGTAGAGCTTCTCCCAAATAATCAGAGCAATAGTTCGCAAATACCGATTGATACTCGTTGATGTCCTCCACATTTCCACTGCATGCTTTATTCACACATGATGAAATGTGAGTTTGCGCTGAGGAGGAGATATCGGGTCGGCGACAGAGGCAGGAGTTAACGGTACAAGCGACGACATTGGTAACCCGATCTCCAGCGTTACAGATCCCAGGGCCCAGGCAACATGTTCCGCAAGTTCGTAGGAAGTTGTATCTGAAGGCGCTTTCGATAGTATAAGATTCGCTCTGGGGAATAGGATCTTGGGCTCTTGTCGCGCCTGTGCCCAGAAGCACCAAAAGAAGGACGAAAGGAAACCTGTGGATTCTCTGCCAGGCCATGTTCCCAGGGACAAGAAACACTGGATAAAAATTAAAAATTAAAAAAGGGTTCCCCACACTACTAAACTGGCTAGTAACGTAGCTCGTAATGGAACGTAGATCGATGCGGATCGATAGATATAACTGGTACCGACGAAACCAAAGAGAACTGGGAAGCGGAGAGCTCTCCTTTTTCTTGGACGATTCAACTGAAGGTTCGCGAATCTGGTGCGATTTGTTCGAGCCTCGCTAAGACGAAGACCAAAGGATCAATGCGGGCGAGATTGCACTTCTCAGCCGCACGTGGCGTTCATGAAGCATATTCAATCCCTCAAGATCAAAATAACAAGCGCTCATTGGATAGAATATGGGTCTCCGCGCTTCGGTACATTCCATTCCAGGATTCGAGGCTCCCATTCTAGTATTATTTGAGTCTTGGTGGAAAAGCTTCGAAAGCTTGACATTGATTTCACTTAGCTGCGGTTTTGCGTTGTTTTGAAAATTGCAACAGACTACTCGTTCGAGAAGCGTCGACTGGCGTCACTGCACCTCTGACCTCAATCTCCAACCTCCAACCACGACTTCAACGGAATTCACTAACTGGAGCTCTACATCTCCACCAAGCCAGCACAATGGCACAGCTTCAGGATTTCACCAATTGGGCTGTTCCCCGTCTCCAAAACCTACTCCCGCTTCCAGACGACGAGCTTCGTCAGGTCGTTACCTACGCCGCAACCTCTCCAGACCTCTCCAGCCCATCAGCTATCGTGACACACTTCACCGACCTCCTCGGCTCGTCTTCGGAATGTCTCTCCTTCATAGAAGAGTTCAATCGCCGGCGTTTTCCCATGGCGACATCTACATCGAAACCGCAACAAAGCCGCGACGACTCCAGTGCCCCGCCTCACTCAAATCGAAAGGGTCCGAAGAAGAAGGAACCGCTGAACAAGCTACCACCCGTTCGAAAAGTAGAAAACAGCTTCAGCCACAGCTCAGAGGACCTGTCAGGGAAGGTTTATCGCAAGGACGATCTGGAGGACTACATGTCGACACCCAAGCTGAAACCGAGTTCGACATCGACACCAGCATCCACGTCGAAACCGACTTCCCAAGTCCCATCGAGGTCGACCACACCTAATCTTCCCACCGCATCATCGACGACTGGCAGCGGATCACAGACACCCCAGAAACAACCCAAGCAACAGGGAATGCTAACCTCAGACCTCCTTGCCGCGAAGAAAAAGCAATCAAAACCGAAGTCCACCACCGTGGCAGTTCCCGCAAATACCACAATGCGCGCTCCATCGTCCACTTTGAACGATATATCTGCCGCTCTACGTTCGTTAGAGCTCCACACAAATCCAACGCTTACATTGACACATACCCTCCCAGCGTCTAGGCGTCGCTGTACCTGCTCCGGCCGAATACACGATCTCCTTCTCGCCGCGCCTAATTGCCTACACTGCGGTAAAATAATATGCATCAAAGAGGGACTCGCGCCCTGCACATTTTGTGGAAAGGATCTGATATCCTCGGACGACATGGAGGCCATGCGGCGAGTCTTGAGAGACGAACAGAGCAAGGAGAAAATGAACGCCCATAACGCAGGGCAGCGAAAGACGGAAAGCACGAAATCTTCAACCGTTTATGCGTCTAAAGTCAACCCGTCGGCTGGAGGCACTTCTCACATCACAGGCCCTACACCAGCTGCATCTGCAGCCTTAAACAGCGCGATGGAACAACGTGACAAGCTACTAGGATATCAGAATACCTCGGCGAAGAGGACCAAGATTATAGATCAAGCTGCGGACTGGGAAACACCGGACTCTGGCGTAAATATGTGGGCTACACCTCAAGAACGGGCTTTACAGCTACGAGAACAGCAACGAAAGATGAGAGAACTAGAGTGGGATAACAAAGAAGAATGGGAGAAGCGAACAGTAGTCGTTTCGATCGACTTGAAGGGCAAGAGGGTAGAGAAGCGGATGGGCGGGATCGAAAGACCCAGGTTTGAGATTGAAGAGCCGAAGGAGGAAGAAGAGGAAGAAGAACCCGTTGTGGACATTGTGAAGGGAAATACAAGTGGTGGAGGGATATTTGCTAAGAACCCGCTGCTCGCGGAGGGATTAATCAAGCCTCGGTGGCAGCCGGAAGGCGATATCAAGGAAGTGCGGCGTAATGGTGCAGACATGGATAGCGAGTTTGGGGAATGGGGCAAGGTTCTGAGGAGTGGTTGGAGAAGGGTACAAGACGATATGAAGGATAATGAAAATCTGATATTGGACGGTGGTAGGCTCGGTGGTGCGGTCGGTGAGACCGAGAAGAGCGTCGAGCCAGCATGTGGCTGATATTGCTTCCTCAGGTCGAACCTTGAGTCGGCTCAGATGTGGTGGCACAGGGTTCCGCGTTCATCAAGAGTAACTAAGATGCAATCATGGTCTAAAGAACAAGCGTTTAGGCTTCGAGAAAAGTATGTGACTTCCGCAGATTCTGTACACAATTGTGTGGGGTTCCACCAACCAACACTATTGAGACAGAAGCATGATGGATAACAGTGGGAGGAGTCTGATGGCAATACTAGTCCAGAAGCCCCTACGCATGAACACCAATAATTCGTAGATATAGACGGCCAATTGACATGATGGGATATTTATTTGGCTAGCATGCCATGAGTTCTGCTTCTCCGTCTACCGAAAAGTCAATTTTTAATCAGTCTGAAACAATTATGTGAGCACGCAAACTCAGATCACGAATCACAGTCAAAACGAGAATAGTCCTATGAGATATGCAGAATCTTTTGCCGTCTGTCTAGTCGGCGGCGAGGTCCAGTACGCCGTTCAGTCTGGCTCCACAGCGAGCTTGCATTGTAGCTTACATCTCCCTTGGGAATACGATTAACTGTTTTTCTGTTCGCAGAACAGGTAAACCAACCTCTCAGCCCTGAAATCCAAATTGTGATATACTACTGAGTATTACGCTTTTGCTTGTTAAATTCACCATCATATGATCCAGTATCGATTGCGCCATGTTAAAACTCAGTGTCCTATCATGCAGACCAGCGTTTTAAATGACCTAAACTCGCTATTTAGAAGTATAGTTGATTAAATGAAATCAAATGCCACTGTCATGCGTCGCCGTTACAAAGTAACCAACAATTCCACTCAGTGGAAAAATATCAATTGGACGAATAGACGAAAGCAAGTAGCATGGGCATATGCCGGACGTGGTCCAAGTCTCTTCCGAGTGGCTTCAAAATGCACAATGCAACCCATGATATTGAATCGCAGAACCACTCTCTGAAGACCAAATATTCAGCAACGACGAGCGTGCAAACAAGTAGATACTGGAATGCAAGTCGGAGGAACAGTACAGGACGCAACCCGCGAGAGTACGCCTGCCGGCTACTCGATAGAATATTCGAATATTCTATCGTACCATTCGGATGCCATGCCTTCCCTTACCCTCGCATCCTATGTCGCACAAGAAAAAACCCCACTCTAACCCACCCACATAACGAACGCGAACGAATTCGTGTATACAGCTTATTCGATATTTGGCATGTGCTATCAATATGTAAATATGTATGCAGGTTACATCTATAATATAGCCGCTGAATATACCTACCCGGCCCAGTCAAATGATGATAGTATATATAACCCCGGACGTAACCTGCATATCGAAGTTCATGCGCATACAAAGGTGCGTGGGGTAGGCAGAACTCTGCCGGGCCTCGTTACGAGAATACTTACATGCACCGCGTCGTGTGAGCGATTCGAACAACCTCGGAAATCGGCCGGACTGGCTGGTATAAGAGCGATCCGAGGTCACAGCAGCCGCCTACACATTCGTCTTACATATAAATGCTGGATTAGAATATATTCCATAGTGGAAATTCTCTGATTACGCATGACCGTACCGGGAGGTTATTATCCTTTTTCTTTCGGCTGGGATTATAAAATGAGTGGCGTTCGGGGAGCCGCATGTATGTCTTGATATGAATAGTGTGGAGTGAGTGTCTTTGAAGCCGATCTAACCGGGGACTTAGTAGTTAACCGGCTGTGTATTTAGATTATACTCTCATATACGGCACTCGCGGTGATATAATATGGGTATATCGTTTGAATTTCCCGGCCGTACGTTGAGTTCGCCATGATATCTGCACGCGAGCAACATAACAGCGAACTGACAGGCCATCCTGGCAGCTTAAACGCTTCACAGGAGTAAGTTTTCGTCTAACAAGATTCTCGAGTCTTCCTCTTTTGACAAATATTATACCCATATACATCATTAATACTACAATATCTCCGTAAACGCAATTCGTACGTGTACCCACGAGACAGTCCAGAACCAAGGTCGACAACACATTCTACACCCCCTGCTAGCCCCCGCGCCAAGCTACACCCGATTGGCCGTCCAAACAACCGAACCATCAGAGGGCGCCTACCCACACACACCAAAAATAGGAAGACCAATCCCGTCCGTCCATTTGACATCTTCCAAAATGAAGAATGAAGAGAAAGTCAAGGGTGGAAGGGCGGCTACGCGGGTTCTCTTAATTCTGCAGCCCAACCTTATCTTCGCCACCCTCATTCGGAAGTAAAAAACAAATGCTGAATTGACAAAGGAAGGTGGATAATCGATCCTTCGAAGAATATACTGTGTGTCTGGAGAGGATTGTTGGAAAAAAGCACGGCCGATTTCTCAGTCTCCGGATCTATGGATCTGTTATTTCCCACCACACCATCGCATTCACACTCTGGATCCACCTTCGAGCTAACAAGCTTCTATTTTTGATGTATTTCCGGGTGCGAAAAAGGCCCCACTCACACAGCTACGGTACCTCAACTGTTCCCATTCCTTAATGAATGAATGAATGGGGTTTATCGGTACTGCCGCTGATTGGATACCGTTCAACGTCATCTGTCGAGATTGCGAAATGTGTCGTTTGAAGATCTTATGGAGTCGAATGAGAGACGATCCTTAATTGATGGGGTTTAAGATGGATCGTTTTTGCCCTGCGACTGGATACGTAATCTTTGTGCAAATCTGTTTCGTTATTTTGCGTGCATATTCTTTTCACGGCTCGTGAATGAATGAAGTTGCTGAAGACAACCCGCAGTGCAGATGTACAGCTCCTGTGCCAACTTAAGAGTCGAAAAATATGCTTGTGCCGCGCTGGCGCCCATTTTACGGCGAACCTTGAGGATTTTTCTCTTTTCTGCAAGGTTATGTTATTAACGTTGCTTCTTTCGTTTTTTCTAGCCTGCTGGTTGAATGTTGAAATGTTTTAATTGTTGTTTCTTCGAGTGTGCATATAGACACGGCATCAACCTTGCGAGTTGGGCATGATGATTGAAAGCTAATAACCGAAATTTGACAATTGCAGGCGTGGGGACCACGAATTCAAACAGGTCCCGTTGTTGCACGGAATTGGAGGATCCGTTGGAACTGTTCGCCGTAGCGGACTGGAAGTATTTTTCTTTCTTTTAGCTTTGTAGCTGGAGATGTGCTGGGTTTTTCCTTTAGGTTGTGAGAAAATGTTATATGTTGCTAAAATGTATTTGGTGACAAGATTGTGTATGCCACCTCAACTGGCAGGCGCGAAGTACAATTTCAAAATTTTTCCAGAGCTCCATCACTCATTTACGTATTCATACTCATGTTGGTATCTAAGTTGAAGGAATAGTTTGAAGAAAAATAAAGTGATCATTCCTTGATATTAAGTTAGCTATGCTACTATTTGGTTCGAGAGAAACTTCTAAACGACAGTAAGGGGGTATATCCGTATCTTTTGACAAGACAGTGCGAATTAATTAATTTAAACACAAACAAATAAAATAAAAAACTCAGAAGCGCGCACGCGGACATTATGGTATCTACAGGTTTTTATTTGCCGTCGACGAATATGCTCTGAAAGGGTAGGATATTACTAGGTAGGGTAAACGATAGTATCTTCTCCGGCGGGAATAAAAGCATCCACCGGTTACAAAACGTAAAAACAAGATAGAAGATAAAGCATAATCATTCCATTTAAGCCTTGTAGATCCAATATTGAGCGGCGTAGGGGATCTGTTTCTGTCCGGACCAGTTGCAAGTTGTCGGCGCTGCTCCACCGGCGGTGTGCAGTCTGTAGATGGTGGAATATGTGGATCCCATACCGGCCTTTGGCATGATCTTCAACGATGGGACGGCGCCGTACGCGTCAGGACGCTTGCCGACATCAGATCCCACGGGAGCGGTGACTTTTCCGGCAACAGCACCGTAGAATTTACCGTGATCGCTAAATTCGAACGCTGGGGTTGCGAAGTCGCCCTTGAAGAAGTGGATTCCGACGGTGAGCTGGGCGTTGAGCATGTTGGAGAAGAGCTTGGCCGCGGTGGATTGGAAGGTCGGGTCGGATTGGACGGCTACCGGGGTGAGGTAAGTTGCCAGATCGATGTTTGCGGAGACGGGGCAGGAGATGTCGTAGAGGGTTGCGACGGCGCCGTTGGCGACGGGGACGCCGGCGTTGCAGCTGTAGTTTTGCGAGCCGTAGCCGAGAACGATCTTGACGAGCTTGTCGGATGAGGTTGGAGCTGGGAGGACATTTGATGCTGATATTAATGTTAGTATATATATATATATATTATAGATTAGAGTGAGGATGATTATTGACATACCATTCTTGGAATCAACAAGTAGAGTGGGATCAAGCTTGATGGAGCTGACGTCGCAGCCGGTGTACTTTGGCATTGTGGGGAGGGCGAGGACAGCAGAGGCACCGGCGAGGGCGGCGGCGGCGATGGTGAAGAGCTGCATTGTGAATTAATTCGGCCTGAGTTTTTAATTTTATTGAATTCTTTTGGTTTATTGGACGAAGGATAGAAGTTTCGACAGTAGATATTAAGACGAAGAAACTGTTGTGCTGAATGTGAAGATATATAAAAAATCACCAATCGATTTAAGCTCCAGAAAATGTATTATCACTCCGGGTGAGGAATTGAATTATATAAAAGAGGATAGAAGTGAATTAAAAAGAAAAAAAAGAAGTACGTTCTACCCGAGAAGCACACTCGAATAACTAATTGTTTTATGGATGTTATAAAGATTTTTGTTGTGGAGGGAAAGAGAAAGTTGAGTCGAGGAGGGAAGCTATGCAACTTTAAGTACGCCGCTCGCGTGCATATCCAATTTGACTGTTTCTGCGACGGGACCTTTCTCAGTTTGGACTTTTGTGTCCATGTCCGTTGGATGTACTGTATTGATCCGGGTCCTTAGTGTGAGCGCACTAAGACAGCAGCCGACATGGTTGTCAGACCCTTGCCACCAGCCCTGACAGTCTTACTTTCTTTTTTTCCAACAGAAAGAACATTTTGGGAAGAACAGACTGAGTACTTTGTATAGTTGGCATTTCTTGTCGTTGGATATTAATAGTGTGCTGCGCTTAGGGATATTGGCCACTCGCTCTTCAGACTATCCTACTCCCCCCAATCAGTGGGAAATTGGCTGAGACTTCTGCTTTGGCAGTCGCGCACCGAAAAGTCCGCGCGCAGGGCTGCCATGTATTTTTTTTTCTGTGTGGGCGGGCGCGTACTATTTCTGGACAGCAGCAACAACAGAAAAAAACAGTTGGCCGCGTTGCTGGAAAAAGAGTTGGGCGAAAGATGAAACAGGCCAACAGCCAATAGGCTGCTTTCAGTCCCCCCATCTGTCTGTTCACCACCGTCGCGGCGTCTAAAAAGCTTGTCACTTTCGGCTGTCGATGCCGTAGAACAGTTGCTGCTATTCTTGTGAGAAACAAATTGCGTCAACTTGCATGTTCAACCGTACGAATAACAGCTGCGTTTGCCAGCCACTTCCAGAAGCGCGAGTTACAGTCGACCAACTAACTTTTGAATTCATGCGCATATATTCACACTCCCAACCGGCAACTGGATAATAATCGCCAATATAACCCAACTTCTCTCTCTACTGAAGAGTTATTCCCTTCGAGCTGATAATTCTCCAAAGTTATCAGCCCAACATAACTCCAACCCTGAAGTATTAGTCTCCACACGTACAGTCAACTTCAGCCGTTCGCACATTCCCTTCCATTACAGCAGTTAGGTCGAAAGACGGTCAGCAAGGGGGATCCTGCCGTGTTCCAATGCCATGTTGCCGGTGCCCAAAGATCAACATGCATTTCATGAGTTAACGTCCAGGAGCATCTCGAGCCGTGCTGACAACGTGAAAGTCCCAGTACCGTTGTTCGAATATCATACTATCGCACTAATATATCTTATCCCGTCTGAATTCGATGGGGGTGGAAATCGAAATGCGGAAATTCGAATAAGCCTCCTATCCGAGAAATGTTTAGACTTTGTTTCAACATCGTTGAAACATGATCCGTGCTCGACAGAGAACCTCCGCGAAAAAACGTAACTAACTGCCGAACGTACTAGCACTATAATCTCTAAGATCGACTAAACATGCCGCTAATTCTTATTCATCCACCTTCGCGGTACCACTTAGGAGAAGGGATTTGGAGAAGGGATTGACAGTTTGACGTTTTCTTCGGCTAATTCCCTGAAACTAACGTCGCTTCACATGTGTGGAGTCCGGAAGCGAATATTCAATCGATTAATCTTAAATTTCAGATAAACATCATCCGAAGAGTACCGTCGGAATATTCCTTAGCGACCGTGTTTTACTTTTTCTTTGAAAGAATAGCCTCGACTTCCGTTTCTTTTCCATACGTTTCTTAATCTTTCCCGTGGCAAATTCCGTGTTTTGCGGCTGGACTTTGTTTCAATACAACTGAAAAGGTTTCATATCAATTAAAGAATAGTAGAATTAACTGCCGCGATAATTCAGATAAGTGTCGGTATAATTATTCACACGCACATGGATTTCGCATCATGCAAAAGTTCGGATATATTCGTGATACTGAATACGCCTCCACACAGATGTATTCGAATACTGTCTTCTTAGACCCTTGTACCATTATCTGCCAAATCTATAATCATACCGTATAATTCATAATCTACTCTATAATACCCCCGAATTCAACACCCTTTCCACAGCCTCCCTCATCCCCTCCCACTCCCTTCTCGTCCTCTCCAACTCCTCCGCAACCGCTCTACTCCCCACAAACGCCATCTTCAACCGATCAACCTGATCCTCCTGTCCCCAACTCCACGCGGGCACCCTAACCCGCATCAACTCCAATATCTGCACGGGATGCAGCTTCTCCAACCTCGTTCCGGGGAAACTATACGATATCTCCTCTCTTATATTCGGATGTATCGCATATCTAATCGACTGGCGTAATATCCCTTTTCCCAGAGTAATCGGTTCCGTTTCTCGTGCTGCTGCATCGGTAAATAGATCCTCACTATCCGTTTCCGACGCGAAGGGATCGCGGTAACGGTATTCTATCTTATACGGTTTCTTCAAACCACCGGTCCGTTTGAGCGCTATACCCTCGTATCCCGCAGGAGTCAAACTTTCGGTAAACTTCATCGCGTGTCCGTCTACTATCCCCCGTTTCCAAACTTGTCGGACCAAACGGGCTAGAATCTCATTACTCAGATCCTCCCATTCTATTTCTCCAAAAAATTCATCATAGACACCTTCTAGCCGCGGATTCCGCCTCGCGGCGTTCTCCCAGAAGGACAGGTAGGCGTCGGCTAGTATCTCTGCCACGACGGGGAAACAGTCCGAGTAGATGAGGATACGGTGTAACGCGTTATAAAACTGCGCGGCGCGTGTATCCGTCCACCATGAGGGGAAGTGGAATGTTAACGGGTAGTATTCGTACCGGGAGGTTATGGAGTGAGGGTAGGATAGGATGAGGTGGTAGTTGTCCAGTAGCATTTTTCTGATCCTTCTGTTAGTGGAAAGGAGGACTGGGAGGTCTTCGGGTGGTAGGAGGCTGAATATTCTGACGAGGAGGGCGTGAGGGAGGGATGGTAGGGTTATTCTTGGTGTGTGAGTGTCGAGGGGGAGGAGTGAGGTGAGCGAAGAATCCGGACTGGTCTTCTGACGGATGGGGAGTTTGAATAGATTTTGTACGGATTTCAGGTGTTTTTTGATGTTTGATGCGAGTTTTGTCGGGTTTGGCGGTGTGATTGGGGTGGTCAGGTGGAGGTAGTGGCCCCTATGTGAGGTTAGTACATATTATTCGTGCTGAAATGGTAAACTTACATGTCAAAGTTAAATCCGCGGGTGGCGCCTGTGTCGCTGTTCTTCTTGAGCAGCTTGGACATGTACGTCCTAACGGAAAATTTGTGCCTTGCCATCTTGTATATCTCTGCGAAAGTGTAAGATGGTGTTTGGAAGGTATTTGCGAAGTTGCATAGAGGAATGTGTTCGGGTTAACGTTTGTAAAAAGTATGTCGGTGAGTCGCAGTCCCGGGCGATCAATAGTGAGTGAAAATCACCAGATCAAATTAATATATATTCTGTACAATATATAACGAATAAGTTTGGATCTGCTAATAGGTGTGAACTGAAATAATACTGAAATAATACTGAAACAAGAGCTGTGTACAAAATACCACAGCAACACGCCTTCGTCGAGATATCGAAATGTATACGTACTATGGCAAGGAATCTGTCAAGCCGGCCATATTGGATACATGTATTAGTCATCCCACAGCTTTAAGACTCCCGCCGTACTGGCGTTTCCGAGCTTGAGAGAAAATCGGCATACCCATCCAGCAGATCTTCACGCCTGATGCCTGAAATCGGCAGATATGCCACCCGATCTCGCTTATCTCGCTGTCCATCAGGGCACAAATACAACTTTAATTTTTTAAATTATATTTCCCCACGCACGCACTTTTCTTAATTCTCACGAAATATGAGCAGGGCGCCAAAACGAGAATTTCGAGAATTAGCTATTGGCTGCAGAATCGCGAGAATGAGGCGAAAGAGTAAAGCACCGGGTTAAGCATCAAATCCGATTGCGCCAACTCATGCAACGTTTAAACGTTTGTTTGGGCTTAAATTTAAAGTTTAAGGTTTGTGTAACGTGAAATCTGCAAGGAACACCCACCCAGCACAGCTCAGGCACGATGATCAACTACCATTCATACTAGTATACTTTGCTAGCTTTGATATAATAATATCAGTGACTCTTTGTAGTTTATCATGTCGGATGTTGTAGACGCGGATCCCTCCGATGGAGTTGGCGATCATAGCTAGGCTGGCATGTCGGTCTTTTCATGTCCCTGGAAAACTATTTAATTGCCCGGCCCCTAAGATTTATTCCTCTTCATCCTACCTTTTCCATCACCGGATCACTAGATCTGATTGTCGAAATCCGTCAGTGTTCCTTCAGCTTCTTTTTCAATACCCCATCGGTATTTCTCTTCGACAAGTCGGAACTTTCTCCGTTTAAAGTACCACACATCCCACTCTTGAGCCAGACTTCTGCCGAATCCATCTTGATAGATCGATATCGATCCGGCCACGTCGAACGATTTGGTCAACATGACCGCACGAACAACTACGGATACCGTCATTACCGCCGCCACCGAAAGTACCCGCCAGGACCTTCCATTCGGCCTCTCAACTATCGACACTCTGTTTGCTCCACACATCGACACTTTAACCCCTCCGTCGACCCCTTCTCGGGATATGACTGAAACTCAAGCGGTAAACAATGAGTTCACCGTATCTACAGCTCTACCTACGCCTCCTCCCTCGCCGCAGGCCAAACCCGACAGCACACCCGCGGAAATCGAACAAAAGAAGCGACTTGAGCGACACGACCACCAGAGAGCAGTATTCCTCCGCAATGCGATCAACCTGCGGAAAAGGCATTACGCTAGACTCGCGGCGTACAGAAAACTCACCCGCTATATCGATATGAGTTATCGGTGGGCGATTCCTATCGACTTTGAAGCTTGGTTACCCAAACCCGCGGAGACGGTCACATTCGAGAAGATAGAGATCAAAAAGGTACAAATACGGAGGGATGCAGCGACGCCCTCTTTTCGAACAAACTCGCCAATTCAAAGATTGGACGTACGGATGATACCAAAGGTCATGAAGGCGTTGGATTTCTTATCAGTGCAGAATCTACGCTGCGTCTCGAAATCATTCAACAAGGTTTACCAGAACAACCGTGAGGATATCTGCGATGCCGTTCTGGTGAAAACGAAGAACATATCCTACATCCCGGACCACTTATCTCAACCCCCCATCGATGCGGACTCCGAAATGAAACTCCGACAGCACTCCCTCTCCATCCCATGGATCATTAGCACCGTCCTAGCTTCCTTCCGCCAAACCACAGACTGCCACGATAACCACCTAATCGGCCAAGGCTTCCTCAAAGAACTCACACGGGTCTACAAAGACCTAGAAAGCAAGATAAAAGCCTACTCGCAACCGGAAATCATGAAGAAAGAAACCTACCCGTTCCCACGACTGATGGAATACTTGCTCGAAAAGAACCTAGGCGGACCCCGAAGAAGCAAGCAGAATCTAGCGGTATACTTCCAACGACTCACATTACTTGAACGACAAACGGTGATGGACGAAAAGGAGGCCCGAAAGGCCTTGAAGTGGAGTATGCGGCTTATTAGGTGGTATCTGATGAAGGATCGGGTGGTGTACTATGCTATCAACGATGGTATCACAGAGGACGATGAGGACGTTTTGATCGGCGAAGAGGAGTTTTGTCTGTTTTTGAAGGGGTTGAAGCCCGTGCAGCTGTGGGAGTTGGTACGATTGGTGGGGATTGAGTTTGAGCACGTAACTCGAGGGGCACAATGCGGTGATGGAGCTGATAGTGACGATGGGATTGATTATAGAGAAGAGTTTGTTCTGGATAGAGTTAAGAAGATTTTGCAGCGAGGAGTATAATTATAACTGTTTACGAGTAGAGCATGAGCGAGTCTTTGTACATAACTTGATTATATTGATTCTGATTTATATCACTGACGCCATGTCGTAACTACACTCAATATACCCCAGATGTGAAAACTAGATCTAGCGCCCGATAACCAGAGCATGGTCTATAAACCATCTCACACCCTCAGCTCTATAATCGTCTCTCGAAACAAACACGTTCCCAGGCCCGATATCAAACACCATCTCCTTTGCCCCCTCGCCCTCACCATATTTCGGCCAATAAACCCTCTCATCGGAACTATTCGGATCCCCCGTATTAAAAAACCTAACCCAAGCAGCGCTCATCAACTCCGATAATCCAACATATTCGGAGCTCTTCGGCCCACCCATAGGATTAACCCCCACGAACCCATCACCACCCTCCAAATAATGATTATTCAGCACGAACGACAGCTCTGCGAAATGCGTGGCCCCGACCCAGGCGGGGTATTTCCACGGCACGCAGTTGAACCGGTACGTCCACACGGGTGTGTTATGCGCCACCAGCTGTTCGGCCGTGAACCGTTTATTCGAGATCATGAGCATATCCCCGAAGAGGGCGGCCGAACGGAAGAATTGTTTGCCCAGGTAGTCGGAGGGAATTGGTACGCCTGTGTAGTTCTCCGCTGGGGGAATGGAGACGGTGGAAGGGTAGAGGTTTAGGAGTTCGGTGACGAGGGTATCCTGTATTGTTGTTTTCATCTCTATGTCTCGTTAGCCATCTTAACTTCAATTCAAATATAAACACACTACTAGGTGATATAAATATGATGATATAATTGAGGGAACATACTCATATACTCCCGCAAACCCGCCTCATCATTAGCAGCATACATCCCATACGGCGCGAACGCCGTCCCCTCGTCGAGATTAGTACCCATAATAGTAGGCACCCTGACATAATTCCCCTCTCGTAGCAGTTTACTGCCAAACTCCGTCAACATATCCCCATCGATCATTGGATGCCAGATCTTTCTATCGTCCATCTCGAACCTGTGTTCTCGCGCCCAATCGTGCAGCACACCAACCTCCACACCGCGCAAGCAATCCAATTGATCCGTCGCCGCTGTACAATTCGTCAGTGTCACCAATTCGTCGAATTCGGCTTGATGCGTGTGCGGCCATCGCGGTGGGGAAAACATCGCGGATCCGGACTGCATTATTACTCGGCTGAATAATCCGTCATCGCGGCCACCGTATGCTATCTGGTGGAAATTCGACGCACAGGCGCCAGAGGATGCGCCGAATAGTGTTACTTTCGTCTTATCCCCGCCGAAGGCGTGGATGTTCTCTTGTACCCAGTGCAGCGCCGTTCGTTGGTCTTTGAGCCCTATATTCGCGTTTCGGGATCCAGCGACTTGCGTACCACCTAGAAATCCGAAGAGGGATAGGCGGAAGTTCATGCTGACGGCTATTACCGGCTGGTTCATTCGGACGGATTTGGCGACCAGGTAGGTTAGATTGTAGCGTCTGTCGGCGCAGCTTTCGCGGACGAAGTCCCCGCCGTGGAGGAATATCGCTACGGGTAGATTTGCGGATTCGGGGATGTTGGCTGGTCGGATGACGTTTAGGGTTAGGCAGTCTTCTGATACTGGTCTATCCGGGGACATCTACGTAATATCCGACATTAGATCTAATCATTCTTGGTAGAAAGGGTATTTAGGTGGAGGAGGTATATGCACTTTATCATGCCCGTAACAACCTGGTGAGTACTCCGTCGCATTGATATCCCACATCTCGTTTATATACTGCGCTGGGCGGAATCTCAGACGGCCAACCGGTGGGAGGGCGTACGGGATACCCAGGAAGTAATCTTGGTTAAATGTTGGCCCGCTGTAGCGTCCGTGGACCGTACCGTTCCGGATTGCCACTTGGGGAACATAATCTGATTTGGGCAAAGAGGCAGCGTTCGTACTTTCACAACGGAGGAGAAAATATATTGAGGGGGAAATCAGGGAGAAGGGCTTCATGGTATAATAGGTATCGATCCTCGACAAAGAAGTAGTAGAGGCTGAATTAAGTTTATATAATTTGGTATAGATACAACCAGCTTTGAAGCAAAGTTGCCCAATATATAGAAGTTTTACTGCTCTGCTGGTTAATTCCAAGGATGAATATTTGCAATTATATCCTGAGGATAGAATGTTTATATAAGTCTTAATTCTGGCTAGTAACATGTTGGCTCTATAACCTGGCAACGGTTCATAACCAGCTATTCCGTAATAGACTTGTGATATTCACAGTGATCATGACACTAGTGATATTCTTGACCCCCAATATCAGAATCCTAAGATCTATTACTTGAAACCGCGTGTATCCGTTCTCCATCATATAGACCATCGGGACCAGCCGCCACTTCCTATCGTGAGTTCTACAAAATTGGCTCTTTCGGAACCCCAGCCCAGCTGTAATTATAAATCTTAGTCGGCACCATAGATTATACCCAAAACAGTGTGAAGATAGTCTAGGCCGAGACCGTAGCGAAGATTTCGTAGCCTCGACGTTAAAGATTTCGAGATAATAACGAATCTAAAATCCAACACACCTTCCTTAACGCCATAAAATATGCCGTCGTTGATGGTTCTTCTGTCAAGCTTCGCAAGGTTGCTCCCTCGAGACTACGCTGCTTGGCAAAAGTCCGTAACCTAAACAGGAAGGGCAATGTTTCACAAGATTAAACATCCATCCCCGGCCGGCCGGCTATCTGGCGAAGTTTCGGCTCTTGTCACACCTGTCTATTTCGGATTCTGTATGGGTGTATCATGAGGTAGGCTCCTTCGGCCGAAGCCGATTGTGATAGTTTTTCTCCCTTTTAAGAAGTTAACATGGTAGAATTTTATGATTAAGAAACCAACGTTATAATAGCTCGAGTCGCACTCGGAACTATGATGTTTGTCCAACGGCGTAATTCGCGTTATTAAACTTAAATTTATAGACAGGGAAGGGTCAAGATTGGGTTGATAATCGATCACATGCATGGTAGGACTATCTATCTACATGCTATTCAGGAATAATCTAAATTAGATTCCAGTGCAGTGTTCGCCAATATACCTCTATACACTGTAATAATATAACTCGGTTCCTACAAAGCTTAACTGTGCAAACCTCTCCAACCATGTGAAAATAACATCCGGAATCACCAACATCCGGAACCAATACTTACACTACAAAGCCAACTTTTTCAATATAAAATTTTTGAGCGTGGGCTTGCCCGGCCGGTCGAGCTCGACCCTCATCCTGGCCAGCCCGATACCCGGCGTCAAATGCGCACCGCAGTCACATGCCATTCCGTCCCACGCGAAAGATCCAACGCTAGAGTTACATTTAGGGCACTCTAGTGGCCCGTGCATTTGTCCTTTCTTCATCTCCGGGCCCATCCAAGCGATAGGATCTACGAAATAGTACTGGCACTTATCGCTCTTGCCGATGTGCACGTGGTCGTCAAAGGAAGTCGGGAGTGCGAGTGTTCGTCTAAGCTGCAATTAGATATAATATATATCTCATTCTTTACGATTTCAAACTACTCACGAGCATTTTTTGCATTTCAGAACTTTCTCCCCGGATTCGATTTCGCCCGGGTCTTCCGCATATGTTGTAATCTTAGGCACCTCCCATTTCGAAACACTCGCCCTAACGTCCATCTGCCACCGATACCGCTGATACGCCTGGACGGTTTGTAAATCCTTAATCGCATCGTCCAGGTAATCCGCGTAGATTTCAAGTTGTCTCCTGAACCCGATGTTCGGACAAGCTATAGGTCTATGATCCGAGACGATATCGAACGCTTTATCGGCGGATATCCGGTCTTTGTAGATAAGGTATGCCGTTGTGACCGTTACCGAGCGCGATATGCCCATTGCGCTATATATCAAGATTAAACCTTTAGAATACTCTCACAGTACTGTAGATATTTGGTTGTAATAGTAACGAACCAATGTACTAAGACACCCCCGCCTTGTTCTAGCCCTGCATCGATAAATTTATTCGTGGTCTCGAAGTGTTTTATCAGATCTACGTCGTTTTCATCTTCTTCTTTAATGTGGAGATGTTTGTAGGGTTCGAAGAGAGCGGTGTCTAGTGGGCCCCGTAATACCGATACTACATGCGTGATATTTTCCTCTTTGAGCTTTTCTGGCTGCCGCATCATAAACATACTGTAGATTCCCAAATTAGCATTGTGGCGTCCGTAGACTAGAAGTTAGCCCTTAGAATGGAGGGTTCAGGTATTTTTTCAGGAAAAATTATATACCCGCTCACGTATAACTTTCGCTCTCCTATCCTGCTAAGGAACATTTTGGTTCGAATATCTAGGAATTACGTAAAATCTGGGGGCAGCTAGGGTCTGGCTTGGCTACGACAACGATAGCCTTGTAGTTTGGTGTCCTAATGGTGTATAAATTGAATTCTAAGAGTGCGAGTACCTGGCGAAAGCGGCGCTGTGTCATGCTGATGAGGCACGGGTGGCCAGTTCAGGGATGGATCCTTCCCAAGTTTGTCCCACGGTGCCAAGCTAAGTAAGCTCGAAGAAATTCCGCTTGGCTGGAAATTATATGTTCATCAACACGCACTCAAATTACCAGCTAGCTCCATTTCGAATAACGGATTATGAGAGCTCGATCCTCTCAAGTCTGAGGATAAATTAAATGCGTATAATCTAGATCTTTCCCGTAAATTGTAGAGCTTCTTCCCGAAGATACAAGAACAGCATACGTATTACTGAAGTGCAGCATGTAGTCTCCGGTGAATGGAGTTAAATTCTAGGTCCCTTATATAGAGTTTAGTTCGAAGTCAAAAAATTATTATAGCAGTATATTGCTGAGTACTTACTTAGTAAGTACTCAGGTAGTCAATATCAACGACACAAGGTTGATATTCGATTCGAGCTACAGTTTTGAGTACAGCGCCAGGTCAACACATAATTTACCTCGGCAGAAATCTTGCGTGGCACAAAATTGCCAAGACCGTTTGTTTGCCTCCAATTGGAAATCCAACGTGCTCAACACATAACTGAAGACTGCGAGTTCCACGAGTCCCTTGCTAAGTCTTACGACCTGTGAACCTATATAGTCCCGTTCCAGTTTTTTATTTTTTTATTTTTATAGCTAGCTATTTTGTGAAGGAATGGCTCTGTGTGCCCTTTCTCTTATAGGTTTTCAGGTAAATACAAGAGTATACACCTTGCATGTGCTTATCCGTTTCATTTACCAAACTGAAACTCTTATGAAATCTCGAGAGTTTGTTATTTGAAGCTAGGCTAACTAAAATTTCAATATAATCGACGTCCTTTCTGAGTCTCTAAGTTCATTTTTACCCGCAATCCAATATCGTTTAATATTATTACTCTAGTCACGTCAACTCACCTGCTACTTCAAGCTGGTCTTTTGAGCTTCACCGCAAGTATAATCGCTCGTCCATAACAACTATCCAGCCTCCGGAAGGTAGATAAAGCGTATGCAAACACCTAGGCTAGAGACATATTGGCCAAGTACAGAATATAGAAAAGAAAGTAATATTAGAGCTGAAAACGGTGATCGCCCATATAGGATCTTTTCTGAAGTAAGCACTTCTTCCCGACCACCTTGGTGTATCTGGTAGATTATTGCATACCTTTAAGAAGACTGATTATATCAGATCTTTAATTCGAAGAAAGATATTAAAAACCGGCATCCCTTTTTTGGCATCTAAGCCCCTTCAAGCCCTTTGCAATATCAAAGTGGGTAGGCAGTAAGTATACTACGTGCGTGTGGGTACGATTGAAATCGCACCTTCAGTCTTCAAAAGTAGTAATATATGCCTTTAGTACTCTGACAACCGGAAATATACGCAAAATAACACCTGCAACCCTACGTATCTCAAGCCACAAACAACATACTAAGAGATATGTCACACCATTTTGTTTTTAACTAACAGGCACAGTGCTAAACACGATGAAATATATATTTTTCGGTTTCTAAAAAATAAAAACCTCAAATCCAAGATGTGTACTCACCGCGCTTGGCCTCTCCGCACACCGACGAACACATCCAACAGAGCCGACGCGGATAATATTGTAGATACTCATGTCAGGAATAGCCGGGGGGATACGATCACAGACGAAATTAAAGGCCTAACAATGGTCTAGGGAGTTACTTGTTTTTTATACTCGATTCACTGCTTGATGTTTGCACCCTGAACAGCCTCCTTAATATCTTACGCGTTTGGTTACTTTATGTATCTCTTTGAGAATTTGTTTCTATGGATTTTTCTCTGGCTGAGGTAAAAAAGTGGGATTGCAATAGTGATCATATTAGATATTCTATTAGTTGTGGTGGATTATTTGTAATATATACTAGAGCTTGGCAGACATGGAAACTAGTATCTATTTCTAATACCACGAATTGCCCTTTCACAAAAAAAAATTAAAAAATCATTTTAAGAAGAGAGAAATAATATGCAGTTTAATTCTCATCTTACGAGGTTTTCCCGGCTTCAAATCTGCCTGAGGGGGTTTTTTTTAATATATATATATAAAAACCGCTAGTATACCTTGTCTCGGAGACCAACGGCGACGCACGAAGACGGTACTACCCTTGTATTCCGTCAACTGGCAAATAAAAAATAAAAATTGCAAGGATAAAAGAGTGAGAGAGAAATCAAAACCCCAGCATACGAACTGGTACTGCATAAGATAAATACCGCCTTGTGCATATGGGCGCCTGCACGCTGGATTCCTCACTTCATCAAATCAACAAAATAAGCAGTGGTGCTGCAACCTCAGAAGATAATTCTGTTGATATTGCGTGCATATCTTTTCACTCCCAAGACCCCTTGGCGTTTTTATTACCGTGTGCCATGCATGCATACAATTGGTCAATTGGCGTGCGTACAGACGATGGTGTGGGTCTGTCGTATGCTAAGTCTACTCTGTCGTATGCTAAGAAGACCCCAAGACTCATGAAAACAAGGCCCCTCGTATCAATAGATAAGTACAGCTTAGATAAGGATAATTTATCTAACGTTTCGTCCAAGATCGGTCGGCGTGGGAAAAACGATACCGCAATAATCGCGCGGAAATTTAAAAAGGGAATATAATACTCTGTAGAAGAAGAGTTGTATTGGTTGTGAAGAGGGGGAAATCCCGGTGGTATAATATGCGCTCTGGATGTCGCCAGAATTGCATGCAAAGTTGATCATATGATCGGCAGGTCAATCCTTGTTTCGGCTAGAATGGTAGATTGAACTGTGCGGCATAGGCGGTTTGGTGGGTTTTCTCGTCATGATTTACGGTTTTTTTTGTTTAATACTACGGAATATAATCTACGATGTGATCTTGTTGAATATTCGACGTGATGTAATACCTCTGGGCACAGCTGGGCTTACGCGCGAGCACGTCTTGTAAGCAGCTTGGTATTAGCCTCGACTTGGTATGATGTATTTGATCAATCGTCGGGCATTTACGCCGCTTTCTGTCACAAGTGTGCAATTGGGCAAAAGTTCTATATATCGTGAGACTTATAACCTGTCGCTCGTTCCTTTGGTCATAACATGGCATCGGTAAAATACTCCAACTTCGAGTCGAAGAAATCCCAATGACCAGGCTGAGGAAGGACGATCGAGATCGAATAATATCGGCCAGGGAGGCAAGGAGCAGCTTGATACGACAGGAATCGATGATTTTATGGTCCCGTGAGTACCATCCTCAGTACTCTCATTTGACGAGGTAGGGTAAAGACTTTTTTCAGCCTCCAAGATGGCTTGAAAGGTCTAGATTGTTTAGTCGGAAGAGTACATGAACTGACTTGATGAAACTTTTTCTGCGGCAAAGTATCGTTTTTTAAAAAAGTGGTTATGAGAGGAGGGTATCTCCTAGGATCAGGCGGAGTTGCTTGCTCGACGGTGTCCAGACGGCCGGGTCAGGGTGCGCCCACCCACGTCTCCATCGAAGAAAGAAAACTGAAAAAAAGGGGAGGCTAACGAGCGAGTCTAGGAAAATCCTTGATCGATCGTGAGGCGAATATGCAATATTCATGCACGGTAGATCGGGGTTGGGATGTGGTTTAGATCGGGATAAATTGTCGACGATGATATAATATAATACTTTTCAGATTTTCCAAGAAGAAAAGGGAAATAAAAGTCAAAAGAAGCGAGAGATAGTCAGAGATCTGGAAATGAAAAATCGAACGAGGACAGAACTGGGTTAGTACGAACGGTTAACGGTCTCGACCGAAGAGCTGGGATTCATCCGATTTCGAGACGGGCAGGATCCTGGATTCACAGACGAAGAGGCATAAATTTCGAAAAGTTCCTGCTGTTTCTCGCATTGAGGTTCCTCTTAAGAGATATTTTGGTAATAGCAACATAAAAGAGTTAGGTAAGTTATTCTACAGGAGTTTTGCGCATTGTTTCATTTTATAACGGTATACAAATTCAAGACTCATGAGACAGATTTTGGAGAGAGGCGAGTCTTGGGCGTCCGAGTGAAGAAGGAGAAACGTAAGAAGAACAACGTGGGACAATAGAAATCGGGGTGGGAGACATTCGAAGGAATTATGGTAATAAAATGTTTGTGATATTGTGCAACGTGCTTTTTTAACTGCATGGGGCGGCGGCCAATGAGTTTTCGGGCTGGGGTAATGCACCTTTCAGCCGGAAAATGATGTGATCCTGCCAACACCCACACGCGCCGCATCCTTATCTCGCAGATGATTTTGGTGGAGGACAAGGAGGACAAGGGACGCGGAGGAGAATTGGCAAAGTCTTGAGAAAGGCTTGAGAAGGCTTGAGAATGCTTGAAAGTGCTTGTCGACGGGACAAGACATGGACAAGCTGTTGGCAGACGATTTGTGGACGCAGAGTTACGATTGAATATAAATTATAAATTTACAAGACGTTTACAGAGGTAATTCGAGATCTAGATACTTGATTCTCCGCACAAATTGATTGGGATTGCCACGAGAGAACCACACCAGATTCAAGCGAGAAGGCATCCACTTGGATTGCTCCACAGGAGACTGTTCCCTGGCGTGGATGTGCAGCGAGAAAGTGAAAATTTTAGTAAGAAAGAGGACCCTCTTTTGCAGCCGTCTTTGGAAGTGGAAGTCTCCATTTTGCATTCCGGCGAAATGGTCCCGCTTCCGCAGTAGCCAGTTGAAGACTAAACCGAGGTGAACCCTGGTGTCTCAGCTGCAGCGAGGCGATCATTGCCTGGCCATTTAATTTCCAGTTTCTTTGGGGGTCATTACTTTTACATATTCTTCGAGTCTCAGTGTATTCATGCGTATCAATATTCTAGAAGGAATTTAAACCGTCTGATTCATGTTGAAGTATTATTTTGGTGATCCTCCTGCCCGTTAGAGAATTTAATTGAATCGTATTGAAGTAGTTATACTGGTAGAATATATATCGCAATATAATCATAATTATAATTTACAGTGGTAGAGAGTATCGTACGATAGCGCAGAGTGAGTCGGCGACGATAGCAGGCTGCATAGATACATAGGAGTAATAGCGAAGACCAAAGATGGGGGTTCCCCTCTTTTCTGTTTTTTGTTTATTTGTTTGTTTGTCTGTTTGGTAACTGGTTGGTGAAGCCGAGAAATGGGTTGCAATGTCGTTCGAATCGACCTTTATTGCGTGCTCGAACTGACACGATCACGCGGCTCTCTGATTGGTCCTTCCGCCGGGCTGCAGCCAAGCCCGGCTCGCAGTCAACCCAACCTGCATCGAAACCATGCATCACATCAACCTCGCTGACATCAACCATCTCCACCATCCTCTGACTACTGCTTCCAGACTGGTCGTCGCTAACGATAGGCCTCTGTCCATTTGCCCCCAGCTAGCTCCAAGCCTGCGCTAGGTCAAGCGAGCATTTCGGGCGGCCATGTCCACAGATGCGATTTCAAACCAGATATCCTACCGTGGGATCCATCCCAGACGTACGGATTCCACCACCGCGAGCTACTACGAGCACCTATTACGAAAAAAGAAAAGATAGCTATCATATGCCGCCGATTCAAAAATTTTACTGAAAGGATGACTATTATCAAGCGGAGATACTTTACTCCCCTGCTAGTTGCCTTTCTTTTTCCTCGCCCTTGCGAAAACTGTACTCGCACCAGCAACTTTAGGAAACTGCATATCGCAAATATATAAAACCACCATGCCCTCACTCGAGATCTTAATCTTGGATCTTTCCATTACCACCAGCACGCGACTTCACCTCTACCCGGTTACGAAAAAGAGAGAGTGAGCGAGAGAGTGAGTGAGAGAGTGTGCGAACAGAGTGAAATAGACTCCCATCCTACCTTTCTACCCCGCCATCGCCAACATGGCTCAGGCCCAGAGAATTGCAGCCAAGCTGCTGGGCATCAAGCTCGATACCGACATCAACGAGCCCACCACCAGAGGAGAGTCCATCCAGTCCACCGACCACTACGTCGAGAATGAACCCACCGTCGGCGAATGGGTCAAGGACCACGCTCCCAGACCCAGCCAGGTTCCTGGTTTTATCATCTCCATCCTCCCTTTCCTCCAATGGATCGGAAACTACAATCTTCTCTGGCTCACCGGTGATCTCATCGCCGGTATCACCGTCGGTTTCGTCGTCGTTCCACAAGGAAGTAAGCACAAAATTCCCATCCGTCCTACCGTTTTCATAGACCTTTTTGAAATAAACCGGGTTTTAAAAACATATTGAAAAGTTGAAAATCGAAGAATTGAAATTAAAAAGAATGTAAATTGATCTAACGAGTAAATTATAGTGGCCTACGCTTTGCTCGCCCAGCTCCCCGCTGAATATGGTCTCTACTCCTCGTTCGTCGGTGTCATGATCTATTGGTTCTTCGCCACCTCCAAAGATATCACCATCGGTCCCGTCGCTGTCATGTCCACTCTCGTCGGTAATATTGTTCTGAAAGCCCAGGAGACCCATCCTGAGTTTAGCAAACCGCAAGTCGCTAGTGCGCTCGCCGTCATTTGCGGTTGCATCGTCTTTGCCATCGGTATCCTCAGACTCGGCTTCGTTGTCGACTACATCCCTCTCCCCGCCATTGCCGCCTTCATGACTGGTTCTGCTCTCAACATTGCCATGGGCCAGATCCCCGGTCTCTTCGGCATTCCTAGCACCATCGTCAACAATCGTGCCGAGACGTACAAGGTCTTCATCAACTTTTGGAAACACATTGGTGCTGCCAAGCTTGATGCCGCCATCGGTCTCACCGCTTTGGTCCTGCTCTACGCCATCCGTATCCTCGCCAACCGAATGAGCAAGTACTTCCCCAACTACAAGAGAACCTGGTTCTTCGTCTCTACCTTGAGAACCGCCTTTGTCATCCTTCTCTACACCATGATCTCGTGGCTCGTCAACCGACACCGTCGCGCCAAGCCAGCTTTCAAAATCTTGTCTAACGTTCCAAAGGGTTTCCAGCACATGGGTGCCCCAACTTTGAACGCTGATATCGTCGACTCCTTCATCGGAGAGCTTCCCGCCGCCGTCATCGTCTTGTTGATTGAACATATCGTACGTTTTACCTCTTCCAATTTTCCTATATCAATAGACTAACAATTGAAAAGGCCATCTCGAAATCTTTCGGACGTGTCAACGGTTACCAGATCAACCCATCTCAAGAGTTGATCGCTATCGGTTTCACAAACATTTTTGGACCTTTCTTCGGTGCCTACCCCGCTACCGGCTCCTTCTCCAGAACGGCTATCAAGGCCAAGGCTGGTGTCAGAACCCCAATCGCAGGTGTCATCACCGGTATCATCGTCCTTCTCGCCATCTACCTCCTCACGTCCGTCTTCTTCTACATCCCTAACGCTGCTCTATCTGCTGTCATCATTCACGCCGTCGGAGATCTCATCACCCCTCCCAACGTCGTCTACCGATTCTGGCGTGTCTCCCCGCTAGAGGTCGTCATCTTCTTCGCAGGAGTCTTCGTTTCCATCTTCAGCTCTATCGAGAACGGTATCTACACCACCATCTCCGCCTCCGCTGCCCTTCTCCTCTTCCGTCTTGCCAAGGCTAGAGGCCACTTCCTCGGCCGCGTCCGCGTCCAAATCGTCCCACACGACAACTTGTCCTCCGACAGCGTCGGCAGCACTGGCTACGGCGCCACCGGCAAGTCCAAGACCGACCCAGAAATCAGAGGAGGAGCCCGTGGAACCGGCGAAACCGTCGGTGAAGAGGTCTCCGAGGTCCACACCCACGACGCTTTCCTCCCAATCGACCATAGGGACGGTTCCAACCCCGCCATCATTCTCGACTCTCCCCACCCCGGCGTCTTCATCTACCGTTTCTCCGAAGGCTTCATCTACCCCAACGCTGCCCACTACTGTGACCAAATCATCGACTACGTTGAACTTAAATGCCGTCGCACCTCATCCGACACGTTCGCTCGTCTTGGTGACCGTCCATGGAACGACAAGGGACCCCGTCACCTCAGCCTGGAAGAAGACCACCGCCCGACCCTCAAAGCCATCATCCTGGACTTCTCATCTGTTAACAACGTGGACATCACCTCCGTGCAGACCCTGATCGATACCCGTAACAATCTCGACCGCTACGCCTCCCCCAACCACGTCGACTGGCACTTCGCATCCGTCAATAACCGCTGGACAAAGCGCGCCCTCACATCTGCAGGCTTCGGCTACCGATCTGAGGGTGTCTCCGATGTCAAGGACGGCCAAGACCAATGGAAAGCACTGTACTCCGTCGCCGAAGTTAGCGCGCGCGCGGCAGGTATCGACGACGACGATACCGGCAGCGGCAGCAGCATCAAGAAGACCGATCTCGAAGCTGCGATCCCGTCGCGCGTACAGAAGAGACGAGTGTTGGTTCATAGCATCTCGCGTCCGTTGTTCCATGTTGATGTTCGGGCTGCCCTCATTGCTGCGCAGGAGAATCTGTAAAAGAATCGCATTTATATCTTATATTATGATTGTACTTGCGGATTGTTACCACCTGTATCTGGGTTATATATTATGGGCGTTCTTCAGTCTCACTTTGCTACGGTTTGACGGATTTAATAATATCGTGCCGGTGGCGGTGGTGTGCCTTTGTTTGGTTGTGGTTTGGGTATTGGTGGATGACGGGTGGACTTGAAACGTTACCGCCCTTTACTTTTTTTAATTTTAGCTATCTTTTTATTGAGGTAATTCATTAATGAAATGAGATATATATATCCATCTATTCTTTGTGACTTTGTTGATTCGTATTTTCCTTTTGGTGAACATATACTCGTATAGTTATCGTGGGCTGTACCTTAAATGCACCTACGTCTTGGTATCGATCGGAGATGTGCTTTTAGGCTTTATTCCAGCTTGGTATGTTCCTGCCAAGATGAGATCTAATCAGAAAAGATACGATTTTAGCCGCGGTTGACTAGTTCGAGCTCGAAATTTCTCGCAAGATCGGACATCCCGTATTTTGCCATCAGCCATCGACGTAATATATTGTCGGGGGACTTGCAGGTAGATGCGGTCTGTGCGTGCCTTTAGGAGGAGGTATTTATGCGACGATGTTCGAATCAAATAATCTTTTTTATATCTGATTTTTGCCCTCTCGATCTCGAGCTCCGTGAATTCGCCGGAGTCTCGGACCAGACAAGGCACAGAAAATTGTTGCTCGACTGGTCCGAGATTAAATTCGCCGGTACAATGGGTTGAATAATATAATATAATGTTAGTGTAGCGCACGTGCCTGTACAGCGATCTTTGTCCAAACTGGCGATTTCACACGGACCCGTCGACATTCAAAGCTCAATCCTCTTTGTTTGGCCTTCACTGTAGTGATCGCGAGTGATGGGTATTTTAGGGGAGAATTGGCGACCAGACGGCTCAATCGGGTTTATTCACTTTCAATATATCAATTTCGAGTTTATCCGTTCAACTTGGCCTCTCGAGTTACCACTTGGCTTGTCGCAGCCGCTGCAGGCGGGAAATATTTAATTCGAAAGAATACTGCAAAACGTCTACAACACATGGCCAAGGCGGGTGGTTCGTACACCGATAACCGTGGGTATGAGTATGTCAAAACTCTGTGCCAAACTGCACGCCAATTGCTTTTTTTTTTCTAAGGGAACCGGCTGAAAACATCTACATATGCTAGCTACACTCTGGTCTCCATTAGCTGTTGGTCGCAGCCTGCGATAAGATTTTGTTTGCGAGGTTGGGGTATTCCGAGACATTTGTACGACATATATTTTTCTGTCTTCTGGTCAGAGCTTGACCAAGAAAATTGTTTACAACCTCAAGACTTTTTTCTTCTAGTGATACTTAATTATATGATGTTTGCAGCATGATAGGGCATACATGGTATGTTGGTTTTTTTTTCTCCCTCCTGAGGACACCTGCTGCAGCGCTGCAGTCTTCAGGAGGTGACGGCAGGGCTGGCGCAGGCTGTACGACTTATCCCTTGCTTAATCGATATCTTTAGTTGAGTGGTTGGCATCTACGCGTTAAAGATCCGAAGCCGAAAGGGAGTTCTTTTCCTGATTATATTTTTTACTATTTTATAATTTTATATTTTTGATTTTCTCGTTTTGTCAATCAGTATGTATATGAAGTCCCGGCCCGGGCTTTATTTTTATCGTATCAACTTCTGAGGTCTCCTGTATTCGAATTCTTGATTTTGTCTACCACTGCATTGTCCCTTACTTCGACACCCACCACCGAAGATCAACCTCAACAACCAATTGGTCGACGCAAGCGAACATTTTTGAATTATTCACCAGGGGACCTAAAATCACGTAATAAGACGGCGGTCGGGTTCTGATCGAACGATCCATGAGGACATATAATACTAAGTGTACTCTCCGTTCGTAATATAGATCCGCCAAGATCTGGCAGTACGACCTGCACTGCCGTTTAGTATAGTTCACATATATATACTAGACTTTTAAAGCGGAGCACGATGACTATCGATATCCCGCTTTTCCCGCCTCCTGTGGTTGAATTTGGTGTCAGGGGGAACGATATCTTTCCGATTATCCTTCATTTTCGACATTTTGAGCGCTGGCATCTGTCGCTGGGGCCCTCGGGCCTGCATGGTTTTTGGGATATTTATCCAGTGGGATTTTATCCGGGATATAAGCGAGTCAACTTCGAACTTCAAAAGAGAGAGAGGGTGTGCACTGTGAAGGCGATATAATCTACGCTTGGTCATTCTGCGACATTCGAAGCTACGATTCGTATCTGTTGAGTCGTGGGGTTTTAATTATTCATCTGCGAGCGGGATAAATGAATCTTGGTACTATAGAATCCCGCGCCAACCTTGATTCTTATCAATTGTTGAGCAAAACTTCGCAACAGCGTGCATTCAAGAATAAGTGAACAGTGCGCTGCATTCGATAATTCAAGACGAGTTTCATGGATTCCAATGGACACGGAGATCTCAGGAGGGAAAAGGCATATTCGCTTCATTATTATAATTAGCCTTTTTAACTTTTTAGCTTAGATGGTTTTGGTTTCTGTCTATCAACGAAAAGTAGCGAAACGAAAGAAGAAACTCGGCTAAATGGCAAAACCATATCGTAGTCATCGTGCAAGCTCGGGCTCAAATTCGCAGATCCATTCGAACGAAGGAGAACTGGAGACGCTAAATGTTGCACCTGACAACATACCATCGTGAATAACACGTTCTCCCATCAGCACGAATTTGACCAAACCCAAGGCCAAGTCCTGAATCTAGATTTCAAGCCTCTCGGTAACATCCTTTGCATTTATGATCTTTTACCTCCTGCATAAAACCTGGCAGCACAGGAGGGGGAGATAAATCCGTCCTATCATGTCTATCCTATCAGAACTGTCTGTGAGGATATCTCGCTGCTGAATGGTATGGTATGGTATGCGCTCCTGATTCCAGGATTCTTCGATAATATCAAACGGGACAGCTGCAGCTGGTATTATCCCAGCTCATGAGCACTCCTTCGCTTCTCTGCCCCCCCCCCCACCCCCCCGCAGGAGTACTCCAGGTGCACCCCGGAGATAGATGCATAGCAGTCAGATGTCATGATCAAGGAGATTCACAAAAGCTCCAAACCCTAAGTGCAAGGGAAAACCCAGACCGGGCCAAAATACAGCCTCCGCCTGCATTCAAAAAAGAAGAAGAGAAAGAGGTCGAAGGAAGGGCCGGGAAGCCAGGGCGCCGGAGGAATGTAGGGTTGCTATACCGCATTAGGACGGGTGCATATATCCAACATCGAAAGACAAGTGCGGCCAAGAGGAAGACCAAGGACGTCTACCCATGCCGCTTCCAAGTGCTGCTAGTGTATATATCCGTAGGTAAAATGTACCACTGCATGGTGGGATATATTGGCACGAAGGGGCGAAACAAAAATTAAAAAGAGAAGATAAACAGCTGTGGAGCCCGCCGTCTTAGTCTCGGTTTTTTTGGACCTTCTTACTCTTCGTCTTCTTTCGTTTCTCTCTCGGTTATGCAGTTTAGCGTTGGCGTTTTCTTTACGGTTTTATATTTTCGAGTGGATACTAAGTACTTAGGTACTTGATTTATACTGGTGCTAGTATACTTCGGTGTAGTGAAGATACTTATTGGCATCGCCAAGTTTTGAGTATCGTCGGTATACTTTATCGGCATTCTGTCGAAATCTACACTCGCATTTACGACGGAAACTCAATAACGATGAGTGCTGGACCTCCAGCTCCACCTACGTTTCCCCCAGGGGAAACGAGGGGCCCGATGACCGCGGCTATTGTTATCACTTTTACGGCTTTCGGGCTCGTGTTCGTTGTACTAAGATCAGTCACTCGATTTATTATCATCAGACGGCCGGGTTTGGAGGATTACTTTTTGGTGATCGCAATGGTGAGTATATATCANAAATTTCAACCTGCAATGCCTAACCCGATAATGTGGGATTTTTAGGCTGCATCGATAGTCACGGGTGTCTGCCAGGTCTTCCAGGTTCAATACGGTACTGGAAAACACTTTGCAGAAGTCGATCTCGCCGATTGGAGTACCTCTCTAAAAGTATGTCTGTTCCAAAGGAGAAATCTGTAATACGCAGAACTTATGGGTCTAACATTTAATTGTAATACAGTATCTATTCGCCAGTATTGTCGCGTACAATTTTAGTCTGACCCTGACAAAGACCGCCATTTTGTTACAATATCTTCGAATCTTTACCCACAAGGGCTTCAGATATGCTGCCTACTTTATGATGTTCATCGTCTTTGGATATGCCACCGAAGCTATTCTGACTGCAATATTCAATTGCGTTCCCGTTGAGGCGTTCTGGACGGGTGACCCGGTCCGTACCCTCATGATTACTACTGTTTTACAATACCAACATTGGCTAATTTACATTATTGTAGACCGCGAAATGTATTCCCAGGGAGGCATTGTGGTTCGCAAACGCCGGGCTCAATATATTCACGGATTTTAGTATCGCGCTGCTGCCTTTACCCGTTATCGTGAAGCTCCACATGCCTAAGCGACAAAAGATCCCGCTGATGATGATTTTCGCCCTCGGTTTCTTGTGAGTATTATATCTCCAATCCTATAGAGTTGCTTGCGCTCGTTCTAGAAACTAAGAACCTGATACAGTATCTGCATCGTATCTATTCTCCGCCTACGTTTCCTCATAATCCTTTCAAAATCAATGGACCCAACATGGGACCAACCCGCAACAGCATACTGGTCCGCCATAGAAATGAACATTTCAATCGTCTGCGCGTGTCTTCCGGCTCTCAAACCGCTCGTATCCCTCGTCGCCCCATCGATATTCGGTACTACCGGCACGGGCTCCCAACCACCAAGCTACGACTACAAACACGGCAGTAAAAAGATCACCAACGGCACCGGTGGTAGCCACGGACGAAACTTCTCGGACAAAATCCGCAGAAACAAAAGCGGTCTCACGACCACAGATGAAGAACTCGAGCTGGGTTTCCGCGAAGTCGACATCTCGACTAGCAATCAGCGGTATAGCACCGTTACTCATGGCGATGAAACGAAGCCGTATTACAATAATTCTTTGCATGGGAAACCGGCTTACGTGCACGTCACGACTGGGAACCAGATGGGTATCAAGCAAACTACTGTGATTGAACAGAATGTGGTCATCACTAGTACTCCTAGGGGTGAAAGGGATAGTGGGAGCGATAGTGATAGTGTGAGAAAGCTAGTGCATGTGCATGGTGGACATGCAGTGGATTTGCCCGGAAGGAGGTGAAAGGGGATGCCGGCGTTTTTGCTCTTTATTTTTGGTTAAGCTATTTTATTTCCATTTTTTCTGCCCGGTTAGCTGTAAGATCTATGTTGATTTTATGTATTATTTATTCTTTTTATCAAAATACCTGAGGACTATACCTAAGGAATCTATATTTATGTATCTATTATGCGCTTGTTTTTCAGGAAGTACGGGATCAAAAGATATAGTTATGATTTTCTTAAAATATATCACTTTTCCGGTTACGAGACAGAGCCTTATTTTGTCGTTGTACAAAGTATCTTGTTCCTATAGCTTAGCCTCTCTGGGCTTACAGCATAGATCCGAGCTGCGCTGGGTTGGGGATTATGATACTAGGGCTGAGGCTGGCTCGCGAGGACAGATCATACTTATCATCTACGGTAACAAGAAAGTTTCACGGATGTCACGGCAAAGTAAAAATGTTTCTAAATGTATTTATTTTTATTTTGTTTTTCACTTGGATAAATAGCGGTTACCGCGCTTCGTTAAGGATGGGGCTATGGCCTGGTTTCCTGTGTCGATGCTGTCGGAAGACCAACAATGGGTGGAAATAGAACGCTACGTCAATACATGGACGGAGAGAAACATAAAAACAAGTAATGTGACAGACCATGTGATCGGAAACCCCTATACGAACCAGCGCAGTGCGGTCAATGCTAAACTCTTGTGATATAGGCTTAGATAATATTAGAACTTGGCTGTCTACATGCTTACTGTCTCCAAAAGCCTCGAATATTCGAATAGAGAAGAGGACCGAATGTGAGTGCGTGCCACCTTAACGCTTGGTAATAATATGTAATACAACGCTATAATGCAGCTTCAAGATGATATCCAGGTTCCGACGAGATCGGTGCATCGGAATAATCGATTTCAGACTGAAAGATTCCGGTATTTTGGCACTCGTATGAATCTAATCTACATCTTCGCTGATTTTAGTTCCTTTTGCGACATGATCGCTTACCCTGCATGAGGCTTGAATTTTTCAGCTGGTGTTCAAATTCCAGACATTTGAATTCCTGTACTGAAGCGATAATTTAAACGAGCTGATTAGCCTTGTTTGCGCCTGGCGGGAGGGCCTGTGTTGAACAAAAACTCCCTAACATGAGCACGCGATGTCCGAAGCTGACGACGGGAGCTGCACGGATAGCCGTTGCTGTACAAAATTCGAAATCTATAACTAATTGCGTCAAATATCAGATGGGGGATGCAAGGATGCACTTGATCGATCGGCTTATACATTAAAAGATATATATTGGGGCCTGGTTCCTTCCAATTAACGCAAAGCCCCCACCCCATCAACGTCGAATGATTTTCGGGCCCGGCTTGATGGCACAGCGGTGAAACAAGAAAGGTACTTTGGATGGAAAACAATCCAGTTAGCTATGGCTGTAGCGGCCACCCTGCCTTAAGTCGAATGTTTTGACGGGGTTCTATTTTCTTGGACGTCTTTTTAGTAAGCGATGAAACCAGGCCAGGTTGCCACGGTTTTGTCCTAAGTGTGCATTATAGTGCAGCAAATGCGCAGCGTCTAGATATCATCGCCCTCCGGTACCTCTACCTTCAAAACAGCAATTTGAAGATCATAGATTTGGCAAATAAAATGTTTACAAATCTAAAAGGGGTGAAAACACGTGGAGGGGCATGGCCTTTACACTTTTGGTACCTTCGTAAAGATGACGAGATGGTATTTCCCCCCGAGTCCGTCGGAAACTCATGTTGATCGTAAGGCCGGATGGCCTTGAAGTTGAAGTTCTAATTTCGTGATTCATGATTTCAATTTGGCGGGTTTATACGAGGTGTGGTATATTTTGAAAGCGGAATTACTCCACACAAACTCGGCTCAGAACGGAAGTGTGACTCTCCCAAGAAGACCAAGCCCTGCGTGTTGGGGATGATTTTTATGCTCCGTTTAAGTCGAGGTTTCGATTGGCCACTGAGATACATCGACGGCCGACGGTTTTTATATCAATGGATGCCTTTTCATGCCCAGAGTATTTTTCCATGAAGGGAAACCGTAACACATTTATATGTATACGTGTGCAAATGCACGTCGGAACAGGATTTAGAGTTCGGCTAATTCTCATATCTCATGAGGAGCTCAAACTCTTTTTGCTGGCTACGAGATTGCTTCTCTTCTTCAAGGTCGTGGCTTAGATGGATTCTATATCCTTTGACAAATATCTCAGTATATATATGTGGGTCTGCTCGTGCAAACTTGGTACGTGTCAGTGTGTCGGAACTCTACAATGATATCATAAGAACTCAAGAGCGGGGTACCCTCAGCCTTAAGCATATAGACTAGAAGCGGGGCTATGTCTATTCCTGAGATGTAAAATGTGGGCAGCCAAAGACCCATACGACAAACCGATATCGCGCAGCAACTCTTAGGCTCTCGCGAATCACGCAGCTGCAGCCAAAAGCTCGATCGAGCTCAAGCTTGCATCGCTAGAATGAGCGGTGCCGAGCATATGTAGGTGTACTTCGATACTTCTCACGAAATGCAATAGTTATACCCTATTATAGACACGTAATGGTAAGGCTAGCACGTATTTCCGAATAGCTAATGGAATGTACCGGTTCCTAACTCTCGCATAAAACGCCGCATGCACGTAAATTCTGTGCGTTGCATATTTTCAAATGGGATTTGGAATAAGCGCTCCGTAGAGGATAAACGGGAAGACCAGAGACTCGGGAAAACCTATTACTAGACGACGGGGGTACTAGTCGGCGGGTTGTATTTCCGTAGACACTCGTTATTGCGTCCAAATCTAGTTGTCAGCGGCTGAGGTCTGCAACATCTACCCTAAAACCACGAGCAAGGAAACAGGGAAACAAAGAAAAGGCCCCATAACATGTGGCCTCCAATTGGTAACCAATGTGATCCAAGTCAGGAGAAGATGCGTCCCGATGTGATCAAGTGCAGTCCTGACTCAACCGACTAAAATCACACCCAACACATATATCCACATTTAATTCGGGGTGGCCTAGGCTAGAGATGCGCCTCGAGAGTGGATGATCAAACCGAGAAGACAACCTCGCAAAACCTAGCTCATCGGCCTTGCATATGCAGGAGCGTCTGTGCCTCACCCTCGCGTACAATCTCAGAGTCGCAGGCCGAGTTAGAGTCTCTTTAATTAACGGAGATATAGGTACCACAACCGGCCCGGCACCCTCTCAAGGATGGGCGCAGAGCCCCTGTCATAATTAACTGGCCTTTTCCTTTGATTTGAAGACTAGGGCCAACATTTGAATTCGATCTCGAATACGATCATGA
Source organism: Orbilia quercus (assembly GCA_036971405.1). NCBI lineage: Eukaryota > Fungi > Ascomycota > Orbiliomycetes > Orbiliales > Orbiliaceae > Orbilia > Orbilia quercus. The sequence goes on from JAJTUE010000013.1 coordinate 234,443, forward strand.
TTTGCGACTGTGCCATAAATCAAAATTGAGGTAGATGACACACCTTGAGGCAGAAACATATCCGGAAATCCATTGGTCGCAATAACTTCTCGGTGTATTTGTTCACGGAAATGGGTATTAGCATATTCCATATAAAGTAGCAGGCACTGTAGTCTAACGAATACGTATTCCGGATCCAAAAAGACGGGTTCGGAGACAATGTCCAGACCGTCCAACCCGCCTGGTTGATGGCTGCCTCCTGGCATGCATGGGGTTGTTGAGGAAGCCGCTGGCTATTCTTACCTGCGATCCTATTGGCTGGAGAATTGACTGTGTTTCCAAATTCGGCAACAATCCTAGATCCTGGTCCTCCTGTGATACATCACGTGATACAAGCGAGCAATGCGGCGCTTCCAACAAGGCGCTGGCCTTCGCATTGTGTTGGGCGCACACAAAGACATTGTTCGCCTTAGAACACACAAAACTCCGCCTGTCAGCGTCTGTGCAGCGAAAGAGCTCCTGTATGGACGCGGCAAACAATAGCATTGTTTGCCAGTCTTTGATCAGGTTTTTCTAATACAACTACATTTTCCGTGCATTTGATGCGCTGCTCTCCATCTCTAGTGCAGAGCAGGCGACTCGATGCATGTAGAGCTGAACCGAGACCAAGTCAAGCTGAACTAACAAGGTGAGCTAAGTTCTGAGATCGAAGATATGCATATGCCAATGGTTTCGACGGTTTGATTCGATTCTAATACCTTGAGGATTTAAATCTTATTCGTTCATCTTATTCTATCTTCTATCAGATACCCTAGGATCTGAGAAGATACATCGTCCCGCGCGCACATTTCGCGTAAATGAGTCTCGTGCCGTGCAGCGAGACCAGACCGTCATCAAAGTAGAGCCGGGCCTAAATATTTATCCCAGTTGGCATGTACGAACTGCAACTCCAGAAATCCCTGGTTTTGCTTTTTATGCACACTGGCTGTGAGAGCTATAATATCCGAAAACTAAGGCCCCAAAACATTCTCCAAAATGTTCTAGTTCCGAGAATCAACATGGCACAGAAGCGCAACAGTCGTCTGATTGATGCACTCTTCCAAACCGGCTTGCTTAACGGCTGTGTATCTCCCGATATTTTTGCTGTTCAAGACAGCACCATCCAACACTGATTTGAATCGAAGTTGACACACATGGGGGCTTTGAGGACCCCTACAACGATCCCGCTTGGCCTAGATCCTGGTCTATGTCGTCAAATCATTTAGCTCAAGCCCCTCTTAAACTTTCCCATGTTTAAGCAGTATACGATGCCGGCAGCAGCCCACTGCCTGATTCGACATCATTTCTCAGGGCGATGCACCGATTAGAAGCCCTTTAGCAACCCGAGGACTCGGATTCGATTGTTTGCAAGTGTGCTTTTATGCTTGATACTACGGCACTGGTCACGTCGCCAACAAGCTGCGCGATTGCTATTCAACGATGTTCAGGTACTTCTACCCCACCGTTCAACTATTACCCACTCTTCATGTCGAAACCAGTCGCTGATAGGTTGGCAGATGTTGCGATGTTCGACAGTCAATGTGGCAACTCCAAGTTCATTGTTCTGATTTTTTCCCAACGGCACAGGGAGAATCTCTGCGTGACCTGTGATTCACAGCAACCAGTTCGCAGCCCGGTTCTTACTTGCCACTAAAAGGGAAGATAAGGATATTTACATCATAACTCAAGGAAGGTCGTGGATGCGGCTTAGAATTCTAAACCCTGGTAGATCTCCTGGCGGTCCCGCCCATGCCAGGCGGCGTGGACGCGATATGTACCCTATTCGTTCGCTTGCCATTTAATTTGCATCCGTGCCCATTGAAATCCCCCCCTTCTACCGAAACTTGGCAATTCGGTGTGCCTGGCAGCAACAGGTAGTTTGCTATGTTTGGCCTGTCCCTCTCGCAACGGCCGTGTGGATATGATAAGTTCTTAATTCACTTTTTTCAAACCCCTGTGACTACTGGTGCGATCAAATGCCTTTCGACGCTTTTCACTCGAGATATCATGAGGCAGAGTCAGAGTCACTTCGCTCCTCATGATGTATTTCGGAAGTTTTGTGTGGCACGAAGAGCATCCATTGTTCACGAACAATGGATATAAATCTCTACCAGTTCCGTTCTCGTTGATTGCACAAACCACGACTCGTATCATTCTTCAAGGCGGATTTCATCTTTTTAGCTACGAATAGTTGAAATTATCCCATCCTTTCTTCTTAAATTATCTCTAATACCGTTTCTTGTCATCACTGTCTATTGTTTCTTCGACTGTGCAATACTCCATTGTTGCAAACAATACCTCTCGCCTAGTTTCCCCAAGCTTAGAGGCAAGTATGTGCCTTTTTCCCATAGTATCAACGAGGAAATCTCTTTCTCTCTTTAGGCCAATGCCAACTCATAGCGCCATGCGGCAAGATGCTAACCCTCCTTAACAAACTGTTCCACAGTATTCAGCGTTCCAAATTTCTACACACCCCTTTCTAGTTAGAACAATCTTGATCCATTACACACAATGTACTCGTCAAGCAGCAGGTCGCCCCCTCAATCTCGCTCTTCCTCACCCTGGTACATCAGGTTCCCGGAACTGGACCCCGTGGAATACGAATCACAGAGCTGGCCACCATCTATGCTCGAGCTTGTGGATTCCGAGCTACACCGAATTTCATTCTTGCCCAAGGCCACTCGAAGTCCACTGGACCCTCTGGATGTGCGACAAAACGGAAGAGCAGGGTACCTCGGTGAAAGTATTCTCACAGCTCTCATCAGTGACTTCCTGTACTGTGAATTCATTGAGTACAGCGAGGACGACCTCACGGTAAATTTGAAAAAAACCCCAGCCCCGTAACCCCAAGATTACTCCCTGTTTCCCATGAAGCGGGCTAGCTAAGCCCCTACTTTCGAATTTTTCCACCTTCACGCGTTGCATGTGGTTTAATGTCACTAACATTGTGTCACCAACCCCTAATAGGCAATGCGAGAAGCCCTTCTAGACCCTGCCGTCCTCTCGAACGTCTGCCACCGGATCGGTCTCCCCGCTTACATTCCAGGCTCCCCAACGGTACATCGCTCCGATGACCAATCGCTCGCCCTCACGTTCGAAGCCTACATCGGTGGTCTTTACCACGACCGAGGCGCGCGCCGGTTCCACGAGCTAAGAGAGTGGCTTCACTTCCTCATCAGACCGTACGCCATGATGTGCAAGAGCAACTACGATCAATACCTTGCAGCCCACCGATCGAGTCGCGACCCACGCTTTACTTCTCCTTCCTCGTCCCGCAACGTTTCCGGCTCCTCTGGTCGCACCCATAAGATGTACGCGACCGGGTACCATGGCTACGCGCTGGAAGATGCCGCCGGGATCGCTCGACCAGGAACTGCGGCACCTGATTTGAGAATGTACACCACTGCCCCGTCCGCAGACCCACGAGGGTTCGCCCGTGGAAAGGGAGACTATATCAAGGAACTGAAGGAGTACTGCGAGAAACGCCACTACAAGAATCAAGTTTACCACGATGAAGATAACGGGGAGAACGGGGACTTTATCAGGTGGTGGAGTAAGGTATACATTGACGGTAACTTTGTCGGCGAGTCGGCAGATTGGGCTTTTACTAAGAAGGATGCTCGAGCTCAGGCTAGCAAAGTGGCTCTGAATTACCTCAGAAGCACCTCCTAAACGGCCCTGGTGGATTTGCTACTATTTTATCTGAAAACATCTATGGTGTGGGTGTTTAAGGACATGGTTAGCAGGACCATTCCATTTGCTGATTTGATTTCGTTGTTTTCTGTTTTTCAGCTCTTTGTTCCTCTCTTTTTTTTGTTTCTTCAGATTGTCATATGTCTCTGTCCTTCACCTTTGCTTCTGTGGCTTATATTTCATTCCTTTCTTGTCTGTGTTTTTTTACCAAATTATAGAATTTAGCCTAGCAATAGCAGAATTGTTTTTGTTAGAATTTCTAGACTTTTCCATACTGTTCGTTAGACTGGTCTGCATAAGTGTGCATTGGTTGACCCTGGTCTGTTAGGTCTACGGGATCATCGCTCTGCAAATAAAACTCTGAATATTTGCCATTAGCTTTTTTTCTTTTCTTCTGGGCAGGGTATTTAGTATAACGCTTCTGTAAGCTTCTTCACCTTGCATTGTTCCGCTTTTTTCTTTCAGGGCTGTGCAATTGTGAAGAAACACAAGGCAGATTCCGCTGCTGTGCCAGAATCCAACAAGACATTCTGTGTTGTCCACCAGTTTCTAGCTACATGATCTTCAACTCTGCACAGCTAACTGTGCAAGCTGCTGTGTAACTTTCCTGGCGCGAAGGAGAAGTTTCTTGGTCTAGTCGCAGAAACCTATATCTTGGCACTCAAAAGTATAAAAGGCAGGTTTGCGAACAGTTCTTTAGTTTCTCTTAAACTTGAAACTTCCCATATCCCTCTCGAAATATTCTAATTAACTGGTCTGGACCATAAAGTATACAGACACCATGCTTGCTTAATTAATTTATACGGCCCCAAGAAACGGTTCTAAATCAGAGTCGATGAATCTGAAAACCTATATCTTGAACGTAAAACCATCTACCTCCCATATGCCTCCTCGAGGTCCAAGCTTAAAACCGAGGTTCCACTGAGGTAACGGAAAGAGATACATCCCCGGTGAATAAAATCAAACAGATCGGTCCTACATCCGGAACAGGTTCTAGTTACCAGCACTTGTAAAGACAGGGTTTTATCTGAGTAGTGGTCTGAGTAGTCTTTTTAACTTCCTTCCCTAAATTTGTCTCGTAAACCAGCCGCGACGCACGAAGCTGGCATTGCAATTTATATGATATCCTGCAAATTCAACATAACATAAATCTGGAATCGACGCGATGTCTTGAACCCTGAAGCCTCGAGATGGTAGAGGGCATATGCACACTATCGAACAAGATAATAGACATGGAGCAAAGACAGAACCTAAATAATAAAACTATCAAATCCAATACTCCGATTTTGCGACTTCGGCGTACGCCAAAACTATATTGCAGTACCAACGACCCTATAAAAGCGTGGAAGCAGCTTGCTGGAAACAACCAAGTCCCCTTGAGATACCCTATTTGATTTGTACTTGTCTAATGTAAAATATTTAATATCAACTTTGCATGCATATCTGGAACAGATCGGACTTGGACTTATGTCTCCTTAGCCTTGGAATCAAGTCTGCAACCGGTAAAACGAACAAGAACTTAGCAATCAATATTAAGCGCAATTTGTCAACATTGCCAATCACCTAAATTATATATAAAGGGTTCGCCGAGCCTGTCTGATACACCGGTCGCTTTACAGAAAGTCCGTAGCCTGCACACCTGACCAATAGCCTCATTTAAGATGAGTTAAATAGGATTAGCCAGGAGGATATCAGTTTGACCACAGTTGACATAGTGTAATATTCCTTCGCTGAAAAACCCACCGCATCTCGCAGGTACTACCTGAAGTCCAATCAACATGACTCAATCTGAGACCTAAAATTTAACATCACGGGCTACTCACTCACTTTGCAATTTATCACCATCTGATATTATGAGCATGCGCAAAATAACCTAAATATTAGTATGCCAGGGAGCTTGAGCATGGACATGTACGAATAAAATAGAGGAGCTATGACCATTTCCTTGAAAGCTGCCAAATGCACAAAATTCATACGACAGAGATCTATGATGTAAAGCGGTCTTTCTTCTGCGAGGACTTGTACCTTATAAGATCATGGATCTAATTTAACACTTTGAAACAAATCTAATTACTCAGAATCCGATAGTGTGAGCTATCACTAGTAATCTTAAGACTAAAATCAGATGAATATGAAAGGTTTGCAATACGCATGTATAAAAAACTTACTTAATAAATCAAAGGATCAGACCACTATGAGTCTAGCAAAGGAAAGAATTTGCCATGTAGGCTATACGCAGTTCCCAGTATGGTGTTTGGTGAGACTGCCAATTGTTCTTATTGGGATGAAACTATTTAGTAGCTAGAGTGTCTGCTAAGCTTCAATTTTTGATCATGTAAATTAAAATAAAGATTTTATAGGTTCTTTCTGTCTCGTGAACTAGACGTGCTTGGCTGAGGTTCCTTCGCAACCGAGAATCAAACTGAGATGTTTTATCCCGTTGTGTGTGATTGATGGGTGGTAGAACCGAACACCCGGACAAACCCTATCACGTTAACGTGTTCCGGAATATCCATAGAACATGCCAATCGCGGGATCGGTTTAGCGACGGCATTGCATCCCAAAGAACCAATGACGTCGATAGCGCAGTTTGCGGAAAGCTTTAAATCCGACTGGTGCCGAAGAGAAACATGAAACCTTCCTTCTCTTCGATCTTTTCTTAGCCAACAACGAACGACAACTTCACCTCGGCTCGCTTGACTGGTGCGTTTTCCCTACCAACCTCCTCAATTTCCGTGCGAAGAGCTAGAAAGATGCAGACTTCAATCACATTTCACAGCACGGCGAGATCCCATGCGCCAGCGGGTGTCCTTGCCCAGACCTGGACCGGCCCACCAGCCAAGTCAGAGCGCACTCGCCATCCGAGTGACTTCCGTGACTGCATAGCGGACCCGTTTGCAAACAAAAAAAGTGCTGAGAACGAGGCCGATGTTTCCAAATTTGGAACAAGGTCTGGAGGTAAGGGTAAGGTTCTACCCATGTGCTCTCAAAGCTCAACAACCAAGTTTGTGATGCTTAACTCCAGAACCTCTCAAAGCGAGGCAAGGTTATGGAATTGTCTCGCACTCTTTCGATCGACCGAATTGAAACTCCTGCAGCCGGATTAAATTGTCCTTGCTTGTCTGCCTACGAATCGTAGACTAATACAGCACATCGCTCCATGCAAGACCCAGGGCAGTGGCTTGAAACCAAAATATGTAATCTCTCCGTCCACTCAGCAAAAACCCAGGTCAATGAGAGAGAGAGAACAACAGCACGAAATAAGAACTCTAGTGTCGTCCAACCAAGATGTGCCATGACGACTGGTATGTCTCCGCTGCCATCAGCTGGTGATAGGACCAGCTGTTAAAAGATAAAGATCCTTCTTATTTTCCGATGCTTAGAGAATTGTTTTTTTTCTTCTGAAGCTTTCTCACCTGTCCCCATACTCTCCATCTACTGTTTAGATTCTTGTCGCTCTCTATCCAACATTCGCTTGTCGGTCCGCGCCAGATCTATAAAGTTGACAGGGGCATGACCTTTCGCATCTGGCCCGGTGACCTCATCACGACCTCAGTATTTCGCTTTCCCGCCCAGAAAAAGACGACAAGCAGATCCACAAGACAAAAAAGAGGCTGTCGACAGACTGAACGAAGAGACGGCTACAAAAACGACAGTTCCTCGAAACTTGTCGCTCGTTTCCCCGCATTATTTGTTCAATCTTCAGAAGTTTGAAAAGTTTCCTCGGTGCCGTTTATTTTCGAGAATCTACGGTTTCCAGGCTCAGCGTCGTCAGTTTGTGCGACGCTGCAGCAAGCTTTGCGCCCCAAGAAAAACAAAGATCTGGTTTACTTTTTTATCTATTGATCGAGAACAGCTTCAAAGACGTCGAAATCCCGCTACAGAGTGCAGAACCCAGTCAATAGAAGGGTTATAGTGGTATCCTTCCTGGCCAGCATCGGCATAATATTTGGGACAAACTAAGATCGTCGGCGTTTCGTTGTATCGGCAGAAACTCCAACACCTCAACGCAAAGCTACATATTGAAATCAATACCACCTGAGCATTCCGTCTGATAACAGCTCTTCGCAAATCCTGACACTATCGCCAAGATGCGCGCTCACAATGCCACCCTCTTGCTTCTCCTACTAGCTGCCTCATCTGCAAACGCATCTCCAGCTCCAATCTGGGATCGGATATTAAATACCCTGGAACAATATTCCCCTGGATGGCTTTCCAACCACCAGACCCCGATACCCCTATCCGACGACCAGCCACAACCAGGACCGCTGGTAACAACCCACCTCCCCGCCGTCACAACCACAATCTACGCAAAAGATTCCACGCCACTCCCGTTACCCATACCGTGGGATATTCGCTACCCGGAAGAAGAAGATTACGACGAAAATGGCATCAAGAAACGCCAATGCTATAACTCTGGGGGCAGTAATTCCGGCTGCTCTAACTCCGGGAACGGAAACACCGGCAACGGCAATTCCGGAAACTACAACTGCGGCAATGGGAATTCTGGGAACTATAATTCAGGAGACGGACAATCGGGGAATGGATCACCAGGCCAGTGCGGCAATGTCGTCATCTCACAGTCTGCAGCATACGTCTACCCTGCTCCATCGACGGTTGTGGTACAGGTTGCGCCGGTGACGCAGGTGGTCACGGTACAGGCGCCTGTGCTGTATACTACGTACGTCGTATACGCGCAGCCGCCGGCAACAACTATCATATATCAACAACCGCAGGTTATACCGATTGTAGCGCAGGAGACGTATGCACCTAGAGGATGTGCGTACTGGGAGGCCCTCGGGTATCGGTGCAGTGCTGGAGCGGGGATGGAGAGTTTGAGAGGTACATGGAGGTGGGTTAGTGTCGCTGGTGGAGTGTTCTGGGGTGTATGGATGGTCGTGATGTAGTATTGGGACCGGGTGCCAGCTCGACGGATGGTTATTTCACTGTTAATACGTATTTGTCTTCAAAAGGTGAGCCTTATGAGAGCATGAACTGATGACCGGGACTATAGCATTTTATTTCTCTCTTTATCCTTTTATTGCATCGCACCTTATATAGTGCTTTCCTAGCGGCTTTTCTTTTCCTTTTTAATATCGCTGTCGGATATTTTTCGTGTATATGATGATTTTCCTGGTTCTCTTCCAGTTCTCAAAGTACATAGAAATCAGATAGTTTAGGTACTGGTGAATAATGCACTGAATGTACAAATCAAACGCGTTCGCACCGAAATAATGTTTCGTACTTAAGTAGTTATACTTAAGATTTAGCTATTATACAACCTTCCTGCACTCACAGGTATCATACAACCAAGCTCACAGCTTAGCCTCTGTAGCCTTCCTCCCCTTCACCTCCTCGCCATGTTTCTTCGTATACTCCCACGCAAGCTCACTGTACCCCCACCGCTTCTCTCCATTCTCTCGCGCCTTCTCACTACTCGCCACCCGCATCGCATACCGAGCCGCTATACCGTGGAAAATAGCACTTCCTCTCATCAGTGTAAACGCAAAGGCAAAGTTCATATCGGGCGCCGGATTCCAACCCGCGATATCCGCGTACCAACCTAATAGTTCTGATGGGCTGGGTACTCCAGGTAATGACCGAAGGTCCTGGTTATACGGATGTTCGCCGAATTCCTTGGGTACATTGACGGTGGGATCGATGTAGGAGAACGGGGTTAAGAGATTGGCAATATCGGACAGCGGGTGGCCGAGGGTGGAGAGCTCCCAGTCTACGATGCCGATGACGCGGGGCTCGGTGGGGTGGAAGATTAGATTGTCGATTTTGAAATCGCCGTGAACGATGGTGTTTCTGTCCTGGGGTAGGTTTTTGCCGAAATATTCGAGCATTTCGTGAAAGTGGGGGAGGTCACGGACGGGGTTTTGGGTTTCGACATCAACAGCTTTGGATTGTGAGGCGTGGATTTTGGTCCACGTTGAGATTTGGCGAGCGTAGAAGTTGGAAGGAGCACCGTAGGAACCTAGATTTACGGACTTCGGGGTGATGGAGTGGAGGAGGGCGAGTGTTTGGATGGCGGATTTCCAGCTGGATGGGGTTCAATAATTATGTTAGTGCGTGGATTCAACGTGTGTAACATGAGTGGGGCGGGACGTACATCAACTTTCTATCCGCCGGGCTCACGTCCGGAATTGCATAGTTTTCAAATATCCGGCCCTTCACAAATTCCATAATCTGCAGCCATTCTCACATTAGCGATACTGACTTTTTCAATTTTGGTCGAGATAGAACCTACGTAAAACGGCGTTCCGATCACACTAGAATCCTCGCATAGAACGTGTACCCTTGGCGTCGGCACTGGCGTGTTCTGCAGCGCGTGGAGGACTCTATACTCCCGCTCGACGGCATGTGCGGTCTTCGACAGCAGACTTCCCGGTGGTTTCTTGCGCATGACATATTTCCGCCCGTCACCGTTGAGAACGAGATACGTTGGGTTCGATTGCCCGTAGCCGAACTTGATTCCGACACATTCTGTCAGCACAACAGGCTATAACAATGGAAAACCGTAACTAGAGCAGGTAAGCGTACCTGCTTCAGCGAGATGGGTGCCCTGAAGCATCGTGGAACGTGGTATGTGAGGTATCTCTCGAGTGCCGGGACATCGATAGGCTGGCGAACAGGGCCGACGGCGGACATCTTTCTTCGACCGTAACAAAATCGAAAGAACTCGTGAAAGGTAAGTCGGATGCCGTGAATGGGTCTACAGCCGATGGTGAGCGTACGAGGTATATAATGGAGACAAGGATGGTATTACCCTTTTAACTATTCCATGCGGCTGCCGGATCTTGGGGTTATCGGGAGTAGCATCGGCGACCCCGAAGCTCGGACAAAGCTAAAGAGAGATGGTAATCTGGGGAAGTTGGATACCTTCATCGCATTCCGTCGGGCGAGCTACAACACCTTTTTGAACCGAGGCTGTTTTTGGCAACACATTCCGTGGTCGCACACGATGAACTGGACGACTGCCGATTGGGTGGCCCGTTTGCCGAACCGAAGTCTGTTCACATACCAAATTGTCTTGTGAAATGCCATTGCATATGGATCCGCTATGCTAAAGCTGCTTCACACATGGAATTTAAAAGCTTGAAGGCATGTTGGAGAGGAACACCGAACATGAAAGGCCTTGATTCTGCATCTATCCAGCTACTCCGTGTATTGTAACTTGAATACATGTTCGGGAATCGAATCGATTGTGGAATACAAGAGTGCTAGCATACAGCTACAGAATGTATAGTTTGCCTTCGACTTCCCCAAACGTAAGTATAACATAAACATTTTCCAAGCATAGCATATCCTTGTAGAGACTCTAGTCGTGGTAGAAGCCGGCCTTAATATACTTTTGTCGTTTAGCCGTTCAGTGATGGCCATGGTGGGTAAGCTAGCCATTGGCGCCCGCCGTCAAATTCTTGTCCGCAGTTCGAGCAATCGAATCCGTGCATTGGGTTCTGGGCGACATGCCGACCCATCAACACGTCGACCATAAAATTGGTGGTATGGATACCCAAGTTCAAGGCACCCGCTACTAGGTCGTCGACTCCGCTTCGTTTCCCGCATGATTTGCAGGTCATTCGGGAGCCGCTCATCGGGTGGCGCTTCATTTTCTTCGCGTCCGAATCTGCTCACAGAGATTAATCGTGTCAGTTGGGTTCGTTAATCAGGTATTTTTCTGTACTGGTATATGCTGGATGAGAATTAAATTGTACATACCTTCCATGTGGAGCAAGTCTTGAACATGATTGCGCTCTGCGTCAGTCATGATCCAATGAGAGCCGCCGCTTTCGAGGATTACCTCGTCGGCATACAATGTGGCGGCCATGTTGATTAAGTTGAAGAATATTCAAAATTTAAAGTAGGTCTAAGAGAGATTCCGAAGAACAAACTTCGCTTGAATTTGCTTAGGCTTTGGTTCAAATATATTATGGTATAATGAATCAATGATGATTGAGATTTGAAAATATTTCTGGGGCCAGAGGTCGAACTCCAGGCTACTTATAGAAAACTTGGTCCTCACAATGTCGAGTGACTAGCTTATAATTACGAGAAAAAATTTAGCTAAACTTCGATATCAATCTATTACAATCTGGACTGGCATAATTCTCTGCTACGTCACGAAGGCCGCGACCTACCTTTCCCATACTATTCGGACTGTTGATCATTGAGGTGTCTTCGTTGCAGCCGGCGCGCCGCCGACACAATGTCTCTGTCGGACGAAGAAGTGGCATTTGGTGAAACTCCATGTGCAATGCTAGACCGCCTCGTACAACAGAAGATCGAGACCACCGCATCAATGTATTGTATGTATACAGCTAGCTTCACACTGCGTGTTACCTATGATATGTATCTATCACACAGAGTCCGCCTCGGGAAAGAAACCCTATTGCTATCACGCAACCAATGAAATCTATAGGAGAAAACTATTGTTGCTTCCGTCTTCTGCGGTACCTTTATTTTGTACTACTCCAACTACTATATGTGATGTGATCGTGAATATAGCGACTGTAGTGTAATGTTACTAGCTTAGGACGTCCGAATTATAGTCCTAGTATTGCGAATCAACTTCTACCTTACCAAAGCGAGACTGTTTTTCATCGAATTAAATGTTGGCCTATTCAGAAGAATCATTTGGGGAGATTTGATATTCTAAGTACGCTTGTTTACATCTTTCATAAGTCCGGCTTTTTTGATATATTAGAATCAATGGGACCTGTAGGTGAATTCCAACGCAAGTTATACTCATCTGGAACCGAGGGAATCGAGCAGATGGCAGCCCACACCTGTTGTTACAGAGTCTTTCCTTGTTCTAAATGCTGCTGGGTGTTACTTTTACTCATACTACGTGGTGATCGTGGAAGACAATCTTTCGATTTCGTTTCAAGAGCTAGGAACTCGCTTCCACGACATAACTCTGTTGGTTTACTAAACAAGCTCTATCTTCGTCGACGTCATGTCACAAGATTTCATACCCGACTTTTCCGCGAGTCCGTTGCCAACTGAGTCTGCACTTCATCCGCAGATCCAGAGTTAGCTGAACTCCATGGAATGAGATAGTATATTTGGCAACACGAGCTAGCAATTCAACAACAGGCATAGTTTTATAGAAACAAGAGACAAAACGTACCAAAAATTGAAACCATTCACGTTTCGAATTAACAGTCTACTAAGCTCGGGTTACTCAGATTTTCTGATTGCCACCTATAGATCGAATTCTTCAATATGCATAGTTCCGATTTGAATGCTGTAGGTAAGATGCGTATATCACGTCCATCGCACGATTTTCAAGGGCACATTTTTGCATGTACCCGAGTACGTACGACTTTTGGATCAGGATAGATATCCGATCGAATAGTACTAAATTAAAAGAAGGGCTTGTAGTGGTACATGCTTTGGCGAGTGCGGATAATCGCGAGGAGAGTACTGTGCATCAGACTGGCAAACTGACTACACCAGCAACTTTCTCTCGACACCGAATCGATGGTGAAAGTAATAATGCTAAAGAAGAATATCTAATATTTGTCACTAAAATGAGAAAGAGGTTTCCAATCTCTCTTTTTGCGTCAACTTTTGAGTTATAATGTTCCGGTCAGGATGCAACGCAACCCAAATTGAAACAACGCAAACTGTTGTTGGAATTAACACCTTGGTGGTAAGCACTTGTTACCAGACAGTGAGCTGGGGTGGTAACTCAAGGAGCTTCGCGAATGCTCACCAAGCTAGTAGCTAGCTAGAGAAAACTTCTTTTCATCCTGGGAGAGAAGTTTAATCTTTGTGAATGGCAGCACAAAGTTAAGAGCTAGCGACAGAAGCTATGTCTCCTAGGCCCAATCGGTGTATAATAAACATTGGCAAATTTAGCCAGACCGGTCCGGTTTGTCACCCAATTGGTCGAGTTATTAGGCACTTCATTGGTGTATTTCATGCAGTCAAACAATATATCCTCGCTATTTGCCCTTATCTCGTCACGAAATCTTTCGGCCTTCCGGCAATCTAGATGAATCGGAATTAACGGTGCAAGGAAAAAGAGAGCCAAAGTCCAAAGTCCAAAGTCCATTTCGCAACGACTGTTGATTAAAAATATGCGATTCCAGCGCTAAATCTGTTCGCAAATCTGCCATGCTACGGATTCGCATCAAACCAGAATCCAAATGACACCCGAAGCCAGATCTGTCACCACTTTCAATACCGAAAACGCCATGCAATCCGGTTTACGAGACAAGATGGGTAAATTTCACAACTGTCCCAGCGGTATTCTACTACCAATTTAAATATGGTACTGGAGATATTGCGAATATCTCAAGACTGAATGTATCCATTCTAATCCTACTAGGTCTATTTAGTATGTACTGAAACATTGGTTTTGAATTTTAGCTCCTCAGACTTAAGACTACCCTGCATATAGCTCCTGCTTCAACATCTCCCAAACTGGCCAGGGCAGCGATTGAGGATAGCCTGGTCGATACCACAACCACATACAAACAACCACTATCGGTCTAACGGGAAAATAGTTTCTAGAATTCTGCTACAAGCCACGTTAAATTACAAATCGGGATGTGAAATAATCTGCAGCTCTGATCAATCAGGTTCCAATTCTCGAAGTTTTATCTGGGGGATTGAAGTTGAATCGTAACGTAACCTGTTTTCTCTGTAAATCGGTATTTCTTTCTTGTATATAATGTATATAATTGTGATATAAGCCTGCTTATCTCTGATACAATCCTAAGCTAAGTTTTCTTAGCCCGATGTTTCCTAACCAAGCCGAGCCGACAGCCAACATCGGGCAGGTCACGTACATGGCGGATCAGAATTGAGACCGCGTTTTACCAGAGTGAATCACGTTTGCGTATTTCCCAAGCTACCCCTTCCGAGTTTCTGGCGAACTTCTCGGTTTTCCTCCCTCCATCCCTAGTCTCGTGGAACACGCGAACGTTCCTCGCCAGGCCTCACCGCTTCGAAATTACAAAAAGCAAAATACATTTAAACCGTCGCGTTGGCAGGTGCGCACTATTCCTGAATGGGCGATAATTTCGAGCAAAGGTCTAATTGATATTAAACATTCACCACAGAAAATTATATGGGAAATTCATACCAGCCGCGTATTTCGAGGGCCAATGATGCGGAAGTTTTGGAATGTGAGTCATGAAGCTTCAGAATTCTCGAAATGAAAATTCCGTTGAGAAGCTGGATCCTAGCTTAGCTTAGGAACAAAAGTTTTCAGCTGCTTCGGAAAGCTGTACCGGAGGAAGGTCATATATCAGAATAAAAGCATCAGTTCTGAAAGAAATATAAAGGAGAGTTATATCCGAATGTAAATTAATTTATTGCAACTGGTATACATGACTCTCATTCAGGATTGATCCAATTGCAAAATTTCTCTCTATCAACCAGCATTTAATCTTTATCTTACTGGGATTTAATATATCTTTTAGCTTTCGGGTCTGAAATATGAGACTTAGATCTAATAAAGAAACCAACCCGGAGCTCCGAGAAGACACGAATGACCTCGTAGCTCAGCTTGAAGAAACCTCCCTCGAACCAAAACAGGAGGATAAGATAACTTCGCTCCCCACCGAACTCCTCGTCGAAACCTTCGCCCAGGGCTCCTTCACAAACGCGGAACTAGCGAGCATCAGACAAGTGTGCCAAAAATTCAATATTATTGCACCGGCTCCCAAGCAACAATATACGTTCACAGTCGACGCTCCCTCACACCCGACCTGGACACTGATTCGAGCCATCCTCGAAAACCCCAACATTGGACTCCAATTCACCTCGGTGATCGTAGCATGGGAGCGTCGTGACGTCGAAGACAAGCCCGAAACATGGATGACACGCTGGGAATGGACGCCTGCGGAAACCAAGAAGATCCAGGCGGTCTGCAAAAAATGGAAGTTACCCTGTACGGACGCCATCCTAGGGGGACTCAATTCCGAAGCACTACTCCCGCTGTTGCTGTGCTATACTCCAAACTTGGAATCGCTTGATCTCGGGCCTATAGAAATGCAGTTTATCCTGCGAAGCAGTCTTTACGACGTGAACGCGGAAGACAAAGTTATGCGTACTATTCGTATTCTTAACGGGAAGCCTGCGGATGAGGAACAACCTAGTGAGCTTAGCTACGGGATCGAGGGCATTCACGCCCCGAAATCGGGTGACACTATCTGGTTTTTCAAGTCTATTGACCATGATGTACTCCTCCCGGGCCTTACGAGCCTTAAAAATTTCAAGCATGGTGTCAGCGGTACGGAGATTAGCGAGTACGTAGCCGGTATTGCTGCCAGGGACATTATCCCTCTCTTTTTCCTCCCAAATATCGAGAGCATCGACTCAAGTGGCTGCTCGACATGCTGTCAAGGCATCTTCTATGACATCGAGATCTCTGAATACAAAGCTTTTGGTAAATCTCCCGTCAAGCAATTGAGGTTGCACGATACCATCTTTTCGCAGAAAGACTTTCTGGTATTCGCAACAGTCACCGGCTCTCTTGAGTACGTCAGTCTGTCGCAGAACTTTGACGACGAGTGTGTTCTCGAGGAAGATGTTAGTGACACGCGTTGTCAGAAATACTTTCTGGAATTTAACGGTGGTAAGCTGAAGAAGAAGAATGTTCAATGTAATGTCCGTGCGAACTACGACGACACAGATGAGGATGAGGATGAGGATGAAGATGAAGATTAGGAGGATCAGGACACGAAACACAAAGAATAAGTGTGCTTACGCATTTGCGTCTAGTGTAGACTGACTTACCATGTTTAGAAAAATGTGTAGATGTATTTTACTAGTCTCAGGATTCATGTTGATACTCAGACGCTTTTCTCAGCTAGTACTACTTGATGCAGCTTTTTAATTCTACTTGCTCCAATATCAGAAACCCCTGTTCTCTATTTCTGAACAATTAACTTTAGCAGCTACCTTTTTCTAAATCCAGAGCAGAAAATCATTCAAAAATTACGGGGAAGCAGCGTTTGGTCATGCTCCGAAGTGATACCTTGGGTGGCGGCTGGCTCGCGAGACCACTAGCTTTCAAGTTCGAAATTTAAAAATAGGGGAGAAAATTTATACAAACTTATTAAAGCAAACTAACTCCCAGCAGATGTATCACATAAATCGAGGCCACCAATGTGACCGAGGTGAATCTTCCATCTGAAGCATAAAAACCTGATCCCATTTAGACCCAAATCAGTAATCGCCATTGCTCCCCGAGATTCTTTTCTCCGATATCTCTGTTCTCGCACAGGGCTTCGCGAGACCATTCTTATAGCCTGGAAGGGAGCGAACGAGCTGCTGGGCGAGAGTAGTAAAAAGTTTTCCGGCAGAACTCAAGTCCCCTTCGCCACGGGAGAAAAAAAAGCTGCCAGCCAAGCATTACTATCAGCGCATTCTCTAGCAACCGTGCTAGCGATTTTCGACTTCCCGTCCCCGCCATCCCGTTCAGCCAGAAAACACATTCGTTATCTATCTGTGACTTCCATTCGGATATATCCTGAAGGAGCTTTGTACGGGTACCAGGGTAACAAGGTGGCTTCCTCTCACGGTGCTTCGAATCAAATGCTGCTTCTGCGGTATAGTGAAGTTTTTCGCGTGGACTCTTCTTCCAATTTTTTTCAGACATTCTTGCGGAGAGGAGGATCTACATAGAGGATTTGGTTTAGCTTGTTCTCTTACAGAATCATGTAAGTAAAGGGAGTCAAACGTATCACATACCGGTACTCCAAAGGCTGCTTTCGCAGCAGCATAACCCTGCCATAGCTTGTTCTTATGGCTATCCGCATAAACAGACGCCTTTTATAACGAGAGAAGGGAAGCTCTCCCACACCCCCACGCCCTCCATTTCGAACGCAATAATTCCGTTGCGGGCAGAGATAATATCCTGATTCTCTCCAGACTTCATAACTGTATCCCCTGAGGCAATAAGCCCGAAATGGACGATAGGGCTCGACGGTCGAGAGGATCGCGTACGTGTCACCAAAGCTTGTTCGTTGCATTCCAGGGCTTCGCAGCTCATTGTGGTGACCTGGTCGCATATTCCACCGTAGTTACTGTGACAAATATCACATTCAAGGTGGTTATGGTGTTTATGTCGGTAGCTCGACTCGAATGATTATCTTCTGACGTCCCCGGGTATGCTATTATCCCTTCTAGCTCAGACTTTGACTGTAGTATTCCTAGATACTCTGCGGCCTTAGTCTGTAGCAAACTTCGCCCCTGTCTGGTTTCCAATTTTGCCAGGGCAGAACTGATCTTAGGACATGGTCTCGGCACGTTGTCAAAAGGCGTATATTTCCGCAGAAATTTATTCCCAGGGAACTGTCTCCCGAAATCATACTGAACAAGACCCTTGCTAATAACGACATCACCAAGGAGATACCTCACCCAATTTATCCCCGAAGACTAGCGGCACACCGCCACTGCCAACTACGAGAGCAAGCTCGATCGCTTGAAAGCTAGTGTGAAGATCGGCGGCTGCTTTCGCAGCAGCAACTTTCCCCATTCTTAGCATGTGTACTAACAAGACATTGGGGCGCCCTATAACGCCGAGAGAGTAGGCGTTCGAGTCCCCAGGCTGGATATCTTTTCGTCATATTGCTCGTCAAACAACGCGGCGGCTACACTGGCTTCTAGCGGTAGCGCGCATATGATTGCGATGTTGAAATCGAGCCGATCTATCGATGTTATCGGTGACTGCTTATTGGTGCTAATGCCATCAACCTTCTTGCTGCTAAATTCCGTTTTAGACCGCTCATTGAGTAACGAGAGACGGTTCTGACCTCAAAACGGCAGCGGTACTAGAGCTTAGGCATATCGAATATCGATTAGTGCAGTTTATAACACAAGGAAGTGACAACTTGAACGACGAACAGACCATACTGATATTAACCCGCCCTTTGAAAAGTAACATTACCCTGCGAGTTGACGGCGAAGTTGGACACGAAGACCTGAGTCCAATTAATGAGGAGCGATATTGAAGTGGGAAAGTGCGTATGTGAGGTAAAGGATTCTCAGCGTCATTCTGAGAAATGAGGCTGGCAACATTCGCAACACAAGTTGCTGTTGCATGTTGCAGTGCGCTGGACGCTTTCGATTTGTGAGACAAAGAGCAAGGAGAGATGAGATGAGAGTGTACAGATGGTGAAAAGGAAGAGAAGTTTGTTCGTTTGGCCCTCGAATAAATTAGATATACTTACTAATAACAAAAATGCTATTTATTATCATAAAGACTGAAATGTCTCAGCTCGACTGTACTCAGGGCAACGCACCCGCTGGACACGATTCCGAACGGTACTCGAAACAAACTCGCTGCTATACTAACCACACGGTTATATAAGCCTCGTTACCAGACGGAGTAATTAATTCATATCTTATAATGCCAATTCCCCAGTTCTATTTCTCTTAATCATGGTTCTTTCCATTTGTAAAAGATGACAGAAAAGGCGCATAAACCTCGCCACTCTCCTCAACCTCTACAAACTCCAATTTTTTATACAATTCCGCACCCAACTTCCCCCTTCTCCACGGCTCCGCATACTCCCAAAACCCTTCTTCCCTTAAAAACCTCCTTACAGTAACCTCATCCTCCGGATAACCAGTAACTAACCTCATAACATCCATATCCATACTGAACTCCACGAACCCTTCCTCACAATGACACGCCATCGAACGATCCCGCTCTCTGGTCCAGATACCCTTATATCCTGCATTACGCAGGGAGAACTAGTAGTTTATACGGTTTCTTGCACTGGCGTTAGCTTTACTTCCTGGATGGTATTCGGTAATGGGTGTCCATGGGTGACGTGGCGGTTTGGAGAATATGGTTGAGCGGAGGTTGTGTTGGCGGTGGAATTTGCGGTGGGAGGCGACTGTGCTTTGGGCTTCTGATGAGGAGAAGTGCGGGTCGGCATGGATGACGTCGGCGAAACCGAGGCCGGTTAGGATTAGGAGGGGGGTTTTGTCGAGGGATTTGGGGTTGTCGCGGACTGGGTAGGGCATTTTGGATTTTATGTGGTCACAAGACTGCTTTATGTGGTTGTGTGGGAGAAAGTAGATAGTGTAGAGTGAGGTTCTGGGAAGGATATCGGGGATCGGGAGAAGTGTATGGGGTTCAAGGCAGTTTCATTCAAGGATCTAGGGAGGATAAAGTTTAGATGTCTTTGCGCCAAATATATCAAGGTCATGTTGATCGACTGTTGCCGGTGCATGGAGAAAGATCGACTGGTTTCCAAGACAAACTATATTATTCCATAAACCATATTTGTGACATAAATACGTCTTTTGGAATGGAAGAATAAATAGTTCAATCGGAGAGTGGAGAGGGACTCTTTCTTTCTCTCTTCACCATCCTCCATTCTATCACCAACATACCTCTCTACTCATACCTATCTATCCCATCATCGCCTCATTTTGTCCATATAAGAGATCGATCGAAACAATCTCGCAGGTAGTTGAGCCCAGACGACAACCTGGTGTCATTGCTCAGATGAATAGGATGCTGGTATGTATCACTTCTACGTAACGATGTGAACTACTACTAACGGAGCGAATGATAGCAGAGTCCTCATATTCAGACACTGGGCAGTGAACAGAGTGTTCTGTTCCCACCACATGAGGTGCCGGGCTACATATGGGGCTCCTACCAGAGTCTCAAGTTTGCGGAGCAGGGAAACACCTGCTTCAACTGCATTTCCACGAGGCTACTGTGACAGACCATCCTGGCGCGCTGCCGACATTGTAAAATCACTCGTCTATCTGCTTGGTCGACTTTACGGCTGTTATATACGGATTCGATTATTTTGGGTTGGGAGACAAAGATAGCATCGTTTATAGAAACAATTGAAATTCAAAATGTTGGGCCAGCCGTGCGACAGTTCGGAGACGAATTCTTTTTACCGTCAAAGGAAGTGACTACAAAGCACAGTCTTTAAATTTTGACATCCCAGAAAGCTTCAAAACACTTCCAGTACCTCTCAGGATGTCTTAAAAGCGAACACTTCTCCTCAACATCGAATTGTTCTTGCGGTTGTTCAAGGGCAATCCTATCTAAACATGGTGAATATTATGTTACTGAAATGAGCATTCATCGTCTTATCAAGCGGCGATGCTAGAGGAGCAGAGAGTGTTTTTGGGAACCACTAAGTCAAATTCGTCACAGTTTGATTAAGACTGTATTGGAGGGAATAGTGGGCATGTTTCATCATGAAATAGCTGGGCCAAGATTGAGAAACTTGGGGTGAGAGAGTCACCGATTCTACGTTCCAATATATGGAAGACGTAGTCCGGCGAAGGGCCTTAGCACAGGTGCCAAATGATCCGCAAACTCTTGTTAAGATTGCGGAGGGCTTCTTGAACTTAGTCAGCGATGAAGGTAGGGCCTGGACGAAGAGAAAGAGAGTGTATCCGTCCTTCGGGGATTGTTGCGAAACAATACCCACAGGAGTGCTGATAAAACTCACACGTGGGATATTATAGTTCTGTCTATTTGTATATTTTTATTTATCTAATATAATTCCATCGATAAAAGTTCCATACGAAATGTTAAGTTTACATGCGTTGATGTTGCATTCCGGAAGAGGACAGGAACCGGATTGAGAATGGCGGGTAAAACTGCCCTGTCGAGATCAGATCCCTGTTTGGGAAAGAAAACCGGAATGGAAGTTTGCGCATGCAGATTTGACATGAGATGCATGCATTAAGAAGGGCTGTTATAATTGATAGCTGGGCCGGGGTTTCTAATTATAAGTGCGACCGGCAGAGATTCCGTCCGAGATTTGCACGACCGGCAAATGAACGCGTCTCAGTCCACACGCACACACACTCTCTCTCGATATAACTCTACGAAGGATGGGATGAGATTGAAAGGAGATTAGGGAGTGAAAAGTGGGTATTGTTCAGAAATTCCATGGAAGGAGGGGATTAGAGGGAAGCGCAATTTTAAAAATACGATAAAAGGATGATGTATGCCGAGAGAAGGAGCTAGTTGGGGAGTGTTGGTTTGATTGCGGACCGGGGGTGGTGGAAGGATGTCTGCTTATCGTAGTGGGAAGGAGGCTGGTTGGAGTTGAATCGACCGATGTGATGTGAAGGCAGGCAGGCTGGTAGTTGTTGTCGGCAACGTTATGCCGAACATACTCTAAGTATTTATATTTACGCTGTACTGAATACCTATTCAATTGCTCAGTACATATTCTGTAAATAGTAACTGAGTCAGTACGTACTTGAGTATTCTGTACACTGGGTTAATAATACTTGCTGCTTGATACGAGAGAATGATGAATTGAGATAAAGGCTGGATTGGTTGGTTGGTCGAGTGGCTGTGACGTAGGGCGGGTGGAATGACGGAAAACGCTGCTCGGAAATGTAACCGCACCCATGGGCTAGACATGGACAGGGCAAGGCTGGCCCATGTCGGCTTCGTGTTTTTCTCTTTCTTCTTTTCCTTGTCATCACGCAAAGGGGCATTCACTATTCGACGTGGGACTACATGGCAGACAGTGGCAGTGGCACTCGCAGTTGCAGCAGTTTGCAGTGGCACGGTGGACTGAACAGATGCAGCCTCGACTTCAATCGGCATCATCGACAGAGATAGTGTTGTTATCGTCGTTGCTGTTATTGTCGTCCGCATTCGCTCGCTACTTTCATTGTTTATCGCTGCTTTTTTGTCGTGTCGCTGTCGGCGACGGCCAATCGAACCCCCGCCGGTCGCTGTGCGCCTGTCCTCATTGTATCATCGTCCATCGCGACTTCATCTCATAATTCTCCTTCTATTCATCTTCATCTATCCTACCCACTCTCGTCCACTCTCGTCCACTCTCGTCCACTCTCACCATCCCCATCTTGTAGACTACCGAGACGGGAATCCGTCGACACGTTGAGCAAGTAAGCAGCCTCGTAGCTCTCGCGAACCCGATCTAACCCTCGCGCAGAACAAAGAACCATCAACCGACCATACCTGTCCATTGCATCGTATGCTGCATGCGTGGCCGCATATCTTCACCCTCGTCGTCGTCTACCCGTTCTGGATCTGGTCACGGACTAGAATAGATCTCTTTGTTCGCCGTCATGGGCTTGTTCAGGAAGCGCTCCACCAGCAGTACCACATCTACAAAGCTCAAGAGGCCTCAGAGATCCGGCTCGCTGCACCACCCCGATATCCCTGACATCCCTCTGCCTCCTCCTCCTCCTCCTCCTCCTCCGCCGCCCGGTCAGTATCGTATCATCAACCCGCCGCCAAACGGTGCTCTCAACGATGATGGCTTTTCCACGCCTGTTTCCCAGGTATCTGCTCTCACTCACCCGTCAGATGCCGCTCCTGCGCGGTCCACTGCACCATCTTCGGTCGATGCAATGTCAGCTGTCAGCTCTTTCAAACGGAAACTTCCACCGAATGCCGTATCAACGGGTTATCACCCTCAGGTCCATCTGAACGGTCAACGTTTATCGACGTCCACCGACGATGGCTTTTATAACGTCGCTCCTCGTGGCAGGCGACTCTCCGTCGCCTCAGGTATCGGCTCCGAGTTTGACTCGCGACCTTCCAGCATGACCGTCACCGCCATGAACATGAACTCCGTCAACCGCAAGCCGCCACCCCCACCGTTGCGGGATAATCCAAGCACCTCTACCCTGCCCCAGGAGTGGACGGATAGGGACCCCAGCATCAACACTCGATTCACCCATTCTCCCACACCTTCGGAATCTGCCTCAATGCAAAGTTCCGTGGTGTATCCCCAACAACCACAACCCGAAAGGAGACACCACCATCCCGGTCGTGGCCCACCTCCACACAAATTTCCACGTCCTCCTCCACACAACCATCCTTCTTTTCTTCCACCTCACCTACAAAACCCAAACCCTCCCCGCTTCCATCGTCCTCCCCTTCCTGGCCACCAATATCGTCCCAACAGCGCCAGCCAACGTGTGCCTCCGAGATTCATGCCACCTCCTCTCACCCCGCGAGGCAGCTATCGACTCCCTCAAAGCATGCTTCCGTCCCTTCCCGAAAACAAACGTGCTCAGAGTCTTCCTCCCGCGACAGCTCTATCGACCCAAAGCCGTCCGACCATCCCTCCCACACCGGGTCCGAAATCTCTCGCCGTCACTTTCACATCGAATCACATCGACTGCAACAATCGACATCAACTCCTCCTCCCCACGAAAAACTATCATCACTCCGTCCCCTGTTTCACCTGTCGACGAGTATCCATCGATGGCATGCAATACTGCACCTTTTGCTCTCTCCGAATATGCAACCAGTGCGCTCTCAGACTGAAAAAGGAATGGAACGGAGACATCACCAGAGGCTGGGGAGGTGTCACGCCCGCGGTCGAAGAGTTTAGTACCTCTGTCGGCTCCGATGCGAGGATGGTTGTCGGTTGGGGGGATCGTTCACCACCTATCCCGGCAAGGAATGCCGTCAGCCAGCTTGTCTGGCCCGTCAGAACGAACACCGAAAGAGTCTGCTCACTTTTAGGCGTTCCCTATCGTCCAAAGACGGCTCCTCTTCCGTCGACACATCTAGCCTTGGCTGCTCCTTCACCAAAAACTCCAGATCTCATCGACCAGACCTCCTTCAATTTTGACAACAATGTCGACCTCGAATCGGGACCTTCAACAATCTCTCCTCCTTCACCCGTCACCCCTCCCGCCTTCGGAGGCTCCAACGGTGACCACCGACTCCCACTGGCGATTCCGAACGACCATCGTCTCCCTCTAGCTCTGTCGAACGGCAAGCATCAATTCGAAACCCAAGGCTACACCTACTCTTCTTCCCCGGAGATTCTCTCAAACTCGACACCTGAACTCGTTCAACCGCGTCCTTACCACCCCGTCGACACGGCCAACATTTTCAACACTGATTCGCGCCGTTCTCGCAACTACAACTACACCGCCGGAATGGCGCCTCCACCACCACCACCAGTGCCAGCTTCTACCAACGGGTTGTATAGAACCAACACGGATGCGAGTGCCACCACCGTTGGCAAAAACTCGACGAAACGACCAGTCACAGGCGGCACAGTTGGCACCAGAGGCAGCGTCTTTGATACCGTCAAATCTACCGAAAAGAAGAAGAAGGGATTCATGGGGCTCTTTTCGAAAAAATAAACGAGTCGACTTCTCTTGTTTTCTTTTTTCTACTCTTGTCACGAATTTTCTTTTCATTTGCGTTTTTTTCTCGTTGCGGCATCGAAGACGCATCATTTCCTATCTCATCCTTTTTGTCGCAAGACCTCTTTTTATGGTCGTTTCGGCTTTGAACTTTTTTCACACGCTCACAGCCTCTACATTACATTACTTTACACGCAACATTATCATTTCCTTTGTTTATTCTTTTTTTTTTTATCCGCTTCTTCAATCGATACAATAATGGCGTTTAAGGCGATGTTCTTTTTCAAAAATTACATTTCTTGGAATGGTTTTCTCTTTTTCTTCAGGCTAAAAAGACATATTGGTTTAGTGGTAATTCGTTTTTATTTCTTTTGTCATGACTTATTTGCTTCTGCGAATCCGGGCGAAAAAAAAAACTTTGGATATGCTGGTATATTTTATTGTTTGTGTGTGCGAGCCTGGTGTTTTTTTATATTCTTTTTTTCTTTGGCGGTGTGGTGATATTTTATTTTATTTATGGGGGTCGATGTGGGTGTGGTTTTTGTAAGAGGTATTGATGGGAGGTTTAAGCATGCATGGCGTGGCATCATAGCTATATACTTGCGTGCGCGGCGTGTTATTTCGATCAGAAAATGGGGGAATAACAGAATACATAGGAGGGAATTGAATTTGAATAATAGATGGGGTTGCAATTAATTTTATATCCTTTTTTCGTCTGGGTGAAATGGATGTTCGATCGATGTTAGTCTTGAGTCCAGGCGTGCCAGCAGGGCCGTCGATGTGGTTTTGATATGGGGGTTTTAAAATGTAAAAAAGAATTAACTACTCTAAATACGTACTTTATCTAAGTTAACTACCTACCTACCTACTCAGCGGATAATTTTTGATATTTGGTTGATGTCACGGTTAAGTTGCGATTATTCGCCGTCATGTTAACGTTGTGAAAATGGGCCGGATCATGGATTTGGTTATAGGTGGTGATACACGTCAAACGGGGTAGCAAAACATATGACCAGAATGCATGGTATAAAATGACTTCTTTCCAGAATTCATCAAACCCAATTTAACGACTCTGTTAACTTTTGATGTGTAGAGTCGCGACGTTTTGTAATGGGTTTTATACTGCGGTAGGCTCACTGTGTGACCCTCCGCGGTGAAGCGGGGAGTTGTCTGACGACGAGACTGGGACTAGTACTGCGGGGAGACTGGGAGATGTGTGAAGAACCTCGATATCGATGCTAGGACCCCACCCTAACGTCTACGCTGATGCCTTCGATCCGGATTATTGGTTTGTATATTATGTTTTGTGACCTGTTTGATTGAGTTCGGAAAATGGTATTATGTTGAGTTTGATCGGAGTTGTAGGTGATTGGATGAACGTTGTGATGTAAGGGTTAGTGGGAGTTTGATAGCGGTAGTATAGTCCTGTATTGAGAAGCCACGAAGTTTCTCAAGATAGGACCAGGAGTCTGAGAGTGGAGTGTAATGAGGCTATAATTTTCAGTGAGGTATACAGATAGTACAGTAGTCTTGTGACTAGACGGTTTTGCTGCAGAAGCCTTGTTGCGAGCTAGAGACTAGTAATTAGTACAGTTGGGTTCCAGTTTTATTGTCGCCGATATCACACCATATCGTACCATATTAAATTTTCTTAAACGAAGTAATTTTTCGAAATTATAAAAAAAAATTAATGAAAAATTAAAAAGGTAGAAGGATCCAAAAATAAGAGTAATTGGGATTAATATTTTCGGGCTGGCGACAATAAATCTGGAACGTAACTGTACTACAGTCGCTAGTTGTTACTAGATATTGCACTGACAGCCGTTCATGTAGAGCGTTATATGGTGGCATGCATGTATTCAGATGTGCAGGTAACTCAAAACTGTCTAGTCACAAGACTACTGGTTAATATCTCATCTTTAGGAGGGTTATATTATTCTTCGTATATTTTTATTTCGCATGCTATGTTTTTATAAGTATACAGTCATGTCAGCTGTACTTGGCAGTACTTACTTAAGTGGGCTGCTAAGGTAGCTGGGAGTCAGACTGCGACTGCGACACGCGAGGTGCGGGGCTGTCGAGACTGGTTGTTAGATAGAGATATATTTTGATATAGATGAGATATATGTCCCCGTATAGTGCTGTGCATGTGGTGATATAATTCTGCCTGGCTCTGACCAGAGCTCCATTCTTTTGGTTTTTGTCAGGCAACGAGGCAAAAAGAGGATATCATTAATAGAGCCATAGATTGGAGGTATATAGGAGTAAACAGCGGGGGAGTAGAACGTTCCTGTTCGTGAATTCGGCCCGAGTCCGATGACAGTTACGGTACGTTTCCCCTGTTCTCAGCTCTGCGCTGTCCCCTGCTAATATAATGTGGGTCCGCACGTTCCGCACTGCGCGCGCGCTGCGGAATAGGCTAGCGAAGAGATAGATACAATCGAATCATGCCCCCCAGCGCACGCCACCACCACGGCTTTTAACCCCGCAAAGGGTACGAGGCTTGCGAAGTGCAGGGACATTCAGCTATGTACCTCAACTTTTGCCCCGGAGCTGGAGCTTTCCTTCGGAGCTGAGCTGCTAGCTGCAGCAATATCTGTAACAAGGCTGCAGCTATGTTGCAACCAAGACGAGGACCCTGCATTGCATATGGGATACATCCACAACGCCGGAGTTTGCCTCAGGCGGTTGAGGTATAATAGTAACCTGCATCTTAGAGCTATAGAGGGCGTTCCTGTGCGCTTGTGCTTGAGGTTGACCGAATTAGAGCTTGACAAAGGCCTGGTCGCGATCGCGGAGGAGTTTGGGTCTTCAACTGTAACTGAGTCCAACCTGGGAGTACACACTGGAGCTATAGAGTTCGCTCAACAACCAATCGAACTCTTGGCCTCTGAATACGAATCTGCAGCCACAGTCCGCTTTAGTTACATCGTGAGTCGCGCTGCGGGCTAAAGGCTCAAAGTAATCCGAATGCGCGAGATGGCTAACAATTTCCGACTTAGAACTAATAAAATTACTGTAATAAATGTTATAAATACAACTCGTCAGAACCTCAATGGATCAATTCATCCACATCACCAAGACATCAGCAAAAGACCTTACCGCCTTCCACTCTCCTCTCATAAAATTGAATACATAAAAAACTCACCATTTACACACAAACTTATCACATCTTTTCCTCTTACAAATAACCTTTTATTTTTCAAACAAAATGCCATCAGACATCAAAGACCATATCGTCCTCGAATCAATCCACTACGGTTGCAAAAACATAACCGACCAGCATATCCGCGACAAAGTCCTCAACGAGATCGTAACAGGAGGCACCATCATCTCCCAGGATGACTACTGGGGCGGCTACCCGTACCCTGACTCCGAAATCGGAAAATGGAACCCGATAGCCACCATCCGCTGGCGCCAGCACGTCGGGGGACCCATAATCTCACTCGGCGTATCCCGTGGCCAAGCGCTCAACTTCAACCGCTACGTGATTAAAGTCAACTACGGTGGTGTAGATCTCAACACCGAGGGGGTATTCGGGATCTTGAACCATCGGTTGTCGAATCCCGGTTGCGCGTCGACGGATGAGGATCGGCAAATCACTAATAAGGCTATGGACGATAACGATCCCCAACCTGGGGTGAGGAAGAAGGCTATCATTACTATGGTTGAGTTTGATGGGAAGAGGGGTAAAGGGCAGAGTGTGGAGCGCGTGCACGAGTATATGGAGTATGATCGGTTTATATAATTTTATTATTATGGAGTTTAATGACGGAAGATGTGTGTATTGGTTCTGTTGTGTGTTTTAAATAGCTTTGATAGGTAGTTTTGAAGATGACTTGAGAGGGATTATAAATTGAATTTTTATTCACAATCGATTTCGGACTTTATAGTATATAATCGGTAGGCTTAAGATGGTGATATTTTCGTGCTATAATACCATTTCGTATCGCTCAGATGAACTTGACTACTTAATTATCCACTGAAAAATAGGTTTGCATCCAGTGCGCAGGTGTCAGTTATGTAAGGTTTGATTCGTAAACGTAGGTTCGTTAAAAAAAGGCCCAACGAAGTATTCACTCTAGATCTATTTTATCGTCCGATATGGATTAGCTATTAGGGTTCCACGCATGCATGTAGTGCATACACTGTTCTCGAGGCAGAATGCAAAGCTCCATAGTGCGAACGGTATTTCGAAAGAAATGAGAATCGAATCCAGCATGTGCGAAATCTTTGCGCGCGTGCGGGGCCCGATTGCGATCGAATTACTTTTCTATCATTTCGATCTCCATTGTATTAGTCAATATATCAGCAATTTAGAATCTACAGCCTCTAGATCACCAGTCGTCAACGTACCAGAAATGAAGCTCCCATCTCTCCTACAGCTAGCGAGTGCTACAATCGGCCTCCAAATCTCCTATACCGTTGGCGAATGTAACCACAAATGTAATGAACATTGGTTCAAAAAGGTCAAAGAATGCAAGCAATTGGGCAACATGCTCTGAGTGTCAAAGACATGCCTACATCGATATCGCTTCTTCGCCTGTTGAATCCATGTGACGTCGTGAGCTAGTCAGATGCTAAGGGTGGGCTTTGCCCGACACGTACACAGAAAGCCTTGTCACGAGCTGTCAGAACGAACTAAAGTCGACTGAAGACTACTGGAGATTTAAGACGTACCTTGACACCTGCCTGTGTTTATAGAAAAAACCTGACGAGTAAACTTGTATATCTAGCGTAGCCAAACTGCTACTGATCAAGCAAATAATTACTTCACCGTCACGATCACCGAGTCTGCTGTGACTGTCACGGTTGAAGGAAAGACGGTGACGGTGATGGTGAAGGTCCCGATGCAAAAACCGTAGCCATTCCCGGTCAGGTTCAGGTGCCACTTTAAAATAATCTTGAGCGCTACTTTTGTCTCGCAATCCGCAGACGGATAGGGTTCTGATTGCTGGGTGGATATCTATAGCGCATTTCTAGTGATAAGTTAATCTTATGCACGGTTTTGAACTCTAGTAGCTGTATCCTATATAATATTCAGAGATTTCAGGTTTCCCAGGTATTGTTAACGTTTGTCTCGTAAAACAAAAAGCCGTCAATTAGGTATTAATTATATCCTAACTATAGAGATACACGACCGCTAAAATAACAAGAGCTTTTGAATTTCGATTCTTTTAAACTCCATGAAACGTCTCTTGCCAGAATAGTGTTTGTGGGGTGTAAAAAGTGCCCCAAAGTATATCCAGCATAGTTCCTAATACTTCTAAACTTTAGCGAGGCGTGGTGGAAATCCCAAAAGTTATTTTGACTCCATGAAAAATCATTATACTGGGGCAGTGTTCACCCAGTAGTCGAGCTTTAGAATTCCGTGCCGCATACTATTTCTACG
This sequence comes from Orbilia quercus, assembly GCA_036971405.1. Classification (NCBI taxonomy): domain Eukaryota; kingdom Fungi; phylum Ascomycota; class Orbiliomycetes; order Orbiliales; family Orbiliaceae; genus Orbilia; species Orbilia quercus. The sequence goes on from JAJTUE010000013.1 coordinate 264,657, forward strand.
TTCAGTGTCGTGGTGTCATGTAGCTTCATTGGCAAATCGCGGCGGCTGTTGGCAATCCGCATAGCGATGTAATATCACTCGGGAAGGTGGGAAAGACACACTTATTTATAACACTGTCACTATTGGCGAACCCTCGGCGCATCTCTCATCGGAGCTGCCACAGCTCACGTTCTGGCGGACAAGAGAAACGATGTTTCTTGGACCCCTTGTCGCGACGGACCAAGCGCCTCATAAGCCCTTGGCTTGCCCACAGCTGAGTACCTGCTCGCTTGTGGCTTCTATCAGACGACGTATCCGAACGAACACTTCGGCATTGTTAAGGATATATCAGTTTGGGTACCTTTTGTATACCCACAACCGCGGTCATGTAGTAGAAACTGGGTTTAATCACTTAAGAACCTGTATCATTTTTCCCAGCATCGTTTCCGTCTTAGGATGCAGATTTGCCGAACTTTCAAACGTAAACTTGTAGCTCGATCTTGTATCAAACGGCGTGCATTGTATAGCGTCTTTCTTGTATCCCGTGTAATTTCAGGAGTCCAAGTTTTCTCCAAGTATATTGGCGTATGTTCGAATTTCATATATCGCGTTCGATATCTCTAAGATGGGGTGAAGATACTATAATAAGGTTGAAATGTCGAGATCTATGATTCAGCATACGTACTCTGCTTGAAGTCTAATCGAGGACCATCGTTCGTGGCTTCTTCGGTATCGGATAATCAATTGTATCGATGCTAGAGAATATTATTGTGTCTTGGCGGCGTTTCGCTATCACGAGCTGGAGGATAAATAGAACAGTATTTCCACCTCATTGTCCGTAATTCTCATCCACCAGCAGCTTGTTCTCTAGCTACGAGTATCGATTCTACATTTGAATTTCCAATTCACACATTCATTTAAATAGCTTTGTTACTTGTTAATAACACTATTGACACTGACTCTCCTTGAAATCGTTATTCAAAACCACATTCTCTATCGCATCTTATATCAATATGAAGTTCTCGACTCTCATTGCCGGCGCCGTCATCGGTTTCCAAGCTGCTTTTGCTACCGGCTGCAACCCCGCCTGCAACCAGCACTGGCAAAAAAAGCTCACAACTTGCCAGAAGAGTGTCAAAGACACCCAAGCCCATTGGAGCAGTAAGACAACCTTTAATCGTCCAAATTAATAAATCATAAGATGCTAACCGTATGCTCGTACGAATATAGAAAAGTTGACCACCTGCCAAAATCAAGTCAAGGCGACTGAAGACCACTGGAGGTGTAAGATATACCCCAACTATCAATACGCATATCCCCCAAAAGATCGATAAATCTAACAGCGAATACTTGTAGCCAAATGCAACAAGCCCGCCCCAGAACCATTAACTAGATACCTCACCGTCACAGTTGCCGGTAACCAGCCCGCCGGTAAAACTGTCACCGTAACAGCGGAAGCCAGAACGGTCACGGTCACAGGTGAGGGACCCGGCGCTAAAACCGTCACTGTCATGTCCTGCCAGACTGGCCAGACCGTTCCACCGGACAATCCTCAAACCATCCCGACGGTTACAACGACCACTCCCGGGCCCACACCGGGTACTACGACTATATTCCCAACGGATCCGCAGGGTTCACCCGTTACTACTTCGGGGACTGTTACCGTTGTCATCACGACACCAGTGGATGATAAGCCTTCTACTCCATCTGAGACCGATCCGGGCAATGATGGTCCAGGAACCGATGGCGGTTATAAAAAGAGACTCAGATATCGAGCTTAGATATTTTTATACGTGGCGGGATTCTTTTATCCTAAGTTGTCATGTACACCTAAAAACTTTGGAAGAGAAATCCTAAAGTGATGGTTAGTTGTGGTATAAAAATTTTCGAGGGCATTGATTTATGAACATGCACTGAATTCATCGAGTAGCGGAGTCAAGATTGCGGTGCCAAGGCAGGGAGTTTAGAAAACGAAAGAAATTCCTCCTCGCCTAGCTGGTTTGGTTTCATGTATAGTTATTTTATGAAAATTGGATACCTTTTTTCAAATTCATGCGCATGGGTATTAACGTATATTGACAGCGAGATCTATTTACAATATAGTGGGTATCTGAATTTTATGCGGCACTAAATACAAGGGATCTAGCCAGATTGTGGTAGTATCGCATCAATCTTGACTACATTTCACAATTGTGCATATCACAGCAACTAAATTTGTCCCCTTTGAGCTGCCCTACCTATGGCGTACAGCTGTAGGAGTTGCCGGAACATAGGTAAATTTCAAAGAAAAGCATGGAACCCATGTAGCGATCGCCTCGAGTAGCAAACTTTGGGCATTAGCTGCATCAGTGACTGCTAAACTTCGAGGTGGCTGTGTGGTTGTAGGAACGGCCTTTGTAGTGGTAGCTGTACCGTTCGTGGGAAATTTGATAATTTCGGCAAGGTCAGATCCGTGATGGCCGTCTCGAATTAGATATCGTAGTTGAGTGCCGAATGGGAAACTTTCTCCACACGCGGGAACTATTGTTGTCTCCGTGACATTTTGTGGCGCATCCGGGGATTGCACTGATAGGGCTCTCCAGGGATCGTACTGTCCGTTCGTCCATAGCACGTTTGGAAGCTCAACGTCCCACCCTTGATACTTTTCGTTTGTGGGGACGATATTTGGGCCCTCGCGGGTGACCAAGTCGGATTCACCGAATGTGTTTACGCATTGCTCGATTTGGGCTGTAATGTTAAGGAACACCGGGAGGTAGTTTCTTGGATTTGACATGTTGGCGACTTGGAAGGCTCCGAATTCCGTGCAGATTTGCCAGAGCCAAGAGTAGTTGTCCATGTTGGAGTCGAGTCCGTCATCGGTGGAATTGGATTGAGCCGATGAGACTGCGGAGATGGCTTTGGCATACGCTGTTACCGCGCGGTCGAGGGGTTCGGTTGCGAATACTCCGTCATCGGTGCCGTGAGGGTCATAGGCAGTTTCCATTGTTCGGCAGACCGTTTCAAGAACACCGTATTTGATCCCAACGTACTAATATTTTGGTTATGATTAGATCTTGCTGTTTTGAGTATATTGGTTTGGGATTGGGGGGATTGTACCTGGAAGTCAAGGAAAGGAGACCAAGCGATATTTCCGAGGTAATCAACTCTATAATTCCACAGCTTTTCGGCATCTGCTGAAGAATTATATTTTTGAGCTATGTTGTCCCACTGCTTGTTGTAGACCAAGCTCAGGGCTTTGTCCACAAGACTTGAGTTCCTGGTTTCCCATGCATCGGAAATCCAGTTAGCAGCAGCATGCAAGTCCATAGAGCAGTTTCTATCGTGAATTGCGAGAGCTCTACAATAGCAATCTATTAATCATACTATTCACACTCAAAGTAAAAGTTAGTTTTACCTATGTAGTAACACTTACTTTTCAACAGCTGTGAAATATTGCCAAAAGTCAACTTGCAACTGAACTGGGCCTGAAGACGACAGTGTGGCTTGGAATAAGCCAGGGTTGCGCTTTGCGAGCCATGCGCCTCGGGTGGCGCTGTAGCTAACACCGATAAAAACCCACGGTGTCGTGTCTGGAGAGAGTTTTATCACCTGGCTTGTCGAATTTTTCGGTTGATAGGTGAATTTGTCGGCGAAAACGACGACATCTTGAAGCGCTTGTTCTATTGTAAGATATCTGTAGAAGTTTGTGAGGTCTTCTGGGGTAGCTGATCCTATATTTTCCGATACGTTGGTTTTGGGAGCGGATTCTCCGTAGAACCGATGTTCGAAGAGAATTAACAACCTAGAATATTGGAATCAGTTGCCTTGTCTCGAGAAGTTGAATATCTATAACGCAAAATTTTTTCTTTGTACTAACCCGTTGAAGCGTTTGGCGATAACCACAGGTAGCCGGTCCTCGCGGGTGAGATATCCGGTATAACCTTCGATTCCTGCTTCTCCAATATCTTGGACTATTTTCAATCAAGTCAGTAAAAACTCTCTATCGGCATCTGCGATGAAGGTTTACTTACAGATGACCGGCCCGCCAGGCTTGTAAAACGCGTCTTGGACGTAATATCTATTGGGAAATGTCGAGGAGTTTCTGCTGAAGTGATCCAGTGGCAGATCCATATATAATGGCTTTGGTGCCACCTCAGCTAATCTGTGCGAAGAGTTCGGCAATTCTTTCGTTTCCAGTTGGCGATAAGTGCGCATGGTCTCCATTCGTCTTATAGCCTGCGAGTCCTTCCATGGAATTGTCGCTGTCACGGCGACCGCGCTCGCCAGGAACAAAGCACTGATAAACCTTAACGCCTTCATACTGCCGAGATTACTCCGATATCGATATAATTCAAAGGTATACTAGTTCAAAAAACCTTTGATAGTGTCCCCGTTTAGTATTTATAGTTCTGTGAAAGTATTCCGTCTTTAGGCCCTCCACACTGGCCTGTCAACAGATACTCCCACGGGCAAGTAAAGTCGTATTGAATCTTGAGAGAGATTCTTATGCCAGGCTTTATTTATTTCGTCGACCAGCCACTTGCAGTGGTGCTGAGCGTATCGATATTCACTGACTTTCTTGAATAGGAAAGCCGGCTTGAGGCGTCCCCTGTCGCCGACACTTGCTGCCTTGGCATATGGAACGTGACCCAGAAGCACCCTCCTTCTATGTGATAAACCTGGTCTTTTGAGCTAACCATTATCCTTGAAAGAGGGACGTCTCCAGAAATCATGAATCGAATATTATTGATACTGAGCTCTAGGACGTCTGCCGAAATTTGATCTAACTGCGTTGGATCTGTGGGATTATTTGTAGGCAACACAACTTGCGCCGCTCGCGCTTTTGATTGATCATGATGAGTTTCGCCAACCTGTCCACGTCCGAATGCGTATTTGGAGTATCGGATGATGGGTTTGGTTTATTTCATACGAAATGCTTAACATCTTTCGGATCGGATAAAAATACTATACTCTGATGTGTTAAACTATTGTCCCTTTTATGCTTTGCCCACCCACGGTCTAGACTCAAGACTGGTAATTACCTTAATAATATACGAGGTGGTTCAAAGTGTACCTCTAGACCTCTGCATAAACCAGTTTGGAAAAGCTAAAATCTGTTCACGGAGAGGTTATCTAAGAAGCAGAGCGAGCCTCCGGTTATGTCTACTTAAGACATCACTGGTGTGTATTATTATTGATTTTTCATAGAAAATCGATGGAAGACAATACTCAAATATTAAACATCTATATGTCATGGAAAGCTAGTAATTTCGTGGCTCACAATATATCGGATTAAAAATGCTAACAACTTGATTATGTACTCAAGTATTTCTGTATACGACGGCAGAGACTTTGAAGCAAAATATATCCCATCCAAGATTGGGAATAGAGGGAAATTTTCTGTGCGGTGGAAATTTTGTATGTGTATGTAGTGGGTAGGTCTAAGTTACGGGGCCTAGCTTTTCCACACTGATTCATATTCTGGAGGACCATCTAAAGTAAATTGAAGTAATTCAAGTTAGTATATACTGACACTCAAGATTATGGGAGTGTTTAATTAACTGCCACAGGCGTTTGGCTGTATAGTTCAATTGATCAAATATACCTCGTGATGTGCCGCTATTTGAATTGCTTGTGTACCTTCTCCCCCTGAAACATAACACTTTTTTCCAAAAGGAGATCGCGGTTGCGATCATGAAGCCCAGTCCCGATATAATTCCCACGATCAACCCCAGAGGTGCGGCCTTAGAAAGTGGAGCACCGATGCCGTCAGATGATGAAGGGAGTACTTTTGGCTGAGCTATTCTTGGAAATTGGACGACCTGGTCGGAAACATCTGTCGAGGAGCCGGCTTCATCGTCAACAGGTAGCAGGCAAACATTTTTCCAGAACTCAGACAGATACGTTTTAGCGTCTGTACGATCCATTTCGCAGTCGTTTACGAGACAGGCGTTGAAGCCCATAAAGCCTGTTTCGGTGATTCGGCAAAAACAATTCCGTGTAATAGTATTAGTTCCCACCACTGTTGCATTACACCAGGAAGGAACGATTGAGTTGCGAATACACTGTCTCCCACATCTTGCAAATCTCGAAAAGTCGATTGTTGGAACTTGAGGGCAAACCGCGGCATACCAGTCCTCTAGACCGTACCAATCATCACCCAGACAAGCCGTATTTGCACATTCCAAAGGTTGAAGAGTGTCACAGAAGCATGACTGACTAAACCGAGGGCATCCGATAGAAGACGAGTGAAAAGGAAAGCACGATGTGTTTGTGCAGTCGGGGATGTCTCCAAAAGCGATCATATCCTCACGAAGATATAGTGGGATATAGGTCGCTGGAGCTTGTTGTGATAGAACACAAAGTAGAAGGAACAAAGATATTTTGATTGAGGCCATTATTGTATAAGGGTAAGGTGAAAACCGAGTAAACAAGGGCAAGTGGCAAACTTATGAGAAATATCGGGTCAACTCGGTAATCTTACTACCTTCCGCAATAATTCAGAATCGTGGCCGGGGCAAGCAGGCTCAGCTGCAATGTTATACAAACCACGCGAATGCTGCTAGCTGGCTGGAAGACTCTAATGCTACTCTGGGAATTCGGGAAAAAAGAAAGGCAAATGACCCTATTCCAATAGTCGATACAAAGCCAACCCTTTTCAGGTCGCTATCAAGTTTCTTCAAATGTCGATTCATATCATCGCCGTTATCTCGGCAGGATCGCACGCATATTCGAGTATTCGCGGCCGACGTGCAGAAGGCGTCGAGATTTCGAAGCAACACGCAGGTTTTATATGCAGTTGGGACCCACATTTGCCGTATTGACCTCTACCGACCTTCGAAATTAAGATATTGCGTGGTATCTGCTATCCTGGAGTAGACAGCAAAAAGAATGAGGCTCAGATCCTGCATAGGCTATGTGAGCACATTGTTTGACGTCTCTGTGGTTGCTGCGAGTTAGTTGCCTCTATCCTGAAATTTTCTTAGACTTTGATGTAGTTATACAATTGCATTGCAGCGATATATATATATATCGATGTCAAAGTGAGCCAATGTTTTTTTTACGTAATGCCTCTTTCAAGTCTTTAGTGGACGGCATTTCCATTTTGAACCTGGCGCCGAAGCCTTGAAGGATCTTGATTGAAGGACACGGAGGCATGTTCATTATGGCGATTCGTGGGTGCGCAATTTTCTCATAACTCAGGTGGCTGCAAGACACTGTCGACTGCAAAACAAATTCCAATCGTGGTCTTCGCTGCTTTATAGCAGAACGCCCTGGCTTCCAGCTCTATAACTAGAACACGCTCCCACATGCAAAAAAAATATTTTGAGCTTGAAGAAGCCCTCCGATTATTTTTCATAGTCAAGATATTCTCACCATTCTCCGCTCCAGCGCGAGGAGGCTACTCCTAAACATTACCAAGAACAAGCGCTATCTACCTGCGGATAGCTACTTTTAGTGACACGTAACTCTAGCTGTCTCTCTTCACCCTTCCAACAACAATGCAACAAGTCGTTGTGGGTTTGTGGGCCTTCCCACTTTATATCTTACTTTTCCTTTCTGTTTTTACTTTTCCATCTGTCTCAAAGACCTCACGATCACTCGTTATACCACGCCAGGGCAACCCAAACTTGAATGCCTCTGTTGATTTATCGAATGTTCCGAAGTGCGCGGTAGCGAACTGCGTAACATCAGAGGCATGGATCCCGTCTCGGCTCGGCTGTCTCACCGGAAAGCTTACATACGGATGTTTCTGCAAAACTGCCGTCGCCCCACTCACCTGTTCGCCAATGCCACCCAACGACGAGGAAAACTGTTTTTACAAGCTCCAAACATGGTTTGCGAGTATCTGCGGAGCGGAAAATATAAGAACGGTCAACCTCGCCGCTATTCCTACCTGCGGCAGAAGCTGCGCGGATGCACTGATATCGAACGAAGGGTGCTCGGATGCGTCGCTCAATTGCGTTTGTCAACGAGAAGTCATATACAACCAAACAGCTTCTTGTCTGAAAGAGGGCTGTAATAAGAACGACTTTTTTGAATACCTCGACGAAACACCAGAGATCTTTGCATACTCATGGTACACTGTTATGTGCAAAACTGGAGAGCAGGAGGCATTTAATGAACAGGGTTATCGGGTTTGGGACCAAGCGCGAAAAGATGCAGCGGAGAGAGAGAAGAAAAGAAAGCTTCAACTTGGACTTGGTATAGGCTTGGGACTTCCACTAGGCGGTCTTGCGCTATTATTAATTCTTGGCCTGTGCGTCAGAATCCTTGAGGATATTTGACGACTGATTCAAGTTCATCGGCTTTCGCAAACCCTCATTATGTTATAAACTAGCTAGCGCCGTGCGAGTCTGGTCACTTAGACGGAATATTAGTTTCTACAATATTGCTTTGATTTCCTGTATACATATATCAGATAAACTTTGCTGTTGCTTACTTGATTAGGAGGAATGTCCCGTAGCTAGCATGTAGCATCACACGACGATGCTGGGGAGCTCATGATTCGATATTCTCGATATTCAACGCAACGCCGCATCTCGTGATATTAAAAACTAAAAGAAGAGGCAATCGTTTCGATTGCCTTATAAACCAGAAGCACCAGACCTTTTTTGTGAACGATCAATCCAGTGTACATCCAGATAGATATATCGATATGGAAAACGATGGACCGATATCGATATTAATATTTTTTTAACAGTGGAGACAGATTTCCGCGTTGTTTTGAATTGTGTACGCCGGTTTTATTCAGAGCCATGTCTCTCACATAAACGCGTAAAATAAAATGCCGCTTGCATGTTGCTCTCGAAAGTTGGTTTCTAGTATTGATATGTACAGCATTTATCGGGTGTTTGGTTTGTAAAATAGACAGGTTCGATATCTGGACCAACCTAGCGAAAATTTTGTTTCGCGAGCTTGAGTTCTGGCAGCGAGAAGGCTATGTAAAATTCAGGCCCGGCCAGCGTGTTTTCAGAGCAGGAGACCTAGACTGGCTTTGTATTGTCAGGTTTTCGAGACCAGCCCAACGGCCAATTGCAATCTACTCGGCAAAATATAGGCGACCGAACAAAATCATACTTGTAGTTTTAATTTTGTCTCGTGAACTAGACGTAGTTTACGAGATAATTTTAATTTGCTGCTATGTATTTTGAAATTTAAAACTCGCTGCTTCAATACCACGCTATTAGAACGATACGGAAAGATGGCCGTGTATAATCGTTCTCAAAGTATATGAATACCAAGCCTGTGTTTACTTGCTTTGTATATACATTACCGTCCCGCGCCCCAGGCGACAGTGGACTAGACCCAGTCACAGAGCTAGAGCTAGAGCCAGTATTGAAAACGAATGTTGTGCCGTCTAGAAAAAAAAGTTAAATGTGGGGCTATAGACAAATATATGATTCTGACTTCTTGCCTCACTCTAAATCAAGCTTTCAATTCTATGTTTCTAATTTCGAATCGATTCCTTGTCATAGCTACTGGTCGCACCATGTGGGCTGACTGAAAACCTGCGGCAAGATGGGTACCTGCGCGTGTGCGTGTACCTTTGCGTCCGATCAACTTGAAACCAACCCGGGCAAACAAATGCATGCAAGTATTGCTTGAAGCCTAAGCCTCTGGTACAGCTGGTGAGAAAACCAGTTTACTTGGGTATTCCCGTCTGTCTTCAAAACAGGACTTTGGTCAAATTTCAGATCTCGTATCTCAGTATTTCCGGCTTCCGTTGCGCGTCGAGGGGACCAGATGGAGTCAGGGTCACTGTATATGTGTAACCGATTGAACTGCCTTTTCAGGGTGGTAAATTCTAGATCCCTGTTTTTGGTTGGATCAGTAATTCTAGCTGGTTGTCGGCTTGGGGCTTTGCTGACTGCGAGCTCCTTGTCGCAAAGCGAATGTGCAGCAATATCGTTTGCGAGTTTGGTCTGGTGGTCCAGCGCCAAAGCCAAGCTTCTCACTGCCCACCTTAAAGCGGCTCCAATTATTAGGCTAGCAGGTCGACAAGGACAAAAGACTGCGCAACAACCAGAGCGAAACTATTAATAGTGTTTCGATATATCGCAGGCCTTATCTACATGTGCGTCTGAACAAATTGATTTATCCGACGGGATGAGCGTTTCGGAATGTGCGAAAAGTTTATACGCACTACCAGGTCTGCCCTGTGCTACACTCTCCCGAATCATCAAAAATATATAACGACCACTTTCCTTCAACCATTTCCACACTTACTCCTTCTATTTTCGACACAGCAAAACACACACCCAAGAAGACAAAATGGTTGCCAAATACACTCTTCTCTCTACCCTGCTGGCGGTTTCAGCCTCAGCTTTGTCTGTCCCGTCAAATCTCCAGACTTTCTATAATAACGTCAAAAACGGAGGTTGCAAGTCCTTTGTCAATGGCAAGAGCAACCTCAACGATGGCCAAGGCAACACGGGCTTCGGCTACTGCAGCGACACCGCGAATGTTATTTATCTATCGGGTAAAAACTCGCTAGGTGACATGGATATTGACTGCGATGGCGCGCAAAACTGCGGTGGCCTCAGCGGTGACTTTCAGGCAGAAACTGCTTTCGACTACGAGCTGTCTACTCAAGGATATGGAATTTCCACTCTAGATGCTGGCATACACCAATTCGTGAGTAATTGTTATCCTTTGCAACTCATATCGATCAAGCGATAAGTTGAATTAAATTTTACTCACAACGTCCATGTTTTATATAGTCCGTGATGGGAACTTGCCATCTTAGTCTCGACAACCTTCTCAAGCCCCTCGCACTTATAGCAGTTGTCTGCAACAACCAACTGTTTTACTCGGTTTGGGGTGATAAAAACGGCTGTGATGGCAACGACTTTACAGGAGAGGCATCAATCTCCTTGGCACAATTGTGCTTCCCTAATGACGGGTTGAACGGAAACAACGGCCACGAGCCGCATGATGTTTTATACCTTGCTTTCACGGGGGCCGATGCCGTCGTTGGCCCGAAAAACGCGAACTGGAAAGCTTCCAATCCCGTGGATTTCCAGAACAGTTTGAAGGCATTTGGTGATAGTATCCTCAGCAAGAAGTTCGGTGTCAGCCTCCCCACCACGACCACGAAACTAACGACCACGACTATTAAAACCACGACTACCAAGACTACCACAAAGCCCACGACCACTAAAGCCACGACCAAGTCTACGACCACCAAGACCACTACCAAGACCGTCTGCACTACGGTCAAGTCTACTACCAAAACTACAACAAAATCTACCACGAAGACAACTACTACTCCACCTCCACAGGCAACCTGCTCGTGGATAGGTCACTGCGCCGGGGCGCCTTGTACCACATACGATGATTGTTCTGACGATCTCATTTGCGTAAGCGGTAAATGCAGCAAATAAATAATCAGAGGCTTTCATCTTTTCTGTATTTTATTCTAGCATAGATGCATCTTGTTCTCTGGCGCAAATCGGTCTGTTATGAAACTGTAATTAAAAGTTTAAACAACAATATAAGGCATATATACCTTTGGAATCATCATTTTTCCCTGTGACCAGCACGGAAACCGACACTATACCCCTCATCAGAAAAGTTTTTCAGGAGTCGATTCATCTAATGGAGACAAGCGAGGTTCTTGGAGCTACTAGGAAACTGTCCGCATCATTACGAAGGGGGATTAAAAACTTATACGCAATGGCAGATGGCAGAGCTATAATCCATGATTAAACTACAGTTCGGCATCCTCACAACCTATTCCGTACCAGAGACAATGCATCGCTAGGTAATTCAATTTTTGAAAACAAAATGATTTATGGCTCGCTGCCCCAAATTTCTTGACTCCTTCGGGAGTCCGGTCAAGTTAACTGGCTACTGGTCTTGGTCTTGTAACTCTGTACGGAAGGCTAAATTATCCCGAATTCGCTTGAAAATGCCAAAGCCGGCAAGGTTGACATTTACCCGGACAGCGCCATACAGCTGGGGCAGTCCAAAATATTGGAATGCCTAGTAAAGATTTCAAGGCGCTACTCAGAGACGAACGGGTCACTTTCCACATTATCTGTTTTCTATTATTACAACAAACGTGCAGGCGCTTTGACCTCTTGCTTCAAGGGTCTTCCCAATGCGGGTTTGACAGCGGTGGCTTGAGCTTGATTTCTTGGGACCTGGAAAGCTTTCCAATCTTCAGGCACTAGCTGATGTTTCTTAGGACGAGTATCTAAGGTGTGGCGACTGCTTGGGTCAGGAACAAGTAGGTATTTGGTTCCATTGACTGTACTCTAATGTCTATGTTTGAGATTCCATTGGAGGTTTGGAGCTTTATTCGGAAACAGAGCCGGGAATCCCTAAATTGATGAAACGTCCGAGTATGGTGAACTCTTTAAAGGGCAGCTAACTAAATTTGAGCGTCCCTGCTGCTGAATAATGTAGCGAGAAGTGACAACTACTCTCGAAATTTCTTCAGATAGTGCTCGTTGGAATCCACGTTTTTTACATTATGTCTACCAGGCATATGCTTGCGTATATACATTCCAGCCGTTGTAAATCTTGCAGCATCTTGACACCAGGCTGGGAATCGAATAAGAGCCTTGCGTTTGCCCAGACAACTAAGCAATTATTAATTGAATTTGTGATTTCCAAATGCTGGCACTGTTTCCAAATGACCTCAGAGCCCAGGCTCAGGCTTAGGCTCAAGCTATAATGGATATCCGTCGGCAAAGTCCGTCCGTGGGTCTATATCTCTGAGCTAAACCTATCAGCTGGTTAAGTTGATTGATCAGATGAGAACCAGAGCCCATAAGCTGAAGCTAGGAAACAAGGTTTCTTTGTGCGATTCCATTGGCTTGGGCAAATAACTCGATCCACTGTAGAAAGTAATAAGTTACAGACAAATGTATAAAACACGCAATTATGGTGTTAAAGTGCGGTGGAACCCGCAATATCTTGCAACGATAACAAGGAAAGCTTCTACCTGAAATCTGGTAATTATGACCTTGCAGATGCAGGTAGACGTAGGCTACGTTGCTAGGGTCTAATGAGCTCGACTCCAACTAGCAAGCTGAGCAATATAGTGCATACTAGCTAGCTATGGCAGCATCAATGAAATGGTCTCCGGCTATATGGCTATCGGAGTGGAAATAAGGTTGTTATCGAGCCTGCAGGGTGCCAAGGCATACGCTGTCCTCGCTTCCTGCCCCGCAGTCTGTCGACCATCACGAGGCTCAACATGGAGGGAATTTTGAATATTTATGATGGGTAGAGTAGGCTCTAAATGTGAGAATTGCGACTTGGTACGCTAATTCAAGGGCTCGTGCCTCTCAATTCTGACCCACAGGAAGCTTAAGTAGCGGCGTGTTTCGGAAACTAGTATTAGTTGCGTGCTCGACTAGTGCTAATTGATCATGAACCCAAGTTGTGAAACGGTTGGAACCATGTCCACGGTGCTGACGGAGCCGAGTGGACTTGTTACAAAATATCACTAATCGTAGCTCATTCATTGACCTAGGGTAAAGGGTCGGTCGGGCCGCCCGGAGAACGGGACGACAATCCTGAGCCCGCTGTCGACTCAATTGATCAAGCTTCCTCCGAAAATACCTTGATGCTCATGGTATACAATGCCTCATAAGAGATATATAAAAAGAGAATTCACGGACAATGATAGAATTAAAAAAATCGTCGAGCTTTTACTTGAGATTTCTAGTAGCAATCTACAGAGTGGATCTATTATCACTACGATCTCAAGTTTCGTATTGCTGTCGTTTCATTTATCCCTCAAACGAAACATACCTAAGATGTTGTTCAAGACTATCACTGCGGCGTTTTTGCTCGCTGCTTCGGCATTAGCGAGCCCACTTTTGGACAGACGAGACTGCCCGGTGCCGACACAGACCACCACCACGGTGACTTTGGCCACCCCGACCAGCTACGTCGCTCTCACCACCGGGTACATCTGGCGAACCGCATATGTTGCGGGAGATATCACGAAAACCATAACTACCAATTACTATGCAACTTCGACCATTGTCAAATATGTCTACAGTCCACTAGTGACTACCATCCCGAGTAAGTTGTTACAACATTCAGATATGCGTTCTTACCATGGAAATTCTTCTTGTGTGAAATTACTAAGAGACCTACTAAATTCATAGCCCTCACCATCTCGTCGACGGTCACTGCTCCGGCCTCGACATCTGTGTGGATCACAATCACGCTGACCACCACCCTCCCCGGTTCGCAACCAACTGACCCCTGCCTCGTCACGACATGCTACAAGACTTCCGCCCCGCCCACGTTAACTTTGACGTATCCTACTCTGTACGCGGAAACCTACGCCACGGTCACCATCCACGAATCTACGTCGCAAAGAATTGTCGAAAGGTTTTCCACTCAAACGATCACGACTCCCAAATCGTCAAAGATTCTCAAAACCGTCACTTCAATTCGGACTTACACTCCTATCTCAGTTGTTGCTGAGACCGTTTGGAAAACAGCATATTCTACCCCGATTCCAACTCATTGCGACTAGTTTGGTTGTTTTGAAAGGGGGCCCGGCACCGTCAGCAAGTAGATTGCAAGAAAGATTGTGTAAACTGACTATACGAACACCTGCACAAGGTGCATATTTGCTTCGTGGGCGAGAGTGCAACTCCATGGGCAAAATTTACGATGAAGGGAACCAAGGAAGATCTCTTCCGCTTTCGCTATACTTTTATGAACAAATATATTTTACTTCCGTCTGAAATATATGTATCGAGTTGACAACTCTTAAAATGTATCTAACAAGTGAAAATCCATCACATATTTGAAACCACGGAGTGATATTACTTAGCGATCCCGCGGAATAGCTTAGAGAACTGTGCTAATATATGTAATGATATACCCGCACAGCAGCTAAAATCTAATCTTATAAGAAATTTATAGACAAGCGTAAATAAGAATTGTATGTTGAAAATTTATCTTCGTGTTTCCGATTGGAGAAAACCATGGCAATATTGAGAGTCATCTGTCTACAAGGGCTGCTCAGTGGAGGGTCGGTATGCGCTGCTATATAATGATATTGCAACCATAAGACCGGAGATATCATATGTGAAGGGAGAGCGCAGGGCATATATAATAGATAGTGTCTGAACTTTTCATCAGTCACTCCTAATAATCGACTGTAAGGTATTTAGATGCCAGTAATTTAATTCCAATTCATCATGTCTTTTGTCGCTGCCCGTTCATATTTATTTGGCGAGGTCTGTTGGATGCGCTGTGTTGCTGGCTCGCTTAAGCTCTCTTCTGTGGGGCTTGGCATTCAGCTTTGCCATCGACTGTGTCGCGATTTCTGAACCTCGGACCTAAAAAAATCCTTTGAAGGTATCTCTCTCCTTGTCAATTGCCTCCACAAGAAGGGTCTGTCTTTCTCATCGACGCCTTCTATCTTCCGTCGGTAGGCTTACCGGATGGACTGACGGATATCACGACTCTCGCGTGCCTTCGCTTTCGTGTATTCCCCTCCCTTCTACGCGTGGGAGAAAGCTCATCCAGATCCTTCTTGACAACTCATAACATCCACGATTAACGTTTACGATATAAAACTCGTCACGAACGCTGCCATCGCCATCACCGTTTAGACTTGAACCTTTCGCTATTATTCGATCTATTCAAACCCACATACATATTCCCGAATATCATACAATACATTCAAAATGTCAGGCCCCGGTCCCACCGGCGGCGGTGGAGGCGGGCAGCCCTCCAACCAAGCCCAATACAATTATGCCAATATGTCCAATCTCGTCCTTCAGGCTGATCGAAGATTCGGCTCTGGTCCCCGACGCGGCGATGAAGCTACCGGAGAGGCAGAGAGTCTAGCAGGGAGGGTCAGCATAAAGGATATGGGAACGCGTGCGGCTCGAGATAATGCGCCAATGGAGAAGAAGAAGAAGGCTAAATCTGGTGGCGTAAGAAAGGATGGACTGGGAGGAATAGGCGGAGATGGGGCGGTTGAAGACGTTAGGGTACCCATGAGGGGTGATAGAGGCAAGAAGTACGTATCTATCTCGTTATCTAACTGTTGCTCTTCGATAATCCGTTCTAACAAGGAAGAAGACTCATCGCTGACATTCCGTAAATCACACAGAGCAACAGGTCTCTCCTCCGCTACGGATTTTGCCTACGCAGACGTTAAATACCGGCCGAGAACTCAGGAGACACGCGAGGTGTTCGATCTCTTGTTAGCGTTCGTATCTAAGGAAACCGGAGACGCGCCAGAGAGCGTGCTCCGCGCGGCCGCAGATGCCGTACTTGAGATATTAAAAACGGAAGGGATGAAAGATTTCGATCGGAAAAAGGAGATCGAAGATATCTTTGGTAATGTCATGGGCGGTGAACGGTTCAACAAGCTAGTCAATCTGGGGAAAAAAGTAACCGACTACGAAGAGGATGGAGATGAGGAGATGGCTGGAACTGGTGGAGATGTACCTGAAGGTGGAGATCTGGATGATCGACATGGAGTAGCTGTTGTCTTCGATGAGGATGAGGAAGATGAGGAAGAAGGAGGCGCCGTCGCGTACGAAGTCGGTGATGAGGGGAGCGACGATGAAGAGGAAGCTCCAAAAGAAGAAAAGAAGAAGGAAGACAAAGAAGACGAAGAAGAGAGTGGCGACGAACTTGTCATTAAAGCGGCTACGAACGGAGAAGGCGGGAAGAAAGGCAAAGGCAAGGATGAAGACAAAGAATTCGTACCCGCGCACACTATCGATGCTTTCTGGTTACAGAGAACGATCGGCACGGTCTATTCGGATGTTCATGAGGCCGCGACGAAGACGACAACCGCCATGGGACTGCTGGAAAGCGAGGTTCCCTTGCGACAGTTGGAGAACGATCTCATGGAACTGTTTGATTGGGATCACTTTGAGGTTGTCAGAGTGTTGACGCGAAATAGAGAGAAGATTGTTTGGTGCACAAAACTTGCAAAGGCGAGTGACGATGGTGAGGCAAAGGCTATCAAGAAAGAGATGCTGGACAATGGGTTCAAAGCCATTCTGGACGAAGTTGAGGCGAGAGAAGGCAAACCTTCAAAAGGACCTAAGATGAAGGTAGATCTAATGGACGTGGATATTCCTGCAGCTCCACAAGGTGAAAAGAAAGGCGGACAGTTTGTCACCGGACTTCAACCAAAAAAGACGTTCGATCTTGAGAATCTTATATTTGAACAGGGTAACCACCTCATGACAAATCCGAACGTCAAGCTGCCTCAAGGCTCGACGAAACGGTTGTTCAAGGGCTACGAAGAATATCACATTCCCGTTCCCAAGAAGAGACCTGATGTCGCCGGCGAACAACTCGTCAACGTTTCATCAATGCCAGATTGGGCACAGCATCCATTTATTGCATCAAAGTCCACAAAACTTAACCCGATACAATCCAAATGCTACCCGACAGCCTTCAGCGACGATGGAAATATGCTTGTGTGCGCTCCTACCGGCTCTGGAAAGACAAACGTCGCCATGTTGACCATGCTACGCGAAATCGGAAAGAATATTGATCCGAAAACCGGGCAAGTGCGATTAGACGATTTCAAGATTATCTATATCGCCCCACTTAAAGCCTTGGTCCAAGAACAAGTCGGGAATTTTGGACAGCGACTGGAACATTATGGCATCAGAGTAGCAGAGTTAACAGGAGATCGGCAGTTAACGAAGGCACAGATCGCAGAGACACAAGTTATCGTCACAACACCAGAGAAGTGGGATGTCATCACCCGCAAAGCAACAGACACAAGCTACACAAATCTGGTCAGACTCATCATCATCGACGAAATCCATCTGCTGCACGACGAACGTGGACCCGTGCTGGAGAGTATTGTTTCTAGGACGATTCGAAGACAGGAGCAGACACTTGAACCAGTCAGAATAGTCGGTCTCTCGGCAACACTCCCTAACTATCTTGACGTAGCGGCCTTCTTGCGAGTTGACACCGTCTCTGGGCTCTTCCATTTCGATGGGAGCTACAGACCCTGCCCTCTTAAACAAGAGTTTGTCGGTGTAACAGAGAAGAAACCACACAAGCAACTACAGGTTATGAACGAAGTCACCTATTCAAAGGTTATGGAACAAGTCACCAAAAACCAGATGCTTATTTTCGTTCACTCTCGGGCTGATACGGGCAAGACTGGAAAGTACATCCGCGACAAAGCTATCGAGCTAGGTACCATTGGCGATATCATCCGCAGCGATGAGGCCTCCCAAGAAATTTTAAGAGAAGAAGCAGAGATGGTTGAAAATGCCGAGCTGAAAGATCTTATGCCATATGGAATTGGTATACATCATGCAGGTATGCGACGTCTTGACCGAAAAATCGTTGAAGACTTGTTCAACGACGGTGCGATTCGTGTGCTTGTGTGCACTGCTACCCTCGCTTGGGGTGTCAATCTGCCCGCCCATACAGTAGTCATTAAAGGCACCACGGTCTACTCACCTGAGAAGGGCGACTGGGTGGAACTTTCACCTCAAGATGTGCTACAAATGCTCGGTCGTGCTGGCCGTCCGCAATTCGACGTTTACGGTGAAGGTATCATTATCACCAAAAGTACGGAGCTACAGTACTATCTCGGATTGCTGAACCAACAGCTCCCAATCGAGAGTCAGTTCGTAAGTAAACTGATTGACAATTTGAACGCGGAGATCGTGTTGGGAACCGTGAAGAGCCGAGACGATGCTGTCGAGTGGCTGGGATATACCTATCTTTACGTCAGAATGCTTCGGTCACCTAACATCTATAATGTTGGCGCGGACTACTCCGACGACGAAGCGCTGTTGCAAAAGCGAGTGGATCTAGTGCATTCCGCTGCTGTAGCGCTTGAAAAATGCAACTTGATCAAATATGATGTCAAGAGTGGCAAGCTGCAGTCTACGGAACTTGGACGGATTGCAAGTCATTATTATATTACTCACAAGAGTATGTTGACCTACAACCAACATCTCCAGCCGAACATCTCGCCTATTGAGATCTTCAGACTGTTCTCGTTGAGCGAGGAGTTCAAGTACATCCCCGTTCGAAGAGACGAAACTCCTGAGTTGCAGAAGCTGTTAGGCAAAGTGCCGATTCCGGTGAAAGAGGGCGCTGAGGACCCACAAGCAAAAATCAATGTCCTCCTGCAGGCATATATCTCGAGATTAAAACTCGAGGGCCTTGCTTTGATGGCAGACATGGTATACGTTACGCAAAGCGCAGGCAGAATATTGAGAGCGGTGTTCGAGATGTGTTTGAAGAAGGGATGGGCGGCCGTGGCAAAGATTGCACTGGAGTTGTGCAAAACCGTGGAAAAGAGAATGTGGCCAACCATGACACCTGTCAGACAGTTTGCGGACATCCCCGCTGATGTTGTAAGGAAACTCGAGAAGATGGATATTCCATGGAATCGCATGTTTGACATGGATGTTCCAGAGTTAGGCGAGCTTGTTGGCAATAGCAAAAATGGACGGGTGCTCCACGAGCTGCTGAGGAAATTTCCCAAGGTCGACGTACAAGCGCAAGTTCAGCCTGTGACTCGAAGTCTACTAAGAGTTGAGATGACAATTACGCCTGAATTTGAGTGGGACGATGCCATTCACGGAAACGCAGAAGGCTTCTGGATTATGGCAGAAGACTGCGATGGCGAGATGGTGCTGTTTTCTGATCAATTTATTCTGAGGAAGCAGTATACCACCGCCGAAGAAAACCAACATATCGTCGAGTTCACGGTACCAATCTCGGAGCCCCTACCGCCTAACTATTTTTTCACAGTGATCAGCGATCGCTGGATGCATTCGGAGACAAAGCTGGCCGTCAGCTTCAGGAAGTTAATTCTCCCAGAGAAGTTCCCGCCTCACACCCAACTGCTCGATCTTCAACCCCTTCCAGTAAACGCACTCAAGAGGAAGGAGTTTGTGGCGTTATATCCGGAGTGGAAACATTTCAACAAGATCCAGACCCAGGTCTTCAATTCGCTATTTTCAACCGACGATAATGTGTTTGTCGGGGCACCCACAGGGAGCGGCAAAACTGTCTGTGCGGAGTTCGCGCTGTTAAGGCACTGGTCGAAACGAGAACCAGGTAGAGCAGTTTATGTTGCACCATTCCAAGAACTCATAGATCAGCGATACAAGGATTGGACAAAGCGATTAGCACATCTCGGCAAGACAATTGTCAAATTAACTGGCGAGACGACAGCGGACTTGAAGTTGCTGGAGAGGGGCGATTTGATTCTCGCAACTCCGGGTCAGTGGGATGTACTCTCAAGACAGTGGCAGAGAAGAAAAAACGTGCAAAATGTCAACCTTTTCATCGCGGATGACATCCACATGCTCGGCGGAAGCCATGGCTATCTCTACGAAATCGTGGTCTCGAGAATGCAATATATTGCCATCCAGCTTGAGAAGACAGACACCAGAATCGTGGCCTTGAGTGTTTCCTTATCGAACGCAAGGGATCTGGGAGAGTGGATTGGTGCTACCTCGCATACAATCTACAACTTCTCGCCCTTGGACCGACCTATCCCGCTAGAGATTCATATGCAAAGTTTTACCATCCCGCATCATCCAAGTATGATTCTCGCGATGATTAAACCTGTCTATCAAGCAATTCTACAACATACTGGTGGTGAAAGGGCAATTGTCTTTGTTTCTAGCAGGAAGGAATGCAGAAGCTCTTCAGCAGATCTGCTAACGCAATGTATCGCCGGAGATGACGAAGACATATTCCTCCACGCCGACCCCGAAGATGAAGGGTTCTTGAAAATGTTGGACAAGGTACAAGAAAAAGCGTTAGCAGCGAGCTTGAAGCATGGCATCGGATATTTCCATGAGGCTTTGAGCAACTCTGATAAGCAAATTGTAACCTATCTGTTTGATGCTGGAGCTATCCAGGTTCTCTTTGCAACAAAAGATGTCTGCTGGGAGCTTGATATGACTGCACCGCTCGTCGTCGTCATGGGTACTCAGTATTTCGAAGGACGTGAGCATCGATACATTGACTATCCGCTCAATGAAGTATTACAGATGTTTGGCAAGTCAAAAAATAAAGCTGTGCTCATGACGCCTGCTGCCAAGAAGGACTATTACCGAAAGTTTGTAAATGAAGCGCTACCGATCGAAAGTCTTCTGCAATCTTACTTGGCCGATGCTTTTGTAGCAGAGATCAGCACGAAGATGATCACATCTACACAAGACGCGGTGGATTGGACGACATACACCTACTTTTACAGACGGTTACTGGCTAATCCGAGTTTCTACGGTCTTACTGACGTTAGTCACGAAGGGTTGTCCGCATTCCTGTCCGAATTGGTTGAAAATACACTCAAGGAGCTCTCAGAAGCAAAGACGATCGACCTTGACGAAGAAGATGATACTATTTCACCACTAAATCCAGCTATGATTGCCGCTTATTACAACGTCTCCTTCATTACAATGCAGACTTTCCTACTAAGTTTGAATGCCAAGACAAAGCTCAAGGGATTGCTTGAGATTGTAACGTCCGCGACAGAGTTTGAAGCGATTCAAATTCGGAAGAAAGAAGAAGTCTTGCTACGGAGAATTCATGAAAGCCTACCAGTCAGGATGTCTGAGCCAATCAACTACGAGAGTGCACATTTCAAGGCCTTCGTGCTTATGCAGGCGCACTTTTCGCGATTACAGATACCCGCTGATTTGAGGAGTGATCAGGCTGTTCTTCTAGGCAAGATTTTGAATCTGCTGAACGCTTGTGTTGATGTGTTGAGCAGCGAGGGGGCAGCTAATGCCATGCGAGCCATGGAGATGAGCCAGATGGTGGTACAGGCGATGTGGGATCTGTCAAGAGACAGCCCATTGAAGCAAATCCCGTACTTTGGTGCAGAGGCGGTCAAGGTTGCTTCGGGATTTGGGTATGTAGTTTTCTCCCTTTTGAATATCTCATGTTACATTGTGTTATACGAACTGTTCACTAACTGCATCCGTTTTGATGATTAGTATCAAACGCGTTTTCGACTTCATCGATGAGATGGGCCCAGATGGTGAAAACCGCGACAAGCTCATTAAATCCCTAGGGTTCGATAGGATCCAATTACAGGCCATTGCCTCCTTCACGAACGAAAAATACCCTGACGTCGAGTTCAACGCTGAGTTGGAAGACGAGGACAACGTCGTTTCCGGACAGCCATCATATGTTAACATTACGCTCAGTCGCGATGAGGACGAAGAGGACAACAACGAGCCAGACCTTACGGTCCACGCGCCATTCTATCCACAGCCCAAGATGGAAGGATGGTGGGTTGTTGTTACGGATGATACGACGAATAGTCTTCTGGCTATTAAGCGGTTGACATTTGGACGAAAGCATCAGGTTCGGCTGGAATATGTGGTGCCCAGCCCGGGAACGCATAAGCTTAGCGTGTTTTTGATGAGTGATAGCTACGTTGATGTTGATCAAGAGTTGAACTTTGAGGTTACAGTTGCAGAGGGCATGGATGAGGATGAGGATGAAGAAGAGGAGGAGGAGGAGGAATAAATGATGATGTGGGCGGATCCTAGTTGTAATTTTAGATAGATTTGTTATGTGGCTTTGTGGAGACTGAATGTTGAAAATGTACCATAGTTTTCTTGTCTTTTCCAGTCTTGTAGCTAGACGCGGGCTGGCATGCTTCTGCAACAGCAAAACAGTCTAGTCACAAGACTGGTCTTTTCTTTCATTCTGATAGTAAATCTCGCGATTCACAACTTCAACGCTTGAGAGATAGCAAGACCTCATGTCTCCAAGCCTTGTTGCATTTTGGAAATGACTGTGTTGTTCATCTAGATCCACCTGTCTGGATAGAGTTGCTCCCTGTTACACCAGTAGCTGCTATGTTCAGTTTAAACACCGAACTATGCACCGTATTTAGACCTACCACTGTAAGCAAGTCGAAATAATATCGCAAGTGCATCCGCAGTAGCAACTTTTCAGATACGACATTCTAGGATCGAAACTCCTGGTTCTAAATTTTATTGTGCACTTCTCTCAAAAATAACATACACTCAAAGAAAGAAGCCCAGAAAACGGTTTTTGCTTCTAAATAAGGACCCATGTAATAATAAAAAACTTCGTCTAGCCGAATAAATCCAAACGATCCTAATTCTTCTGAGGTTTGCAGCTCGTTGGGGAAGTGCACAAGAGACAAAGTACAGACCCACCCGACATGCCAATATCATTCATACATTTCCAAGCTTAAGCTTCAATCCCAGTCTTATGCTATTCCAGCGGCACGTTTCATTTGTAATAGGTATCCTCAGATAGAGAATTCCGGATAACATCAAGGACCTTGTTAAAGCCCTTTCTAAGCGTCTTCTGTATCACCGCCCTCAGCAGCCGCAGAAGTTTCAGCAGCAGCAGCAGCAGCCGTAGTTTCAGCATCGGCAGTGGAAGTTGGTATCTCTATGATGATAGATGATCCGGACGTCTGGGGAGCGTCAGAAGCGGCAACTTCGGTAGTAGTCGGCTCAGAAGATTCAGTTGCGGTGGGGACCTGAACGATGATAGACGAATCCGCAGTAGAAGTCTCGGACGTTGTGGCAGAATCAGTAGGAGCAGCCCCTGGTAAGCTACGGATAAAGGCGCACATAGGCACACGAATAGCGGTGCTATCGAGGGTGACCGTCGCCGTAGGGTTGATGGCTTCGCCTGCCCAGGTTGTCGATATCGAGAGTGTGCAACCGCCACAGTCGAGCTCTAGTGGGAGAGCTGCGATAGTCTTATATGTCGTGACAGTTTTCGGGTAGGAGGATGTGACAGTGTAGACAGTCTGACAGGCACGTTTTTGCTTCTGGGCCGTACAGGTGCTGGTCAGAGGAGCGGCGAGAATGACACTTTATAATTACAAGAGGATTAGTATTACCACCTTGCAAAGTGTTCAGATATCAGTATTAGTTTACTAATGGAACTCACCTAGCCAGATTCGCAGCGACAGCGAGAGATACAAGTACTTGCATATTTGGCGAGTATGTAAGGAATATATAAATATAAGGATTTCCCACTCAAATTAAAATAACAGGTTATTTCATCAACGATAAACTAAAATGGTATCGCGATAAAATAAGCGATCTTAAAAGACACAAATGAGTGTAGGTTGTCCTGTTGACGAGTGAACCTAAAGCGGGAGGCAACGATTGCAAAGTACTGTGCTGGATGGAGCGAGAGAAGAGAATATCAATAAATATAAACCACTACATTGGCCATCGAGTAATTTATATTTGCATTCACAGTCAGGCAACCTCATGTCATGTCAGTAATATCTTTGCGTGAATGGCATGTCTACACGCTTTATATCCACCTCATGCAGTCCATGGTATTTCGGAAACGGTTGTCATTCTAGATCTGCTTAGCTTAGCAGGTCATCCCATTCTACAGAAATACTGAGAACCCTAGTCCCAATCTGGCAGTGCTAACATAAAAGTTGCGCTGCAATCATACAGAATTGATGGGCATATGCGAGTTCGAAAAACTTTAGTCGTCGCTTACGATATATAGACTGAAGTCTTACATTTAATGTCAATTCGAACCATCCGTAAAGCCAAATACTCATAGATCTGTAACGACATAATTGCTTCCGTTTTTCCAGGCAAAAGTTTATTTTCAGTGCAATCGTTTACAAGCATATGCATGCGCACCACTCTAGCTCTTTGTGTTGTCTCTCTCGAGTTCTATGGCTAATGTTGAGACCTAGTGGCGAGATTTATATGAGTATGAACCCTGTCCACGCTAACTATTTTTATATATAGTCTCAATTGGTACATGTAAATGAAAGGCGGTAGCTTCGGCGAGCCTATCCAATACTAGCTTATACGCAGCGGCGTTGGAGTTAAGCATGGCGGCGGATTTATTTGTCTCGAAATCCGGCAACCCGGGTTTACCAGCCCGAGTTGGCACGCTGCCCCAGTCTTACAAACTCGAAGTCAGGCTTATACCTTATTAATTTTATGGGGATTCGCCAATCAAATTTGCGACAAGTTACAAAGTAGCAGTGCAGTGCATCTTTCGAGTCACTCATGAGAAATACAGTCGCGAGTCGAAAAATCTTTGTGATTCTAACTTGCTTCGTCCCAGTCTTTAACTACAACCTGGCTGGTTGACAATACCAAACCAGGTCAAGACATCTATTTCGCGAAACGGCATACCATGTCCAACGTTTCCAGCTGAATAAACCATAAGTTGAGTACCATCACCAAATTTCATCTCTGTATATCCTGCGATTGGTGTATTTGTACTGTTGCTTGTAAAGGAGATGTTGAAAACATTGGTCCACATTTTGATCGATTCCAGAAGGTTGGTGTAATCTACTCCTTGATCTAGCTCGCCATGCCAAATTTGAAGCCTTGGACGCGGTCCATTGTAGTTGGGGAAGCCGCTACGAACAAGATCGCCCCTGTCATAATCCACATCGTTAGCATAATTTGTAATTACAACAGTATTTGAACCAAATTCAAAGGAAATTCTTACCATTGCTGCGGAGTTTTTCGGTTGTTCCCAGTCGCGCACGGATCAGTCCAGTAGTACAATTGCGTAAAACATCCTGAGTTTTACATTTTATCAATTAGCGAAACAGATAGTCCCCAGAAACTGTAGACAGTTGACGGTATGGCGGAAGATTGCTTAACAAGACCGCCAAATCAATCAGCTGGAACATTAGAATCATACCAAATGGGACGCTCGCCCAAGCGCTTCCTGCTCGGAACATATCCGGATATGCACCCAACATAATTTGTGTCATCATACCACCTCCAGACAGGCCAGTGATAAAGACGCGGTTTGGGTCGGCCTTGTAATTCCTCAGAACCCATTTCACCATGAGAGAGATGCCATAAGAGTGACTTCCGCCATTATGAGTAAGGCCTGCTTGAGACGATACCTATATACCCCAAATAAATAAGCATACTGTATTCTGTTTACCAGTTTCTGTTAACCGCAAACAGTATTACGTCGATCTAGACACATATTCTGATTTATGGGGAGCTTACATCCCAACAGTCAGGAGAGGGTGTACTAGGATATATCACTATATAACCATACTTGTCGGCATATTCGGCGTATCTAGTTCCAGCGAACATAGCTGGGCCATTCGCTATATAGAGAATCTACGGTTAAGATTCGCCACGAATACATCATTTGGATTAAGATCAGAGGAGCCAATGTCACTTACAACCACAATAATGAGGGACAACAACAATGGGCGTCCATCTCACACTAGTTGCCGGTACGTAGATATGGAACGTGGTATCTGTGGGGTTTACAAAAGGTTCTCCAATACCCGACGACTCGTTGATCAAATACAAGTTGTTAGTGAGAGTCAATGCCCCTCTCAGGGTGGCAAGGAGAGGAAGAAAAGTAGAAATCCGCATTTTTTTGTATACGTATTATTCTGTTATTTCTAGATTTCTAGATAGGGAGCTTGAATAATGAGCCGAATAAGAGCCTTTGGTTGAAAAAAAAAGATACTTGTATCCGTTTATATACATGTACGATCGGTGCAACAGATGTCGTATTCTTCAGACTAATTACTATCAAGCCACTTTCGCCGGTGCACCGTACTAAGGAACAAAATGCAAGTATATTTAGCCTCGCAGCCAGGCGCTCGTGAGGCTAAGGTATATTGTGCAGAATATTGAAGCACCTGCATCCGACGGGCAATTCTTTACAGGTTTATCGCTTTACTTCAGCTTATCAGCTAAGGAACAGAGGAATGTCCGAGTACAATGTATATAAGTTTATATTAAGTAACAGGTATACCACTGATACGATATTGAACGTTGGTAACCCTTAGTTATCCAGATCGCTTAGTCTCGATTGAAAGACTCTATAGCTCTAGCGGGGCTACGAAGAGCAGAACTAGAAGGTAAATGGAAGAGATCTCAGTTTGGGAGGAGCGCCGAATAACTTAGAAAATCGAGCTAAAATCCAGCAAATCAAGCGGTTCGATTATTGTCGCATGTATTTCGGTATTATAGCCAGATTTAACATATTACACTACGAATGCGATAGCATGCGACAAAGCTCGAGCTCGTGTAGATATTGCCGTAAGTTCACGCAGGTGCTGCGGGCTTTCCGTAGCTTAAGTCTTGGCATTTTTCATTTGCGCAGAAATTCAATGCCGAATCAGAATGAAGTGGTGACGAGGCTGGGAACGAGGCCAGAATGAAGTAGATTTGGCTGGCCGAGTGTGGGAAGATATGTTCGAGAAGCGATCTAGCTAGCAAGTAGATTCAATTGGTAACTTAAAGGCAAAGAACGTTAACAATGAACTCGAAGAAGGCCGGCTGGGTCGCTGGAATCCAAAACTACAACCCAATTAAATCAATCGCCGCTAGCTAAAATTTCTTTGTTGCAACAGTCTTGATTGAATGCTTTCTGGATCCAGCCAATCAATCAAAATTTATATACATAGATTGGATGCAATTTTTGTTCCAAGAGCTTGAAGTAAACATTCAATTTATATTGCGTCCCTATCACTATGTTCCCATCTGGCTTTGTGCATTGACATCATTTATTACCATGGCAGTTTGCTCGCAAGACTAGGTTTTCTTAAGACCAACATTGCATTACCAGACCAGGTTTGCAAACGTCGCAATTTGCCGGGCGGTTGAATATCGGTTTTCCAAACAAGTTGGCCAGAGAGCAGGACCAGGCCTAAGAGATCGGACAAGGGTTTGTATATATAGACTGCAAAATTAATAGTTTTCTCTCAGGCCTCAGTATCCCGGCGACTACTTCTAATACTCTTCGACTCTCTAATCAAATCCGACTCCGGAACTTCATGGTCCTCTCTAATATACAAAGCTGAGCCAGAATGTCTCCTCCAAGACGACGGAGAGACCGACTTCTTGGCGTACTTGGCGCCAGATCCCGGAGCACTTCCCCTCAACCTGGGGCGAGACTGGTTCAAAACTCGGATCCACTGCAGATGGTTACGTCGCGGGTTCAATCTGCAGCTGGGAATGATGCACCAGACGCCCTACCGACTCCGGCCACACAGCAAAATCCTGGAATCGAAATTTTCCAACCTATAGTGACTAAAAGTAATCCTACTCCGTGTCCTAGTAGTAGAATACTCCCAGCGTCTCTTGAAAAAGCATCTGCTGAGTCGAAAAGCGATGAGGTAAGTTTTTACGAGTCCCACGATGTATGATCCGCAAGTGCTTCAATCACGGATCAAACTTACTTGTAAAAATATCGAACAAAGCCTTCTGCACTCTGGAACAGGGCAACCGACAAATTATCGGAGAAAGATCAATCTGATTGTCAAGAAATACTCAAATTGTACGATACCGGAAACCTCGATGATGACGTTCTCAAATCCGCAAAAAGGGCGCGGGACGAAGCGAGAAAGAATGCGTGGAAGATAAGCTGGGGTGAAGATCGTAATATCATTGTCCGCGATCTGATGGACAAGAGTATCACATGGATCAAAAAGTTTAAAGATGTAGGCGATATGGCGGTCCAATATGATCCTGGTCATGCTGCACTTCCTTGGGCTGGCGTGCGATTTCTGCTCCAAGTGAGTTATACCACAATATCAATGTATTGCGGAACTAAGTTTTATTTTACTGACATTGGTGATGAATAGATTGTTGTTTCCGATGTACAAAACCGGGATGCTATAGCTATTGGTATTGAGAAGGTTACCTTGGCGATGGCGAGATATCGGGCATACGAGGCTCTATACCTTGACATTGGACTTGCGCATCAGAGCACCCTCGAAGCGAGTCTGGTGAACCTTTATGCGAGCATTCTTGGTTTCTTGATACAATCTAGGAGGTTTTATGCAAAATCGAGCGGTATCAAGCTTCCTCGATTCTAAGACCGATCTTTCAGTAGGACTGCATACTAATTCGGTAATTGGTTTCTAATGATAGAAAAAATTAAAGCAAGTATCGGACCTACCGACGTATTCGGTGACCTAATTAGGACTATCGAACGGGTAGAACTAGATGTCGAGCGCGATTTGAAAGTTGCTGAAGCGCAAAGTATGTTCCGCATATAGCATCCTGAAATCAATTGTGAGTAACAGAAATTAACGAGAATTATGTCCGATCTCTAGAAGCCGAATTGACCGATATCGCAACATCGGAAGCATTTCTACGTCTCCAACGTCTGATTGAAGATTTCGACAAACCGATCTCTCGAATCGATGAGGCTGTGAAGAATATCAAAGATCATTTGGAAAGTGAGTTCGCTAAACTGAAGTTTTGTATTCGGTTCATTATAATCGCTCCGAACTCTCTCGCGACTTTTTGCAAAACGATACGAAAATAAACTTTCCAAATTAGACGACGAGAGGGCCAAAATCCTCGAGTGGCTGTCACCAATCGACCACGAACAACAGCATGAAGATATATACGCAAGAATAACCGATGGTACATGCAGTTGGTTGCACCAACATTCTGGTTTCCAAAATTGGCGGAAGTCGAGTTCGTCTTCTATTTTCTGGTTGAAAGGGAATCGTATGTTATCTACTCTAAACCTCTTCAAGGTTAATTGGACGAGAATAGCCTGCTAACATGAGTTCAGCTGGATGCGGTAAAACGATGCTGATGTACGTCTCTCCCTACTTATGTGTAATCCGTAATCTTGATTTAACTTTCTCCAAATAGTTCGTCAGTCATACAACTATTACTCCAAACCCGCTCCGAGCTCAACAGTCACGAGAATATCAGCTATTTTTACTGCGATGCAAAAGTCCGCGATGTGACAAGGATGGATCCTAAGAGTATCACGAACTCTCTTCTAAAGCAAATGGCGACATTGGAACCAACTCTACCAATCCAACTGCCGATTCTGAATAAATATAAGAAAAAGCACGATGCAGGCAACACACAGGTTCAACCAAGCTTTATTGAAGCGCAAAATATGATACTAGACATCACGAAAACCCAAATATACCCGGAAACCGTCATAATAATAGATGCACTGGACGAATGTGATCCGAAGACTCGTATTGATTTTGTCAAGTTTTTGAAAAGACTCGTCGGGGCGGCGAATACGCTTGTGAAGATATTTATTTCTAGCAGACCGCATGAACGAGATTTGAATAATCTGTTAGAAGGAGAGGCTCGTTATTACTCGATCAGTTTGGAGGATAATCAGGATGATATCGGGCGGTTTATCGAAGCGAGGATTGATGGGTATGTTGAGGATAATCTGTTTCTACCAGAGGCTTCGAAAGCGGTTCGGGAGGAGATGAAAGTGAAGATTGTGGAAAAGCTAGAGGAAAAGGCTCAGGGGATGTGCGTATCATATTATATTTCTCTCAGAAGTAAATTTTTGGAAGAGGATACTGGTTGAAGCTAATTGGGTGGTAGGTTCCTCTGGGCACATTTACAACTAGACGATATTCGGGATTGTGGCAGCGAATCTATGATCGAAAACCATCTGAATATGCTCCCCGTCGACCTGCCGAGTACTTATAGTAAAATATATGGCGATATAGCGAAGAGAGGGAAAGACCACCGGATGGTAGCCGAAGCAGCCTTCCGCTGGGTTCTCGGATCCGTCAAACCACTCCACTCGTCGGAACTTCTGGGGGCCGTCACGAATTGTACGAAACTAAAACTGTACCTGCCGAGTCTGCTGGATATGTGCCGGAATCTTCTCATGGTGGATGAAAACACGAGTACGGTACGGTTTATCCATCTGTCGACGGTGGAGTTTTTCGAATCTTCGGCGAGTAGTTTCCCGGATGCTTCGGTTTCGTTCCAGAAGCAAGATTGTCTTGATTGGGTCTCTGTGCAATGTTTAAATTTTCTGGCAGAGAAAGATTCTGTATCGTTCGATCCGGAAACGATATGTCGAATCTGGTCAAGAGTTGGGTCTCCGCAGGTTCCTCGGTATCGGTATTCAATTCTGGCACAGGATCAGGCGGCACCAAGTGCGAAGGCTCCCGCGGATCCGGCTCTTTACTTTGCTTCATATATATGGGCACACTGGCCGCGACAACTTCGACAAAGCACAGACTACTCGAAATCGGTTCTTAAAAATCTAAAGGCGCTATTCGGAAATCACCTTTCGCCTTCCAAGAGTTT
The DNA here is from genome assembly GCA_036971405.1 of Orbilia quercus. Classification (NCBI taxonomy): domain Eukaryota; kingdom Fungi; phylum Ascomycota; class Orbiliomycetes; order Orbiliales; family Orbiliaceae; genus Orbilia; species Orbilia quercus. The sequence continues at coordinate 295,646 of JAJTUE010000013.1, forward strand.
CGGCAGGGTTACGGACTATATGCTGCGTCTGTCTTCTTACTTTAGAAATTCTAAGTTTGGATGGTTTTCCCGCAAGCTTTCGTCGCCGGGATGGCTATCTTCGAACCAGTACCTTGGCCTGTCGCTATTCTGCCTATCGCCTCTGGTGTACAATTTCAAAACAGTTGACAACAAGTTTTCCCCTTTATTCCTTGCCGTTTACCTAGAATTGGTCAACTACGTGCAATGGATCGATAGCGTAGAGGGCCCGATTCAAAAATACAAAACATTGCGGGGAGTTAGTCTTCAGAATCTATGCATCGTTAAGATCCACCATTTAGTCGCAATTCCGCGAGTAAAGATGCTGGAAGGGTTACTCCGACTTCCAAACTTCTCGCTCACTCAGACGCAGACTGCGGATTTTCTCGTCTTCTCGCTCAAGACTGTTGGCGATAAAGCATTCGCGGAGCTTGTCGAGTTGATGTTACTGAATTATGAAAAATTCTCGACTAATCCTTTCCATCTTGCGAGATTTATTCTTGCGATTGTTTTCTTGGATAGTCCTTATAGTCCAGCTCGCGGTGCTTTGCTTTCGGTTCTTACGGATCCTGCAAACTACCCGGCATACGACATCCAAACTAACGGTGCGATGACATCTCACGATATTCTTTCGTTCCTCGTCTATAATACCGGCTGGCTGAGCGACGTTATCTGGCAGCAATCCGAAGGATATCGAGGTCTATTTATTCAAACACCTTTGATATTATATCTTCTAGTATTTCGTGAGCCGGACGAGGTACTAGTCGAATTCTCTTCGATTCCAGAAATTACCGGAAAATGGGGCAGTATCGTTCACTTTTTGATCGGGATGCAAAAGTTCGATGCATTAAGGATTTACTCCAGTTTTAGCTCGAGAATTGAGCTGTTGGTTCAGTATGGAACAAGTCTCGAGACTCGAATTCCGACTACGCATTTGACTCCGCTAGAGTTCGCGTGTGCTATCGGTCTGGGGTATGATGATATTAATGCCCTCGTGAACGCTGGAGCTATTGTCACGCCCGTTGCATGTCTCAATTCAGTTGTGACACAAAATGTTGCGGCGCAGCAGGCTCTGGGTGAGAGGGGTTTCAATGTCGAGAATGTGACAAATGGGCTTCTAGAAAGATTCAAAGAAGCCGTATCGGGTAAGCTACTCCCTGAAGTCAACAAAATTATCGAAGAAGGGTTTCAATTGCAATTGGTCTTGGGCGAATTGAAGGATTATCGAGATGGGTTGATATCAGGAGACCAAAATCGAGAAATTTTTGGTACAATACTGGGGGAAATGCTGCAACAAGCGGCTAGCCATGCAGCAGAAGTCGATGCAGCATTAAAGGAGGCGAAAGATGTGATTTTTCAAGGCGTGTTCCGGTTGATTCTCTGGGCTCAAAGTCTGGAAAATCGTACGAAGGAAGACGAAGCTCGGAATTGCAGCAGCCTGTCGATTGACGTTCCTTCGACGGTCGACGATTTCTTTTATTGGAATCCGTATGGGTTGAATATTCATAGCAAAGCTGGGGATCTGTTCGACTGGAATATATCTGAATGGGACGGTTATATTTGCTAAACTCTACCCACTGCGTATATACGATGGCTAGTTTCGAAGTCAATTGAGCAATTGAGCGTGTACATTAAATCAAGTTGATCGTATGTCCGATTTATGGCTGTTCCCTTTCGAGAAGGGGCTAAAACAATTCGGCTAGCGCGAGCTCGCTTTGGGGAACCATCAGCGAGAGCGATGGCTCTCCGCTTAAAAGCGAGCCAATGGCGAGATATTTACGCCATGACATCATGCAGAGCAGACCAGGGTGTCAATTTTTCCGTTCGCCGGTCGTTTAGTGATAGCAGCACCCATGCGATAGGGACTCAGCTTCGAAGGAGAAGATGCGTGATATTATGCGGTACTGATATCGAGATATGTTTGCGGGTGCGAGAACAAAGGGATGGATTTGTGACACCCGCGCGACCAACGTGAACCAGCCCCGGCGCGTGCTTTCTTTGTGCCATCGTCCGCACCGTACACCTAAGTACCCAAGTAAGTAAGTCAAGTATAAGTATGAAGTATTCATAATATTTATAATACGAGTGAATAGCTGGTCGAATACGGTCGAATGCTGGGTGTGGTAGTTGAATTTGGTGTGGTGATGTTGGTGTTGTTGCTGTTGCGCATTGGTGCCGTTGCCGATGCCCGTTTTGGCGGTGTCTTTCTTTCTGCCCGCCTTCCCACTTTCGCTTTTCTCTTCCTCTTCCTCTTCCTCTTCTTCCTCCTCTTCCCATCCTTCGTCCGCAACCAATTCTTCTCCCCACTCCGTCGACTGGATTCCCACCACCATCGCTCGACTCATCGCTCCTCCGACCCGACTGTTTCCCGCTTGCGCGATTCGAGTCGCATCCACGAATTCACCTCAAAGAGAACTCCCTGTCGCTCTCGCGAGCCTCTCAGGCCAATTCTGCACGCTGAAATACGCGTCCGACACCCACAACCACCTGCTATAAGCACCCGTCTGACAATCCCAGGCACACGATAGGCCTTATCCGGTTCTCTCTACCACCGAATCTTCTCGATTCCATCGATACATTCCAATTCCGAAATGGCAGACCTCAAAAAATCAAAGTCTCCTGCTCCACCGGCAGCCGCCGAATCTTCATCGGAAGTCAAGGAAATCCCTTCGGAGGTTGCATCCACCGTTGCACCGGTCGAGAAGGTCAAGGTGTCAGCACCTGTCACCGAAGCCAAGTCCGACCAACACGCCAAAGCAGCCGCACCGGCCTTGGACGCTGCTGCCACCAAATCTACCGATGACGCGGATGAGGTCGCTCCTGAGGACAAAACATCCGATGAACCCGCTCCACGCTCTCAAGGTGACCAGGACACGACGCAAACCACAGAGCCGATCGAAACCGCTGACGAGGAGACTACTACCGTCGCTCCCGCCGTCACCGACGCAAATCGACCTTCCCGTGCTGCCGCTGTCAGGGCTCAGGAAGCCACTAAGCCGCGCACTCCGGTCAAGAGAAAGTCGACCACCAACCTCGCCGGCTCTGCCTCTGCTGGTTCGGCCAATAAGCGTAAATCCTTCGGTGGTAAGATTGGCCCCGACATGGAGTTGAAGGCTGGTATGATCGTCCTGGCACGATTGAAGGGGTATTCTCCATGGCCAGCTATTATTGTCGAAGAGGATATGCTTCCAGCTAGCGTTTTGAAAGCGAGACCAAAGGATAGCACCAGCAAGAGAAAGGGCAAGTTCAGCATGGCCGGCTTGGGTGAAGATGAGATTCCAATTGCTGCCAAAGGAAGCAGCGCTGGCCACTGGCCCATCATGTTCCTCGATAACTTTGACAGTTTGTGAGTTTACCGTTTCGATTCCATCCTTCCATACTTCCGATCCACGATTTTGGACTCTTTTACTAATATCGGTATCTGCTTTCTAGCTCCTGGACCATGTTTACCGAGATCATGCCACTCGAACAAACCGCGATCGACGCGTTCTCCCCTCGTGGAAAGGCCAAAGACATCGTCAAAGCCTACGAAAACGCCAAGAAGGGCTTGACCCTCGATGAAATCCGTGACATCAAGGCGGAAGCATATGTTGACCCAGAAGAAGAGGTTGAGGAGGCCGAGGCCGGAGCCATGGATGTCGATGAACCGGAAGAGGCCGAAGCAGAGGAGGAGGAAGAGGTTGAAGTCAAAGCACCCAAGGGAAAGAAGAAGGCTGCCGCAAAAGAAACACCTTCAAGAAAGCGTAAAGCCGAGTCAGAGGTTGAAGACGTAAGCTCTACCAATTTTGAGATCTCTATCCGGAAAATCACATGCTAACTCATAGTTGTATAGACTTCCAAGACCCCCAAGAAGGTTAATACCGGCAAGGCTGGCAAGGCTGTCAAAACCCCAGCTTCCTCTAAGGCCAAGACCCCTTTAAACGGGGCTTCCAAGAAGAAGTTGAGCGAGGAAACTCCCGTCTCGGCCCCAAAGTCATCTAGGAAGCGCGCTGCAGCTGCCACCTCTGAGGAAGAGGAGGATGCCATTGACAAGAGTGCTAAAAAGAAGGCTAAAGGCGCAGACAAGAAGCAGGATAAAGAGGATTCTCCGGATGATGCCGCTTCCGCGACCGCTTTGGCGAAAAATATGACGGTCGAGAAAGACGAGAAGCAAAGAGAAGTCATGTATCTTCGTCATAAGATTCAGAAGGCACTCCTTACTACGGATAAGCCTCCTACCGAATCAGTAGGTTTACCATCAGCCCGTATTTATCCCCTTAAACGAGTTTACTAACCCATGATGAAATATTAGGAGATTGTTAACATTGATCTCTACTTCCGGAAACTCGAATCCTATCCCAAGTTGGAAGTCGCCATTATCAAGAAGACCAAAATCAATAAGGTTCTGAAGGCTCTTCTTCGCCTGGCCAGCATTCCTTTCGATGACAAGTATAAGTTCAAGGATCGAACTTTGAAGCTTCTCGATGAATGGAATCAGCTCCTTGCCAACGACCCAGAAACCTCTGGAGCCGAGCCAAACGGTGTCAAGAAGAGTGGTAGTAGCAGTGGTAAAGACAAAGCCAGCAAGAGCAAGTCCCCAGAAGAGGACAAGGATGGTGAGAAGTCGCAACAGTCCGAGGAACCGAGAGAGAAAGTCGAGATCTCTGGTGCTGACGGGAAAGAAGGCGCTGAAACTGCCACCGAAAAGAAGGACGAGAAACCCTCCGAGGAAGAGATTAAGACTGATGCGCCAGCTCCAGCTGCCATTGCCGAAACTACTGCCACGGAGCCAAAGGGAGAGACCGCCACTGGTACCGAGGTTGGCAAAGAAGTCGCTGCTGAAGCTTAAGCGACTTATACTGCTATACCTCCGATTTTTTACTCCTTCTGACTTTTTGAGGAAAAAATCTTACGGTGATTATATCTGTTTGTTCGACTAAGCTCGTGTTGTGCTTCCCTTTCTCATTTCTATTTTTCTATCTTTTTATTCTCACGATTTCTCTTGTCCTCCCTTCTCTACTCCCTCTCACTTTCTCAGCGATATTATCCTATTGTCTCTCTCCTATTTGTCTCTCCGATGGCAGGCGATCGTTCGAATATTTTGTTACATTTGAGGCCCCTGCCTATCAGTCTAGCACATATACGACACACGAATGCGAGCCTAGCGCTTCTTGCAATGAAGAAATTAGTCTTAAACTGGCCCCTTTATCTAACCCCTCCTTCGCCGCGTTCAATTGTAATATTTCTTTGGCGCTCCGTTCAGCACGTAATGTCTTTTTTTTGTTGAAAAAAGCTGTTTTCCTCCTTTCCGCAGTTTGCAGACGCTTTCGGTCCCGGAACTGGAGCTACGACCTTTGTGTTCCCTTCAACCCCCGGCTTTCGTGGCGTCTTCATGCGAACCTACATGTACTCTTTTGCTCAGGTTTTTCCCATGTCTTTTCTCCTTGCTTTCTGCTTTCATCGGTGTATATATATACTTGTGGTTTAATTGTTTTCTTCTTCTTTCTATTGTTACTTAGGCAGTTTAATCACCGTCGGTCGTTAATCCATGGAATATGAATTACGCATATCATCGTCAAGCAATGCAATATTTGTCTGGGACTCTGGTGATTAACCCCTGTAAACTCGATGCTATGACCTAAGCTGAATCAATACATGTAATCTTTAAATTAAACCAAAAGAAACATTCGGTTATGGAATAAGAAGATATATAACTAACAACTAAACACTTTCCACGAATATATAGAATTGAAAAAAAATGATAAAAATTCGCGAGAAATAAACCGGCCTCATAGACGACGGCAAGCTTGCAAGCCTATGAGACTGGAGTAAAGCTACCTAGTCTGGTTGATCACATCTTTCGCCGGACTAACTTGATCAACGTCGCTCGCCTGGATACATCCCAGCAGCTCCTTCGCGAAAGCGGCAGCAACGGCAGCAGCGTACTCCTGCCACGCTTTATTCTTGTGCGAATCCGCATAGTCGCAGATACCGCGGATAACGAGACAAGGGAAATCGTTTAGCACACCGGCAGCCTCCATTTCGAAGCAGAGAATATCCCCACCGATATCCTTTTTGATTTTATTTCGGTATTCGGCATCTTTGATAACCTGTATTCACCAATCTTCATTAGCAACTATATCACAAATATATCAATCGATAATGATAAGAGGGCAGTAGAGTGGGTGTATATAATATACTCACTTGATTCCCCGAAGCGATCAACCCATAATGAATCTTCGGTTCCATCGAATCTCTCTCCTTCCTCTTCACCAGATACTCCTCGTCACACCACTTACAATCCTCCCCATCGTCCTCTTCCTCATCCTCGTCTTCCTCCTCCTCAGCAAACTCATCCACCAGTCGCTTCGTCACATGCTTATACTTCGCCTTGTAAAGCACATCCTTCAACCCGCTAGGATACAAATACTTCTTCTTTAACCTGGGATACTTAACCCCCACCTCCCTAAAGTACTGAGAGATCTTACTACCCTCGGAATCGTACTTAACCTCCAACTTCGATATCGCGGTCAAACACACCGTCGGCGGACTATTCAACGACCCCGTTCGCTCGAATACCCCATTATGCGTCTTGCCCAGATCCCATTGCACCACGCCCGGAAAAACACCAGAGGGAGTAGAAACAACGACATCGCCCAGTCGGACTTTCAGGGGCATCCCGCCACCGATCCCGACCATCAGGACGAATTTTATGGATGTGAAAGTGTTCACTAGTCGTGTGGATACCGCTGCTGCGGAGTTATTCGCGTATTTCCCCTTCGGGAGGCAAACGATCACGATGTTGTGGCCGTGGATGGAGCCTAGGGTGTATGTGTTTTCGTCGTTTCTGGGTTTACGCAGTTCGACGTGTTCTTCGTCGAGCATCGCTGTCGCGGCGGTTTGCTCTTTCGGTAGGGCGCAGACCCAGCCGATGGTGTAGTCGGCATGTTCGAGTTGACGTTTGGTGCCTGCTCCCTGCGCTGCCATTATAGCGGTTGGGTTTTCCAGCATGACTGACTGGAGGGGTAGTACTTGAGTCGCTAGAATAGCTTGTATACCTTGGAAAAATGGGGGTTAAAATGAGAACGGTATAGATCAGGTCAGATCATAGATCTTAAAGCACCAGAAAAAACGGATGGATCTGTTATCGAAGTCGTAGATGGTTGGATTAAGTATGGCGTGTGAAGCGCTTGATATATAGATCTCGAGAACCTTTTGAGGCTGGAGGGGTCGCACACCACACCCCGCCTGGGTCTGGTGGGCATAAAAGCGACAAGGTAGGATCAAGCCCCTCATCTTTCCATTGGAAAGGCATCGGCTGTGCCTTTGGCGTGCGTGCATCCTGCAGCAGGGAGAGCGCATCGCATTGGTGGTTCAGAGAGGGTGTTCAGGGTGGTTAATTGCATTATTGGAGGTGGAGGCGGTTGTATCTTGGCGGGGCAGCTGGGAGGTTGAGCCGCACGCAGGATCTCGACATGCTGGATAGGACTCATAATCAAGAAGTGAAATATCAGGAGGCCTCGAGGAGGAGGGCCTTGCACTGCGCTATCATCCAGTGGCCAATCATCCATAACAACCTACTATGTATAATTTATCTCGAGAATATTTTTATTCATCTTATGCGTATGTACAGTTTCTTCGATTTCGCCTGCAGGAATACCCATGTCCAAGGCGGTAGATGCAACAAGCCCAACCTTTGTTGAATTTACAAAAAAAACTTTTCTGTTCCAGCTTTATCATGATACTGATATGATATCACCGGGATTTTCTTTTTACACAAAAGTTACCCCCCAATTTCATACCTTACCTTCTTTATCACGCTTTTCTTACAACGGCTTTCCGCCAATAAACTCGCTCCATCGCTTAACTTCACTCGGAATACCCTCCTCCCTGGGCAACTTTTCGCTCAAGCACCTGGCAAAGAGCACAGCCGTCTGTAAAAATATATTAGCAAACCGTAAATCCGAAATTCATGCATGAGAAATTGAAGAAAAAAACCCCACCTTAGGCTCCATAAACAGCGGCACGTTAAAATCAACCGCATTTCGTCGCATGACATAATCCTCGTCCAGTAAACTCTTCCCCTTAGCCTTCGCCAAGTTGAACACACCCTTAACATCTTTACTCTTGAAGATTTCTCTCAATTTCCTCTTGTCCGTCTTGGGGAACTCGACTACCTCGATCTTGACACCGGGGACGTCCTTCTCCAAGGTTTCTTTTACGGTAGGGTTCGCCGCGAGAAGCTTATACCCCATGGGCGCGATATACTCCACGACTTCCTTCAAGTAAGGAGCCGTAACGTCACCTCCGAGCAGGATACCACAGCCAGGCTCGGGAACTTGGAAGTTCATGACAGATTGGATAGAAGTCCAGTACGCCTCTACCAGGTCCTTTCCGAAACACGCAACCTCTCCCGTACTAGCCATCTCGACGCCCAAGAACGGATCAGCGCCAGCGAGTCTAGTCCACGAAAATTGAGGAACTTTGGTAGCGATTCTGTCCACCTTCTTGGCCATGATATCAACAGGTTCGGGAACGTTGGTGTTCGCGAGGGCTTTGGTCGCCACATCGACAAAGTTGACACCGAGAACCTTGCTGACGAAAGGGAAGGATCGCGAGGCACGGAGATTACATTCGATAACCTTAAGTTGCGGCTCTCTTCCTTCCGGATCATCCGCTTTGATGATCTGCATGTTGAACGGGCCCGTGATCGACCACGCCTTTGCAACTTTTACTGCGATTTCTTTCAGACGAGCCATGGTCGGATCGTCAAGGCTGACGGGTGGGAGAACGAGAGTTGCATCGCCAGAGTGCACGCCGGCATGTTCGACGTGCTCCGAGATGGCGTGGATGAGAAGCTTGCCTTCGTGGGCTACCGCGTCGACATCGATTTCCATTGCCCCCTCGATAAACTTGGTGATAACAACCGGATGGTCGGGCGAAACTGCCGCTGCGTTTTGGAGTTTCTCTGCCAATTCGCTTTCGTCTCTGATAACGCTCATGGCGGCACCAGAGAGCACGTACGACGGGCGGACGAGAACAGGGAATCCGACATCGCGGGAGAAGGTGAGTGCGTCCTGGACGCTGGTCAGTTCCTTCCAAGCTGGCTGGTCGACACCAATGCTGTCGAGGATCTGGGAGAACTTGTGTCGGTCTTCGGCCTTGTCAATATCCTTTGGGTCGGTTCCTAGAACTTTGGCACCTGTCTCGTCAAGCTTGAGGGCAATGTTCTGGGGTAGCTGACCACCGACGGAAACGACAACACCAGAAGCAGCTTCGAGCTCGTAGATATCCATGACCCTTTCGTAGCTTAGTTCCTCAAAGTAGAGCTTGTCGGCGGTATCAAAGTCTGTAGAGTAAGTCTCGGGATTGTAGTTGATCATGACGGTCTTCTTGCCGAGGGCTCGGAGAGCCAGTGTGCAGGAGACAGCGCACCAATCGAACTCGACGGAGCTACCGATACGGTAGACACCAGAGCCGAGAATGACAATGCCATGGTCGTCGAAGGTGACGTCGTGCGAGGAGGCGTTGTAGGTAGTGTAGAGGTAGTTTGTTTCGGCGGGGAATTCGGCAGCGAGGGTATCGATCCTCTTGACCCACGGACGGATACCAAAGCTCTTCCTGCGAGCACGAACATCGCCTTCCATGCAATTCAAAAGAAGAGAAATCTGCTTATCGCCAAATCCAAGTTTCTTAGCTTTGAGTAACAAATCCTGATTAAGGTTGGACAGAGAGCCAAGATCCCGGAGGGTGTGATGGCAGTCGACAATGTTCTGGAGCTTGTAGAGGAACCATTTGTCAATCTTGGTGAGATCGTGGACGCGGTCGACGCTATAGTTCTCGTGAAGCATAGCTTGTCCAACGGCGAGCCATCGTCGGTCGGTCGGGTTCGCGAGTTCGAAATCCAAATCGTCAAATTTATCACCTTGGAAGCCGACGAATCTAGGGTCAACCTGTCGGATGGCTTTCTGGATGGATTCTTCGAAGGTTCGACCGATAGCCATGACTTCACCAACAGATTTCATAGCGGATCCTATATCTCGCTTGACATGGCCGAACTTGCTCAGATCCCATCGTGGAATCTTGGCGACAATGTAGTCAAGGGAAGGCTCAAAGTTGGCCGTGGTGGTCTTGGTGACCGCATTGGGAAGTTCTGGTAAGGTGTGTCCCAGCGCAATCTTGGCGGCGGTGTATGCCAATGGATATCCGGTGGCCTTACTAGCAAGAGCGGACGACCGAGAAAGACGGGCGTTGACCTCGATAACCCTGTAATCCAGTCCATCGGGCTGGAGAGCGTACTGGACGTTACATTCACCCACGACACCAAGATGTCGGACAATCTTGATAGCGGCGGAACGAAGCATGTGGTACTCCTCATCGCTCAAAGTTTGCGAGGGAGCAACGACGATACTGTCACCGGTGTGAATACCCAGAGGATCAAAATTCTCCATGTTACAAACCGTGATACAGTTGTTGGATGCGTCACGGACAACTTCGTATTCGACTTCCTTCCATCCCTTCAATGACTTTTCGACGAGAATTTGAGGAGCCAGAGAGAGAGACTGCGAAGACAAGGATTCGAGCTCGTCGCGGTCTTTAGCAAACCCGGATCCCAGACCTCCCAAAGCATATGCGGAACGGACAATGATCGGGTATCCGATTTCTTCAGCGGCAGCTAATGCCTCCTCGACTGTGTTCACAGCGATAGACTCTGCGATTGGGATATCGATTTCCTTTAGCGCCTTGGCGAAAAGGTCACGATCTTCAGATGTTTCCAATGTCTTGATTGGAGTTCCCAGGACCTTGACACCCATTCTCTCAAAGACACCCATCTTGTCGAGCTTGACACCGACATTGAGAGCTGTCTGACCGCCAAAGGTAAGGAGAATGCCATCGGGACGTTCTCGCTCGATGACGTGGGAGATGTACTCGGGAGTGACAGGCAAAAAGTAGACCTCGTCAGCGAGGAAGTGGGAAGTTTGAATATTCGCGATATTAGGATTAATTAAGATGGACTGCTTTCCAGCCTCTTTCAACGCCTTGATGGCCTGGGATCCTGCAAGCAACACACAAACATTAGCATGCCAATCTCCTCTTCTGATGATGTGAATATCAAGAAGCTTCGAAAAAGACTCTGTGTAACAATAATGGAAATGAATGTCTTACCAGAGTAATCGAACTCGCCCGCCTGCCCGATACTCAAACCACCGCTACCAATGACCAACACCTTGTTCACATCCACCAGATTACCGCTACCGGCAATCACGCCGGACTCAAGATATGCCTTCGCGGAAGGAGCAACCTGAGTCATATCATGCACCTTCCTCGCGACCGTCGTGGAAAACGTGCGAGCCTGCAGGATAGAATCGACCCTCTTGCTGCGGCCCGCGTAGTGGAACTGGCGTTTCCCGGCGACATTGATGGTCGCGGAAGGTGCTAAGGGAGGGACGAGCTTGTGTATGGCCGTTAAGGAGTTGAAGGCGCGGGTGTAAGCGGCGAAGGTGTTAAGCTTCGAAATGGGGATGTTTTTGATCATGAGTCTTTGAGACATGTTTGGTTGGTTTGGTGGCGACTCTGATGCTACCGAGACTCCAGTTTTGGTGTTTTGTGGGGATTGATGGACTGTACCGAGATGGTAATATTGTATTACTACTTTGACTTCTACTTGAGGCAGGAGGATATATTGTCAATTGATGCTGGGGGCAATCGAATCAAAAGGTGGTGAGGTTGGGGAGAGAGTTTTAATATGATGCAAAAATTTGAGCAGTTCCAACCAATTTGCAGCGAAACGGAAGCGGCGCGCGGACAAAAAAAAAAAAAAAAAAAAAAAAAAAACCTGCACAGGAACAAATCAACTGGTATGGCCCGGTACCAGCAATTACTCACAATTCGGCTGCAGTCAATTGGTCACTCTGCGGGGAACTGGACAGTTTATCCACTCACACTAGCGCAGATGGAGCAAGGTACCGTTTCTGATGTCACGAACCTTGTGCTAAATCACAGCTAAATCTCAGGGAGCTCCCTGCTTCGGAATGATCAGAATTTTCTTCAGATCCCGACTAGTTCGGCATCTGTTTCTTCGCCGATTCAATGGAAATACCCAATTGCCGTTAATGATTGCGAATATCCAACAGTGTGTATTCCTTCGAGAAGGTCTGGTACCCGGACACTGGGTATAACGGTGAGTAAATGTTTGCGACGTACACGGCATGGCATGACATAAGCACGAGGCAATGTTGGTAGCGACAAATTTGATATCAAAGAATTTCGAATTAAAAAGTTATTTGGTGTGCCGATGCCGCTCAATCGCTACCTGCGCTACGGCTCTCGAGACTATCCCCAAAACAGATCTGCAACAGCCAACCTCTCGCAACGCACAGAACGACGCGGTCTCTCTCGTGAACGCTTACATAAATAAGTTGGTAAGTATATGCTAGATTTGGTACATGTCTGCTTACATCAGTTTGGCTTCACTTTCTTGACCAATTTTAAATCGTCGTCAGAATCGCCGTCTTCACCCGCACCCTGTCCGTTACCTATCTGGACCCTTTCTTCTGTAGACGGAGGTAGTACTGCTTTTGGCATGTCCACAACATAGTCGACCCGGAATTCAACATTCGGGTCCGAAAATCCAAACTTGAATATCCCATCGTCCCCTTCCATTAGCTGCGGATCGAAATCTGCCAGATTTTGCACCATCTGCGGCGACATGTTGGAAATCCCATCGAAGGCTCTGTTTATAGAAGCCTCTGGATCCCCGCCCAACCCATTATCCAATGCCCACGCTTTCTCTGACCCTGAGTCTGGCTCTTCTGGATCAAACTCATTCTCATTGGCAGCTGGTGGGTTCAAACCCTGTTCTCCTGCGCCCTCATCCACCGGCTGCCCGTTACCTGCATTTTCATGATTGGTTTGCCATGCCCAGAGTATTCTCCACGCCACACCGAATGCCTTTAAATTATGTACCATCTGAGCTTCAAGTCTTTTATACCACAAAGTCTTCTCCTCCAGTGTATCAGGAACATTAGTGAACGACTGTATCATCCGATTGATATCCACCGGCTTACTCGCAATCTGATCTGGCCCGGTCTCCGCCGGCGCCTCCATCACGGCAGCCAAACTAGGTATCAGAGCCTGCAATTGTTTTCTCGTCGCAAAAGTTCTCCCCGGTTTGCGATTTGTCGCTGTATTTGAAACCGCAGGAAGATAATTCACTGGTGGTCCTTGTTCTCCTTCTTTCCCCGTGGAAATCGGTACATTGTAGCTATCGTCCACCGGCAACGTAAAATCCCCCGGCTGCGCTTCATTAACCATCGGCTCGTAAAGCCTATCCCCTTTAAGCCCGACCAGAGTATTAAGGGACTGAATCAGGCTCCTTAAGGAGTTCGACCTCTCTTCCGCAGTCACGGGATCAACGTTTGCCTCTATCAACTCCCTCAAATACTGATTTATATTCCTCCGAATCTTCAACCTTTCGTATACTGTCGCATCGACCCACTTGACCCCGTCCTTGATCACCGTGCGTCTCCCCTTGTCATCCCAGCGTATTATGCTCCCCGGTAAATCCGTAACATCAAGCCCGTACAGCAATCCGTCGGGTTGAATCTCCCGACTTATCTTCATCGGTTGCCACGATTTACACTCCAACCCCCCGCCAGTTAACTCCACGAAATTGGCTATGTGCACCCCGCGGAGTTTTTGAGGATCCAGCGCCATCACGATCTGTGGCAAACTCGTAAACATTCCGCGTCCGCGACTGCAGCTCGGTCCGAAGTATAGTCCGAAAGCCAGGGTAGCAGGGGAATCCGGACGATTCCAGAGTGCTACGCCGTTAAGGATAGGCATTTTGTAACCGCCGTATTGGCATTGATAGGGCTCGCTCAGCTCTGATTTACCGGTGCTCAGGCGAAGGGTGCTCGGGTCCGACCGGATAAGGTAGTTGCTATTCTCGTTGGCGGTTTCCATCCAAAAGGCGGCTGATCGGAATGGGAGAATGCAGAAGAGAAGACATATTTGCGGTATTGGATTTGCAGGCTTGATCTTTTGGAAGAGCTTCATGGCTAATGCCTGCGCGATGTGACGCCAGTGATTAGATTATGAATCGTCAATCATGAATTTGAGATATATCATTACCACAGTCACTATGGTGTAAATACGTGAGAACTGCATGAGAGAGTTTGGTTATGCAACCGATCTGATGTGAGATAATTTGAGATACATTACCAGGACTCGTTTTACTAGTCCCAGCTATGCATCCAATAATTCAATACACACGAAGTTGGTGTTACTGAAAGCCCGTACTGCGTTTTGCCACGAGATCACATGCATATCCGGATACTCATCCACATATCTTGCCTCGTGAACTAGACGTGCTCCACATATCGAATTTAGAAAACGCTTGAAACCTCAAAAATATTAAATACATAGATAGATCCAATCGTAGACTAAACTGGTAATAATACTTTATGAGAGTGGATCCTATTTATTTCCTAAGGCCGTTCATCGTGTCCCTCCCACGTAATTCGGATTCAGCCTCCTCCTCTTCGAAACCAGCGACAGCTCCGCCTCGTCCCACTCAATATCATAATCTTCCGGGTGTTCCCAAACATCCAAATCTTGAGCCGCCACAACATTCGCCATATTAGGTAGCGGCCCGGGATTGGGTTCAAAATCGATCCCCGTCCGATCTCTAATCTTCTTCAACCCAGATCCCACCGGAACATTCGGCTGCTTCAGCGCCATAAACTCTTGAAGCTTCTTCCTGACCGTATTCCACCCCGTAACCCCATTGAGCAAATCTTGATCCGCCTGGTTATCCTCGAATGCTTTTCGACCTTGCCAATCGGATCCGAACTCCAGCTGCAACGGATCAAAATCCTTAATCCCCAGCTTCTTAGCATCGGCCGGATCGATATTCCCCATCGGCCGCCACCCGTTCTGGCGAGCGAGCAAATCGTCAAGGTTAATATCAGCCGGCCCGAACGGATTTAATACACTCTGGATATCAATCCCCAGGGGGCCGGATACATCCTCGTCCGCAAAGGGATTCTCCGACTCAAAATTATCGAACCCTCGTAACGCTACCGGGACTATCTCTCCTGCCTTCAGTGGTTGCGGCTCGGGAATATCCGCCTCGTCTATGGCATGTATCCTCCCGTCCGCCTGGTCCGGATCCATTAGCACAGGCCGTATCCAGCTGTTAACACCTGGAAGTCCCTCCCAAGCCGCTAATTCTGCCTCTTCTCGTAATGCCGCCTCTTCTTCTCGGGTTTGATTCGGAGGACCATACACAGGATAACACCTTCCATCATCCGTTCTTCTATATCCTATAATCTTTGCATTGGGGTCCAGTTGTTCCTCTTGCGGCGTTCCCGTAGGAACCGTCGCAAAATACGCGCTTTCTTCTGGTACTTCTGGTCCGCAAGTTTTCTCGAGCGGCAGAAGTTCGACTCTACTCGGCGGCTCTTGCTGGACTCTAGTGGGAGGTATTCGCGGGGGTGGTCGATTGATAGCCCGGTTACTGGACAGTAGGTCGCCGACAAGCTCTTGTCTTCGTAATTGATCGCCGGGCAGGCTGATGCCACCGGTACCACCACTGGCTCTATTATTTCCAGGCTGCCGTAGCTCTGCTGGCAGGACAGGTACTCTTTCCGCAGAGCGTTCATTTTGTGCCGGTGGAACTCTAGCCGGTTCCTGTTGTATTCTGGAAGGCTGGAATTCAAAGTTTCCCTGAATCTCGTTTATAACTGGCGCTTGCTGAACCTCTGGTATTTCTGCTATACCTGCTCTGGAGGGTCTTCTTCGAAGCTGGATAGCCCGGCCACCCATATCGAATGCTGCTAAATCGTCGGGTATCTCGCTTTCCACCCCTGCCTCTGCGGCAGGCGCGCCGGCATTGCCTGCTTGTGTATTAATTCGCGCCGGCTCTTCTTCAATTCTATTTGCTGGGTTCACAATATTCGGAGTAAAATCTAACTTTTGGACACCATTCTGAACCGGCACCCTATTTATATCTTCCTGAGGAGCCGGTCTATTCTGCTGTTGGTTGTTTCTGCTCTGGGTATTCAGGTTGGGCTGTACCATTGATGGAGCTTGTCCCAGGTACCGGGGCCTTTGCAATGCAGGGTTCCTTGGTGTATTAGGTCCAGCTGGATTCCCTCCCGGGACAGCTTGAGGAGGTGCCTGTCTTTGTGGCACGCCTTGTCCCAGTAGCAATGCTCGATTCAGCTCTTGGTTTCTAGTACTCTGCCCCCCCGGAACCTGTGGTATAATCGGCCGAGGTGCTTGTTGCTGGTTCAACCCGGGCTGGGAACCTCTTCTACCCGTTTGAGGAGGTATCTCCTGTTCAATCCGTTGTCTATTTCCCTGACCGACTAGCGGTGCAGCATTAATATTCCTTTCAGGCCATATCAACTCGCCATTAGATCCGAGCGCGGGTAGAGTTCCACTCAGGTACGCCGTCCAAATATTCCGCGCCATCTGGTAAATCTTTTCCATGTTGTCGAAGTGGGCACCGATGATGCGCAGCCAGTTATCTTTATTCGGGGCCTCGTAGAAACTTTTGAGTATCTCCGTTTGAACTAGCGGTCGTCTGACGATCGAGCTCGGGTTTGCGTTACTTGTGAGATCTCTGGCTAAGCCTGGCGAAATTCGTAGCGGGACAGAGATCCACGGTGCGTTATTTGGATTTCTGTTAGTATCGGGGACGTTTACTGCTTGTCCCGAAGGGTTTTGAGTATTGGAGTTTCTGTTTGGCGCTTGTTGCGATCTCTGCCCGGGTCCGTTCGCCATTGCCTGTTGATACAGTCCCGTTCCAGGTGGAGGAACGTTCATGGATAGAGGCCTGGAATTCGGTGCTTGAGCATTGTTTCTCACTGGCTGGGCCAGCAACTGCCCACCCAGCCCCGGTTGATCTTGCTCCTGGTTTCCAAGTTGGTTTCTTGGCTGTTCACGCACCGGGCCCGGATTACTTATCAGTCTTCCAGCTTGATTTTGCACACGAGCATCCTGGTTTCGACTCGTCCCCAAATTTTGAAGCGGTGCCATAGGACCTCTTATTGGCACGGGCTCTCTCGAGCTCGGTTGGTCCATGGGTTGCGGTTTGGATAATGCCTCCCCGGCCTGTCTTTGTGCCGCCCTTATGGCCCCCAGGTCCGCCATCAGTTCTTTATCCCCACTTCTGGCAAGATATTTGTCGAGCTCCACAAAATATGCCTTGCTCACAGCTGTGGTCTGGGGCGTTTCACGCCCTTTCAACAACACCTGCTCTGTCAATTCCTGCATATAGGAGTTTTGCTGAGCCATCCCGACGAGGCCGACATACTTCCCCGGGTCGAAATAAGTTATCGTATTTTTAGACACCTTGTATTCCCCCGTCCGAGTGTTCATCAGGGCGAAAGTTTGGCCCGAGAGATCACCCTGGAATTTCTCCAAGGCACCACCGGGCTCCTGCGCGGAACCGACCCAGTAAGATTTATAAGTCTTCCACGGGAACCAAACATTGGACTTTTTAATATCCACGATGTTTATACCCGTCAGTCTTCGTCGGTCGAGAACGATAACGAAAATTGGCCGGAATTTTTTGTTCTCCGGGGCCCCCGGTACCACATCGCAGGTGTCTGTGTCGTAGAATGCGATCGCCGTTACGACCGCCATGGCGTTCTCCGGTCGATTCCATATCGTAACTGCATCGAGTGCACTATCGTCCCCCGTACGACTACCTTTAACGCAATCTTCGATATCCTTGATCTGTTCGACGGACTTGAGGTTCGGCTTCCCGATATTTGATCGGTTCCACCAGTCATTTCGTTTTTTATAGGTATTTAGCTGAAGCCATGCTGTTGTTCTGCCACTGAAAAATACAAAAAAGAGGAATATAGACCATAGTATCGAAGACCTATCACCAAACCGATTCTGTCGGTTCCTCATTTTATCAAATATGATGCTGCGACGCTCTCGTAGGAAGCAACCAACGTGAAACATTGACAGCCTTAATCGGACTTTTTGTTTTTCGGACAGCCATTGAAGCCACGCCTGAAACTCTTCATGCACGTAGGGTTTGTGAGCTCATTACCATCTAGAAATTCTCTCGTAGATACATTAAATCGAGCTCCATACATCTCAGTATAGAATGCATACGCATACTAACAACACAGTTTTTTTCAAAATACCACAATTCACAAAGACCCAGACGCGAATGGGTCTCAATACGTAGTCTCGGCCAAAACTGCTCGGTATAAGACTGGATAGCGCACTTAATATTAAATTTCAAGAATTAGATGTAAAATGCTATAGAATAAGTTTCTCCAAGTCTCGTACTTAATTTATATTTAAGGACTGTGTAACAATACCAAGCCAGACGCACAGTCAGGCGTCCATTGCCACGACTGCTATTAATTAATACTGATACGAGACATCCGCAAATTAATTTGCATCCTTTAGCACAGACTCAATATACGTAAAATAGAAATGGCTAATAACCTTAGTCACAACAAAATTCTGCAAGCAAATGGGCTCGGTTTTCTCGACAGTTATCTTTCTTAACCTTGAAATGAAGATTTAATTCTAGGATAGGAAAAAATTTCGCGCTGATGTCAGCGTGCAGCAGCGGTAAAGGATTCTAAGGAACAAGGTAACGATCGCCCTGGTCTGTGGAACAGTAACGTAAGCCTTGGCCTATATTATGTAAGTATCTACTAAAACTGTAACCCAAGTTCCTCCCAAGTTCCTCCCAAGTTCCTCCCAAGTTTCTCGTCGCAGGTGAAGATACCACGGGTTGCATGCATGCAGACCTTTGACCTGATCTACAACACATGAATATATTTTTGGGCAGCTGCAGTCGGAATCGAACCGACCCTCGCTTAGATTTAACGGTGCCCGGTTCACGGCAAGGGCTCAGCAGGAAAACAAAGGCTCCAAATCGCTCCTAGGCCTCCCGAGAGTGTTGCCACTGTCGCGCCATGTCGGCGAAGGAATTTGTGAATTGTTTCAGCCCTGCCTCCGTGGCCAGATATGAAGGGACGCATGAGGCCACTTCCGCGTCATAAGTCGCAGAAATCTTGTGATACTTTGGGATGTATTGCCCAAGGCAAGAAATTTTCAAACCATTAATTTGTCATGCTTGGCTCGCTTGCGCCGCGCTTGGCGGGTTGGGCTGGTAAAGCCGCAAGCAGAAAGTTGCCTCCGTTTTATGTTTCTGCCGCACTCCTCGCGTAGGTGTGTTTCCTTTCAGTTGATATCCTCTAAAACTTTATGGCAAGAAAATGCTAAGAGTTAAGAAAAGTTTTAAGGACCTTGGTATCAGAGCATGTGCTCGTAGTGTAAAATATGTCTCCGCGGAAGCCAACTAGTAGCTTTAAATGCTGCAAGATCCCCTCCGAAGATTCGATCCGAAGCTCTGACTCTCTCCCTTATTTTTATCTTCAAAGATTCCATTTGTGCTCGGAGCTACGCGAGGCTCCAAATCGAAGAATAGAAGCATCGAAGATTTCAAGTAAACGACGGAACAGTCCAAGTTATAACTATTATTTAACAAAAAACAATGTCGTCTCCTAATCGAATACCAGCTACCTTGAATTCAGAACCGAGGTCGTCAAACGACGGTTCGCAGTATTCCCGACACAGCGGCTCTCTACCCCCCAGAGCTCCACAGTCACCGCCCATACGACTGACCATGAGCGGCACACCACACAACAATATCCACATTACACCCGCAACACCCGTTGATCATCACAACGATGTTCGACCACGTTCATCCTCGAAAAGTAACCGTAACTCTGTTCAGTCGAATAGAAGCGGATCCGCGAATGGAACTCACACCGGCCGTGTTTCACCAGAACCGGTTATGGCTGAAGCACAAGCTGCATATTACAACATGTACCCAGGCGACGAAGACGATGTACCAATTTTTAGACATATAGCGAGAATCAGTTATCCGCCGTCAATATATAACCCTAACCACGGGGCGATAACCAACCAGCCGCCTCCTGCAGAACAACCGCTACTCGAAAAAACAGGGCGGGACGAATCCCAAAATTACGATACGGAGACCGCACAGGGAGATGGGAGTTATTATAATGAAAAGAAACCGGAGAAGGGATTCGCTAAAGGATGTCATGATTGTTGTTGTGGTTGTTGGAAATGGTTCGCAAACGCATGTTGCGGGCCATGAACGGATTTTAAAAAGGTTTAATCGGTTTCGAATGTTGATTTTAAGTAACATTAATTTGAATAATTTAGCTGATATATATATGGGGTTCCGGGAGTTTAAAAACTTTTGCTTATCTTTTATTACTATCTCTTCCTCTTTCTCTAGCTCTGAATGTAATATACCTATACAAACGCTTCTACTTAGCGTTTCAATCCCGATGTTAATCTTTTAAGATGATTATAGCCTGTTTTCAATGTTAACATTATCCTAGCTCGTTGAGATGCTGTTATATATACTGTTCACGTGTCTGCGTAGATCTAACTGCCGTGCAGTTTGATTTTATTCTGGTACGGTGTACCTAGGGCCATCTATTCCATCCTAAGAAATATACGTATATATACAAAGACCACCTAGTACCTGTGGGGAGACAAGTATTATCACGGTCCCCGAACAAGATTGTATTCTGACTTCTTGCTCCGTTTTAGTATTATATATAAGCACGCTAATGCAGATAGTATTGGATATAACTTCGATTGGAAGGAGGGAGTTTGTTTCCACGAGACCAGATATAATGGACAAAGAAAATCTACGGGTTACCATAAAGCAAATTAAACCTGTCGGCTATAGCTATTACATGGAGCATAGGCAGGTCTCGCAAGCCAATTGTCACCAGGGTTGTACACGTTGTCTCGTTGAACCAGACGAGCTTCACCAGTGGATCCTCCCGGGTCATAATATAATACAACAGCGTGATCGCATCGGAAACGTCGGTAATAACTATAGTTTTCTGTCGCAACAGCAAACTGGCGTCTGCTCTCGGAACTAGTTTAAAGTATCTCTCGAGCCTCGCTTCAATATATAACCTGGCACGCCCAAATATCAGCAATAGTCATCAAATGGTATAATAACCAGGAGTATGAATTTATACTCACCTATAATTGTTGCTAACTGTCATTAATTCCCTCCGTGGCTCCGTCATCATTATTATTATCGTTTCTTCGTTTTCAAATTCGGTCGGTCGTAGATGGCACCAAATCCGAACTGCCACCATTACCATTCCACTCATTAAAAACTGTACCATAAGTTCCAAGCTCCACCCCGCCTCCACCTTATACACCCTATCTAACAGAAAAACAATAGTGTTTTTCTATTAGAAACCAATCCCCCACCTAAGCTACCGTACTCCCTTCATGAAGCCCACGTTGAAAACTCCCAGCGAAATAATCGATACAAAGAAAAATTATAAGCCCGGAGTATAAAATCATTAGAAAGGCAAATATCAATCTTGTCACCCCGCTACCTGATACTTCTGGCGGCATATCGGACTAATTAATATTAAAACCAATGCAAATGCAATGCAGTTGTAATCATGAAAAATTAATGGCATATTATCCCTATATCCGCTCAATCCAAGCACTGTCACCCCCAAAACCTCTCCAACAGCTAAAATCTCCATCGTATTACAAAAAGGAATTTTCATATCCATCTGGCCGTCCATAATATAAATGAAAAAATGAAAACATGAATGAAGTATGAGTTATAAGGAAACCAGCAATATGAAAGGAAATAAATAAAAAACAAAAAAGCCAGCCATGTCAAACTTCTATGATCATTCATGACTGTAAAACAGATAATTAGAAAACATCGCGGATAGGGGAATCATCTGAAAAAGGAATCAAAAGCATCAAAAGGTCAAAAGTAATCAAGATGTTAAGGCGAAAAAGAAAAGAGAGAGAAAGATAAAGCTGTAGAAATGCAAAACGAAGAGCGTCTGAAGAGTTCACACCTCCTCATGAAGGACCAACATCTTCATTAAAAGTCATCCAACGGACAATCCACGCTGTCATGTCCATCTCTTTCGCACAGCGCACACCATTTACTCCGATCCACTACCCCGGTAGCCTTTCCAGCTACAGCTGGCAATCCATTCTCATCGACGACTTCCTTCCCACCGCTAGGGTTGCTGACTACGAAGCCTGGATTAGGGGTAGTCGCCCTTCCTAAGCTAACTCCGCCGCGTGCTTCATCCTCTGTCTCCAACGAGCTGCGACCAACCACGCCGGTGGTATTCAACGGCAGGGGCGTCATACCAGCCTTCTCGAGTGTGGAGAAAGTGGCAACGCTATCCTTCTTGTTGGCTTTGCTGGAAAACATTTCGGTGCAGCTCAGAATGTCATGGCCGTGCTTTTCGCACAGTTCACAGAAAGCTGTCGCATCTCCTGTCTTGGTGTCCTTCTCTCGAGGCAGAGCTGGCACATCCTTCTTTGGCGGTGGCGGTGGCGGCAAAGCGTGTCCTCCGAGCAAAACTAATTCCTCATCGTCATCAATATCAGTGAGGGCGGGAGAATCCTGTAAACGTCCACGGAGGGAAGAATTCTTGAGAGGTCGGGCAGCGTCTTTGGTGACCTGTAGGCTCTTCGGTTCATCTCCGTTGGTCTTCAACGGCATGGTGATCCTCAAACCAGAGGCCAAGGCGTTTGAAGCATTTGAGACATTCAAAACCTTGAGCTGGTCAATTTCCTTCTCCAGCTCTTCCTCTCTCAAATTCTTCCTATCCAACAACGATTCAAGGTCCTTAACCTTCTCTTCAAGCCTTCTCCTCGCCGCTTTCTCTTCCTCAATGTTACCACCACCATTAGCAGTAGCACTAGGAGGCTTGCGGCTCAGCGATGTCATTATTGCCTTGAGCCCCATGATTTCATCATTCTTCTTTCCAACCTCATCCTCACCAGTCTTTACCTGCGCCTTCAGGTCATCCATCCGCCTTTCAAACGCCCCAACCTTCTCCTTCTCTCGTCTCAGCTCCTCTCTCAGTCGCTCAGATTCTCCACGGCAATGCTCAGCTTCAGCCCTAGCTTCAGCCTCACCACGCCTAGCATCCTCCAACCCTTCTTCCAACTCTGCAACCAATCCTTCCAAACTCTTCAATTGCCGCGCAACATTCTCAACTCCAACTTCGCCGGTCTCCGGGATACCCATCTCCTCGCGTCTCACTCTGTCCTCGACAAGCTCCACTCTCTGTCTTTCAATCTCCCTGATCTCAGACAATAAATCCTCAACCTTCTTCTCGTACACTCTCTCCGTCTCGGTCGCCGCCATCTCCAAAGTATCAATCGTGCTCCGGAAATCAGCCCGATGCGCATCGAAATCAATCTGCAGCTGCGAGATCCGCTCATTACGTTCTCGCAACAGATGTCTCAACTGCGCAAGCTCCAACTCTTCCTCTCCGTCTCCAGAGTTGGTGCTCAGACTACCGCTAGCTTTCCTGGCTAGCTTCAACTGAATGTTGCCTCCGCCCTGTTGTTGTGCCTGTTGCTGTTGTGCAGATGCTGCCGCAACACCTTCCGACAGGAGTGACTGAAGCTCATTAAGACTTCCCTCCATCTCCAACAGATTGTTAGCCTGTTCTTTCAGCTGGTGGTCTTTGGCGCTCAGCTGTGCTTGCAAAATCGCAATCATGCCTTTATCTTCCGCCTCCTTCGTCAAACTATCTTCTCGGCTCATTCTTGTTAGCTTTGCCATGAAATTGGGGCCGCCGCTGGCGCTCCCATTGCTGCCATTACTCTGATGGGGTTGATGACGGGTCCCATTAGCACGAGGTGTAGCGTGTTCATCAACGGGCGACGATAGTGAGTTGTTGTCTGTGTACGAGAGAGAGGAACCCGTGCGCGCCGGGTGAGGAAGAGGCTTGTTTGCGTTGAAAGCAGGTTTGAGACCTCGCGGTGTCTGTGCTAGAGGCCGACGCGCTGCACCTGACGTACCGGGCATCGCGTCTCGATCTCCACCGTTAGAGGAGATACTAACGCCTCTGTTCCTTCCCATTCCAGGAGTAGGACTGGGAGAGAACATGCGGTTCGACAGGGAGCTACCCGATCTCTGCGCACCAGGAGTCGTAGGAAGAAGACCAGGTCTAGGCGTCATATTTCTTTGCGCAGGAGATTGGGGGCGTGGGAGGGATGGACGGCCGAACGGCCTCTTAGGGGGCTGGAGAGGTGATCCAGAATCATCGGCTGGGGACGTGACGACGGAAGGGGTATCTGATTTGACAGAAGAGCCTGAATGACGAAGGGTGGCGCGAGATAAAGGTAGGAATATCCCTGAATGGGGAACGCTGGTTGTAAAATAACGGGTTCTGTGTCACATTCCGAAAACATTAGTAATCTTATCGTTTCTCAATGTCGCGACAATTTAGAAAGACCAGGGAATGCATACCCTTCAACGGTGCCATCATTCTTCCCGTTAACCGCATGCGGACCTTCTAGCTCGACACCGACAAACAGACCCGGTTTCCCCTTAATGTTGCCAACGAATTTGACGACACCATACATGCCGCCAGGTACGTTCACTTTATCGCCGATTTCGAGGCCGCCATCGCTATCTCCGCCGTACCCGGAATCTTTAGAAGAGGAGGAGTTCTGGTTAAGTTGGTTGAAGGACTGTTTTCGGGCGAGGAGTGTTTCGGGTGAGAGCATCGGTGGCGGTACCGGAGGCACGTTTGGCGTGTTTAACCCAGAGGGCCTGAGACGCGCGAGAGAACGCCGTGGGGTAGGAGTTGTGGGTGTCGTCATCTGTGATGGTCGTGTGGATCAGGTAAACTCGTTATAACAAAAGGGTGAAAACGCTCCGTATGGAACGGACGAGAGGTATCGTTCGGCAACTTTTTTTCCCTTCCGTGGCGTTCTCCGTGGGTGTACGGGAGGGGTTGAAGAACAAAGCTGCAGCTCAGTGTTGTCGAAGAGGAGAAGGTCGAAGAGATATGTCGGTTGGTTCTTTTCTGAGAATGATATGCGCAGGCGACAAGCGAGGGATGACCTTTTTGCTGGTTCGGATACGGGTGTCCTTGGCTCTGATACGAGCGTAGATTTGTTTTTCTTGTTTATTCTCAAACAAATAAACAATGCAGAGGAATGTTCGACAATCGAAAGTTACGTCTGATATATATTATTCCTGTGCGAAGATAGGAAGATTAGCAACCGAGATGCCTTACGATCTGAATGATAGCAACAGGGGCATTCTCTTACGTTAGTTGATAATACGTTGGTTTAAAGGAGACATGCGGGAAGGTTCGAGAACTGGAGCTGGAATCCCCTGACGATCCAATTAAAAGGCTTCGGCTGTCCAAAGCCAATTGATGTTCGTAGACAGGAAAGAAACGAAGGATTGAAAAGGGAGAGCGAGGATATAATATCGTAAGAAGGACAGGACGCCTCGTGGAGAAAAAGGGGGGGGGGAGGAACGATGAGGTCGAAAAGGGGAAGAAGAGGACGTGAAGGGCGAGAGAGGCTGTTGAGCGACGTCGACATTAATTTCGCCTGCAGAACGTCAAACTCTCGCCCAGCAACCACTCCAATCATCCGCCGACGCTGCTCTCGAGACTAACTATCAGGCTGCCAACTACGTAAAAGGGCATCGTACGACCAGAGCTCTTTTCCCCGCCTGAGTTAGTTTGGATAGCGCTGCTTAGCTCGTCGGATGCCCAACTTCGATTTGTTGGTAAACACAACCGCCAAGACGACCCATAGCAACGACAAAAATCCAACGTCCCGGCATTGTCTACAGATACATATAAACTGCTGGGGACTTAAGCTAGTAGTTATTCAAGTACTTAGGTATTCGGAAGCAAATATAGACAGCTCGTAGAATGGTGGGATTCGCTCAACTCCGTACTCGTCATGCAATGGTATTATAAACACTAGTGATAAAGATGAAATGAAAAAGTAGGAAAAGACAGGGACAGAAAAATATAAACAAACGAGTCTTGCAAATAACTCGTCTCATCTCTTCCCCTCTCTCCCCGCAGTGACCAATATCAACATGGAACCGACGCGGGTTTAAAAAAATAATAACAGAAAAATAAAAGGTGGTAGTAATGATGATGCCCTTTGCCGCTAGATCATGGAGGTTTCTTTCGTCGTAACTTCGTCGCAAAGCTAAAAAATTTGGTGCAAATCAGATTTATGCATGCTGGAATGCTGAACCTATGTTGAATCTTTGTCATTGCTCGTCTATGCCACAGACTTCTTCCTGAAGCCCAGCAAACCTGGTCTCTCCTTTCCATCCCTCTCCTTTTCCTTTTCCTTCTCTTTACCACCTTTGCCCTTCTTCCCTTTATCATCATCGTCATCATATTTCTCCTTCCAAATCCTATCAGCCAGTCAGCATACAGCTGAGTTAATCAAGAGAAAATGCGAATGGAACTTACCAGCTGTTTCCCACCATACTAACCCCGTTCTCA
Source organism: Orbilia quercus (assembly GCA_036971405.1). Taxonomy (NCBI): domain Eukaryota; kingdom Fungi; phylum Ascomycota; class Orbiliomycetes; order Orbiliales; family Orbiliaceae; genus Orbilia; species Orbilia quercus. The sequence continues at coordinate 322,027 of JAJTUE010000013.1, forward strand.
GCCGCCAACCTATAATACTTTGCACTCTTCTTCAAGTCCTTCTTACACCCCTGACCGTTTGCGTACGCATAGCCTGCCTCGCTCAGAGCATCCACATCCCCCCAACTAGCAGCAATCTCAAAATATTGCAATCCGGTAGCTTTGTCCTCGGTGCAACCCCACCCGTTCGTATAGCTCATCCCCAGTTCATATGTCGTCAACGCAAACTTGCTCCTCATACTCTTTGATTCCCACCATGTCGGCTTAGGCTTGGAGGGATCTTTCTCTGCCGACGCCATCTCCTCTTGGGCTAGCGAGGCCGCCTTGCGCAGCCAGTTAAACGCTTCGGATGGGTTGGCGCGCATACCCCACCCGTGACGCAGAGCCAGCGCGTACATCAGCATGCCTGTTGTATTACCACCAAGCGCCGAGAGTCGGAAATGATACGTCGATTCCGCATAGCTGCCTTTCTCGTGCAGAGGGATGCCGATATTCAAGTGCTCCTCAGGCGTTAGCTTTGGAACCCCTGATTGTCGAGGTCGTAGAGCCGAAGAATTTGACTCCGAGGAAACCGATCGACCCAGAGTAGGTTGGGGTTGTGGTGGCGGTACATGGGAAGGTGTAGTCGGGGTTCTCTGGCTATCTTGGCTGGCTCTCATAGCTGCGAATGGCGACGGGTTAGTTGCAGAGCTGGGACTCATGCTCTTCTCCGTGCCGTTGCTGTCCTGTCTTTTCATCTTGGCAATCTCTTCCTCGGTGGCCTCGAACCTGTGTCGCTCTCCGTCGAAAAACACGATGCTTGATCGGTCTACTTGTCTACCTCGTGGTAAGGTGAACGCGGAATACGTGTAAGATTCAGTGGGTCCCACGCGCCCAGAGCCCGTTGTTCTATGTCGGGGTGTAAAGCTGCTCGGTGCCATCATTTCCGTGTTAATGTCTCCGAAACCTTCCTCTTCAGCTTCGTTCCTCTCTGACTCTTCAATGAAGGACTTGTAATCCAGGCTATCCTGTCTTCGCGGTGGCTGACCAATATCCATACTCGACGAACGTGCAAAAGACGGAATTTCGCCGTCGTTATTATAGAAGGAGGTTTTGCTCATGGGTCGCGAAAAGTTGAAGGCTCGTTTCGTGCCTCCGACGGAGTAGATCGAAGCGGTATCACTCATCGCGCTGGAGGGACGAGGTGTATTCGGTGCAGATTTTGCAAAGTGCGGCTGCGGTGGTAAAAAGAGTGAGTCATCCTGATTAACTAGACTTGTGATTGTTGGTTCGTTCGGTGTTCGAGACCCCGAGGCAATTCCATCAGCCGTGTGGCTTCTAAGCAGTAGATTGGGCGAGGAGGTCGAAGCAACAGGCAGCGACGGCGCAGCAAGGCCGGATGTTTGTCTTGTGTGACCGGGCGATTGCTGCTGAAACCGCCCAGGACCAGAGATCAGTGGGGGTGTTGGAACCCTGGTCTGATAGGTCGGCGTGGTAATGCTTTGCCTTGCTGAATTGGAGTCCAAACTACCTTTCCTGGCTTGTTCCACCGCATCCATCGGCTTGGGACTTGGTGAGGCACCAGAGAAACTTCGTTGCGGCATGGAGACACTGCCTCTGCTACTAGTCATCGGTGACGGCTCTCCTTCTTCTCGTACGGGTGATGGCTCCATTCGTCTACCAGCGGATACCGGACGCTTCCTTTCCAGGTCTCTCCGTCGTGCCATATCTCTTCTGCGCATTCTTTCTTCCTCCTCATCGCTAGAGTCGTCGTCACTTGTAAACGGCATCCTCGGACTCCTGGGACTAGAAGCCGTAGACCTGTTCACCGAGCTACCCCGCTTATCCACCATGATATGCTGCATATCCCTCGGCGGACCTCCCGTGTCATCTTCATAACCGATACCACTAATTCTCGGGTGTTGCGAAACGGGTCTGAAGCCTGGGTTTACGAAGGATGACTGCTGTCCCATTCCGGGGAGTGGCGCGGTCCGAGGACCTGGATATCCAAGACTGGGGGCGCCGGGGCCGACATTGACCTGAGGGATTCTTCCGTTGGTAGAGGCGAAGGGACTCGGACCGCCACCGCTGGGACCGCGACCAGCAAAGAAACGAGTTGCTCTGTCGCCGCCTGTGACAGCAGATTTTGAGTTACCGACAGCCCATTGTTCGACGGCTGCGTTTAAAGTACCGACACCGAGTTGCTGTTCGGCGCCAGCACTGTGGGAGCGGATGAACTTTGCCGGTGGTTGTTGGAGAAATTGCTGGTGTTGGTTCTGTTGCGAAGAAGGTAGTGGTGGTTGCTGGTGTTGTGAGGAGAGAGAAGTTTGTGAATGATTCGATGCGACATCGGGACTCTTGCTGCCGCCTTGTTTTCGGAGTTCGCGCTCTTCGAGCTCTAGTTGGCGGTAGAGCTGGCGACCGCGAGAGACGAATGCGTCAAGGGGGGAGAGCTCAGGTGTGAATTGGCCCTTCTGGGGAGGCGGTAGTAGTTCCGACGGCTTGCGGGAAAGACCAGGACGAAGGGAGAGATCTTGATCGGTGGGGCGACGGGCAATGCCGGTGGTTGGGGGAGGGTGGAGGTCCTGCGGTTCGTCTGCCATAGCGCATATCTTGCAATGGGGGAAGAGCTTGAGCAGAAGCCTTCAAAGGAGCGATGGTGATAGTTTGAGGACGGTGTCGATGGATAGCGATGTGTTGGTGTTGACGTTGGAGAAAGGAGCGACGCTGAGTTGGGCTCAAATTGTTTAGAGGCTGTCAGTTGAGTTAGTTAATTCGGTGAAGCCGTTCGATAAAAGTTTGGAGATAGTCTCGAGGGCGGTCCCTCTCCAAACAAAAGATGGAAAAGGAGACTGGGCAATATTTGCAATATATGCGCGACGGCCGCTGGCCCTTTCAGGTTACCCCGGAGGATCGAATCGAAACGGTCGCTGAAATTGTAAAACCCCTTGCTGCTAATCTCAGCCAGCTTGGCGAGAAACCGATCAAACATGTCAAACACATGCCCGGCCTCTCGCTCGAACGGACAAGGAAAGAATGCGATTGCTTGATTACTCAAAATGAATGGTCTGAGATACCTGGGTGGCCAATTTAGGGGAATATACTTCATCAAGCCTCCTCGGGAAGGGCCCGTTTGCCGGTGCTATTAATACCACCGAGCTCCACAAGTGTACATTTCGATCACACGTCTTAACATACACCTCTGTCTACTATTCACATCTCATCGATCGATCATGAATACTGTTTTAAGGAAAAAGCGCAAGGCAAAACCAAGGGCGGGCTGAATCGATGTTGCGGACAGAGTAGCATCGGCCGCTGCGGATGGCTGCTAAATATACTCCATTTCGCCGCTGCTCTTTGACGCCGCCGACGCTAGACGAGCGACCTTAGCGTCCTCGATGCAACTGTCTTCTTTTCCGCTGCATACCCTAAGACTTATATAATCTGTTTCTGTGTTTTGCATTGTATGTGCCTCGAAATAATACTAAATTTCTTGCTGTTGCGGTTTCCAAGTCCGGTTATTATTACCATGTCGGTATTCCAGACCCACCTGAACCCGGACTAAAGAATTTGCAGCTCGTGTTGAACAAACGATTTAGAAAAATTTAAAATTGTTTGAACGGCAGCATTCCTCGCCGTTTATTCAAAATATATTCACTGGTTTAAATTTAAAGGTACACACGACTCGGAACAATTATATATTAGATACGAACGCCGTCAAAATAGCAACTAAACCTTTATAAATATAGAGTTCGTTTAGAAAACCTCAATTTGAGACATTATTATCTACATCTGCACACATGTATATGTGCGTATGTCTTGCTGTCCACAATTAATCGTATTTTCCATGTGTGTCGGTAGCTATAGATATACGAAGCTCCGCCACCGCCTCAGCCGTCAGCCTCTTAAATCTGTATTGGTATGTAAGCATTCCAAAATACCTATCTGCAATAGAAGTTATTTAAACTTTGCAATTATGTCCAGAAACCCAAATTAATGCTTCAAATAAGGTCCCCGACGACCACAACGCGACCACATCACAATGCCCGGCTGGCATATTAGTATCTTCGCCGTCCTACGATTGTAGTGCCGGTTCACGAGACTGGTTATCTATAGATTATGCTTACCCAACGGTAAATACCAAGGCTGATAGGTTGTAGGCCATTACAGATGCAGTTTACCTGCAGATGTATTGTTGTATTGTTTTGAGGCATCCTGTATGTCGATATTGATCTGGGTTCTGAAATATCGAAAGCGGTATTACTTAAGCACGTGTGGTTCACGAGAAAAGTATTTCTTTACTCTCTTCCTTCCCCGACTGGAAGATTTAGTTTTGATACCGGGTATGAGATGTCGATTCTTATTTTCTAATCTACAGTATCAGTTTGAAAGAATCTTAAGATCTTCTAGTTGGATATGTACGTATAGAATCGTCTCACGTGTATCTGCACTCTTGATTCTAGTCGCGCCGCGCATTTGCATAGCAATGTATAGTGTATTCAATTGAATATAAGTTGTTACAACATTTCAAGCAATCGTTCAGATTATGACAGTGTCTACCTTTGTACGAAGGGGCCTTTATGGTAAGTATTTGGTCGACGGTTTGTACGTTGCACCTGTGATTGTGTTGTTGTTGTATCTTGAATTTCCTGGTCTCGAGACTCGCCCCAGAGACCAGACAAGCGAAGAGACCAAATGACAAGTTCTTGAAAAGATAAAGGAGATATATTCTTGCGATATGCCGTTAGATGGACTTTTAATTGATAAACAGCCGTATTACTTAGGAGTTACGTTTGCCAGCTTACGCTTGGTAATAATGCAACAAGATTTCAAGTGCAAGATGAATCAAATTCGAACGCGACCAGTCTTCCCACTTTAACTCCGAAATATTACTTTCAGGCGGAGCACTCGGACATATACAACTACCGGATTTGGTGATATTCGCTCCAGGGAATCTGCATCTGGCACCCAAGCGTCTTCTCCTTTCGCGCCGAACCTTCAAAAAATTACCCAGTCAAGAAAATCCGGCTCCGGAACTTAGATGGGGCCTGGCATGCTTACGTTATGGATGGACCGCTGCAGTTTGTCGGCTCGTGCTTCGCGGTTCGGATCTGGGCGACCAAAACGAAGCAAAAAGCGATTAATACTGCGAGGTTGCGGATCCTCCACACTAATTTACAATGAATTCGATCGCGCCATTGTATTAGAAATGGCAATTTTGTAATCCGGCCGAAGTATTACCATATTTGCACCTGGTTACCAAGTTTGGTTCCTATCAGCGTCGTACCTGTATAAGATCGCTCGAGGTTAAGTATCTCGATCAGAGTATAAAGGAAGCTGCAGTTCCTCTGCAATCTAGTCGAAATCTATAGTCTCAGTAACAAACAGCAGTATCTTTTTCCAATATCGCAAACCCATTTCCTATTCTCCTCCATTTGATCATACTATATCTACCACCATTACCGTGTTATCAAACCAGTAAACCCCAAAATGTCTGCAACAATGAAGTCAGTGACCGTCAGCTGCGGCCCAGAAGTCAGCGCCTCAATCTCTGAGATTCCAACACCCACACCGGGTCCTCATGAAGTACTTATCAAAGTTGTCGTCGCGGGCTCCAACCCGAAAGACTGGAAACTGCCCCTCTGGCTCAAAAGTCCCGGTAACTCCGGCGACGATATGGGCGGTATCGTTGAAGCCGTGGGCTCAAAGGTTTACGAGCTCAAAAAGGGCGACAGAGTAATGGCTTACCGATGGTATTTGAACCCCTTTGGCACGTATGCAGAGTACGCTATCGCGTATGACTTTATGACGGTGAAGATCCCAGAAGCAGTGTCTTTTGAAGGTATGTCCCATATACATCACAATATCTTCAAGCTGCTAGTTTGAGATTCGTAGCGAGGTACAAAGCATCCACTAAACATATCAATAAACAGAGGTGGCAACCATCCCATTAGCTGCTCTGACCGCCGTCGTCGGGCTTTATCACAGCCTTCGCCTACCGCACCCGTGGAATCCCGTTACAAAACGCACACCTCTCGTTGTCTACGGTGCTGCCACCGCGGTCGGTGCTTTCGCCATCAAACTCGCAAAACTATCCAACATCCACCCTATCATCGGTGTTGTTGGCCGCGGCAAGGAATTCGCCGAAACTCTAATCGACCGATCAAAGGGTGATGACCTTATAGATTACAGAGATGGTTCTGACGTTGTCATCAAGGGCATTCAAACAGCGTTGAAGAAAAGCGGATTCGAAAAGACCGATTTCGTTTTCGACGCGGTGAGCACGAATGGCAGTGCTGTTGACGCCGCGGCGGTTATCAGTGAGATTGGGCGTATTACCGGTGTTTTACCTTTAGAGCACGACCAGAAAAATGCGGGTTTGAGCAAGGATTTGAATTGGACGATGACCGTTGTTTCGACTGCCTTTGAGCCGGAGTGGCCGGATAACAGCGAGGAGAAGAAGCAGGGAGTATCGACTGCTTCAGGTGGGAGGGAGATAGGGTATCTGTTTATGAGGTGGATGGTTCGGGGTTTGGATGAAGGATGGTTCTCGGGGCATCCTTATGAGGTTATCAAAGGTGGTTTGAATGGAGTAGAAGAAGGCTTGCAGAAGTTGAAGGATAATAAGGCTAGTGCTGTCAAGTATGTGTATCGGGTTGAAGATACTAAATAAATAGTGTATACGTATTCAGTATTGGATTAAGACGAATGGGTACCATGCGATATGTTTGTCATTTAAATTTGCGGTCATTAAATATTTGTTTTTGCTTGGAGTTGTACAACTCCTACACCAGTTGTAATTCACAAGTTATCCGTAAAACCGCCCGAAGTTCAAGTAAATTTTTGGTGCTCATGGCTGCAGCCTTATTGATACGTTTTGTCTTTTGTGTTACTGTAAATTTTATAAATGCAGACCGATTATTTAAATATGACATCTTTAGTTTCATTGAGCCTTTACCACCTGAGTCTGAGAAAAATTTTCGAAATCGTTAGTAAAAACAACAATATATATGTGGATATATCGGTATCCAAAAATATCGCCTGACGATGTAATATAATACAATGCAAGGGTATGGCATTGCAGCCTGTTTTTCGATGTTTTGGAATCGGATTTCATATTTGAGAAGTCTCACCTTTACCGAGCCAAAGAATGTGAAAGCTAACCCTTTCGATTTTAATTTTAATAGACATCTCGAATAGTTTGCTTTAACAGTGAGAAAATCCACTTATATGGTACTGGACTGGGTATGCGCATATATGCTACGATGTTGCTTGATCGGTTCGTCGCGATGTTACTTCAGGAGGGTGTCTGCGTTGTGCTGTTGGAATTTACCATCACGTGATTGCATTAGTAATTGGCGGTCGAAATCTCGAGGCGAATAATGAGCCAGCCACAAAAACACCATCACCGCGACATCATCCACTTACCACAACAAAACCCTCCTACCCACTTCATCGCTGGTACAGACACCATCGACCCCCCAAATATCTCTCAGAAATAACTTCAATATCACAGAGTACTGATACTTGACCAGGGTCACGGTCCTCGTTAGTCGCGCGTGTCGACAACCTGCTTTACAATGTCGGACAGTATGTCCCGCCCCTTTACCCCCAGACAACCATCCGAGATACTAACGTTTACATCGCCAGGCGACTTTGATCAAGTCAAACGTCTCCAGCAGGAACGTAATGCCTCAAAAATCGGCTCTAAACGCGCCCTAGACTCCTCCACTCAGCGTAAGGACTTCTCCACCAAAGCCTCGCTCACCGCCAACTTTGACAAGGATCTCTATGGCGACAGCAATGGTGACCGATACGATGGCTACAGCCGAGAAGTTGTCGACGAGGATGAGGAGATGCAAGATGCGAATGGCGAACGACGATTGGTAGGGCAGTACACCGCGACGAAGGAGATGATGAACGAGTTTGTTCGTGATGATGACGATCCGCTAGCTGGCCGGACGGAAGGCAGTAAAATCGCGGACCGCGAGACAGATTACCAGAAACGCCGGTTCAACCGCGGGCCCCTCACGCCAACCCGTGCCGACGCCTTTGCGAACAACCGACAGGATAGTGGTGAGGAAGGTGCCAGGAGCTACCGTGAAATCATGGCCGAAAACGAATTTGAACGCGAAAAAGCCCGTGTCCTTCATGCTATCGAAGAGAAGAAACGGCTCGGAGGAGCTGATGCTGACGAACACCAGGCCACGCTCTCCATCAAGGACTCTGCCGACCTGACTGCGGATAAGGAAAACGCTGGGGAGGGCAGACGGAGGAAGAGAAGGTGGGATGTCTCGACAACTGATTCCGCCAGTACGGCCGCAGAGACGAAAGTGGAGGAGCCCAAAAAACGATCGAGATGGGACGAGACACCAGCTCCTGTTGCCCCCGGAGAAGCCCCGAAACGATCAAGATGGGATCAGGCGCCCGCTTTGGGCCAGGCTACTCCAGTCGGAAACCAAGGTTTGGTGACCCCGATGCACCCATCATCAGCTCCTGCTGTCCCTGCCGTCCCATTCGGTGTCGACTACGGCCGCAATGCCCCTCTCTCGGACGAAGAACTCGACGCGATGCTCCCAAAGGAGGGATACAAGATCCTCGAACCACCAGCCGGCTACATGCCAATCCGTACACCAGCCCGCAAACTTCTAGCAACCCCAGCACCGATGGCTTCCGCCTCTGGTGTCGGTGGGTTCATGATGCAAGACCCCGAAAACGCCAAACTTCTCGGAAAGCAACTTCCCACCGATATTCCTGGAGTCGGAGACTTGCAATTCTTCAAGCCCGAGGACATGGCGTACTTTGGAAAACTCGTCGAAGGTGGTGATGAAAACAGTATGTCCGTCGATGAGCTTAAAGAACGCAAGATCATGAGACTGCTCCTGAAGGTCAAAAACGGCACTCCACCAATGCGAAAGACCGCTTTACGCCAACTTACGGATAACGCGCGAGCCTTCGGTGCAGGACCACTTTTCAACCAAATTTTGCCTCTGCTCATGGAACGTACCCTCGAAGACCAGGAACGTCATTTACTCGTTAAGGTTATCGATCGTATACTCTACAAACTCGACGATTTGGTTAGACCGTACGTGCACAAGATTCTGGTTGTTATCGAGCCCCTTCTCATTGACCAAGATTACTATGCGCGTGTTGAGGGACGAGAAATTATCAGCAATCTTTCCAAGGCAGCTGGGTTGGCACACATGATTTCGACAATGAGACCTGATATCGATCATGTTGATGAATACGTGCGAAATACCACGGCGAGAGCGTTTGCCGTTGTTGCTTCCGCATTAGGCATTCCCGCGCTACTGCCTTTCCTGAGGGCAGTATGTAGGAGTAAGAAATCGTGGCAGGCAAGACACACCGGTGTCAAGATTGTCCAGCAGATTCCTATTCTGATGGGATGTGCTATCTTGCCTCATTTGAAGGGATTGGTGGACTGTATCGGACCGAATCTGGAGGACGAACAAGCCAAGGTTCGAACAGTCACATCCTTGGCTATTGCGGCCTTGGCAGAAGCAGCACATCCTTACGGTATTGAGAGCTTCGAAACTATCTTGAACCCCTTGTGGATTGGCGCCCGAAAGCAAAGAGGTAAAGGTCTCGCCGGATTCTTGAAGGCTGCCGGGTATATTATCCCCTTGATGGACGAGGAATATGCCAACTACTATACCGCTCAGGTCATGGAGATTCTGCTGCGAGAGTTCAATTCCCCAGACGAGGAAATGAAAAAGGTTGTCTTGAAAGTTGTATCACAGTGCGCTTCTACTGACGGTGTCACTGCTGCATATCTAAAGACTGAAGTACTACCTGAGTTTTTTAAGTGCTTCTGGATTAGGAGGATGGCGTTGGATAAGAGGAACTACAGACAAGTAGTCGAGACGACCGTCGATGTTTCGCAGAAGGTCGGGGTTTCTGAGATTATCGAACGAGTTGTCGATCATCTGAAGGATGAGAGCGAAGCTTACAGGAAGATGACGCTGGAGACCATCGAGAAGGTCATCGCAGCGTTGGGAGCGGCGGATATTGCGGAGCGGTTAGAAGAGCGACTTATCGACGGTGTTCTGTACGCTTTCCAGGAGCAGACAGTTGAGGATATTGTCATGCTCAACGGGTTTGGAACCGTGGTTAACGCGTTGGGGACACGGTGCAAGCCGTATCTCCCGCAAATCGTCAGTACTATCCTGTGGAGATTGAACAACAAGTCTTCAACTGTTCGACAGCAGTCTGCGGATTTAATCAGCCGGATCGCTATGGTCATGAAACAGTGCGGCGAAGATGCCTTGATGGGTAAATTGGGTATTGTGCTCTACGAATACCTCGGTGAGGAGTACCCTGAGGTCCTGGGATCCATTCTCGGTGCTTTGAGGTCTATCGTTACGGTTGTGGGTATCAACTCGATGCAGCCACCCATCAAAGATCTTTTGCCCCGGTTGACTCCCATTCTTCGAAATCGTCACGAAAAGGTGCAGGAGAATACCATCGACCTTGTGGGTCGTATCGCCGATCGAGGGCCAGAGTTCGTATCCGCCCGAGAGTGGATGCGTATCTGTTTCGAATTGCTGGATATGCTTAAAGCCCACAAAAAGGGTATCCGTCGTGCGGCCAACAATACGTTCGGTTTCATCGCCAAGGCCATCGGTCCACAGGATGTACTTGCCACTTTGCTCAACAATCTAAGAGTGCAAGAGCGACAGTCTCGAGTGTGTACCGCAGTTGCAATTGGTATTGTCGCGGAAACTTGCGCGCCATTTACGGTACTGCCAGCTTTGATGAACGAATACCGAGTCCCAGAGCTGAATGTGCAGAACGGCGTGCTCAAGAGTTTGAGTTTCTTGTTCGAATATATTGGCGAGATGGCAAAGGATTACGTTTATGCCGTTACGCCCCTTCTGGAGGATGCTCTTATTGATCGAGATCAGGTTCACAGGCAGACGGCTGCTAGTGTGGTCAAGCATGTTGCACTTGGTGTCGTGGGGTTGGGTTGTGAGGACGCGATGATGCATCTGTTGAATCTGCTGTACCCCAATCTGTTTGAGACATCGCCCCACGTTATCGACCGTATTATCGAAGCCATCGACGCCATTCGTATGGCGATCGGACCTGGGCTTGTGATGAACTATGTGTGGGCGGGATTGTTCCATCCAGCTAGGAAAGTGAGAACACCGTATTGTAAGTTTCCATCTCCACGATCTTATATTCTCGGATTGAAGCTAACATCTTAATTTTAGGGAGGTTGTACAATAACGCGTATGTTCAGTCGGCAGATAGCATGGTTCCTTTCTACCCCAACCTTGACGAAGACAAGCTGCAGAGAAATGAATTGTACATTATGGTGTGATATCAGACGGACGGCTTCATAATTTTTCATTTCTGGTTTCTTCCATTTCCTACCTTGCCTAGTTTTCTTCAATTCTGTTTATATACTTTTTACTTTGTTGTGCCCACTGCACTGCTTTATCCAGTCTGTAATAAGATCCGTTGCACCGACAAATACTCTGCGGTCGAAGGTCTAGCAAAAATGTGTTTGTTTAATTTCATCCCACCCGCTCTTCTTTTTCTTTGTTTGGTCTTTATGTTTATGGGTTAACTGTGCTTTTTGCTTGGGTTTCAACGTTATGCATTGCATCGCTGCTAGGGAAAGCCGGGATAAAAGAACTTGTATTACTAGTGTGACGCAGGCGAATTAATATTACAACGAAGTTTAACTGGTGTTAGCCTCGAGTCCAAATTGATATAAATGTGTACGTTCAAATTGTTGCAGGTTATGATGGTCAATCAAGTTGGTATCAGCAAACAATCCTTCCGATAGGTACTCTAGAATCAACTCCCAGTTCGAAACTATACGTGCATGTTATAGTTCTCCCCAAAAGTGTCGGTATCAAACCTGTCAATAACCCCCAAATAATACTTATAATGAATTTATGCTGTTCCTTCAACGATCCAAAGCAAGAAGACCAACAAAACGAAAGAAAGAATATCCAACACTAATTCAGAGAAAGTTATCAAAGGATTTCGTCAGAAAGCTATCACACCCATCCCGGACCCCTTGCTCGCTCTCTGCCCTTCGGGTTATAGTTTGGATCATCCGCCATCGCCAGCCTCACCTTCGTTTCGCGACTAATCTGTGCTCTTCTGAAATTTAACCTAGGATGCGCTAACTGGCCTTCAAACAACGACCACAGATCTTTCAGAAAGCTCACATCCTGAACACAGTACCGCCCAACTGCGGGCTGTAACGGTCTCTCGTTGAAAACCTCATAACTACCTCCCCTTTCTGGCGCGAACAGTTTGAGTCCTTCTTCTTTGGTCGCCTGCCAGGATACCAACTGTTGAAGTGACAGCACATGGTACGATTGAATTACTTTGGCCAGCCCGTTCAAAAACGTCTTTTTACCGGGACGACAGGCGAGTTCCATCAGCTGGACATCTATGGCACCATCCATTCGGACCTGGTATAAGTTTGCCAGTGCATCATTGTCGTTTCTTACATCGAAGAGAACAACGGGGATTTGTGGACTTTCGATAATAGATTTTAGGGTTGCAGAGGGGTGTAGGAGACCGGTAGTGGTGAATGCTAGCTGCTGAAGGGTGTGGATGTCGATCAAGTAAGTAGTGGAAAGAGGTGCGGCGTAAATGGTTAGGATGGAGATGGTACCATATCGGCAAAGGTCGATACCTTCTAGGTCGATATAAAGAGATGGTGGATAGGTGGGGAGTGGGACGAAGAGGTCAATGACGTTAGATAGTTCGGATACAGTGCAGACCAGCGTGTACTGGTTCTCGGTACTAGAAGCAGAGGCCATGGTTGAAGGACTGGTAGCCATAATGGGAGCGTTGGAATCTGGAGGGGCGATAGTAAGAATGGAGCTAGCTGGGACGAATGGCTCGGCCATGGGATTAGGTCTTTGGGAGGATCCGGAAGGACCTGGTAGGCCAAACATGGCTTTTATATCGATGAAGATTGGCGAACTGTTGCCCAAAATTATCGAGATCAAAAAAGAACGGCTGAAGTAAAATTGGTGTGTGATATCGTTGCCTGATAGAGATTTTTGCGGTAACGGTGCCTTCCGAGAATGCTAAGTCGGAGACTGTCGAGAATATCAGGCAAATTCGGAGTTAATCACGCTCGGTGGGATACAGTTTCAGGCAATTTAAAACTGTCAGAAAGATGAAGGATCCGCGGGTAGCAGTCGCATTGACTCACGTTAATTGGCCCTCTAATTATAACGTTTGTTTGCGTTGGGCAGCCAAAAATGCAACAGCTTGTTCTGCGCCACCGTGTAGCCGTGGCATGGCAATATGTATGCACATATGTTGCTAGATGGTACTCGGATCGAGTCAGCCTTGGCCTTGTCGGAGAATAATCTGGCGAGATAGTCAGTCTATCACCTAGGTCGATTGTACTAACTCTTCTGAAGTCAAAGCGAGCTTGTGAGATCCAGACTTGTCATTCAACTTCGTGTTTGTACATGGCATTGAGGCTGGTCACAAGCATGGTTTGCCCACAACGCCAAAAATACAACAGTCGATAGTGCTTTGTATCCCAGAAGTGAAGACACCTGGTTTGGGGTCGGATGACATATAGATCATATCGTGTAAGGAATGTAGTGTGAAACCTTGAATTAAGTCTACTACTAGAAAGTTGGTACATTATACTACCTAAATCACTTCTTCTCCTATCTGTGTTGTGTTTAATTCTTCCATTAACCCCAGTTTCCGAATATAAACTAGTTCCCAGAAAGTTGTCGGTTCAGTTTGGCATATCCCTAAATAACTCTCGCATCTCATCAATAGCTGAATCCTCTTCTAAATCGCTGTCTAAGGAGCCCACTTTCTTTTTCCCTTTATAACCATACTCGTACGCTAGCTGTATTAAATCCTGTGGGAGCGGTAAATCCATTATGGTTTTCCCACTCTTCGTTTTGATATTTACATTGGCTCCGTTTTCAATAAGAAGTCTGACGACCTTGTATTGATGTTTGAAAGCCGCCCAAAATAATGCTGTCCGATTATCTTCATCGGTTGCATTGATGTCTGCTCCATGCTCAAGAAGATCTCGAATCTGTACCTCCCGTCCCCATTCGGCAACTATACGGAGACCCGTAAGGACCAGACAGGCACCGTCAATGTCTAGTCTTTTTCGAATTGACTCCCCTGTATGGTTCTTAGTGAAAGCAATACAGTCAATGGCTGTCATGTTTTGATGATTCTTCGTAGAGATGTCGACTTCATAATCCAGGAGCAGCTTTATGAATTCAACTCTTTTCATTAAGACGGCAACATGCAGCGGAGTCCACCCGCCGACTCTCGAACAAGCATTTGATTTTGCTCCCAGTTTTAAAAGTAGACTTCCTATTTCGATCTGACCATAAAAAGCTGCTAGATGTAGAGGAGTCCACCCCTTCGTGTCCGCGATATCAATTCTACCACCGAATTTGATAATATATTTCACAATTTCAAGGCTCCCGGCGCTAACACTCTTATAAATTGGCGTACGGCCATCGTTATTCCGTATGTGTGGATTGATACCACGATCCAAGAGAAGTTTTACAGTTGAAAAGTGGCCCTGTGAAGCTGTATGGTGTAAGACCGTATTACCAAGATGGTCGACTGAACGTAGCACACCTGGATCGCGCTGTATAAGGATTTCTGAGACAGCGTCAGAACCGGTCGGAGCTGCCTCATCCAATGATGTCCATCCGCCAACGTCCCTCCAACGAATGTCGGCCCCAAGATCGATAAGCAACTGAGTTGCAGTAAGATGTCCCTCACTCGTAGCCATGGCTAATGGTCGCTTTTCGTCTTCTGGTCTTGTAACATCAATATTTGCGCCATATTCTGCCAAAATCTTTATCACACCAGAGTGCCCATTGAACGCGGCGGCGTGAACAGCTGTATGATGTTCTCCGCCAGTAGCATTGACGTTGGCACCGCCTTCAAGTAGAATCTTGACGCATGTTTCTCGTCCATAAGAAGCAGCACCCTGCAGGGCATAATGGTAATCACCACCGACCAAATTTGGATTCGCGCCATTTCTGAGGAGAACCGATACGATATCAGCATATCCTTTACAGGCCGCTGCCTGTAGCGGGGTTCCAAACCTACCACCAAGGATATTGGGGCTCATCCCTTGCTTAAGAAGCTGTTTCGTAGGCTCTAGAAACCCGGCCTGGGCAGCGAGGTACAGTGCCGGTAATACTGGAATTTTTCTCGAAACATCTGGCTTGGTAACCCACGGAGTGTCTGGGTTAAAGAAACGCAAGTGAGTTTGTCCCTGCATTCTCAAAAAGTCCACACATAATTTGTTCAAGCTGGATATTTCGTCGCTGATCTCACTTTCTTTTTCGGGACTGGGGGATATTTGCGGACCGGTATTCTGCGTCGCTTCTCGGAAGTGAAAAGTCCAGAACTTCGCTGCGTACCAAGCAAGAGGCCGTTGCCTCAGTGACTCGGCGTAGGTGGGTAGTTCTTCTTCAGTCTCAAATTGCTCGAGATACACGATACAAGCTTCGGCGAGAGTTTTGTGGGCAGACTGCTCTGTGATGTGAAAATATGATGCTTTCGAATTGAGGATCTCTTTTGATAGTAAGTAATCTCTGACCGACAAATGTGCTAACCGCAACTCCCGATATTCATCGTGGCCGACCCTCACTGTGTTGATCGAAACCAGGTTACTATATTGGTGGAAATATTGTGCGGAATTTACTTGGAGATATTGGTCTGGGTCGTACCAAGCACGAGGTTTTGCTTCGAAATCTATAGCAAGGACCTCGCTCATCTCGTCCAATCGCATTGGTCTTGCCGAAAAGCATAACCATCTCAATATCTGAAGCAATGGTAATATTCGCGATTCCTCGACGGACAACAGTGTATTTTCATAGGTATCTTCTAGTGTCGCTGGCAACGATTCTAATGCTTTGTCGAGTTCTTTCTGAGTGAAACAATCACGTAGTGCCTGAAGCTGACATGAAACCCAACGAAAACTGGACTTTCAGTTAGCGATAAGCACTTTTCATAGAGATAGTATAGAAAATTTGCATACTTTCCGTTTGCACGATATATGAGTGAATCGGCGATATATTTCCGCTGTCTCGGATTCCATTGATTGAGTGGCTCTTCTTTATTCTCAAGAGTCGTAAGAACGAAAGACTTGACATCATCCTGTGTTTTCCCTTCCATTGATACGGTTATGGCTTTCCATAATCCACTGGGCGGTAACTCTGTACTAAGCTCAGCCCGGCTTGTTATGAGAATCTGCACCTGTGGTAATTCCCACTGACTTAACATCGTGACGATGAGCCTGCAAAATTTCTTCCTTTCTTTGCACTCGTCAAGTGCATCGGCTATTAGGTAGCATGGAGACAGAGGCAGAATGATGCCACGGAGGGTGTCGGCGAGTTCCTTTGTTGTTGGAGGCCGTGAACCGTTTTGACACCGGCTATACAAACTTTTGAGGGAACTCGGTACGACCCCGTCCTCGGTTTGGCATGAAAATTGGTATATTAATGATCTGAGCAGCATTTCATGATATTGTGATATAGAGTGGTTCGTTTGGTCGAAATACAAGTATGCAATTCCAGACGTGGGCTTATCCTTGCACTGGCTGGTCAGATACTTTATCGCAGTGGAACTAACATTGATTTTGTTTACGATTAGACCTAGTTGCTTTGATCCCGAGATAATAAACTTACCATAGTACCGTCTTTCCACGCCCGGCTATTATGTTCATAATGGTCAGCAAATTCATTCTTAAGGGCAGGAAACTTTGTCCCTGCGTCATACTCACCGCTGCCGGATACCCAGAGTATAGAACTTATAGAATTTTGCCAATCTTGAAATTCATTAGTTTCAAAGAACCAGGTCCCCGTGTTTTTTCCTCTTTTGTCGGACGCAGTTCTATGAGTTGCCGAGAAATCAGACGGCTGAAGCCAATATTTGATCCTTTCCAACTCGGAGGGCTCAGGCGTGGAGGACCGATCTGCATTGTCTGTTTTATTACTCCCATCGCTATCCAATTGTTAACACCCCGCTTTGGATATTAATTTATGTGTGCGAGGTAATGAGATCCATACAGTAGGATAGAGTTGAGTACTGATTCAAGCAGCTCGGAAATCTGAGAAACATCCTCGTGTAGTTTTCCTAGGTTACTTTTCTTGAAAGGGTACGATATTCCATCTTCCATAACCACAGCAGTACGTTTCAGTTTCCCTTTTGTTGGTTCTACCCACTGATAGAGCTCTTCGTATATTTCAAGAATCCGTGCTATAAAGTAAATGAGAACAGGTGTATCAGTGATCCGAGGAGGTAAAATACGAGGGCATTAACTTGAGGCATATCTAAAATATTTTGCAAAGCCGAGGTCATGCATACTTTGAATAGTTTTTAGGGTGCTAGAAAAGGATTGCTCGGTCATTCGTTGAATCGTATCGTCCTTAATAACGCTTTCCAAGGTCTTTGGCCACAGGGTTAGCCGTTGCTTTGCCCTTTTCATTGCAATAATATAGTCGTGTTGCGTTGTGCATTGGGGACTTCCGATTAATTTTGGCTTAAAGTTTGGGTTCGAGATGTGCTAGATAGAAGTTCGATATTAATTTACCTTGAGGTTTTTCGTAAGGTTATCCGCATCTTGGTGTAACAGTCGGACGTCATTTTGCGTTCCTTGGTAGTTAGTACAGTAGTTGGCTATTTCTTTGCAGCAATCTAGTCCTAAAGGTATTAGGTCTGTAATGCTTCTTGAAATTCCTAATTCGGGCATCTCGCTTTTTCTCCAACGTCGGTTTGGTGGATTATTTCATTGTTTCATTTGGAGAGGAGGATGAAAAGAAATGTTTCGCAGAAAGCAAGTTCGGGCGCTGATAAAGCACGTATGGATGTTTTGGCCTAATCTGTAGAAAAGCAAGCATTCCGTCTACCCTCGGATGGTCCCGACTTGCCTGGAAGTTTAGTTTCGGTATGATAAAGATATTGACTAAGGCCACCCTCCGTATCCGGATGGTGCGGTCATTAATGCCCAGTGCGCCGATGCAAGGCTTGTGTAATTTCGGCAGGTTGGGTACTATATTACGCATATCCTTTCAAACCCTAATATTTAAGATATTAATATTAAGGTACATCCATCAAAGCGGGACGAGATTGAGATTCTTTATATGAGCGGCTACTATGTTCTGAAGGTGAAAAGAGTCGGAGCAATATGCAGCAGGGCTAGCTCAGCTGCAAAATTCTCCAACTGGTCGCATGGTTACACGGCATACTTTCGAAATTTAATCTAGCTGTACTAATCTGGCGGTTGGCAATCAGGTCTAGCGATTACCATTGACTTGGACCAGATACGAAATATTTGTTTGTGCACGTTTTGTGTGTGTATAAAATGCAACAGGAGAAGTAACTCGCTGCTCATTGCGTCGAAACTACTACAGCCTTCAATTTTAGGTTATTTAGTTCGTTGAAGTCATTCTACTGGTATTTGGATCTACACGCGAGATAGTTATTATATTGGACGTATCCAATATGCGTTACATAAGAGCGTTTACGCGTTAAAATTTCACTTCAGGCTTCAACGTTACGCATGTACATGTTTGAATTTATATGTAGATGTGTCGTTCAACCCTTTCGTACCAGGTATTTTGAAACTGGTTTTCTCTTGCCCATGGGCAAGCCTTTTGACCCTTTTCCCTGTGCTGGTAATACCAATCTACATGTATTGAAATTTGATGCAACCATGTAGTCTAAGTATCTATACCATTTACATACAGCAGATTTTTTTTAACAAAACGAGTATTGGATTCTCCTAAGCTGGAGAACAATATAACGGGATAACCTTTTCCGTCGCGACAGAAAGGCATAATTATATAACCGACTCTGAGAGCAAGAGTTAATTTCGAGAAAACTAACTATCTTTGTGTAAGCTTTCTACGCTGACGAAGGGATCTCGTCCATATAATAGCATTTGTTGACCGACCTTCTATATATTTAGGGATTTTGTTTTTCAGACGTGGAAAGCCCGCTTTCAATGCCGCCCAAAGATCCCAGATCTCCTGGACATGTCAAGCTTTACCTACGGAAAGTTTTAGCGGGGTTAAACATTGTTGCCTTGAAAATCCGGCGGTTGGAGATACCGAGTCTAGGATTCGGTCGAAAATCCCCTACAGATAACGCATTCAGCCGAGGAACTCCACAGTTCACAACTGAAGCTATAGCTTGGGATAAGTCTTTCAATTTTCCAACTTTGTCATGCTCTCAGGCAACCGGTCGTTTTTACATCCTTCATTCGCTGGTTGTTGCGAAGATTCCGTTTGTTATCTGGGGCCTTGAAGCTTTCGCCTGCCATTCCATCCCGACATTTCCTCGCGATCCCCTGGAGATTTTAGTGCCAAGGGAATACCTATCCAAGGCCGCGAACGCCATTGCAAATGACCCGTACGCTTTTTATAGAAGAGTGGCACCTTTCGATCACACTGATGACTATATTTTCCCTCGCGAAGTTTCTACTTTGATAAGAACCAATCTCCGAGAATGCGAATATCTTCAAGCTACTAGGATGACCCTACGGTTTCAACCATGGCAGATACTACTAATCCCGGACGATTTATTCAACTTTGATAGCGGTAGGCGAGGCATTCAATTCTCAGATGAGATTGTAAAACCTCCATCTAGTTTCCAATTAAGAGGCACCGGCCTCGCCCAAATAAGGATACCCGAATACTTCTCAATGTTGAATGCAATCCTCACAACGAGATGGTGTAGATGTCTTGATGAAACCGACGAAAAGATTGAGAGAGAACTCGAGCAACAGGCGAACTGGTTGATAACATGGCGGATTGGACGGGATAAAGCATCAGAGGTATATGGATCTGTAGAAGATATGCCGAACGACTTGAGGAAGATCAGAGAAGGTTTATATAGGTGGAACCAAGACTTTTTTGATGCACGGTATTTATGTTTGAATTCTGTGCGAGGAGGGCCAAAAGTTGACATGCCTCGGCAAATTCCTGAGCGCAAGTCCTCCAGTGATGATAGCGAACAACTGATGCATACCTGATGAATTTCTGTCCGATGGGTTTGATAATAGGTAAGAAGAAAATTTATATACTGAAAAAACCGACGATCTGCAGAATGGGATTTTCATAGGTTTAAAGTTTTAATGTAGCTGTGAGGAGAAACGTAGATAATATGTAGACATGATATCGGCGTGGTTGCGAGTTGGCTGAACCGAAGAACTGGCTCGAAACTGGGGAGGTTTTTGCTAATGTTCGATGAGAAAGGACTTTCAAACCATGCACTTTAGGAATCTTTAGCTTTAGCGTGCGGGAAGACAGCGTCAAGGAGAGCAGGGATGCGTCCAGGCGCCGATTTTCTTATCGCCTTTATCCATTTCGAATCAGGACCATCGTCATAGCTCTCGAAACTTGATCTGTCGAGGTACTGAAACGCTGGGGGTTCTTCTACCGTAATTTTGCCAGATAATTGCCCTACTTTCATAACAGAATCTTTGAATTTGTTCCTTGAATAGTTCTGGGTTAAATGATTGGAATTAGTATTGCTATCGTCTATGATATAATGGTTCGACGAATTAGATGTAGCTGCTGAGCCCCTCAGGCTGATGGCGGTAGATTTTGAATATGAAGATAGTAATTTTGGCTGATCGGAGGCTAGGGTTTCAGATAGCACTTGCTCTTCTATCTTTTTCAGAGCATCCATACGCTGGATCCAGCCGTCGTTATCTCCAACGGGAATACGCAGATTCTGGCGGATCGCAGGTCTCATCCTTGGGTAAATTGATTGTATTTCGGAAGCTTTGCTGAACATGAGGATAATAGTCGATTTTCGGGGCCCGTGAAGGTGTTCGTCTGTAATAATGGCCATAGGAGTGATATAGTCGTGGTTTAGAGCCTTGATGAAGGGGCTAGCCCCGGCAGCGAGGAGTAGCTTTAAAGAACGATATGCCCTCTCTGAAACCTCTTCAGAAATATTTGGTACCACCAATGCCGTACATACTCTGTAAAGAGATGGTTGTAGGAAGTCCGTGTAGAAGAGACTGAATTCGAGTGAGTACTTGGAAGTTTGATAGAAGTCTTTTTCGAAAAGGGCCTCGAGAAGATCAGGTACCAATACAGAGAGAGCAACTGTAGAGATAGGACTAGGTGGCAGATTGGATGTAATTCTGGGTAGGATATCAGAACTGAAGGTTGCACTTCTTAAAATTCTCGCAAAAGCTGTGCCAGCTAGCGTAATTGCCGCCATAACTAGAGAATCGGAGCGATCGTCTTTGAGAGGCATCTCATTAATACGCGTTTCAGGAGTATCCCCGGACTCGACGTGTGATAATGTTGCTGAAAACCTGGCGATGGCAACCAACATGGCCCCAAGAACGGTGGTCTCAATTGGGGGTGTGGAATATGATAATGGTGCAGGGGCTCGCTCGACTGCGTAAGGAGACACTAACAAAGCGCTTGGGTCTCCTAAATCGTCTATTGAGATAGCAAGCTCTTGGACGAACGGGATTATCAATTCAAGTTGTTCTACGAACATGTGATCGATACAATGTTCGGTTATTTGAATTGATGCAGTGAGATTCGACGAAGGGAAATTTTTCGGAGACTTTATTAGTGCTATAGACGGAGTTTGCTGGATGATGCGTATTATATCTGAGAATACCCATGCTCCTGGCAAAGGGTTTGATGTTTTCGTAAATATCAAAGGATACCCAGAAGGGCGGTTATCCGATTTAGAGACTCCGTAATTACGAAGCATGAAAGTGGCCATCTTGATTAGGTTTTGTGTTCTATCCTTAGAGTCATGTGGATATCCAAGCCCTTGGTTATGTTTTGATACCAATTTCCTGTCTGTGATTGAAGAAAGAGATATGGAAAAGTTTTGCCAGAAGAATTCGCAGGTGGTAGTGGGTAAATACTTCCTGTCGTTGTATTTGGTCTTCATAAGAAACTCAAACATTAACAAGTCAGAAAGAGTATTTCCAGAGATTAAAGCGGTGTGGATGATGGCTATTTCTTCGAAATCAAGCCATTCAGGTGGGCGAGTATCGATGTCCCGGTAGCTCGGGATTCTATAAAATTCTGCTAAAAGCCGGGGAACGGCTGCCGGATAAGGGCCAAGCCGAGAAAGTAACTCTAGTTCCTTGTAGCGTACCGGTCTTTGGTGGCACATTTTTTTGAACTCCTTTTCGAATTGAATGGCCTGGTCGAAAGTGTTAAGAAGCTTCCAAGCAAAGTCGGCGCTTTCAAGTTCGACTGCAAGACGGAAAGCCTGAACAACACACTCTGATATCTCTGGTTTTGTTGTATAATCTTTCGGGAGGGCTAAAAATACGATTTCTAAAAGAGGTAGGTGGCGGTTCTCCAGTGTAATTTGAAGTCCTTTCAACAGACTTGCATTGCTACTGGTTGCGCCTCCAATCCAATTAGTTAGGGCAGGCTCAAAGTGGGTATATATATCGTGTCTTGACGCCGTGCAAACGAGCACAAAAAGTTTTGCTAGTTTAAATTTCTGGTGCGGCTCCAGTATCGTTTCGACCATACGCCAGTCCGGTGCATGAAACGATGCCAGCCAGGCTCTTTCTACAAAAATACTTATCATGTCGATGTCGTTATTATCGATCGCATAATCGAACGCTGTATTCCCCAGTTTATCTCTGAGCATCAACAGCGAAGCGACAGCTGGACGATGGAGGAGGTAGACCGCAACATCAGAGCTTCTGTTCATTGCTGCGATGTGTAGTAAT
Source organism: Orbilia quercus (assembly GCA_036971405.1). Lineage (NCBI taxonomy): Eukaryota > Fungi > Ascomycota > Orbiliomycetes > Orbiliales > Orbiliaceae > Orbilia > Orbilia quercus. The sequence goes on from JAJTUE010000013.1 coordinate 344,729, forward strand.
GTCTGAGAAGTTGTAGGATTGATCTGACGAAAGAATTCGGCCGTAGTGCCATGTGCTACGGCCAAAAGCGATAGCGTCCGCTTTGATGGTTGGGCAGCCGCAATTTGGCCCATAGTTGTGCCGTCTGGAAGCTCCAGATCGCGGTAGTGGCGTTTCGCATCTTCCTCTGCTTTTTCAAAAATCAACGACACAAGGACGTCATGGTCATTTTCGACCGCCCAGACAAAGGCATCAGTAAACGAGTAGGGTCCGACGGAATATCTTTTACCCCAAGGCCGAATATCAAAGAGCAGATCCCTTTCAAAGCAGAGCCTTATGAGATGTTGGTATTGTCGACCAGTTGTAAGAGACTCTGAGATGTTGAGAGCGCGACAATGATGGATCCAGAATGCACTTACATACTCGAGGAGCTTGTATTGCCGGAGGAGAGTTTCCGGAGGAGGCTTCGGCCGATATATGTACCTTGCGAAGTCAACCTTGCGTACAGGCGTGGAAGCAAGACCATCAAAAAATCCGTTCATCAAACTAAAACCCCTAAAAACGGACTGAATGCATTTCCCCATATTGGTATCCGTCAGACTGGGTAGTGATAGTGTTGATGTATACTGTTGGATGAGTTCCATGTTGGTATTGACATTGTCAACAGCAGACTTTTGATATGCCACGAGGGCAGTTTCGAAATCGGAAAAACAAAGATAGGTGACACATAAGTCGGCGATGAAATTTTCTGAATTGCAGATGGAATGCGTGAGCTTGACTACTCTATTATCCCATGTCCCCGGGTCATCCGAGGCTGATAATTCTTGGATGTATTGCTTCAGCGTGAAGTGGAAAAACGTCACCGTCTCGTCCATTTCATTATATTCCAGTAGATTCCCGCATCTTTTGATAATCTTCCACCTGTCGTCTCCGGTTGCTATTTTAGTCGGCTGGAGATGCCTGTCTCCCGTGTCGATAGCAATTGCTTCCATTAACTCGTTGATTTTCATGGGCCGTTTCGCATGGTATACCCAATTATATATTCTCTTCGACCTTATCCATGTGCGGGGGCTATTGGAATCTATAAAGATTCGTTTCAGGCCTCGTTCGTAAGTCTCGTATAATCCTGTTGGGAGATGGTCAAGTGTATCTTCGACATCTGCGTCTGTAGCACAGTCGCAGATATCCTATGATGTGAGCGGCGGTTAGACTATATCTTTATTGTCTTGAAACGCTGCACACTGGGTATACTGTTATACCTTTAGCTGCAGAGATACCCAAAGAAACCTAAATATATAAAAATAAATTAGCATAGCAAGAATACGGAACACACAGAGGAAGACCGGGATTATATACATTCCATCAGATTTCACCGTGAGCTTTTCAGCTACTTTTGCGTAAAGCTTCTGGTTGTTAAATTTGAGAGTTCCTTTTGCTTTCAACGAATCTACTTGTTCAACAATGTATTTAGTTAAGTCCGAGACTGGTTGAGAGACCGCCAACGAGATACTAGGATATCTCTGAAGTTTGTCTTTAATCTCAATATCCTTGCGACTGGAAACGTAAACTGCGATTTTTGTATCCGAAAAACTAGATGCGCGATCGATCCATCTGAAGATCTCGGATTTTGAGTGAGTATTACACTCATCAATACCATCGATAATAAGACAGAGCTGTTTGAATAATCGCGCGAATTTGAAGAAGATATATATTGCTTCTTCAAACTCCATTGGTCTATTGCTCTGAAGTATCATTTCCAGTTCTTCTAAGAGGCTCTCTGGAGTGTCAGACTGTCCTAAGTGGAGTAACATCTGCTTGATATAGCTTTGAAGAACCGTCGTAGCAAGCAGCGAATCCTCTTGTTTGAAGTCACACAGGTAGGACAAAAGAATTGACTTTTCTAATTTTTTTACGACTCCTAACTGGTTCTCACACACCCAGCCACTATCATCGAAAAAAATTAAGTTTTTTAGAAACCTATAGCCTATACTCGGGAATGGGACAGTTCGTTATCTTCATACCTGAGGATTGTTTTCCCGGAGCCAGCTATGTAGATTCACTTCCGGTTAATAAGTTATAATTGGTATAATACGGGATGGTTCATTTTGCACAAACCTTTGCCGTGCACCCAAAGCACACCCGCACTCGTACATTTACTCCAGTTCACGTATTCCTCACACCCGAGTATCCAGTCGCAGGTGCCTTGATGTCGCGAATTCTGAGATTTCCGCAATTTTCCATCGTAATTATAAGGGCATAATCTTGACGTAATAAGATCCCATCGTTTCTCTAATATAGCAGGAAGTTAAAGGTCTGTCGCCAAAAAGCAACCACGATTTTGATTGCCTACTTTTCCGTCGTTGTTCTTCTTGGAGTTTTTCTTGTAGAACAGTATTTCGGTTCGATTTTTGAATTCTACGTTCGCTTGCTTGTGCGTCTCGTTCTTTCGCGGCTTCTATCATATGTGAAAGGCCTGCTTCTTTCTCAACATTCGCTTTGTGCCTTCTAAAGCGCTCCATAACATCTCCGAATTGCTTTTCAAATGGCTTCCAGAGTAGTTTCATTCCAACGCGGGCACTCGATGAAAAGAATTTAGACTCTTCTGTGTATTTGTTAATGTATCAGCACTCCATTCGTGTTTTATGTTGAGGCTTGGATATAACCATGATGACTTTTTGCATCCCTTCCCTTCAAGAAGATTTGCTTCACAACCGTGCAAAACTCTAGAATATCGATATAAACAAGAGAAAGCGTATGCAGAAGATAGGCTTCGTTGGGAAACAACTTTGCGTAAAAGCTGAATCGGGGAAGAACATCACCAATACGCTCAAACATGTCCAAAAGTTTATCATGGTATTTGCCAAATGCCTCTGCAAGCTTCAGTAAACCAAGAGGGACGTTAGACTCCTTCGGTAAAATGTAATGTTCCTAATTTGGAAACCTACCGTAAGGACTACTTTCAGGCCTCCCCACAGAGGACAGAGGATCCCGGACTGGGTATTCGAAATGACGTCCAAAGCGGCGCCATATTGCCCGATCGTGTCGATTATTAACATTAATTTCGTCGACATATACCATGCTTTGCTCTCTTCCTTCGCCTTTTTTTGAGCCGCGCTAGCGGCATAGATCACCTGTTCGACCTTCACATTGTGAAATTGCGCTTTTTCCTCGTCGGTCAAACCCTCTGCGAAACGTTCCCTGGCAACCTCCCAAGGATCCCGAAATGTCCTAGAGCCCCGCACATTAGCTTTACTTCCAACAGCATATAGTTTCGCTTCCTGGATATGTGACTGACCCATTCATCATCTACTCATAAAGCCTATTCGAAGGGTGTTACCGTAAAGTTATGTGAAGTTTTAAGATGGAAGCTTGCGACGGCGGAGAGCGACACTGCGTCGCCAGAAGTTTGATCCTTCCAGGTCACAGCCGCAGTATTGAGAAGGGTTGTCCCCGAATATGCTGATTGGCCCCGCTTGAAATGGATGCCGCCAGGTACTTGTGTGAGGTACATGTTGGTCCCGAGGATAGGATGCAACAGGGACGCCGTCTGCAAGTTATGTACAGAATATCTTCTAGCAAAAACCTCCAGCCCCGGAGTCCGAGTTTGATGTGGTTTTGCTGAACTTGCGCCGACATTTTAGCTTATTTTTTTGGTATTCTCGAGGCCAGCGCAATTTTGTTACACCATTAATTCTAGACTTGTTGCGTTAACTCAGATATGATGTTAAACCAATGGCGAGTTTTTATTGCGTCTCAGGGGTTTTTTTTTATTCTTTCCATTTTTTGTTTTGTTATCTACTTAGTAGTTGTGATGAGACGCGTCGCTCATAGAACCCTTACACCATTTTTTCAGCTAACTTAAGATCCTTCGCCTCATGCTTCACAAGCGCGCGTCGGTATACCAGCCCTGCGAGTCTATACCACCACTTCCCAAACCAAAACCCGTCGTCTACTAGCCATTCAAATTCTCCCAAGTTGTTATGCGCATCTCCGACTGTAAACAACGAAGTAGACATCCGTCGGTTGATATACTTGCAGTGCGTCAACGCAAAAAATGCGTAAAACACGCCCAGGAGTAGTGAGCAATTGAATGCTGTTCGAAGAGTTTGTGACCCTTTCCACTTCCTATGAATTATTTTTGAAAGGAGCCCCGACACTGCGGCTACAACCATTGTAGTAAACGCGATCGCCAAGGACACAATTATGAATGAGGACAGCCGGGGAATTTTATCATCCGCCTGCCATTCTCTGATATTCATGCCAAATAACGAAGTTGCAAATGTTAAAGGCACGAATACAAACGCTAACCTCGTTAGCTTGTTCACGCTCTCGCTTTGAATTATAGACTGTTTGGCTTCGTTTATTGATTCCGTAGCTGCTTCTCTGTTAAGAGCGTCCGTCACGGATTGTTGGACAAGCGCAGCTTTGTCTCTAAGAAAATCCAGATCTTGAAATGCGCAGTCCAGTTTCTCTTGGACGTTCATGGAAGTCCCGTTAGTAAAATCTAGCCAGGGAGACCGCATATGAGCTTTCAAGGATGTGGTCGTGGTAAATATCTCCTGCTGAAACCCCTCGCTTGTGATATACGCATTGTATGGGTCTCGCTCAGAGAGATTGTGCGGCAGCCTTCGCTCGTATAACTTTTCTTCCGCCCAAGTGAGCAACATCGACGTTTCGAGCGCGCATAGGTGAAGTAGAGGGAGGATAAGATATATCGGGTGCTGACAACATAGATGAACGTCTTGAACTTGAAATTCCGAAAGCCTTCGTAAATATCTGTAGGTCAAGTTCATCCGGGACGGTACAGCGAGGGAGACGGAAGAAAAATGAGGCTTTCGAATTGTCGGGCGTTCGAAATCGCGTAGCGCAGCTTCGAGATTCTCGGATGGTGAGTCCATAAGTACCAGAACTAGATTCTAAGATTAGAGAATGTTTAAATTTTATCTCGCTTTAGCTTGCATGGTAACAACCTGTATTTGTTACGACCCTGGAATCTTCAGGGCTCAATAAAACTGCTGTGCTCTTTCCTCCACCAAAATGGATCTCAATTGGCGACTTTGCTGCCTCTGATGGTAGATACGGGGTCGCGAAATACGTCGACGGTTTCGGGAAGAGGGTTCCCATATGCTCGATGAATATCCTTGGGTCGATGTCCATTTCATAGCCGATGGTTTTTAGAATTTCCCGTTCAATTCCCTTCTCATGCGAGACTACTACGAGACGCAATTCGATAACCTCATCCAACTCGTCCAGCATCATCTGCACTTCGTCGGCATCATTGCAAACCCCGTGGATTATCGGCTGCAGAACGCTTTCATTTGAAGAAACAAAGTCGACAATATATACCATTGTCTTGTGTTCTTCAGACTCGGGTTGTTGCTCCAAATAGCATTTTAGTGCATCAACATCCGGGTGGTGATGCACAATCTGGCAGATGTAGTCATAATAATCCGCGTAGAGGACCTCGGAAGCCTGCGTTTCGGGTAAACTAAGCTCAGATAACGACCGTAGGGCGGGCGTAAATGTAAAATCCAGGGTCAGAGATTCTATGCTCCCGCCGCCGTTCCCAGAACTACAGATATCGCTGTGAATATCCGCGTCGGTCATGCTGGCGGTCCGGCGGAGGCACGGTCCCAGCCAGGATGCCAAGACGTCTTTCCTCCTACCAATTCCCTCGATATATTATGAAAAAGATGTCGTGTTGTACAGGTTTGGACGTGGTCGTAGGCTGTTAGAACCTTTCAATTGCATGCACTGTCGATTGTTCAGGCTGCATAACATTTCGAATGCTTTTTTATCGTATTGTCGAAATTCAAATGCTCATAGCTCTTGTAGATCTGGGTTGTTTCCTTTGCACAGCCATACATGCAATGCTTTGCTCGCGCGCCCGGGCTGTGCTCGCTTGCAGCTGTGAAAGGCATCTCCAAAGGCGGCGGTTTGACTTGCCAATTCTAGCAGCGAGCAGGGTTAGATTCGTGATAGCTTCCTATTGGTTTATCCTGAGATTATGTCAGCCAGTTGATAGATTAAATACTCCTCCATCTTTATATTCACTTCGAGGCTACGCATGCGGTGTATTTATATCGACCGAGACGCAAAAAGTTAAGGCTTCAAATTAAGGGTTATTTAATTTTGTTTTCACGATTACCAGCTGATAATTACGTGACTTCGATATCCCTATAAAAACATTAAATCGTGCCTGGATCAATCGGGTTTGTACTTGATAATGAGGATTGTAGCTATATATTTATAGATAATTGATCAAGTGCATGCGCATGCAGTGGCCAAAGTTCTGCTATATTCTCATTGAGTCCGAAAGGAACCCTTTATAGATAACCACATCTTCGGCTCCGGAGAGAATTCTGACCGTTGTAGTTTGGCTGCTGGGGTTATCGGTTGTAGGTGCGGCGGGCGTGGCTGCTTGTTGTTGGCTGAGTTTTAGTGCCTGCCCAGCATACACCATTCCTCCTATCATCGTTACAAGGCCCAAGATACCGATACAAATCCCGCAAGTGTAGGTGCATTTTCTGCTCGCCATCTCCACGGCTCGGAAACAATTAGTGTCTATAGGCGTTTGGTCAGTCGACTGGATATAATAAATCAGGAAGTGTCATGTATTTATAAATACCTGGCAGCGGCAGCCCCGTCCTTGCTTCATCCGTCAACTTTTCCACCTTCTTCTGACTCTTGTCTAGCTCCTCTTTTAATACACTGTTTTCCGACTGTAGCTTCTCGACTTGGCCTCTCAGGGCCTCATTTTCAGCTTCCAGACGTCCAACTTCACTGTCTCCGGTTGGCGCCACCTTTGACTTGCCAATGCCCTTGAACGCCGCTGCCACTTGTTTAAAGATACTACCCCTCGTCCTCGGGACCACTTTGGGATTACCTGCTTCGGGCTCTACGGGATCTTTCTTTTCAGGACTCTTCTCCTCTTCATTAATCGCATCTGCCTTGATAAGGCCCTCAGTCTGGGAATCCTCGACATTTAATTTTAGTTTCGGCTCAAGCTCAATCACCGTCGTATTTGCTTTCGCTGTCGTATTTGCTTTCCCAGTATTAAGTTGCGTAATATTGCGTTGACTTGCCAGGTTCGCGTTTGTGTTGACGCCAAATATGTGGTTCATCATTGTGCCTGACGGATCAACTCTGTTCACAGGGTCGTTGCCAACATATGCGTACAAGTTCGGGCCATCAACGTCATTCAGTGGATCAGGAGATATCCAGCGTCCAATCCACGGTGCATAATATCTCGCTTGGCAGAAGTAAAAGCCTGTTTCTTTATCTCTCTCGTAGAAACAAAACCTGTACATCCGCGGAGCCGAGACGGATCTGGCACAAGCTTGGTAGGTCGTTGTGCCGAAAGAAGAGTATTCTTCATAACTGATAACCTGGCCGTCTTCATCGAGTTCAAGGTTGTTGCCTATCTTAAAGCGTGAGATGTGCGTGCTCGAGCCCTTGGATACAATTTCAGATATGAAAATAATGTCCTTATTGGCATCAGCCGCTACTGAGGACGTCGTACTACGGCGTTGAATCGATACACCGTCGCCGGAAAACTTCGTGGAAATCTCGGTGTTGAAGAGTATTATCGTGTCTTTGCGCTTGACTCCATCTGCTTGGGAGGTAGCCATGCGCTCTGTTACTTTTCTTACACGATTTCCATGGCAGTTATACACATACCAAGTAGTTTCTGGTTTAAGCCCGGCCTTCCTTACCACCTGAGAAGATGTGGATCTCATCTTCTCGAAGTAGTCCCATGTAATCTTGTTAAATCCAGGCATAGTTGTAATGCACCCACGACTGCTGCTTTGGTCATAACTATATTCCTCTCTGGTATCTCCTATCGCGGTTCCTAATAGTCTGTTGCCGATCGGGCAGAATACTTTCGATGGTGGCTTTTCTATCTCCGGATAGGAATACTTTCTTGTCCATTTGTGGATATTTGGGTCATTAACAGGCTCGTGACTGACTTCCAATATGTTACTGGCATCGTCGTAAATATACTTTTCAATGTACTGGCAAAGCTGCCGCTCGTCTGACACGGAGTTACCGTATGGCTTGTACTTTCCCTGCTGGTGAGGGCGAAAAAAGCGACCGCCGCCGTTCCGAACATCAATTTGTTCTCTGCCAGAGCACTCGACGAGCTGCCCGCGAGCGTCGTAGGTGTATTCCTTCGCTGGCTCAATTTTTGTTTGACGGAAGAATACGTAGTCCTGCGCGCCATCAAGAGAATACATGATCTTTTGCATGCAGTCGTACCAATATATTTTGTCCTCGATCTTCTTGCCGCTAGTATCTTGAGTAGTCTGGCGGGTTCGAACCGAAGAAGCAGGATCATACTCAAACTGCGATACCACTCCGTTTCCAGAAGAGAACCCCAGAACCTGGCCTTCAGCGTTGTAGGTCGCTCTTTGTAGCAATATCCTCCAGTCTTCACCATCAGATTCACATCGACGTGTGGAGGTGACGAGATTATCAACACCATATTCTCGTACAGTGATAGCCCCAGTGATACTAATCTCCTTCTCCATTCTATTGAGTGCATCAAACGAACACTGATACCGGAAGGCTGACTCTAGCGGAATAATTGGCGTGGAACGCCAGTCAATTGGGTCGCGGTAGTTTTGAGCCAACTGTACTTCAGTGTCCACAGAGTTTCCCTTGAAATCGTAGGCTTTGAACCTCGAGATACCCGATTGATCCTTGATATATGCGAGTTTGGCTCGTAGATTATTCTCCGTCGCATTCGACTCCGTCTCTCCATAGCCTTTCTCACACCAAAGTAACTCGGGGTTCAGGCTTTCTCCAATCCACATTTGGACATCTCGTCGAAGTTTATCATAAGACTGGCGATACCGCACATCGTTCTCGTTCCACGAAAGTAATGGCTTGTTATCAACGCTGTAAAACTTCCATTTGATACCTTGGTCCATATGTGCACCATATATGATACGACCCAGTAGATCGTATTTGAAGACGCCAACAATTCTCTCGTAGCAGTCAAAGCTCGTAGACTTGCTCCCCGCAATGTCAAAGGTGGCTCTCTCCGTTACTCCCTTCTCGCCAAGACAGATTGTTGACTGTATCGTACGACCAGATGGATCCATATAGTTCACTATTGGAGTACATGCGTAAACCTCGGATTTCTTAGCTGAGTTTCTTTCTTTAGGGTCTTCGGATGCTATTCGGGATGCTGCCCAGGTCGGCTGATATGAATTCGTGGGAAGTCGACGTATATAATTGCCGACATCATTATCAACGGAGGGATTCGTTATCAGAACTGTGTCTCCAACGTCCCATACAACTGTCTCCCAAGGAGAATATTGTGTTTTAGTCCAAGTGTGACTGGGGTTAATCTTCGCTACTGACCGCCCAGTAGCATCGTACAAGAGGTGAGTAGCCATGTGGTCGTTTGTAAGTTCTCGTGTAAATTCATTCTTCTTCTTGAAGAAAGGTTTGACCGAGCGGACTTGTAGCCCTGCGGCGTTTACAAGTTGCCACCCCTCAATGATCCATTCCAAATTGTTTAGAGATGTATCTGAGCGTAGGGGCTCTGATAATCGGGCAATCTGCATGGGCCGACACTCAGAATCGAGATAGGTAAGTCTAATGTGCAGACCAGGTGTTTCTGTGTCAGAAGAATGTCTGTCGCGTTCGACCCCGATCCTAACATTTGGCTTTAATTTTGATGGAGTGTTCTCTCCAGAGAGTTGATATGAATCATTAAACTCGCTGAGGAGATGAAAGGCGACACTGCTTGCGTTTCCGATCAGACCCTTCGCGATTTCGTAACTTGGAGAGTGTAACATCGTGGCTAACGTTTCAGCTGGCGGAGTGCCTGCGAAATTCTCAAGCGAGTCGCCCTCTCGTTGATCTTTCTTACCCGTGTGAGCTGTAGCTATAATCTCTCCCACCGGATCAATCGCAAAAGACTGCCCGTTTTCGTTGGCATCAGTCATCTGAATGACGCATATTTTTTCATAATTATTTTCGAGAATTGTTCTATTTCCTACCGCGTCGGTAGTGGAAATAGGTAAAAGGTGGAAACCATCGAGAGTCGTGCTAGTCAAGTTGTCAAATGCGTCGATTTGAAACGGTGTAATGTAGAATGACTTCTGGGCAAGGTGAAGGCGTCTTGAGGGGGTATCATTTTCTTCGAAGCAATTCCGATTGGATGCTTTCCAAAGGCTGCCATCACCCTCCAAATCTACATAACCACTCTCTTTCCATATGTCAACACCGAATTTATTTTGCAAACCCTGTAGATCTAAACCGTATGCTCTTTTGACATCTTCTTTCTCCATGACCCTTTCGTAAACTTGGTCGGGAAAGGAAAAAGCTTCCAAAGTTTTGGTTTTGCCTTCCAACCGTTTCGTAAGATCACCGCTAAGATAGAACATACGTTGCTCTGAGAGCAAGTATTTACATCTTTTGGTTTCTTCTGGGCGATAATCTTCCGTGTTAGTATGCGTTCAATTGAAAACAAGTAGTCAGGGGCGGCACTCAATATTCTTTTACTGACCTGGCGGCGTAATGGTACTTTGGTCTGGAAAACTAAACTTGCTCTTATTTTCCGCAGTCCGGAAGAAAGAAAAGTCATCCTCTCGCATCAGTGAACGTGGGTTACTTTTCATTCTTTCATCTACTCCGAACCCTGTGACTCTATAATTTCGCTCTGCGCAGGTAGAGGGCAACATGAAACTTTGGTCCTCATTTACTACGTTTGTGTACTCCATTACTTTATACACAACCTGCGTTTCTGCCTGCAGTGCCTGTGTCTCATCGGTGGCCCACTCTTCTTTGGCGCCTTGTTCCCTACCATAGCGAATAACAGCAGATTGTGCTACTTGGCCATGTTTGTTGAATTCGAGCGTGATCTCTCTTTCCACTCTAGAAGTTCCCTTTTGACGGTCCATTTGCAGTTGCAAAGTGTCAACTGGCAAAGCCCTATAAATTCCAAAATGTGGAAATGAAGCTATAGCAATGCGCTCAATTTTGAAAGTAAAGTTCTCGATGCTGTAAGGTATATTTGATGTTTCGGTGTCGTCAGCTGCGTAAACTTCTGTGCGCAATCTGCTACACTTCAAGGCTCGATGTATATCATAGAGCTCGGATGCTTGGACGTCATCTGGGTATTCGCATACTTGATGAGGGGTTGGAAAGTTTCCAGGAAAGGATGGTATCTGGTAATCGCGCGAACCAGTATGAAACCATATTTTGGTATGCTTTGGAACAGAGGAGAATTTCTGGGAGCTGCTGGCGTCAAAAATCTCGTGATCCCACTGTTCTACCATACCAAACCCTCGGAACTCTCGCTCGATTCCGTCATAGAAGCCATCGTGATATTCGTATGTAACCTTAGAGATGGTATCCGCGACCAGATCTTTAGTTGTAATTCGATCTACACAGTGAACGGGGAAAGGAATTTTGTGTTTCCAGGGTGAACCTCGCTGTTCGTCCTTCAGGTAGTAGTAATTTGAGGTCCTGTAACGGATATTCGTAATAGATCCCATGCCATTTGTGAAGCTGGTAAGCAAATGCGGCTTCCTGCCACCGGAAAAATCAAGATAATAAAGGGATATATCCCCACCAGAAGTTGCTTCTGATGTCGCAAAACAAAGACAGGCAGTACCTTTTCCTAAAATGTCGGCAACAAAGATACTGTCTCCTTGTCTGGACTGTGGAAATGATGGGATGAAAATTCCATCGGACCAACTGTCCCCTGTCTGGTTCAGGAACAAAAAGAGGCCTCCCTCAGGCAGGGCATATACCATATCAACGGTTCCGGTGCCGTCTATATCCAAGAGGTATGCTCGTTCTATCTCGAATGATGTACGACGTAGGATGTCGGGGGCATTTTGCATTTGAACTTCCCGTCCGAATCTGCCGTATCCCAAGTTCGGCCAATAGCGAATAGTTCCGCCGGCAACTTCAACAATGTCGAGCATGCCATCACCGGACATATCTGCCAGAAATACGGCACCGGATTCATCGCTTTTTAGCAATCTCGGTACCTGCGGTCCACTAGATCTCTGTTCTTTTCCAAATCCAGTTTTAGCAAGAGATTCGCACCAGACAATTTCGTTGGAATCGGCGTCAACCGTCATGATATCACTGAGGCCATTTCCGGTGAGATCAATCCTTTTGATGGTATTATCTGATAGGTTGATTGGAGGAACGCTATCGAAAGCAGTGAAGTTTGACCAATCGTTACGATTAGACAAGTGTTCATAAAAGCCTTCCGGTTCTCCTTTCTCGTTGCAGCAAATGACGTTTAGTTTTCCATTGCGGTCAAGATCTTCAAAGAAATAGCCATTCCTTGACAGATAGCCTGGTATATGATGGATACCCGATGCATCAGACATTTCTGGCACGTCTGTATCTGCATCTAAATCGTCGGCACCGATATGATCCGCCTTCAATGCGTTAAAATTCCGCTGGAAGCTCCAAGTTCCATTTTCGTCATGAGACAACATTCCTGTGGAGCCTTCTCCATAGAGATCGAGCCAATCAAACTTTTCCCCCTTTACTGAAGACTGTTGTCCGGGAATTCTTGGTATATTGGCTGCATTGAACTTTAGAAGTTGCACCTTGTCGAAGTCAGGCATTTGGCTGTAGTTTAATTCGCAAGGCGGGAGTTTCTTTTGACTTTTCCCTCCGTCTGCGTATCCAACATACTGGAAACTCTTTAAAAAGCTTCCCGTGGGTGAGGAATCATATTTCAGTATGGTCGCCCCGACTAAGCAGTCTGCAATACCAAGTTTTTCCGGTATATGATGGAACATGAGAATTCTTTGACATAGATGCAACTGTTTGATTTCAAATCCACTTCTATAGGAGGATGGCGTATCCTGCCGATTAATCCAAGTAGAAACCTCAAGCGTTGACGGATTTTCAAGACTGTGCTCTCCGTAATCAAGCACTATCTCGAACAGCCAGTCGTTTTGTGGCAAAGGCACAACTTTTGACCAATCTTTAAGATCTCGATTTGGCGTTCGGTTCCCATACTTGATATTCTTCAGATAACGGTTTGCCATCTGACCATTTGTGGTCTTTAAGCTATCTACCTTGTATGTGTATTCAATTGCATTCCCCCTAGAATCATATCTTTTGCACTGCAACCAAGAATATATCTTTTTGATGCCCTGACGGGGTTCTTCGAATACGCGAGAGTTATCGGTGAGACCAAAGATAGTGGTTACATTGGTCCCATCGATGACTCGCCAATGAATATCGTTGCTATCAGTCTTATTTATCCAGCACTCGATTCGCAGATTTTCAACTTCAACGCGGGGGCGATAGGTACGAATCCAAAACGCCTGGCCAGCGTCATGCTTTTCCTGAAGCGGTTTATCCGGTTGAGCAGTGTCAGACGGAACAAGATCCTCTGCACCTGATAACACAAAGATATCTGATTCGTTATACCTTGGAACTCGATCGGATGTCTTTCGTGCGATGGTGGTTTCTCCAATTTGCCATCCGAATCCAAATATCCCGTTTCCAGAGCCAGAATCATAAGAGAGATTCAATTGTAAAGGGAAACTGGGCCGGCCGGGAGTTACCTGGATCGGAAGCTGCAGATTCATAGTCCCATTTGCAGGATTGACTTTGAAATCGGGGCTTATGAATCGATGACTACCACCTCCATTACCGTGCGATGGAATTGAAGACGAAGGCGATACTAAATTCTGACTCTGGCCATCTCCTTGAGAATCCTTATTTGATGCATTACTATAGCTGCTGCCAAATCCCGGACTTTTGTCATCCGTTCCTCTAGCAGGCTGGTTCTCGGCCCCGATAAATTGGCTTTCGAGTTTTTTAGGATTTTTGCTCATATTCGAGTTGTACAATTGCAGAAGTTGTCAAATCAGCTGATCAGAAAAGATATATCTTTTAGATTATGCTGGAAGTTAAGAGAAGAAGGTAAATTAAATTGAAATTTGAGTCTTGACAACTAGATATCAAAAAGCTTGAAGCTTTTTCGTTAAAAGTACGAAGCTCAATATACAGAAGCCTTGCAAATCTTGTTTTTAATTTCACGAAGGTGAAATACTATGGATACTATACACAGGGTAAATTCTACACTAGGCGCGATATTCTCTACAGCCATTTGAAGGACTTTGGTCTCAAGGTTGATACTCGCACCCCAGCGACTTCCGTTTTGCAAAGTATTGGAAAACCGACACTGGTGGGTGCAGAGTGGGCGCAAAGTGGGGCCATAAAAATCAGTCCGGATATCGCAAGACTCTATATTGCACAAACTATAGAATAGTTATCGGCGTGTTTCGGGAGCCGATATCGGTAATCCGAATGGAGATGTGGGAAACGCCCAATTTGCGTTTATTCAGCGAGAAATGCAACAGTTTAGTATATGGCTGTAAAAGGTACATTGAGAGATGTACCGTAACTTGTATCTCGTTTTCAAGGGGTGCCAACTATGGCGCCATGTCTTTCCTGTCCCTCAATACACACAAAAATGTATATTCTGATAAATTCATTGTTACATCCCACTCTATGAACGCCACGGATCCACATCGCGCAGGAATAACACAACGAACATCTAATTTGTTCAATCTAGGCTCGCACTAGCGAGGTGCAGAAGTCTCTCCCTGAATGCGCATGTGTATATTTGTGGGGCGGCCTGAGTTTTGGCTGAAACCCTGCATGACCTGCGGCCTGCTCATATTCGGATGTCGCGGTCGGAAGCTCTAACCTTTTCGTTGTCAGAAATGCCGTGACCGGCCCCACTGGACTTGGGGGGGCTTGCCACGCATGCGCACTGCGGGACTTGACCAATAAGTGGGGCAAAGAATGCACTCAGTGGCCGTCCAAGAGTCCAGCTGAAGCGGCAAGAGAAAACATTCTAGACTTCGAAAATATAGAGCTCTGAAGCTGTGGCCGGATAAATTTCGGTGTCCAGGGGACTAGACTATCATGAACCTAGCTGGAACTTGATTAAGTTTGCATTTGCCCGGTTGGTAACGAGATTCCCTGTCCGCCGGCCCTCCTGCATGAATCGAAAGTTTGTGTCGGGATATATCGATACATATTTAAGTAACTGCTGCGCAAGCCGCTGCTAAGTGGTAGAAAACGCAAAGTACATGTAAAGATGCGGGTTGTCTAGTATTTCGCTTGAAGAAAAACACATATACACCGTATCAATGAATCGAAACCATATGAGCCTACGGAATTTGCTTCATAGTCAAATGCAAGTTGATTAAATCTGAGGAAAGGTGTCTCACTGGCTAGTGTCGGGTTTCAGCCGACAAAACTTGAGCGTCCCGGCTTGTCCCACGCCGTTTATTCTCTAGCTGCGGCTGAGATGGTGTTGATTAGTATGCAAAGACGCTAACCCGTTCTGACCACAGCCTTGGATTCCTGGAGTTTAAATGAGGATAGGCAAGTCGGAACAGAGGATCGTTGAACTCTATCAAGCTCTGTCCTTGCAAAATACTTTTGACCTCGCAAGCTCGGCTTGCTTGATGTGCAGTGCACTCAGGGGCGCCACTAATTAACACCTGTGCGCATACAGCGATAGTTATCCATGCAGCTGCGCGACCGGAATCGCACATGAAACCTGCATTGCGTCGCGCATCTGCATCGCGAACAGGAATACCTGAACCAATAGACCTCCTACTAAAAAGCGGGGTTAAATATATGCAGATGCACTCGTACTTCGTGAGAAAAAAAAATATACTATTGATTTTATTGGAATGGCTTAGTTCTAAGCCATCAGTATGTCGGCCGGCTCTTCTGATCCATCCTATTCGAGTCCGAAAATTCTGCAAAGCTGAGAAATATGTGCATGTAGTGGGGACTCTCATGAAATCATAGGTACTAGCTTCCCGGCTTTTGGCTTGCTCTTTCTTCCCTGATAGGCCTCTTACTGATTTTTATTACTTTTTCGCCGGGCAACTTACATGAAAACACGCCTGTGGTCGATTTGACCATTGAAGGGAGTAATTATCGCTGCAAATTAATTAATTTTGTGCTTTATAAGATAGAGAGGTCATGTGCGATACTAGAATGAAGTTCTTCTAAGCTATATATTAACTGTATTAATACGAACAACGAACACAAACCTTTTATCTTCCCTATATCCCCTCGAAGAGACATCAGAAATATATATTACCTTCAATCTCCCCTTGAAAGGAGCAAATCTTTGGATTTCCCATTTACCAAAGTTATTCTGAATTTTAAAGTTCACTAACACTGTAAATTCTATCAACATCACCCTCTTCGATCCAAGGAGTCACCATGACCGATAGACAGAAAGTCGAGGAGCTATATCAAGCCTCACGGCTTGATTTAGACCTCCAAACAGAAAAAGATGCTTCATACCATGAGGCTGTGGCATTTACTGAACGCATCATTAATAAGAATCTTGAGACGCTCTTTAATGTCATCTATCCTGAAATGAAAACAGTTAAATCAAGTAGTGTCAAACTGGGTGACATCAATCTTACTCTTCACCCATCAAAAATAATCATCCCAAACGAAACTAAGAGATGGGGCGTGAATAGAGTTCTTTACCTTCTTCGGTATGTTAAGATTCACCGCCGAGATATCTCAGAGGGATCAAATCTGTTGCTCTTCTTAATATGTAAAATGCTAACTATGAACTTTCTTCCGTCTTTAGCATTGAGAAGGGTACAATCTCTGGTCCTTCTGAGAATAACCCAACGGTGCTTGATGGCTGGGAGCTCGCCATTCCATGTCAATTGAGTCTTGATACGAAAGTTGAGGGTCAAGTGTATAGCGTGGAGACTGCCAAAAAGCAGGTCAAGGTGTCCGGTCGTACCTACAGCTACCCGGGTGATTATAGCGTGGAACGTTTGTTTGCGCAACTCTCTAGTAAGCTTGAAAATTAAATCAGTCGGACCTCGGCCAAACACTTTGTTGATACCAAATTATTATTTAGCTGCACACTGGGGCGAGCCAGACGAAGAATACTCACGTATCATTGACCCGGTAACGAAAAAGATAACCACGCTATACGATTGGAATCGATTGCCGATCAACGAAGGAAAATTCGGCTTCCTGCAGACAAGGCTTGTGAGCTGGTCCATCAAAAATGAAACCAATGGTCGCTCTACCTTGAACGTGAACTTCAAAGTGCCAGATGAGCCTTGTAAGTACAATCTATATATCTACTAGATAGTGCCCCTCAAAACTCCCAATGTTGGAGTGCTGGCAGAGTTCAGTCAGGCTAACATTTGAGTTAATATAACCAGTCAACCACGAGGCGCATACCGACTACTGTAGGTTTCGACTCTAGTGTTTGGATTATATTATTTTGATTTATTGGCTGACGTTGCCGCTCTTATGAAGCACCCACCTTCCTTCACCAACAAACCTACCCTCATGCTGGTCGAGATGACATAGCAGCACTCGGTCGTTTGCCTACGAAAGAAGAACTTGCCAGCCGCACCAAGAAAGAAAATGATTCAGATGGAAATGGTATGAATTGCGTCCTTTACTGCGAAATGGTTGGTGGAGCGAAGCCACCAGACCTCCGTGACCTTACATACAGTGGAAACTTTGTGCTCGAGGAAAAAGGACTGGCGGACAAAGCAATCGATGGAACATTTGCTCTAGGTTATACTTACTTCATTGAGAAATACTTCTTGCCCCGTTTGCAACGTTTGAACAAAGCGATTGACATCGCCGACTTAACCATCTCACATTCCAGACCAAGCGATGGAGGCTGGAATACCTCGTGGAACTATAGGATTGGTGCGGACTCGCGTTATAGCGACTCTCATAATGAGATCTACAAGTTTAACAGAATTGAGACGCCTACAAACACCGCTAGCCCTGTTAAATACGAATGGAAGAAGACAAACAGAGACTATCCAGAATATGTGGACAAATCAAAGCCGGATCCACGGCTTTACGCGTACCCCGATGGGAGCCAGTATCACTACCACGAACATAAAGGTAATTTATTTTCAGAGTTTTTACCTATTGATGGCATCGTCTTAAGACTAACACATTGTGTTCAGCCGAATCAACGGTCACTGTCACCTGGGTTGCAGGGCAAAGCGCCTTCAACGTCGCTGGCTATACGGAATACATCTATGAAGGCTTATACTCACCTACAGATAAACCATTTGCGCAAGATTCTCGGCTTTAGTAAGTCTTCCTAAAAATGCTTCACGTTATAAGAATATGCTCCGTTAGTATTTCTGGAGGAGTAATGATCATCATGAACTAATAACCTACAACTTGCTTCACAGTTACAAGTACTATTTCAAATGGAATTTTACCATTGAGATGCTTGGAATCAACCAGGGAAGCGTCCAATGGAAAGTTCACACCGACGAAGCCAAGAATAACATGAAGGCATGGCATGATCCCAAGGTTGAAAATAACGTTGTTATACCCAACAAAGATCAGTTTGAGGACATTGAAGAACAGATTAAAACTTCCTTCAAGAGGCAACTCGAGAAACTGCCCGAAGACTTCCAGAAAGAATTGACAACTGTTGCCAAATACGTTCTGCCGGGCAATGGTACTCTCAATTTCGGGAAGCCGATCATAAATCGACTTGGAAATGTGCTCTCAGAGGTTTCTTACAAACCGTAAGTACCGCATGCTTTGTCTTCTCCCATGATCCCACAATTCACTCTGTGACCTAATACTGACCTTTCGAATATCCCTAGACAAGAGAGAAGAGACGATTTTATCGAGATTGGCCCTGCTGTTTCAAAAGAACTACCAGCTGCAGACTCCCTGAGACCAGACTTACAGAAACAAGTGTCAAAGAGAGATTTCATTGGTCCCAAACTTACATGGGTGCTGGAGCCAACTTCAGTTCAATCTAAGAAGAAATCCACCATCAAACTCATAGGCACCAACAAAACAACCGAAAGTATCTTTTTCGGTTATATCAAGACTCTCTTCACTTCAGGGACCGTGGGGCCAAATCTATTTGCAGACGATGTAATCAATGGCTTGTGGAACCCTGAGATGAAGCCAGAAGAAAAACCCGGGAAAAAAGAGAAGACTGCGAACTCAGCAACACCTACCTCTGATTCGGTGCAATCTGCCCCGAGAGAAGTGCTACCTCTTGCTGTCAAAACGGCCATTCATGCTCAGCCACTGCCACCAATGCCTTCCGTCCCTGCTGCCTCAGGGGCGCTCACAGGTGGCGTACGAGGGCTTTTGAGATCTGTCTTAGGAGGAGGCTCCAGCCCAAGTCCCACCACATCTTCCACAACAGGTGCGTGATATTTAATTTTCTGATCCTTTATTGGCAATTGCGCGGAATTGCGATTCAGCGATGCTAACTCATTCTGTGAAACCTCAGATCCTACAAAACCTAGTGCGAGTGTTGGCAAACAAGAGCCAGCGCCCCAGGTAGTTCAAACCCAACCACCATCGGCAAACACGGCTGCACCGTCGGGGACCACGAACACGACCCCGCCAACGCCAGCGCCACCCCCTGGCGGGAAAATTTCTATCAGTACTTCAACTACTGATATTCATGTTTCGGAAGCCCCTTATTTGACCATCGGGGGGAAAACCGAAGCTGGGGAAGTCGTATGGTGCGCAACTGCTATTCCTGAGGACTATGAACAAAACGATTCTGCTTATTTTACTGTCCCTGCTGGCGGGTCAATCACTTTCAATCTGGATCTCAATACTGGCGTTGCGGCTCAGGATGGTATCGTTGTTACAGAGTCCTGGAGAAGTCCAAAAGATCCAACGGAGCCAATCGAGGGATCTAAGTTCTTGAACGACTATTGGCAGGTTCCAATTACCGTAACTCGCTAGTGCGACAGGTAGCTGTTTCTACTTCATTTGGAAATCATTCTAAATCGCATCTGTCAATTTACTCGAAATATTTCGAACTCTTTCATTCTGTTTTCAGCACGTTTGTTTTTCTTCGTGCGGCAGTGGGGATATCGCCCCTAAATTGTGTGTTAAACTCAAGATTGAGAGCTGGAAATTTATGAAAGCATATTTGTCAAATATTAATGAATCAAGCTGTTAAATCTCTATGTAGTTAGAGCCGGGGACACTAATGCTATAAACGTTCGTGTGGTATATATATTTATCAGAAATGGAACAAAAATATAACTGTGATCAAAGGAGTTTGTTACTTGAACATAAGTAAAATCGATGCTCGTTAATTATTGCTCAAGATTATATCTATGGACTCCTCAATTTGTGC
Source organism: Orbilia quercus (assembly GCA_036971405.1). NCBI lineage: Eukaryota > Fungi > Ascomycota > Orbiliomycetes > Orbiliales > Orbiliaceae > Orbilia > Orbilia quercus. Next base: position 364,887 of record JAJTUE010000013.1, read on the forward strand.
AAGAATATCATGCATAAATTTAGCTGGTAAGTTCTCGCCTCCCAAAAGAAATAAACGCCCATTCAAACCAGTGTATGAGCACGAGTACGCTGAGTTCCCAACAACCTCGGCACGGCTATGTGGCAATAACTCGAGTAATTGGTAAATTCTTTTTTGAAAGGCGGCTTCGGGTTTGCAGCATGAGATTCGAGACTCGATAGGCTCCATGATGCACCACGCTAGGACTATAATATGCGGCATCTATAAACCCATTCGCCTTAAATCGGCAACAGGCCGTGGTCAGTTGATACTTGTTGAAATAAACTTGTCAGATACCTTTGGCAAAGTACCATATACCCGCCATATCCCTGTGTGCGCGCCCGCAGAAAGCATCGACGCCTAGCCCCGCAAGTGGGTCCCGCCACTGCAACGCAACACAGCTGCACAGGACCAGACCCCGCTTCAAACGCCCCGAGTGCGACCACAGGCTTTCGGAACGGCATAATTCGAAGCCACGAAAGCTCCTGTGTGCGAAACTTCATCATTAGCATTCCACCTTTACAATAGTTATTATGAAAGAGGCAAAGTAAAGGAGACTTGGGAGACAATGTTCGGCTGGTTAAAGCCAGCATGAAAAAATGCCTTGCATCAAACAGCTAAATGTGATGAAGGACCATTGCATTGCATTGCAGAAGTTAGCAATGCGCTAGTATAGACTGAAGCTTGAAAGATAATATAAGTTGGCTGATCGTGATTTCAGCTGCTTCGTGTGTGTCTACATCCTCATCTGAATAGTTTTGATGAGCTCTTTGTCTCTGAGCCATATGCTCCCGCGGCTGCATGCGAAGGTGAAGCGGGTTGAGGGGTTTAGCCATTATCTTGTCTTAGGTACGATCCAAATTAGCTCCCGCATTTTCTTTCCATCAGATTCCGTAATTCAGATGCTCTTTCATGGATGGAAAATCCACCCCGATATGCGCACAAATCATATATGATGCTGTACAGCCTATAGCGGGGAATTCGGGCGTCTTGAAGCCATCTCCCAATGCGAATTGACGGCTGAAACTCAAGTGAACACATTAATACTATTTAACGCAAACCTTTCGGATTTCCCAATAACGTGTAACTTAAACGCACATCTTTATTGTTACTTGTTACTGATATTTTGCCGTATATACCTTAAAAAAATTCCACAGCCTGAGTAAAGTCCGCTTCAAGGACAGTAAGGACAAGAAACAAAATCGAAAACATGATTCCCGACGAGCTTGTATCAAGAGCTATTACAGCGGAGCATGAACGCCCAAAGATAGACTCTTTGCTACAGACATATGGCTCGTGGGAAAGAACACTTTCTGAGCTACAGGCTGGGACTATCTCATCCACAGAGGTATCCGAGGCTTCTAGGGCTCGCCTTCGAGTCTGCCAATTCGTCTTGGGTATCTCAGGTGATAAGCTCGAGCTGGGATATTTGGCCATGGAGAAAAATCTTAGTTCAACCGTCCATGTGGCGGAAACACTCTACAACACGGATGAAATCAAAGATATAATGACGCCAGAAGCAATAAGTGCATGGCAGTCCAAACTCTGGGATCTTGAACCTACCGCAGTTATCAAGGGTCTTGTTGGCTCAAATGTAATCAAAACCAAGGAGGCTTCCAAGGATATTGTCCTCAAGATTTTTCAGCAAGCTATCGACGAACATAAAAATCTGCGCAAAAATTCTTTGAGATATTTGCTACAAACTTTCAAAACTGCACCCAAAGCTATCGACCAAGCCAACGAAGATGCAGTATCTGATGTCGTTGATATCTTAAAGTTGTTGCCATTGGTTTCGAAACCAGAATTTGTCGGTCAGTTGATTCAAGCCTGTGAACCTACTACCAGATCATCGGAGTGGATCGCAAGGGTCGACAATGCGGAATTCGTAACTCAATGCAGCAAACAGGGTCTCGATCCCCAAGAATCAGCTTTGATACACGCTCGGGCTATTATGATTGCTGCTCGAAACGAGCAAGCATGGGGGAACTTGCTCAGAAGCCAGACAGAATTGTTGCTTCCAGCAACGAGAAGTGGAGATGAGCCGCCGGCACTGCCTGACAAAGGCGCCGCTGTCAATTACATTAATATGTTCAACGAAATGGAGACTACTGCTTGCTCTGATTGCCAGTCTGTCTTCAGCCCCGCCGCATACTTTGTCGACCTACTTCAGATGCTCGATTCAACGATTATCCAGAGCCATCATCTCGATCTGAGTGGAAAAAAGCCTGCTGTCGCTGCGAAAGTGAAATTCCCCCGTAAATTCGACGGACATCCTAAGACGCTTCTCGATGCTCTATTAAATCGGCGCCCTGATCTTCTATCGCTCCAACTCACTTGCTCAAACACTAAAACTAGCTTACCGTACATCGATCTGGTGAACGAGGTACTTGAGTCTTATATTGACGCTGGTGGAGATTTGCAAAATAGATCGAAATCATCGTTTAACGAGCCGGATCATGGCGATTGCAGTAGCGGAGGTCTTGTTGCCCGCGTGAATGTAAACTTTGACGTTTATAAGAACAAGATCAAACAGAATGTTTTCCCGATGTCTGTATACCCTTTCAACTACGCCACAGAGGTATCTCGAACATTTGCATCCATCTGTGGCTCTTCTTTACGTCTGTTCCGGCAATCTCTACAATCACCGCATCTCCTTCTAGCAGATAAAGCCGCTATGCTACGGCAAGACACCGTAAACGCGGCATCACAGGCCGTTATTAGAAGGAGCATAGCTATCGAGCACCTTGGGCTTCAGGATGAAGATGCTGTTGCTATTACACACGAATCTTCCATTAGTGCTGAATTCTTACGACTTTCTGGTCAAAAAGGTGATTTTTCTTCTATTGAAAATTATAACCAAATTATACAGTACGCTGGCGTCCATAATTACTGGGGATACAATTCGGCCAAGGAGATGCTGGATCAAACAGGAGGAAAAGGCTTATCGTTCATCGGCGATCAATTAATGTCTCGAGCCGATATCACTTTCGATGAGCTCGTCGAAATTTTGAAGACTCAGTTTATTGGAGGTAAACTAATCATCACTTCGTCTGATGGTTGTAATGTTACAAATGGAAATTTGAGAAATCTCCGGCTCCGAACTTCTTACCTGATCACCGATGACGGTAGTCTCACGGATCAAATATGTGACGACTTGCAGGCATTTATTCGGCTAAAGAAAAAGACAGGGTGGTCCACTTCCTCCCTAGATACAGCGCTCGCCTCTATCGCACGAAATAGAGGATACCAGAGCCAGGGAATTGGCATAGAGAGCCTCGAAGACCTATCGATTATTAAAGAGATAGCGAGTTTATCTGATATGACGGTCAAGGAGCTTCTAGTGCTATGGGGTGATATAGATATCTATGGAGAAAACTCCCTCTTCCGAGAGACATTCTTAAAACCTAGGACTGCAGTGTCCGCAGCTGAAATATTCCAATCTGTCCTCGATAAGACCTTATTCTCCGATAAAACACCGAAGTCATATACCTTGGCGGAAAGTCTTGAGCACCTTGCAACAGCTTTCAAAATAAAGCCGACTACACTCAAGGCTTATTTGCGTGTACTTGATATCGGGGACCAGGAACACATTTCTGTTGCTTATATTTCTATGCTTCTTAGGACGCACAAAGTTCTGCGCCTCTTCAACCTCAATGTTACAGAATATATTGAATTCTGCAAAATCTTCAAGCTTGACAAACAGGGACCTTTTGAGATCTACGCTACATTAGAGATAATGCAGAGATGGAAGGCTTTAGCTGACGATGGTTGGACAGTTGCAGAAATTGCCGCTTATAATAACCTTGATATCAACACTACCTCTCACCTCTCGGTCCTGGAAAAATTAGGAGATCAATCTGACCTGATAGTCAAGGCCGCTTACACTATCAGAGAAGACATTAAAGCGGTAGAAAAACTTGTTTTAAATGAAGACTATAGTATTGACCAGCCTCCTAAAGAGGAAGAAGTCGTGAAGATTGCAACTACCCTCATTGACTCAATTTCCTTAAAGACTGTTTTGGACTTCCTTCAAGGTATGCACAGGCCAACTCAACTAAAATGATATGCAAATACTAAAACTAGAATCTTGACGCAGGAGACAAAATATCAGAAAAACGAATTCTGGCAGCCAATTGCAAAGTGTCGGAAATTCCAAAGCCCTTGTCAAATAAGATAGCACTTCAAAAGACGGAAGATCCGACGGAGCTGCTAATCGTTCTTACTGGACAGTTGAATACGCATGAGGCGGACAGCCTTATAGTCTTAGAGGAGGATGTTACATTACAAGACGCGCATTGGGCACCTGCCATAAGAGAATTACAGACCGGCGCAAACCAAGCAGAAACGCTCATCAACAATCTTCTACCAGAAGGAGACGCCATCAAGTTGCCAATAGTCCCTTGCGAAGAATACTCCATTCTACCCAAGGCTGATCGTCAAACTCTCCGCGACAGACAATGGTTGTTTTACCACAAGGCAACATTAAATCTCAGGCAGAGGCTATTGAACCAAAAGGTTTTTGAGAAGCTCAGAAACGACTTTCCAGCCATCGAAGCAACCACTTTGCAGCTTGCAATCAGCGAACCAAGTCCAAGCAAGGCATTGTCAGGCTCTTCATTGACAGATACGATCATATCTGCTGCATCAAAAGCCACGGAAACTGGAACAACCAATGGGTACTTTTCACCTACCACCTCAGGAAAATATCATTTCTTTACAAAGACCAAAGATACAAAGCTTCAATTGAACGGGGAGCCTGTGAGCATCACAGAAAGCACATCTAAAATCTGGGGTGGTATCACTGCGGTGCCAATAACGCTTTTCACTGGCCACATTTATCAACTGTCGTCGACCGAGGACTTAAATTCCGTGGCTTGGGAAGTTACCCCAGGCGAAATTCAACCAATGTCGGAGAAGAACTTCTGGGGGACTCCCGCAGTGGAACAGGTTGCTTTGGTATACTCTTTCCTTGGGAAGGTCAACGGGATATTGCAACATATCCCTTTGAAACTCGAGGAGATAAGATATCTCAGTGAGACGTTGCCTTCTCCCGACAACACCACCTCTGTGCCCTCGGGTATTGCAAATCTGTTGAATCTGAAATTCGAACAGATCGAGGAACTTGTTAGATACAAGACACTTCGGTCAAATCTTCAGGATCGAAGCCAACACTTACTCCCGTTTCTGAAATACTCTCACGGATCGAAATTTGAAACAGAGAATGATCAAAGCAAGGGCTTAAGTTCATGGTTTCAAGATCTTTTCGGAACATCGGTTGACCTTATTGATGATATTTTGGAATCAAAGTATCCAGGAATTGCGGACAGCGATTTAGTCAAAAGCATCGGGAATATCTCGGAGCTACAGACTTTCAAGAAGACCATCGATTACATAGCAAGTCTCGCAGTTCAGAGCTGTCCAGTAAAGTTGCTCTTCGAGTGTGCGAAGCCGCAAATTCCTAGCGATGTCGAGAAACAATTTACAACAGCAAAGTCTCTCGACTCAATTATGCAAGCGAACAAGGGAACATTACCCGAAAGTCTTTCAGCCTCAGAAGACAAACTGAGAGAAAGCAGACGCACAGCACTGACGAGATATCTCCTGAACGACAAAGTATTTTGCGAAGCTCAAAAAATAGTTGACGTTGACTCGCTCTTCGAATACTTTCTCATTGATGTGAACATGGGTGCCCTTCTTAAAACTTCTAGGATCAAACAGGCAATATCTACCATCCAACTGTTCGTCCAGCGAGGATTTTTAGGACTCGAGGCATCGAGGCGTGTTACAACCGGAACTATGCAGCAGCTGCGTAAGAAATGGGACTGGATGGGTAAGATCCAACTCTGGGAGGCAAACCGAAAGTGCTTCCTCTATCCAGAAAATTGGCTCGACCCAACTCTCCGCGACAACAAGTCTGAGCAGTTCCAGGAACTCGAGTCCGCCATCTTACAAAACAACCTCGGCCTCGATTGGGTCAAGACTGCTGTCAAGTCCTACGTCTTTGATACCAACTTGATCGCACACTTGGATACACAAGCGTATCTATGGGAGAAAAAGTCTGGTGGGAAGGGAACTTTCCATTTCTTTGGTCGCACTAGAACGATACCATATCAGTACTTTTACCGCAAGTTGGATATAGTGGAGCTGTTGGGTGCAGATAGAATTACCTTTTGGTCGCCTTGGACTAAATTAGATCTAGGAATAGTCTCCAGCACTGAAAGGGGAGGGGCTAAAGATGAGAACGCGGATCCAAGTCTCAACCAGCCTAACGATACGAAAACTTACCTTGTTCCAGCCGTTGTTCGTGGCCGACTTTATCTATTTATCCCGGAGGCTATGCTTGTGAAATCTCAAGACTCGAACCTGGAGGGAATGTCTGTCAGGGCGGTAGCAGAACAACCAGTGTCCGCTGGGAAACCTTCAGAGCAATGGGAAATTAAGGTGGGTTGGTGTGAGAATCGTAACGGGAAATGGTCTCCAAAGGTCTATTCTGCGGACGTCCTCTATGTCAAGGAAAGGACACTTGCCGATAAAAGCAAATGGCTCCCAAACTTAAGCTCTTTCAGGTTTCGCGTACGAGCTCGAAGCCCAGATGACATAGTAAATACCCATTCAAGTAGCTCCATAGCTGACTACGACAACGGGATATCGGATATTCTGATCATCGATATTGAGACAACCTCTAAGGCCAGTGAGCCAATTTTGCTTGGGACGTTCGAAATGCGAGAATCGCAGGTCTACCTTCTTCAGAAACCCATACTTCTTCCAGCCTACTATAATGTTCCAGGAGCAAAGGCATTTAACACGAAATATTCAAGGATTTATCACGAAATCCCAGCCGGCGACAGGAAAACCGATTCCAAAATCCAAACCTTGCCGACGTCAGAGTTTACCGAAAATCGAACTTGGTACGAAGCCAATGGTTCCATCAAAGAGACGAAACCTATTACACTCTCTCCATTGCTTGTCGATTATGACAATACTGAAGCAAGGCGCGTGAGCTGGGTTCTAAGCTTCGACGATTCACGCTACAACCGGCCTCTAGGTCTGGTCATTGATGTCAAAACGATAGCGAACGGTGCCCGGTCATTCTTTGCGAAACCTCCGATCAGTGATATAAGTCTCGATGCAACATCGGGGTTGGTGACCAGTGGATCGCAAATGATTTCTCTGGATCACTACGTTTCAGACCTTATCATGGAAAAGGCCACGTCCGCTGACACCATTGAGCCTGTTTATACAGCTTTGAATGACTTTGTTCCTGAGAACAAAGAAGCGTCTAGCTTTGGACTTTATAATCAACAGCTTTACCATGAAATGTCGACGCCGTATTCAAGCTACAACTGGGAACTCGGTGTACATGTCGTCTCACTATTGATGGAACGACTGCAAGCAACCCAGCAGTTTGATTTAGCCATCAAAGTCGCAAAGTTAGTCTTCGACCCGAACCGTGATGGAGCCAATCTTTCCAGTTGCTGGAGATTCCCGCCTTTTGCTCATGACAAAAAAATGCCCCCCGAGACGACATCAGCCATTATCACAAGCATGCAACCAACTTTCAATGATCGTGGCGAAAAGATACCTTCCTATGGAGATTTAGCGGTCACAGAATGGAGCAATAACCCATTCAATACTCACTCTGTGGCTCGCGGGCGTCCAATTGCTTACAAGAAAAGAATCGTCATGAAATATATCGAGATTTTGATAGCTGCAGGAGATGAGTACTTTAGACAAAACACACTGGAGACTATGCCTATGGCTATTCAAAGATACATCGAAGCGCTACATCTCTTTGGTCCTACCCCACACAAAATGCCATCTCTTGGTAAAAAGACACCGAAATCATACTTTGATATCGTCAACGACCTGAACACCTTTTCTAATGTGTCTCTCAAACTCGAACTTGATTTCCCATTTTCATGTCTCCCCGATTCGCCGCAAGCCCAACAAGAAGATACGACGTCACCGAGAGGGTTACTTGGGTTTGTCAAGTCGACGTACTTTTGCGTGCCGACCAATCCCCAGCTCCTTGCTTTGAGAGATACCATCGAAGACAGGCTTTTCAAGATCCGGAACTGCCAAGACATCAATGGCAATGCTGTCAAGCTTGCATTATTCGAACCTCCCATCGATCCCGGACTCCTTATATCAGCGGCAGGATCTAGTGGCGGTTTGTCATTACTGCTAGCAGATCTCGATGCGCCAATGCCCAACTACAGATTTGTGTATCTGATCCAAAAAGCACACGAAGTCGTAGCTGAACTAAAGGCCATGTCTGATTTCTTCCTTTCTGCCCGTGAAAAGGGTGATTCCGAGGCCTTCTCTATTCTCAAAGGCAGGCAGGAAACAGCGATGCAGACTCTTCTCGTCGATATCAAAAACTTACAAAAGGAGGAGGCTCTCAAGTCGATTGACTCCTTGCTGGAAAGTCGCAAATCTCACGTTATGCGACTCAGCTTTTATAAGGCCCTGATTGGTAATAAAGACAAGAATCCCGGACCTGAGGATGACTGGAACGACATCGACCCGGAAATTGAGGCGCCAACAGACGATGATCTAAAAATGAATTCGAATGAGAAAGAAGAAATGGAAAAGGCGAATCTGGCCGCTAACATTGGTTTCGCAACCTCGATCATGGAAACAACCGCTTCTTTCCTCAGTGCGCTTCCTAATGTCGGCGTTAATGCCTCCCCCTTCGGAGTAGGTCCAACTATCAAGATCGGTCCAAAGAATATCGCAAAAGCCTTGAAAGGTGTAAGTGCAGTGGCAAGAATCGGGGCAGAGTATTGCAGCAACCAGAGTGCTCGGGCAGGCCGCAAGGCCCATATGATCAGACAACTGCAAGACCGTCGCCTGCAGCTGAATCTGGCCGGACATGAGATAAAGAGCACTGACAAGGAAATTGCCGTTCGAAAGATCAGAATTAAGATATCGGAAGCTGAGATTAAGAACCAAAACTTAGCTGTGAAGCACGCAAGAGAAACCGAGGATTGGTATAGGAGCAAGTATACTAATGAAAATTTGTATCTGTGGCTCGAAAGTTCATGCCGGAAGCTGATGTATGAGACATATCTGATGTCAATTGAATTGGCAAAGAAAGCCGAGAAGGCATTCCAGTTCGAACATGGCATCCTGCAACCCGGAAAATATCTGAGTCCCCGAGGATACTGGGATAGCGGCAGAGATGGCCTTTTAGCGGCAGAGAATCTCAATCTGGCTCTCCGGAGAATGGAAATGGCTTACATGGAGTCACATTCCCATGATTTCGAGGTCACCAAGGCAGTTTCACTCAGACAAATCAACCCACTCGCATTACTGGATTTCCGAACAAAAGGACAAGCAACTTTCTCTGTACCGGAGATTTTGTTCGACTTTGATTTCCCAGGACACTACTTCAGGCGCATCCGTTCAGTATCTCTCACGATCCCTTGTGTCACAGGGCGATACACCACTGCCAATTGCACATTGACTCTCCTCAATCACAAGTATCGCATTAACTCCAAACTAGTCAATGGCAAATACTCTGCAAATGATAGCGCAGAGCAATTCCGATCCGATAAAACTCCAATCACATCCATCGCTGTCAGCAGTCGGCAGTCTGATTATGGCCGATTTGAATTAGAATTCAAAGGTGAACGGTTTATGCCATTTGAGAACGCTGGTGCGATCAGCGAGTGGAAGATTGAGCTCCCGAGTGCGGTGAAACAATTCGATTACGAGAGCATAAGCGACGTCATTCTTAACATTCAGTACACATCACGACAGGGCGGTGGACGCTTAAGAGACGCAGCAAACACTGCGGTCAAGGATTATCTGAATAAAGCAGCCACTCTCAGCCAGGACGAAGGCTTATTTGCACTTCTCGACCTCAAGAGCGACTTTGCAAGTCAATTTTCGAGCTTTGCTCAACTCAAAACTGACAAAAAGGTTTTGCGGCTGGATAATTTGCAAGATCGTCTTCCTTTCTGGGCGAGGGCGTGTGATGTACAGGTCAGCCAAGCGATTGTGCTTGTGCGAAGGAAAGCTAAACGAGATGGGTCGCATCTCAAGACTGCATACAGCGCTGATGTTTCCATCGGCCCAACGGGCGACCTGAAAGCTTTACCTGATGGCCAACTTTCGGAAGGTTGGACTGTATACACCTCAACCGAGTTTAGTGAAGAGGTTTCTGATTGGGAACTTCAGTTGGCAGGAAGAGAATCGGCGAAGTTGGATGACTTTGACGGAATATTCCTCATTCTCCGCTATTTTACTAAACCTCCTCCCCCGTCTTGAATTGTTTTTTTTCTGTATTTTCTATCCGTTAATATTTCGAAACAAGCTTCAGAAATATCCGATTGTATTTTTCTTCTATCGTTCTGACGAAAATCGATAGAATCTCCTTTTTAATTGTGCATGCTCCTTGACTTTCGAATTATTATAATTTGGTGTATTGTTGTTCTCTAGATTGAATCCGTATCCTCTAGAACCTGTCCATTATTTTACAAGTTCATTAACTTTCCAAACAAAATCGAAATATCAGTTCTTCAGCCAAGTATCTATGTCCTTTAGTATGATTTATTCTTAGTTTACAATTGGATACAATCGATGTCAACTGGACCAAGTTCATGCTTCGAAAAGTTCCAACAACTCAACGCATTTGGGTTGTAACACAAGAATGACTTGGGGTTCAAAGACCTTCTGTCAACGAAAGACAAGAAGATTCTCCCAATAACCCCCCAGTATTGATCATTGAATGCCATATACTAGATACTTGCTATTTTAAACGTTTGTAGGAAAGTAATTCCGATCGCAAGCATATATTTATATTAAGATTATCTATTTAGTTCGCAAATTAATCTGCGCCGAGATTTATATACATGCTATGTTATCCATTAGGAAAAATCAAATCCAACTTTTGTTTTTCTATCCAGTTTCCCCCCAATCAGAACTTTTGTTTTTTGTAAAGAAGCATGAACTTTTTCTGTTTCTCCCCTTTTCCGTACTGTACAATTATACTTTCATTCGCACTTTGTTCATCTTCCATTATCATCCCCGGATATTAATGTGAAAGGACTCAAACTTCGAACCGCGCGTGGATGGCTTGTGCACGTGAAACTTAGTTGCTGGTGGGCTCGCACTGGAAGGCCCACTCGGTCTTCGCTGGAACGGTGACGGTGGTGGTCTTCTTGACAGCTGGGCCGGGGCCGAAAGCAAGGTGCTCAGTCTTGATGGAGCAGCCGTTGCAAGCAACGCGGCTGTAGGCGGTGACAGTGCTCGCGAAGACGGTCTCAGTTGGGGAGAGATCCATGTGAGGAGCAATGCGGATGGTGGTGTTGCAAGCCGCTGGAGCGGAAGGCTTGCACTGATAGGCGAATTCGGTGGTGGCAGCAACGGTGACAGTGGCAGTCTTGGGTGGGGCGACTGGGCCTGGGCCGAAAGGCAAGAGGGCGGTCTCGACGGTGCAACCTTCTTCGCACTCGACACGGTTCATAGCAGTGACGGTGGTGGCATAGACGGTCTTAGTGGGAGAAAGATCCATGTGAGGAGCCACGAAGACAGTGGTGGTGCAGCCAGAGTTGGGGCCAGCTGGGGCAACGGCTGGGAGAGCGAAGGCGGATCTAAGAATTTGATATTAGTTTTTTGGTTCCAAAACATCTCACAGATTGTCTCGTAAGCCAGATCTGCTTGTAAAAATTTGTCTTGACCCTAGGGCAAGCAGATCTGGTTCACGAGACAATCTCACAATGTAGTCTGATATGTGACTTACCCGGCCAAAGAGAGAACGGTGACAACTGGGAAGAACATTTTGATTGATGTGTGGGTTATTGGTGGCTGTAAAAGGCTGGAAATATTTTTAGATGAGAGTAGATCCCGAGAGTAGATTATATATTAGAAAATAGAGGTTGTTTTTGCAAGATGCAAGAGAGTAGATGTAATTGTATGATGATTGACTGTGAAGAAGCTGATGTGATGCTGAATGAATTTTGTCCGGAAGAGCGGCGCCATGAGATCTTTATATAGGAAAATTATCGAAATTTTGTTGAAGTCGGGTTCTATGATTATACTCTCACCATCATCACGGCATACATCTCGAAAGGATCACTCTGAGGCATCTGCGGCTACCTCCGGATATCGACCCTGTCCGTAATGACTACGACATGATTCGGTAATGGGGCTAAGTGAACTACTACCAACTTCCTTTTAGGTTATCCATACCCGGCCCTCGGGAGTTCCTGGGTTTTCACGCCACAATTCAAGTCCACATGCACCGGGGTAAGCGAACTAGACTCCCCTGCGAATGCCGTGCGGAATTCTAGAAGCCGTAGATCGAAAGACTTTTCACCGATTTGACTGGGTATTCGAATCCAGTCAACTGGGTGGTTTGACCGGCTTTCTCTCAACCGAGTATGATCAATGTTAAAGCCGCACTAGGGTGCACCTTGTCGGAAAATTCTTTGCCTGAACTTTTGTTGAAAATCTCTGATATTCTGACAGGCACAGGGCTTGATGATAGAATCACTCGATGGATTTGCTGTTGACGTTGTAGTCACTTATATGTATTTTCTAGTTCGTACGACTGTTCGAGCCGATGGTTAGATCTATGACGGAGCAGAGTGAGCTACTATTCCACTTACGACTGTTGATTAATTTATTATACAAAATAAATATAATCCTCGGCTTTCGATCGACTTATCTACCAGCTATATTTGTAGAAACCGCTCGTGTTAATTGTTGTGCTTCAGTATCATATCAGATTCAAGCATTGCCAATTGTCTTGCCGAGTCGCTTGGAAAGCTCATTCTCAAAAATAAGCCTCAGTAAGCTTTGCACCTGCATCTCGCTGTTAAACTTGACTGTGGGGTTCATGCGCAACAGCCCTGTCGGGTATTACTGCCTTGTCGCATCAGCTCCCCTTCCCGCCTTAGACACCCTTACCGCATGGACCATCCTTTCCGCGAAAAATTTTCAGCAGTCTAGTTTGTCTCTGTTGTTGAAGTGCGTGCTAATAATAATGCGGCACTAGTGTGGCAGTTTTGGGAAGTTAGATAACCTCTGTGCAACGCAGCGGCCGGCCGGCCGAACAAGGGTACTTCGAGTTTCTCCCAACGGAGCCGTTGAGATCAGGAAAGGAGCATACTACATTTCGAAATTGGGGGGGATCTGGATATCGTCGGATCCCACCGCCGTTGGAATGATCCGGCATCTGTAGTCAAGGTATTGTGAAAAGATTTTAAAGAAATAAATCCTGCGGTCTCGATCTAATGGCAAACATCTTCGTTGCAGGTTACATTTGCCCAATTGAGAACATGTGCTGCCGCGGTGGTACATCGCCGTGAATATAGACTGATAATCAAACCCATTGGACAGCTTCCTTGCGGAAAGGAATGCCGAGCTTATTGATGTTGAGGGGTTCACATTCAATGAGACATTAGATTATTGTATATATCGTTTCGATTTTCAATCAGATCGTACGATGGCAATGCTATCCAGGATGCCTCGGATGTATCTCATTCAACCCAGGAATTCAGACTTCTTAACTGAGCTCATGAGGCATTTGAAATTCTTTTATTCATCCACACAAGTATTTTCCTGCTGGGTCTAATTTCTATATATATATTTATGTTCTGAGTTGGGATCTTGCAGTGTAACGTCTACAACTCGGTCTCAAGTTACGTTTTGCAGAGATTTGGTTATAAAATAATAAATATGAGATCTGACTATAATGAGGCTAGGGGTATGAGCCCTGAATTACAAGACGAGACACCCTCATTTGGAGACAATATACGATGCTATTGTGGTTTTATTACTCGAGTATCTTGGCTATTAGGTTCTGATAGTTTCTCTCCTTTAATTGGACTTTCGGTAGACTCGAGGCTAGAATTTCCGAAGCAAAAACTTAGAATTTTGTAGCACATGCATATATCTCAATTTATTTGATAGTGATTGTAGTCAAGAGACTTCAATATGTATGAGTTATTTGTAAGCCCCTTTAACAATACTCTCTCGAGTTGTATCAAATTTACTTTATAATTAATTTGAGAACCAAAGTGGAGCTACTTTCCAATGTCTTGAGTATAGCGGACACAAGTATATACATTGTGCTTCAATCTCCAATTCATACAGAGAGTTTCAAGTGCTGAGGAATAGCAGAAACTTAACATTTCTAGACTCGAGACTGCCAAGCATTAGGCCCTGCATATCTTCCTGCAAAACAAAACAAACTACTAATCATATACAGAAGTAATAAGATCCTTAACGACCAGACGTTACTAGCTATCTATATCTTTTATAGTCGCCAGCCGACCCTTTCTTCAGGCCCAAGAAACGTGAATCGTATATCGACAAATCTTGTATTTTCGATTTGTTCTGGCGTCTTATTTTTAGGAATATCGTTCCAAACTCCCAAAAGAAGGACAGATTTTTCGGCATTATTGATAGGGATCGGTCGGTTGAATCCCCGACTGTTGTGTGTGTATTCGAAATATAAGCTGATAAATGTCTTTACATTCATTATCACCTTGTTTGTTAGACTTGGTAACTGTCCTGTTGTGCCAGCCGAAAAGGAATATCCTCGGTACGGATGGATTTGAGAATGTTGCGAACTATCATCTTCAGAATCATCCGAGTCGGCATCTTTTGAATCGGAAAGCAGCCAGCCTAATCTAACTGAGCTGCGAAGAGGTCGCGGTTCGTCGAAACATGAGATTATGACGGGGTCGTTTGCGCATTCGCTCAACCTGATTGTCTCTAATTGCTTCCTCGTCGTCAGATCTGAACTTTGATTTCATTTCGAACGGAAGTTGGCCTGTGCCGTTTATTCCGTGTCGTACGTATATTTTCCCTGTGAAGTCGCAAATTGCACCGTGGATTAAGAAATCGGTTTCGGTTTCCGTGTTGAAGCCTTTGTACGCGGTACCCAGGTACTTTTTGACCAGTTCGTCGCTAGCAGTGAATTCAGGCGGTTTTCGGTACTGGTTACGAAATATTTTGCATAGCTCTTTGTGCCAGTGTTTACAAACAAGCTCAAGTGTTGGCCATTGCGATCAGTTGGTAGCTGCGGCTCTCAAGACGATGTCTTGCACTTCTAGTGGAAGGAATGGGAGTGCCATTTTCGAGATTCTATGTGTGATCTTGGAAAAAATATCTGAAAGGTGAGTGACGAGTGAAGCGAGATTGGGGAGAGCTAGACGTCTCTAGAGATTACTAGAATAATTCAGACGTCCCACTCGCTGCAGGCGATCGACGATATTCTCTCTCAGTTACCTACTTAAGGAGGAAAGTTCATGTCCATCACAGACACTTTGTATAATTAAAATGTTTTTATTGACGTGAGAAGCGAGTCGCACTTCAGGATACGTTATTAATTATTCTGAGCCTTATGTGACTTAGAATACGGAATCAAAGGCCTATATGGAAGTCTTGATCACGAGACTAGTTTTGATTATAGCTTGACGCGACACAAAGATGCAAGCTGTTGCTACAGATGTCAACGACCAAGTTGACTTTCCATTGACCCTCAATTCGGTAAATAAAAGGCTTCTTCGTGAGTCAAATCTTAATACCCTTCGGGTAAGAGGTCTCATGCTTCCTTAGATGGCGGTTCAGTATTCTCGAAAATCTCCGCTGTTCGGATACTAGATTCAATGCTATATACAATTTCAACTCTATCGTCTCGGAACCCTGCGTAACGATGTACAGAGTCAACTACCATTTTTTTGTTAATAAGAGTACTCCGCCACCAGCGCCGCCACATGAAATCCAGTCCCTGCGACCGCAAACCAGTGAAATAACTGATGCGAATACCCCCAAATATCAAACTTACCCGGGTATTCGAGTGGCTTAGTAACGGCTGCGACGGTCTTCTTTTGGGTCTTTGAGACTATAGCCGCTCGCCAGAGATTTGGAAGGTGGGATAGAAACCTGATATTTCTTCGGCTGAAGAAGCCAGTTGATATGAGACCAAAGAGCGACGGTGGAGAGAGAGGGGACGTCGGTGAAGTGGGAAAGGCTACAGTTGTCGTTCGCCAGGACACTGTTTTACGAATGGATGCATTTGAAAAGGAGCAAAAGAAAGCGAAATCCATGCTGGCATGGGAAGTTGGGACTTTGCTCCCGTTCATCTTAGAATACGCGGCTGCGAGGGCATATCTAGTTGTTGAAGTATTTTTGAGCCTGAGAGAGTTGCCCTTGGGGGCATATACTACATTTGAGGTTGCAGAGATTATTCCACACTGGTAGTTATTACGCTGCCCAGATGGTAGCGATATCTCCCAAATAATCCTATACTATCTTAATACAGAGTGATTATATATGCCGCGTCGTAGGTCCGCTACCCAGAGAACTCACAATAGCATTATCTCAGTCTTTTGATCCTTGTTCTTAAACAGAGGGCACTCCTGAAAATCCGAAACCACGACGCATCCCAAATATTTGAGACCACCGCGGATATACAAAACTCCAAATCTTAGGCTACAGTGTACACAACAAAGCTAGGAACTGAAAAATAGAAATTAATTATACAATCAGAGAGTAATTTATTCCATCTCCAGCGAGAAAGGATCCTTCAATCCGAAGTCCGTCAGCCTTCCGTAAATTTTTGTAAGGCTCGTCGTTTGGTCGGAAGGAAGAAGTTTAGTAGTTCCACGAGACCCGATCATCGTGGGCGAGAGGTGAGAACTCGAGATTCTGGTTATATAAGCCTCCGCTTTTTCTGATGACAAGATGCGATTTTCGTATTGTCGCCAGTCCTGGAGTAGACGAGACCCATCATGTAATACAATCGTGCGATTCGCTTCAGGTAGTCGTCGTCTTCGCTCTCAAGATGGTTGGGATCTCTACTGGTCTCGTAGTCTTCATAAAACTGTAGAGCCTCGCTTAAATAAGGTCTACATTCATATCATCAGATTTAATGTTAGTTATCTGAAGATTCTGTACACTAAATATGTTTAAGAAATCTTGTTTCTTCGTTCATATAAACGAGATGTATACTTACGGCGCATTCTGATATTGTCCTACTTCGATGCAGGCCCATCCCAAAAGTGCGTTTATCGTAGCAATGTGGCGATTAAAGTGAGACGTTCGAAGAAAATGATATTTAGCTTCAAGAAACTCGGTAAGGGCAGATTGCCATCCTCCTTTTCTAGCATAAAAGGTCCCTAAAGCATGAAATGCATAACCACTACATGGCCCGTTAAAATTCAGAATAAGTTAGTTACTGTAAAATTTCTTAAACCACAGCACAGTGATCAAAGTTTTGGAAGCGGGGAGAAGATCGTACCGCATCCTCTCTCTAAGATGAAAATTTTCCAAAGGGCCTTTCAGTCCCACATTGTAGCTTTGAAGTTCAGGATTATGGAGACGAAGAATGCTGTCAGAAAGCGTTTGCTTTATATGGTCGTCACGGACGTAATCTTCCAGTTGTCGGATGGCTTCTCCTGTATCTCCTTGTTCGTACAAACACCGAGCAATGTTGATTTCCCACATGACTATCTCTTCCAATTGCCAAAGCATAAACTTATCATAATAGTGCGCTTGTCGGAAGTATCTGTCGATGTCGGACCAATTCGGGGAGACATAACTGCCTTCTTCGCAATTCAAAAGACTGAGATATTTCCCGGCTTGCTCAAAGTGGCTCATTGCAATTCCATATACGTGTCTACAACCCCCTGGGTCTGAAAATCGGTCCCTTGGGAATAGAAACTTCACATTTGTCTGAGCAAAGCGTGTGTGAAGCGCTGCCAGTTCAAAGTATACCGTGGTTCGGCAGCCAAATATTTTCGGCTCAGCGTTAGGTTGAAAGATAATGGTACTCAAATCTTCCAAAAAATCTCCCACGCGCCTCATCCGTGGTGTTTTGTTTCCAGAATATTTATCACCAATTTTTATCGGGCTAACGAGGAGTTTATATTAGAACTTTTGACTTCAAAATCATCGACTTATGCAACTAATATTTTGCTGTGATTCAAATCCAGGAGGTTTGGATTGATAACTGCTTACGCTTGAATGTTTCTTAGTAAGGTGAGGAGCTTGACGGAGAAGCCAAAATTCTCATATTCGGCACTTAGGATGTACCTCTCGACGAAATCTTCTATTTTGATAACATGTGGTAAGATGTCATCAACGGAGAGCTTCAAGTTACTGGTATTTGACGATTCGCGATCCGATGGTGGTATATAGCGATAAGTGGGGGGACTGATTGCTTCCGAGAGAAGTCTTGCAGCAGTATCCAGAGAAATCTGTCTTGCTTTTCCGGACATATGAGTAGCTATATATGTGCTGAGCAATGGTTCGATTTGGTATACTTTGGCTCTTTGAGACCGGCCAACATGGAGCAATGTGCCATTGCCAATTAGGCGCTCAAGGTGCCGAAGATATGAGACTTTATCGGTTCTTTCGTCCGCTTCTGTAATATATGACTTTGTTAATACGGTCAAAAGCAACCGTTCGTCTATATTTTGCGGGTGTAGAATTGATATCAAGTTAAGTAAAGCACTGGCGATAAATCCAGTATTCTGACTAGACCCATTGTCCAGATCTGCATGGAATTCCAACTCTTTTGAGTAAACGTATGACAGACTACGCAGGCTTTGTTTCGGAAACCAGGTGTCAGGCTGTTTTAATCTCTGACGCACATGCATCTCGCCCGGCCTGAGTTCTAGGTAGCAGTCTTCTGACAAGATCCGGTTCAAGATCAGGTCTTTAAATCTTTCGCTTGAATACAAACTACTCGTGTACTCTGTTCCGCCGGTCTTACTAAGACTGTTTAACACCTGCGCCATAGGGATGATACCAGCCGGGAGGCCATTTAGTTCTCCAAAGGTATCCCAGAAACTTTTATAGCCAATACTGGTTGCGTCTAGTGGGATTTTCAGATCGCTCTCTACCAAAGATTTTAGTAGCTGGGTGGCTGAAGATGAGTTTAAACCTGGTAGGTCCATGGCCATATATTTCTTGCCAGGGGGAACATCATGTCGACCGAGTGATAATCTTCCACCTCTTGCAACAGGCTCAGAATTCCATTTTCTGTCCTCATTTATCTCCGGATCTCTAGTCGTTATGAGAGTCGACCCATACGCACTTTGGGGTATATATCTCTGCACCATTGCAAAGTCGTTGACGTTATCGAAAACTATAAGCCAAGGAAATTCTAGACGGTAAATTATATTAGTATTGTCCAGGAATTTGAGAGAAATCGCATACACCACTGAGAAGAATATATAAAAAACGGGAAAAGTGATAGCGACGTACTTGCTTCTTGGAAATGTGGAAGGACACCAGCGGCTGGATACGGCCCGAAATCGATTTGTTTTGACATAACGCCCCTCATCACAGTAGCAAACTTCGAAAAAGATTCCGTGACCTGTGCTTCGTTCGTCGCATCCACCCAAAGAATCTGTTCAAATAGGTGATATTTGGAGCTAATATGGGCAAATTCTAATGCGATTCGCGTCTTCCCTTTCCCTGGGCCACCCTTGAGAACAAAGAGACGCGTCGTCGCGCCAAACTTTGGAAGCGAAGGAGCCTCAGCCCGACGCTGTAATAGATGTTCAGATATCGTCCCAAGAGTATGCTCACGGCCGAAAAGCTTATGTTTCGGGAGGCTGGGAAGATTGTGAATACAGATCGCTGTAAAATTTTCGTGAAATTGGGGATTTATAGAGTCCGGAATACTCATATAAATATCCGGAAGTGATTGAGGAACAACCGCCTCTATTACTTCGTACTACTGGCTATTGTAGATATCTGTAATGAAAATAGGCAAATTGAAGACCGATATGTTTGATACGTCCCCGAGGCTGAGTTTTGAAAGCGCGGAAACTGCGACACCCCGTTCAGACTCCTTGCGGCTGACGAGTGATGTCTGAGAGGCCAAACCGAAATTTATACCAGATCTTTTATATACCCACGAGGAATGCAGATCGGTCTCGAATGTAAAACGTAAACTTCTGAAAGTAGTTCGTATTGATCGGAGGGATTGTAAAGATCTCTGTGAGCGCTTTGAAATTATGCTCGTTCTGTCCGAGTCTGTATCTGGCGTGACACCTAGACCGACAACATTGGCTGCCCCAGCAATATCGGGGATAGGAAGCATGCTGGGGTCTTGAGTGCTCTTATGTCGTTCAAACTGGGCCAACAAAGTCGGATCATTGAGCAGAGCCATTTCGATAAGGCCGTAGAGACGTTCTACTGTATTCTTTGCTTCTTGCATTGAATGACTAAATGAATATCCTTAGCACTAGCACATTTGTCGCAGAATGGTTTGTTGAGGCTATACCATTGCATTATGTTGAGCATCGCTGACAATGAAGCTTTGTGGTTTTGAAGCCGGCGCACTACTTCCAAGATCTCTTTCTCCTTTAAGAGCCACCTAGCTTTATCGAAAAAAGATATATCAGGAGCGAAGGCGACATGTTTCTCCAAGTCTGAATAAGTGATCACGAATCCGGTCAGGGTAACAGAGATTTGCTCCAAAAGAATAAGAGACTGCCGGTTCGTCGGAGCGGATTGCTTGTGTATTACAAGGCCTTGAACTTGTTCAAGTATTAAAGTTGTTTCTGTGAGCTCTGCTACTACTGCTTTTATAGATTCTGGGGCGTCTTGGATTCCGTTTGTGACTTTGACGAGCCATGGTGTAATCTGGCCAGCAGCTGCGAGAAGTCCAACTATTGAGGCAGCAATTCCAACCACCTCCATAATGTCAAGAGAGAATATCGATATATCGAATTTCTAGAAAGATTCTAGCACATGTCTAGATAATTAAATACCCGAGATCCACGAGTGCGCTTTGCTTTAGTTTTATTCCTTGAATTAGGTGCTCGAGAGAGCAAGTCACCTATCGTGGATGCGGGAACACCGACCCCAAAAACCGGGACAAGGCTGCTGGAAAGCCGAAGGATCCTTTGCTGGTCAGCCTCGTAGGTATCGCAGTTGTGCCAAATACTGCATGGACTTCGGGAGAATCTCGCAAGCTGTGCTTTGAGGTATGGGTCAAACCTTGCATGCGCGAGTGATCTTAGCGAAGTGGGGAAAGAAGGCTTAACGACCGAATTAAATTGAGCATGGATTCATTCTGCATTCTAGATCCACAATGTTTGTTCTTATGTAGTATATGTTGCTTCTTATTTCTAATCGTTACAAAGTCATGACTGTGAGTATTGGCGGTACTAAGTAGATGACTTGTTGTAATTTATGCGTTGAGCTGGCGGCTTGGCGCCTTTGTCGACTTTCTTCGTCGCCGCTGGACGCGTAAGACAGCCTTGTTCCGCCGCATCAACAATCGAACCTTCTACGCCAGTCGCGAAATTATAAATTACACCTCCTCCTCCTGTCTCTCTTATATCCCGATCATGCGTATAACGGAAACCCCTTACAGACTCGAACGGTCCAAATGTTCTGATCACCCTAGTTAGCATCCAGTCTGCACAAGGATCTGATACCCCACGATTCTGACGCTGTTCATACCTCGAATAACCCTCAGTTGAGGAATATATATCTACATATCTAGGCAGACCGGCTATCTTCTAGGTCTAGGATCACCGTATACACCATCTAGACAGGCCAAAATGGTTACTACACACGTCCTCAACGACCCCGACGCCTTGATAGGCACGTTCTTCCACCTAGTGAACTACCCCCAGGCATCTCAGGCTTTGGATACTCTTAAGCGCATAGCATCTCTCGTCAAACCGATCATGCGAAAGCACAACTTCCGGATAGCCAAACTGGCCGAATTCTATCCGGAAATGGAAACGAATCTTCTAGGACTAAATACCTCGTTCCCGGGCAGCTACAATCTCCCCATCATCCAGTTACGTTTACGACAACCCTTCGATTCACGGGTGTTCCTGCCTTACGAATCCGTGGTGCAGACTATGCTTCACGAACTTACGCATTGCGTGCACGGTCCGCACGATGATAAATTCTGGGCGATGTTTCAGTCTCTACAAGGCGAACTCGATACATTACGATACACGGGGTACACTGGCGAGGGTTTCCTTAGTGAAGGACAATCGCTTGGTGCTACCCCCCGGGACTTGAGTAACCTCGAAGCGAAGCGGCGGGCGAGGGAGTCCGCAGAGCGACGTAGGAGAGGTGATCAAGGTCGAGGAAGGATACTAGGCAACGGAAGCCTAGGTCCCATCAGATGGACTATCGAGGACGTGCCAGGGAGTGCATCGACTCTCAAGCCAAGAGATGGCAGTAGAGTTGAACGCAGTGGGACAGGTAGCGGGAGAGTTTCCGCACCTCCTGCTGCCGGGCTATCTCCATACGCGAACCCACAACAAGTTGCTGCCGAAGCCGCCCTTAAGAGACAGTGGTTGAAAGATAAAGAACACGGGAATGAAAGAGACAAATCTTCCATAACGATTCAAGGACCAGCACCTCCAAGACAGGGAACAGCAGGTATGTGCTCCGGTGTTCGCCATTCGACCGCCGAGATTGTGGAACGAGAGATCGCCCAGATGCACGGATTTGAGAGTGCAGCGGAGATGGAAAGCGCCAACGAACAAGCAATCATGGCTGCAGCTATGGAGTTGCTAAATGAAGCCGACCGAGAAGAAGAGATTTTGAAAACCAAGGAGCGAGAGCAGAGATGGCGGGATTCGAATTCGTCATCACTGGGACAACCGAGCAATCTTATCGATCTTACGACGCATCAACCACCGCGAAACCTCAACAGAACGCAGTCCACACCAGCGAATTCTGGGCATTCCTTTTCTACAGCACCAGTATTATCTCCCGGCTGGTCATGCTCCGTATGCACTTACCTAAACGAGGAAAGTCATCTGCAATGCTCACTCTGCAGGGTTGAACGAAACACAAAGCATCTGGACGATAGCGAGACCCGGGCGCAGATAGTAGCCTACAAGGACTTTGAAAAGAAGCAGGTGAAACGAGCGTTTAGTGACGATATCAACAAGGGTAAAGGAGTTGATCGGTCTACGTATGGAAGTGTGCCGAGGTCGACGTCGTCTAGCGACGGGCCTGGCGTTGCTAGGAAACTTAATCAAGATATTACGATTCACGGGCAACCCACTTGGCAGTGTCATTCGTGTGGGTGGTTTGTCGGGCAGGAGTGGTGGAGCTGTGGGAACTGCGGGGCCGTTAAGCTTCAGTCATAGGTTGCTAGTTTTATTTTCGTTATGTATGGTCCATATTCTACAAGGAGGTCATCAGTTTCTTTCTCTCGTTTTCCGGATATATCATAGCTTTGTTGTAGTCCTTCGTGCGTCGCGGCTGGTTTAAGATAGCTTCGAATCCAGGCGCTTGAGGCAGAGGATTTATGAGACAATTGCAGTCTCTACAAGCATTATATTAGAATTTGCATCTCCCCATTCCTAGCATCGTCTCCACTTTTGGTATGCATGAATAAACCCAGTCAGCATTATACCTATTTTTTTGTCAGATACCCTTGTTAACATTTTCTTTTCTATGTCAAACTGTTCTCAGGCAACGTAATCAAGATGACGCAGATGTGGGAAACCACTCTTGAAACACTAGCTCTAGGGCTAAAAAAGGTACCGCTTATAGCATATCTATGATAGTTGCATAGCATTTTGCCTTGTACTCACGGTTGATATCAGGTCCTCTTAAGCGATAAACTTGACGGCTGTCTCGCATACGTCTACCATCTTGGTGTTCCCTGATAACATACGTAATTTTATCTAAAATATCTTACAATATACCCCGGCACAGATGATAGCAACCAGACTATAAATGCGTGCGAGCAGCTACTAGTCGTCCTCCAGCATACCACCAAACCCTTTCCTTAAGGTTCCGATCGTGTACAGTCGCTCATTTATCCCATCGCTCTCGCCCTCTTCGACCTCTTCGCTTTTAAACTCCATTGACATAAATAAGTCGCTTAACGTCGGCTGCTGGTCGGCAAGATCGATACACGAGATCAAATTTCCAGTATCGCTGTCGCACCCTACATATAATTTTGATTCGTGTGTCGCTAGTGACAGGGTCGGCCCCGGAGTTGATATATGACCAACATAATCTAATATTCCAACCGACGTACACCTGAACCGTAATAATACGGGAACCCTGTAGATTTGACCGTTAGCTTCGCATCATCCGAGCTTGCTGTGGATGTAGCTTACCCTTCAACCACAACGACCACTTCCCTCTCTTCCTCCCTCCCCGGTACGACAACTTCTACAATCTCGCTAACCGCAATCAGCAACTTCTCTTCCTCTCCCTCCTCCCGCCGTCTCCTTCGCTTATTCAACCCCTTCATCATATCTACCAGTTCTTTCAGCTTCTCGCCCTCGAATAATCCCTCAAGTACCTGTCTGAGCTCTACTCGTTGTAATAGCTTGAAAGTCTTCCAATCCCACACGCCCAACCAATCATTTCCGCCGCCTGAAACGAGCAGATTATCCGAGGTGACGAGTAATCGACTGATGAATTGCGTATGACCTAGGCAGAACCCGTGGATTACGTACGATAGCGGATAATGTGTCACGCGGATATGTTCGTCTCGATCAGCTGTTATTATGAATGTTTTTTCTTTCGGGCTGGATCCATTTTGGGCCTTATTCGTAGATTTAACGTTAGATGATATGGTGGATGTTAGGGTCGTGAGGAGGGATACGTGGCCGAGAAGGAGCTTGCCGTCTGTCGATTCCTCTTTTTGTGAGCCGGAATTTGATGGGATGGTGTAGGAGTATACGTCGCCGAATTTGTCGCCGACTATGATGGTGGAGTCTTTGTCTATTAAGGATATGTCTGATGGGCGTTTGTGTAACGACCTTTAGAGGTATCGTCAGCGCCGTTCTCGATATTGCAAAGTAATCTGCTGACCAGCTCACCATTCTTTCACGACTTCTAAATTGTTTAAATCTAATAACCGTAACGTCTTCTCTTCTAGTGTTGTTACCACTAGCAGATTTCTACTAGGTACCGGTAAAATATGGCCAATGTAGTTTGGGGGAAGCTTGACCGGTACCAAGTTCTCATCGTTTTTTCGCTTCTTGTTCTTTTTCGAGCTTTTAGACTTAGTCGTTGCCGGTTTGGGCTCTGTATTGGCTATTTCTGTGTCTTCTGTTGGTGCAGGTATCGTAGATGAGGCGGATGGACTTCGTTTCCGTTTTCCAACCACAGACGATGGGGCAGATGGTGGAGAGTCGGCCATAACTACATCTGCTGACTCCGTTGTTGATTCGTTCTCTGTTGCAGCAGTCCCATAGGCTGGCAGTTCTTCTGTATTCCCATCCTCCGACTTATTCGAATCTGGTTTCTTCCATAGCGCCTTTCCTTGCATCGGGGCGGGAGGAGCCTTCCATGTTGCGACGGTCTCGTGAGTAGTCACGGATACGCAGTAAACAGTCTCTGCAATGGCGAAATAG
Organism: Orbilia quercus; assembly: GCA_036971405.1. NCBI lineage: Eukaryota > Fungi > Ascomycota > Orbiliomycetes > Orbiliales > Orbiliaceae > Orbilia > Orbilia quercus. The sequence continues at coordinate 390,242 of JAJTUE010000013.1, forward strand.
AGTTTAGGATCCTCTGAAGATACATAGGCGAGCGCTTGGACGGGGTGCCGTCGCGGTGCCATATCGAGTGTGATAATTGAGTGCGATATAAAATGCAGTTTGGATGTTAAAGGTTGTCATCGAAAGAGAATATATCCCTGTCGCTTAGTCATCAAAGATCACGTGCAATCGAGGGGCGGCGTTCGGAAAGGACACAATTCCCACAACACCAAAAAAGACAAAGAAGAAGACAAAGCAGCGACAAAGTCTGACCATCTGTTCTCTCAGCATCGTCCTCACCGCTTCCCGCATAATACAATCAAACTATCCGGGAACCCTTTTGATATATTACTGCGACTGCTCATACCCGCTTGCATATACGCTTTCCTTCGTTCACGGTTCTTGTACCGTTACCACCGTCAAGATGGCAATCAATATAGCCTCCCTCGTAGCTCCTATTCTATACATTGGAATCATCGTCGGTTCGATGGCCACATTTTCTTCGCTTTATCGTAAGCGGAAGGCTCGTAAGTCTATTCAATAGTTTATAGCTTTTCCAACACCGAACCCCTTATCTACCATATATGCTAACCGCTATTATGTCATACAGAAGCCGCTGCCTCGATGGAGCCCTGGTTCACCCCTTCCCTATCCCGCGATGTCTACCTCACCCTCCTCCACCTCCCGGATACCCCGAACCCACCCAAGATCCCAGATTCCGTCCTTCGCACAGCCTTACTCCGCCGAGCCATCGACGTCATCACAAAGGCCATCACGATCCGCCAGTCCAAAGCCCCTCTCCAGACTTTACTCCAGCGCGGCTCTGTAGGCGATGATACCTGGACGCAATTCCTCCAGGCGGAACAAGAAATTGACGCAGAAATCAAAGAAGTCGCGGAAGACGCAATGGCTTTGAGCACCCAGAACGCCCAATGGGCGCAGTTTATCTTCCAGACCGCCGCCGAAATGATCACCAATGAAAAATTACGGCAAAAGTTAGAAGAACAACGAATGAAGAGCCAGGAATGGTCCGAATGGTGGAATAAAAAGACGGAGAAGGTCCGCAGCGATTTTTTGGCCAGCGAGGGTATTGAGGAAGTTAGCCAGGCTACATCCGTTAATCCGGCTATTGTGCTCACATCGACCGTACCCAAAACCGCTGGACATGTGAGCGATGAAGATGGTGTGTTGGTTGAAGCTGAGGCTGCTTCGTCACCTTTATCGCCTTTGTCTGCTAAGGATTCAAAGAGCGGGAAGAGCACACCTGTGTCAACACCGACTGGGACGCCTGCTGGCAGCATGAGGAAGAGGAAGGGTAGGAAGTAAGCTACTTATATGTTATGCTTTGGGGCCGGGGCTGTTTTAGGTGGTAGATAGGCTTGGTAGACTTCTAGATTCCGGACGAAGGAGCTTGTCTTCGAAGGTTGTGCGGATAGCTTTTTGTATTTTTTGGCATGTTGTTCGGCGTTTCTTTTCTATATCCCTTACAATACCGTTGCTTCGTCAGTTCTTGTTGTTTCCGTTACCTGTTTTTTCCAAGCACTTCACTTCTTCTGTGCATATTGAACATAATATAATAACTGTATCTAAGCAACATTTCATTGGGCAAATTCCTATCTCTATTCATATATTATCTATAGATTAAGCTTCTATACTCGTGAGACTCGCAGAAAATCATATTAAACCCCAACAATTCGGCCAACAACCACACTGATATCATCCAATTTACCACCAGAAGCACCAATACCCTCTTCTAACGCTCTTTCCATCCACGGACTCTCAGCATACGGATCCGTGGCCACCACTTTAGCAGCCTTGACCAACTCCGCCGCAATCCTAGTCATCAACTCACCGCCTTCTTCCTCGTCTCCTAGGTCCGCATTCTCACTCTTGACGAGGTACTCCCGAAAAGCAACGTTAACACCCTCCTCGACCCGTTTCTTCCCTTTCTTTTTCATAATCTGGCCCAATTCCATTTCCCAAACCTCATCATCTCCATCAGCGGGGGAGGTTAGAGTTCGTAGAATAATAGAGATTACTTCTTCCTCCCAGAGGTTATCCAGCATGCCGTCCGTTGCGAGGATTACGATATCCCCGTTTCTGACCTGGATTGACGATACGGTTGCATTTGCGAGCGGAGTGTCTGGACTATCTGTGCCTAGTTGTCTAGGACAGTCGAAATAATGCCATCCTTCCTTGGTTCGCAGAAGGAATTTTGGGTCGGTGTCTTCAGTAGCATTGGTACCGGGTATAGGAATATCCGACGGCCGAAGGACTAGACAATGGCTATCACCAACGTTTACGATATGTAATTGGTCTTTATGGAGTATGCAACCCGTGAAAGTAGTGGTACCGTGATACCTTTGCGTTTTTGACGTTGGGAGAGCATCCGGATTCATTCCTTTCCCTCTACCTGCATCGACGGCAGAAGGAGACATCACACCTGTAGCTTTAATAACCGCCCCGAAAGCCTCATTGAGGATTCCGGTAATATCGACTCCATCGTCTTCGCTGGCACTGCCAACTGAAAGATCTGATTTCCTCCGCCGTCGAGCACGGTTGAAGAACCGTTCGCACCCGATGGAAAAGTAATGAACTAACAGCCGACTCCAGAGTGCCGGATACCCTTTCTCGCGCATATTCCAGCTACCAACGCCATCTGTAACAGCCATATAGCGATTATGCATCAGCAACGCATCGTCTCCGTTGGTATACCCACGGAGGAATCTAGCTGCTCTTGCGGATGCGCGGGCCGCTTCGAGGGCATTTGGATCCGGGTCGGCGTAGAGTTGGTGTTGGTGAGGGTGTATAGGACGCCTGGAGAGGGAGGTACTGTGGACACTTAGAGGTTCTGAGAATGAAGATGTAGGAGGGTTGATCCACGGTTTGGGGAAAGGACGGGGAGGACGTTTTGCGTAGAGCGAGAAACCGGTCTGGAAAGCGGATTTGCTGGTTGATGGTGTCGGCCAGGGAGGAATTGATGTGTCCCCAGTCTGGGGAGTTGTGCCTCTAAGTATAATCGGCGAAGTTGAGAAATTACGGCGAGACCGTCTGCCATTAGCGCTTGATGTTGGAATGATAGAGAAGTGTGTTGAGAATGTTGCATTCGGAGAGCCCGTCCTGCGAACCGGCAAGTGGGCGCATGAAAATCGCCTTATATTATCCGATGCCAGTGAGCGCCGGCAGAAAGAAAGCATTACAGTACTCCGGAGAGTGCTGCGTATGCATAAAGGCCTATCAAGCGCTATCAACCTTGAGGTTTCTCAGGAATATGACCGGTTATTGTGGTTCCAAAGTTCTAGCCGTGCGTATGCTGGGTCGATATGTAAACTGTTTCCCAATATGTCGGAGAAACACCGAGGAATTACTCAAGTAAGCACTTATGATCATAAAATGTGTGGTATATCGTCCCAATAGTTCTCTATTCGATGTGTCCGTGTGTACGTGTCGTTATTCATCCAATGTTGTATCTTGTCGTGTGTAAAAAAAGCTAAGATTCTGATAATGCGGGGTGTAGTACATTATACTGCTAGTTTGCGGAATGAAGACCTACAAACCGCATCAGAAGTCTTCCCAAAGAGTCTGCTGCAATCTGGGGTTCAATATTGCATGTTTGCGACAGTCTGCAGCCTGTCGTCCAATAATTAATGTATATGATATCTTTTAGCAAGGTGGGTGGCGTGAGTTGGTGGAGTCCTCGTCTCGGGGTCTCGTCTCAGGGATATAATCCGCACTTACTCACATCGACATCATCAACCCCGAACTTCCACCATCGCACACACATCGCCATGTCAATGCCATCGACAGCTCCCACATCAAGACCCAAACCCCCGCGCGCCTTCTCTGACCTAGATGATGACGAAGACGCCTTCACAAAACTCGCATCCGCGCGCCAAAAGCCGGGACTCGGATCGAAGCTCCCACCCATAGAGCCCAAGTCGCTGGCACATTCTCAAGTCTCAACCCCCAAATCCTCCCAAAAGCCCGCCACCGCTGACGACGGAGAAGGGGAAGATGACGACTACATGTCCATGACCGTTGCCGATCCGACCGCGACCGAAACCCCGCTCCAACGTCTCAAACGTCGCAAAATGGAAGCCGCGGTCCGCGGTCGTCCGCTCTCTAAATCCGAAATGGCCGAACAGGAACGCTTAAAACGCGAAATCGGCCTTTCCACGTCGATACTGAATAATACCAACTCGAAGGGTCTAAAAATGATGAAGGCAATGGGATTCACCGCGGGATCCGTTCTGGGCAAAATGGCGCCACCGGGAGTCGAGGCCGCTGAGAAAGCTGGCCCGAAAGCTACGGAACCCATTAGACCGGTGATACGGGAGTCACGAACGGGTATCGGCCACGACACGGATTTAAAACGCAAGTTTAGCGAGCTCAGTCAGGAAGATAAAGACTGTGCTGCACAAAAACGGCGAGAGTTATCGCCTGAAAGTTATCGGAACCGTCTCACACAAGAAGCTCAACAGCGAAGACACGAAGCACAGTTATTCGCTGCACAATCGATATGCGAAAAACTGGTTACAGAAGAACCGCCTCTCGGATACGGACCTTCATCATCGAAGAAAACCCGGGAGGACGGCGGAGCCGGTGAACCTGAGGAAAACGATACGTCTAAGGAGAAAGAAAGCACCGAGCGGAATTCGCGATCCGATTTCTTCAACGAAAACCCCACATTCACGCAAATCAAGCAGATAAATCTCATTTATAGGGGTTTACTCTACCGTCGGGCACTCACGGATCTTAAGACCCGGTTAAGAAAACGAGAACACGACAACATTTCATCTGCGAAATATGTAGGCAGCACCCCTCTACCTAATTATAACTCCGTCGGTGAATTTACCGAAGAGGATAAGTTCGCTCTTGGGTTGAACAAAAATACCGAAGAGGATGAAATAACCGTACCAGAAGAAGAGTTCGAAGACGACGAACTGGAGGAGTTTGAGAAGCGGGAGGTTAAAGACCGCTTAGACGAAATTGTACGGTATTTGAGAATTCAGTGGAGGTATTGCTTTTGGTGCAAGTTTAGGTATGGAAGTGATGAAGAGATGGAGGGAGATTGTCCGGGGTTGAAAGAGGAAGATCACGATTGATCGTTATTTTTGCCCCTCCTGCATCTGAGAATGAAAGAAAACATATTAAAGGAGGGCTTAGGAGGGCTCGTTTAGGGTGTCGTTCTATGCAACTCAAGAATAATAACCGGGCAGTCCGCAATTTCGGTTATATTTCAAATGTTAGCTGTCAGGCGTTTTCATAAATTGTTTTCCGGCGCATAGCATAGTTTGGATTGGTTCCCACTGGTAGCATTTATTTTCTGTTCGCATTCTCTATCAACTTTCCCAAAGATGGAATCTTCTTAGAAGCCTCCTGCGAAAAATTCTCAAGATATACTCGAACGTGTGTCTACTCCTTCAACAATATGCATATTTTATAGCAACAAAAGTGGTTATGGCCTGGATTTACTTCAAACCGTGGAACCATTTGACGGAGAAGCTATAAACTTACTTACCAATAACATGTATGAGTTTCACAACTTAGTCTACAGAATACGAGCCGTCTATGAATTTCTATGGATGGACAATCGTCTAGCTACTCTGTAGTGTGTTAAGATACTTACATAAGTCCCAAAACCAGACACCTCTAATTACTCAGATCGCCTGTACACACAGATACCTATCTCTATATGTAAATGGTGTGGCATTTCCACAGGACAAAGGTCAGTATATAAATCCGGCTGGCCAATAAGAAGACGATTATCTCCAGGGGTTTGAGAGATCAAGACAACAATCCAGCGAAGATTTGAATGATTCTTAGTATTTATAAACTGATCACAATTCTACAGTCGCAAAGGAATGACATTTATACAGACTTAATCAAAGACACTCCAACTTGATTCGATTTTTTAAATTTGTTCTTCCGGAAAGGAATTAGTCTTATATTAAGTTCTACACATTTAGATTGATTCAGCTGGAAGACAAGAATTCAAAACGGCTTATAATAAAATAACCTAGCTGCAGTGTGAGGCTCCATATAGATACTTTCCATCAGTAACATATGCTTATAGACTTATATATATATACATGATCTTTGATTGTGCGTATATCTAAGAACTTAAGAACCTCGCACACCAGACGCGCAACAGAATATCTTCGCTCACTTTGGTTTCGCCGTCTCTGTTACCGTAACTGTAAGCTCCTTTGTTTTACTAGCTACCACGAGCGCCACATGTCTGGTTGTGATGTACTGTGGTTCCGGGCCAATATCATTCCTGTTACATCGCTGCATGGTAGGTCTTCCGGTAGCATTAAAGTGGGATTCATGCCGCTTTTTCAGATCCCCCTCGCCCATGGTGAAATCGCAGTCATGACTATCGTTGGATTCGGGCTTCATGCTATTCAATGGGTGTGCCCCAGTCCATACCATCGGAACGGCATCGTCATCGCTAGCTCTTGGATAAGCGTCCGCATATAGCTTATCAACAGCTTGCATCGGGGTCCAACCCGGATTTGCAGAGAGATGATTCGCCAGAATTGAGCAGACGATAGGGGTTGCTGATATATATAGAAAGTCATATGGAGTCTGACCAAATTAAGGAAATCTGTTTCGAATCATAAGATAAAGACTCACCAAAGGAGATACCACTCGTAACCACATATGAATATCTACCGTTCTCGGTTATCTTAGGAAAGTCTGTCCCGAACGCTTTATCATATCCAAAGTCCGGAACATTTAGGTTATCGGTTTGGACGTATACTTTTACAAATTCCTTTGGAACATTGGATGTTATCAAACCGCGCTGGTTTGAACCACCCAGTACGACTAAGTTATCCACAGTGCCGCCTCTTTTCGCAGGCCATTTGTTTACTGGGTAAAACTACAATATAGTGAACATATCAGTCATCAAGGCCTTTACGTGCATGTGCGAGAAGCGAGCCCCAGAAAGACTAATACGAACAGTAGGACTTACTATTTGATCGTTTCCTGTTCCAGTTACCATAACAACATTTTTGCGTTTACCAAGCATATCAAGAGCTAAGTCTAAAAGATCTGAGCATACCGTAAGAAGAGCTCGTTCTACTTTAGTCGATTTATCCGCCGGGTAGGCTCCTATCTCCTCTTTTGTTTTGTGATAGGGTGTGCTGAAGCTCATGTTAACGATGGCTTTGAAGTCCTGTCTCTTTGCTGTTTCCTCATCGATTTTGTCTATTGTTTGGAACAACGTATCGATGAGATAAAAGGGTGTCCAGGCAAACTTAATATCATCACCCACCCCCACCCAGATATTGGCCTTCCGAGCAAAGCCCAGCCATCGACCGATAATCTTCGAGATAATCCAAGTCCCATGAAATGCCTCGGTTAATTTTGGGTTCTTATCGCCATAGTCTCCCTGTTGAGTTACACCTCGCGGACCCCGCGCATAAATCCACCCTTTTATTTGCCCATTATTGATGGCATCTATGAATTCTACATGCTGCTGTGCGCTCTGAGCCAGACCTGAGTCCAGTACAAAGATATCGATACCCTCACCCTGGGATTTCTCATACCATGGTTCAAACTGCTTTTCATCAACGATCTCAGGAGGTTTGGAATAAAACAAAATATCGGACTTAACAGCTTTGATACTTTTCATGTTATACTGTACCAGATCTTGAGCTCGCTTACCAATGCTCTTGACTTTTCGATAATCTGTGGAGTTCCTACCTCCGTTGTCTTTGCTTTGTATTTGGATATTTCTTTCCTCCATTGAGCTTGGAGTTGGAGTGCTGAAGATATACTCAGCCCGGTCCAGCTTTACTAATCGGTCTATCATATCGTCAATAGCATCGTAGGAGCCCCAAGCCTCGAGCTATTCCAGCCCACAACCTCGTCAGTAATCTACATAAATTTAGAACTGGAAAGCATATAAAAAAAAAAAAAAAAACAACAGGTTGTAATTGAGAGTTTCTAGTCTCGGAACAGCGTCGTAGTGGCTCTCCACTTGAACACTTACGTATTGTTCGATTCTCCCCTCCTTGATTACCTCGCCAATGGGAACGTATCGTCCCAGCACAATAAAGAAAGGTGTTCCCACATACCTATAATTCGTACGATACAGACTCTCGTTCTCTTCTCCTTTACCCAAGTCTGCAGGTGATCGTAAAACGTTTTGGAATTCAGTTTCTACTCTATCTATAATTTTCTCATCTTTCCAATATTTCTTTTTGAGCACTATTACAAACATAGTTTGATCATTTGGCTTAATTTCGGGCGGTTCGGGGATTGTATGGTCCTGCCACCATCCAAGCCACCCGCTGAGGTCGCTCACTGGAGACCCAGGGTCTGGTTCGTCTCCACCAGTAGCAGCGGGAATGGCCATCAGTGGCGTGAACAGAAATATTAGAATGTAGAAAGAAAATGGCCACAGTAAATGTAAATGCATTTCGTGGAGAATATAAATTTTTAAAATCCTAGTTTAGGGCATTTCCTGAGTATACAACAGTAAAAAATGCCACTATGGTAGCTTTGATATTATGAGATTAACGCAGCGCCTCCAAATCGTAAAAAATCCGTCTGTGGGTGGTCCAGATCTCGAAGTCATAGAAAACATACAAAAAGCTGCATCTACTATTAGCTTCTGAAGAGCTTTGGAAACCGGAACCGAGAGTCTTTATAAATCATAACTTCAGATGCATATCTTCCAGCAAGATTCAGACAAATCGGAAAGACGATGGTCTGGTTTTAGGGTTGTTTGGCTGTTTCGGGTCTGGAAGCTGGCAACATACGGTTGGAGCTCCTATCGTACCAGTGCCACTGGTTCCACAAGTAGATGATACACTTCAAGGCCTAGGGTATATATAGACCAGCTAATTTCTAAGTAAATTTCGAATAATGGTGGTTTCCGAACATTTTAACATTGGTAGCTAGTTTATAAATTTTAATATGAAACATGATATTGTGTAAGCTGGTTGTTGCGTGACATCTCCCAGTTCCACAGCGACGGGAAGATCAAAGATTCTGGCCGATTTGGTAACGAGGTTGCCAAGCCAGCAGGGGACCCAACTTTGTGGAGACTAACATTGCAATTGCGTATTTGTAACACCAGTCTGTTTTATAATTAGGATCTTGTCCTTGTATCATATAGCAATATTCAGCTCATTGGTGGATAGAACTAGATGTTCAGCACTATACTAAATTTCCTTGCTGTGCTTAAGTTATAAAAAGCTTTCCAAGTCAAAGTTATAATTAATTTTTGAATGACGAATACCCGATAGCACAGCAAGGGACCGTCGATTCCGTAGCGAAGTACTGATACCGGGAGATTCCTTTCGTTAAAGAAACTGTATCATTAAACGATAAATGATAGTATGCTATTCGTTTAGAAAGTTCATTATGAAGCTCTTTGGCACGTTGCAACTTTAATTTGCATTTGCCAATGACCTCAAAATTAATTGCGAATGTGTTCTCAATATGAAAATACTCCTGCCCTCCATATTCGCGTTCATTACTCATATAGCGCAAAAATCTACTATAATACAATTTTTTTCAAAGACGGTTTGTATTAGCTTTTAAATTCATTAATTAAGATACTATAAAGTCTTTAATCCTCTCAACATTTTATCACATCGATGTGAGCCCATGTGCAACCAAAAATAAAATATCGGATCGAATTCAACCCATTGTTAGAGTAATTATCCCGAACCGAATATCTCGAGCTCCCAAATCGAACCAAAACCCATGATTAATCGTCAGACATCAATTTTTACTACATACACTCATACCACCATACATTATCATTTTGGGTAACTTAAACATCCGCACAGTGAAGCGCTGTGCATCCAACCGCAGCGAACCAAAGTGCCAACAATCCGATAAACGCAACACCGCCAATCTGAAGTCTAGAAGCGGCCCCGATATTCAGCGGCAAAGTGGGTATAGCAGAGACCACGACACTTACATTTCCACCTGTTGGGGTTGGGCCGGAACACAACTGACAAACAGCACCCTGTGTAGTGATATTGACGTTGTAATAAGTGCCTAGGATGTTAGGGTTGGCGGGTTACAGGCAAAAATATGGGCACAGAGGGCCATGCGTCAGTGGGCAGGCGTTGTATAAGGAGTAGGTATCGCAGTTGGGTTTTTTGACGGCAAAGTATTCGTATTCTATCGCATTTAATAGTCTGCCGACGAGGCACCAGGTGGCTCAAGCGGTATTGCAGACTGGAATTTATACCGTGGCGGCGGGGGGGCTGTGGTAGCTATGAGGCTATTTTAGTACGTGGTTATATTAAACGTGCATATATAAACCTTTATTTTGAAATTTGAACGAACGAGAATGGGTGGTATAAGTGAAACTGGTCTCAAGAGCTCAGGAAGTCCGTAGATTTGATACTGAAGATGTGAAATATATTCTAGTAGGCAGATTTATGCATCGCCCGTTTTTTCTAAGCAACGGCACTAGAATAACTTGGTTATTAAAGTATTTCATACAAGCCTCGCAGATAGGTAGTGAAGACTTCTACCAGTAGGCAAAGGCCGATGCCGCACCTGTAGGACCCACAGATTTCCTAGTTTGGCGTCATAGTGCGTATGAAAGCTCCGAAATCATCAAGTGCAAAACCTGTGTTGTATGCGGTGTGTTTCCTATTGGGTGCCTGCAATATTGGAAGGGCGAGGAAGTTGGCATCCACGCTGCTCTGGAAATTGAAGGAGCACAAATTCAATCCTTAGGATCTGGGAAGCACTACGTTCGGGGTCACACAGCTGTTCCCAAAATCAGCCGATGAGCAGTTCAGTACCTATAGATCGTACTATGGAAGCCATGCACCAGGATGCTTATCGTCCGAGCATGCGAGAACTACGAAAGAGTAGGTTGTTAAGAACTCCAGCCACATGCAAGACTCTTATCAATCGAATATATATGTGAAGTGGTCTCGTATGTGAAGTGAAAAGTGGAGACATGCCGAATTATACATGAGAATATAAATGTGCATGAACTTGAACTAGTGAGAGTGCCATGCCTGTGAGTCCGATTCGCCGAGCCCAAACTGTGATAAAGGTCGGGTCTCGCCTATTCATAAGACGGGGCGTAACGACTGGGAGCGCCACAGAATCTAGCCATCCGCCCGTATATTTTATTGTTTTTTTTTTTTTTCTTTCTCGCTGTGAAGACAAGGCAAATTAGTCTGGGTCCATATACAATAAGTAGTTAGGGAATATCCTCATGTCTAATGAGAAATAGATATAAGGAAAAAGTGCTCCGAGATAAAATACAATCATAATGGCAATTGAATTCCACAAAGTATCGAGATCTAGGTCTAGCAGATTTCCACCTAGCATATAAATGTTTCCGAGAGCTCGAAGGAGAATATTGCTGTTATATTAGGAATGCGGAAAATCAACTCGTAACATGTGGGAGGAACTTCATTCTGCCTTGGTGACGCTTATAACGCGAAATATTTTATTTGTCAGATCACCGGTTTTTGGCTGCGAACAAAAATTAGGTGTCTGGTTATGAGAACTCGCTCTGAACTTAGTCTCGTCGTCAGACAGCTCCATACTTTTGCTTTGAACTGGGAGCAACCCAAGCGGCAGGTAAGCGTGTTGCTCATGTTGTATTTATTGTGTTGTATGCTTCACAGTTTGTTTCTTGAAGTTTGATAACAATCACGTGCTTCATAGATCAGGGCAATGCCCTCGCAACCCGTTTTGGTGGGGGTGGCCGCAAAATTGAAGAAAGTGGTTGCGACTTTGGCGAAAAGAGCTGGTCTGTCCAACATCACGACTCATCAAATCAACCGACTTCGAACCGTCAACCACTTCAAAATCGCCTTTCTTACCTTAAATAACCTTACTTCATTTTAAGAAGCAATGGGGGTTTCAAAGGTGATAAAATCGACGATACCATCAAACTTACGCAGAACGACGAGAGGACTAGGTTGCTAATATACGGATGGGAACGCTAGGCCAACAAAGCTCTTTATTTCGAGAAGCTCAAGGGCCTCCTTGAGACTTACAAGTCCATCTTCATCGTCACCGTCGACAATGTACGTCATTCTCCAGGACTTGATAAACTTGAAATTCGATAAAAACCCGCGATATTGACTATGAGATATAGGTCTCTTCCCAGCAGATGCACGAGATCCGTGTCTCCCTCCGTGGCGAGGGTGTCGTTCTCATGGGCAAGAACACCATGGTCCGCCGTGTGATCCGTACTCTGATATCCGACAACCCGGAATACGAACGTCTCCTGCCGTACGTTCGCGGCAACGTCGGTTTCGTCTTCACCAACGGCGAACTCAAGGACACCCGTGACAAGATTCTCTCCAACCGTGTCGCAGCTCCAGCTCGTGCCGGTGCCGTCGCCCCCATCGATGTGTGGGTACCCGCCGGAAACACTGGTATGGAACCCGGCAAGACGTCTTTCTTCCAGGCTCTCGGTATCCCGACCAAGATTGCCCGTGGTACCATCGAAATCACGACCGATCTCAAGCTCATCGAGTCTGGCAGCAAGGTCGGAGCTTCCGAGGCCACTTTGCTCAATTTGCTCAACATCTCTCCCTTCACGTACGGTATGGGTGTTGCGCAGATCTACGACCAGGGTCAGGTTTTCGGACCGAACGTCTTGGACACCGACGAAAAGGAGTTGCTCGACAGATTCTTGACCGCCATCACCACCGTCGCTTCCATCTCGCTCGCTCTCAACTATCCTACACTAGTGTCGGTTATGCACTCTTTGGTCAACAGCTACAAGAACGCCATCGCCGTCGCTATCGAGACCGAGTATGAATGGGACGAGATCAAGGAGCTCAAGGACAGAATTGCCAACCCTGACGCCTACGCCTCGGCTGCCCCAACTGCTGCTGCTGATAACAACCAGCCAGCTGCTGCAACTGAGGACAAGAAGAAGGAGGAGTCAGAGGAGGAGGCTTCCGACGAAGATATGGGCTTCGGTCTTTTCGACTAAGCGTTTTATTTTCTGTCACGCTTTTTCACTTCCGATGTCTATATATACTCTTTTAATCACCAAGTCATATCATTCTCCCATGTATTTATAAAGATGGGAATATAAGCAGCTAGTTGGCTATGAAGTGAATAATAGCATGAATGAACGAATCCACGAGATAAACTTCGTCTAAATACTAAGTATTAACCAAGAGGAATTGTTCCGTAGAAGTAGAGTGCTGCAGAGCCTCTTCGGCAGAAAAGTGCTTAAGGATAGTAATCCTGTCAGCTCTTATCGATAGGAAGAGCTCGGGAGACGACTTGAGTCTCACACATATGTTATTCCGAGTAAGGGAGACTCATGCATCTCAGTTTCGTTTTCGTATCGTTACGAACCAGAACGGAAATGACCCTGGAATGCAATTAATCTTGCCGAACCAAACCAACAAACCCTTCCAACTCGCAGAAAGCATTCAAACTACAATGCATCTCGGCAAATAAGTTCGAGTTCACTGCGTTGGCCTTCTAGAATGTAGCACAATAAATCCTGAGCTATTGGACGACAAACCCTAACCGACAGCCGGTCCGAAGGGCGTATTTTTTTTTATATGCCGCCCCTCTCCCAAGAGAAGCCAAAAATCAACCGGAGGTGTTCTGCATAGTCAGCACTTTGTAATCCCGACGTCCGCTGGCACTAAAAGTCTATCTCGTCATGGGAATTAATAACGCTTGGTAACCTGGCTAGTTCTGCTTACCTGCGGCTTACAAACGAGCAAGGGTGTGAGAGCCCAACTGTAACCGGACCGCTTAACCAAGCAAACCAAAAACATTCGATTGAGTTGAACAACGTTCGCAACTCGTTGGTCTCGTATAGATGCTAGATACCAGATCTGGATAAATCCGAGCTAGTTGATGCATGCCGGGTTGGGGGGCAGGATTAAGACGAGGTCCTAGCCATTCTTGAAAATAACATTGCATTGCATTCCTGCGATGCTTCGATTGGTTCGCGTTCGTAAACGACTACCTAGCCGTCGGGTGATATGATATTATAATACCTCCACGCCCAGAAACGAATCGAAAATGGAGATTCACAATGGCATGATGTTCGAGACCAGCATGATTGGCATGATGTGATTTGATTCTGAACTGCCTCGGTGGAGTCCGTGATTCCACCAAAATCTCACATTATGTATGCTTGGTGTTCCTCTTTGTCATGTTGGATTTTGGTTGGTATGGGTATTTCCAATGCTTGGTGAGCATGATAAAGGTACCGTGGACCACAAAATGGCTATCGTAACCGAGTGGAAGTACAAATCGGATTACTACTGATTACTATACCACAGCTATTGGTTTAGTCAATGTTAGCACGTCCGTCGGAGCTTAGTTAATCAGGAACCCTGCTTTGGAGGAGCACTAAACAGGGTAAGCTAAGGCGGGGCCCGGGGCACGTACGGCGCTAAACGACGGTTGTAGCTTGTAGCAACCCCACTACGACCGAGATACCTTCCCTGGCAGGAACGACGGATACGGAACATTTCTTCGACGTCGTATTTTTTTCCGGTTAGGGATGTGCGTGTGCGGGGCTTGGTCTGGTGCTTTCGTTCGTGAGTGTTGGATAGTCTTCGGGTTGGAGAAGGTTAAAGTTTAGTTCGCAGTTATCGAAACTATAAAAGCCTGGATCCTCCCCTTCGCCAATCTATAGACCCAGTCTTCCAGAGCATCACAATTACTACTTCTTACATTCCAATAAATCATATATTCCGACTTACCTAATTAGTCTCCTATATCGGACTGATTGCACCAATCGATCTGTATATCCTTTCAAGTATCGAATTCATAATCGACATATAATCAGACACAATGGCTCCACCAAAGGTCGCTATCGTCATCTACTCCATGTACGGGCATATTGGTAAGTGCTATGACTCCGAATACATACCGTAGAGTTCAATTGGCTAACAGCATCATTACAGCCAAGGTCGCAGAGTCGGTCAAGGCTGGTGTCGAAGCTGCCGGCGGTACCACCGAGATTCTTCAGCTAGAGGAGACCCTACCTCAAGAAATTCTCACAAAGGTACATTACCCATACCCAGTTGGTAGTATGCAATGAAATACTAATCGGTATATCAAAAACAGATGCACGCCCCACCAAAGCCAGCCTACCATACTATCAGCGACCCCTCGGAGCTCCTCAAATATGATGCCTTCCTCTTCGGTATCCCCACCCGTTACGGTAACTTCCCCGCCCAGTGGAAAGCCTTCATCGACAAGACCGGCCAAATCTGGTCATCCGGTGGCTTCTACGGCAAATACGTCGGTCTCTTCATCTCGACCGGTACGCTAGGCGGTGGTCAGGAATCCACTGCCATCGCCGCTTTGAGCACCCTTGCTCATCACGGCATGATCTATGTTCCTCTCGGATACGCTAAGGCTTTCGGACAGATGGCCGACTTGTCAGAGGTTCACGGTGGTTCGCCATGGGGTAGCGGTACTTTCGCCGTAAGTTGATCTTTCCCGGCGAATAACATCATGAATAGTATGAGCTAACGATTATAGGCCGCCGATGGCTCCCGTCAACCATCCGAGAAGGAATTGAAACTCGCAGAGATCCAGGGCCATGTATTCTACGAGACCGTCAGCAAGGTCAACTTTTGACTAGACGGCAGTGATGATAAGAACAAGACCAACGGTGAATCCACAAAGAAAGGAGCAGAGCCTTCGCCTGCGGTTAAAGAGGAAAAGGTTCCTAAAAGGGAGTCCTCTGATAAGTTTTGCGGGTTGAAATGTATCGTCCAGTAATTATAATTACTGCTTACTTTGGCTTGTTGCTTGGTTTATGCCTGGTATTACTGTGCGCTTGTTCTAGCCTTGTTGTCTGTACATTATGAATAATAATTGATACCATCGGAATTGTAATTAATACACCGATCAAACAAGATTGAAGTTGGTGATAGAGATGGAAGTTGTCATTATAAATTATGATATATGAATAGATCGCAAACGATTAATTGCATGATATAAATCCCCAATATGCAATACCAGCAGCGTTACACCATAACCTTCTCTCCCTCCTCTCCAACCACCGACTCACCACCATTGACATCCCTCGCACTAAACTTGCCGTTAAACCCAAGTTTGGTCTCGGTAATCCAAATCCTAACCCAGACCAACCCCTTCACGATAGCGAAAAGAATAACGGTCCCAACGACGATACCAACACAATAAGCCGCCGTGACGCCGGATCCCTTCCTATCAGCATCGAGGAAGGAGTATGTGTAGTACCCTTGGGTAGATTTGGTAATATAAGCGATACCCAGGTACCCGCCTAGAATACCGATGAACCAGGGAATATGAATCCACGGCATGGGCGGCGTTCGCGGGATTACGATTTCGAGGAAGGCTATAACGGCGTTCAACCCATGTACCGAGATCTACTCGCCAATTCACGTTAGCAAAGCAACCCTACTATCATATACTCATTATCGAAGGTAAACTCACGTTACTCCAAGCATCATACTCGTCCGTAAACCCGTCGTACAAAACCGCCCAGAACACTGCGGTAACAGTATACGGCAAGACGACAACAGTGCTATAATACAGCACGTGCAAAAACTGCAACCATCGCGGCCAATCCTCTAGCCAAGCCCGGCCGTACTTCCAGTAACTGTACGTGTGCGCGAAACTCACCAGCAGATAGCAGGTGATACCCCAGTACGTCAGCCAGGTGAAATAGCTGAACCGAGAGCCCGCGGAGTCAGGACGTAACGCGTTGGCAATTATGAGCACCAGAACAGCGTAGAGGCACAGGACGGCGCGGTAGGCGAGGAAGAGTGGAGACGGGAGGAGCCAGGAGGTGAATAGGCGCGAGAGCGGGTACGCTGGCGAGATATGGTTGAGGTCGTAGAAGCCGCGCATTTTTTGTACTGCCTTCGTATATATCCTGAACTACGGCTATCGATTTTATAGGTATACGGCCGGGATGTTTTATTCTCTGTATCACCAGGAAACCTGCCTGTGTACATGTGTACCTCGCGTAGGAATTAAGGAAAGAAACAAATGGGCGGTCCAGGTGGCTTTGAGTAACGGGGAGGGCGGCGCATATTAATATTATATCGCATTAGGGAGGGAAGTTTCAGCCCTAGCAGAAAAAATGTCTCGAATCCTGACATTTTGGTTTTTTTTTCAGGGTTCCCAGCTGACCTCCCTTCTGTTTTTCTTTGACTGTCTGTTTCCAAGAGTTTAGTGGATGGAGAGGCAAAAAACGAACAGTGCTCGATTTTCATTCTTTTTGTGGGGAGATTGCGCCTGGAGAAGGAATGTTTGCAAGGATCAGGTGAGACCCCATAGATTCCTTATTCTTTGGCTGTTTGTCGAAGACTGAGACTTTTGAAACACTGCAGTTGCGTCTGTTTAGCAAATCTGTAAAAGAAAAGGTCCAATCAGGACAAAATAACTCTGCGGGAAGACTAAGAAATAAAGTTATCAGCCGCATCCACTCAAAGGAACAGCCGTGAAAGCTAATATGTATACGGCCGCGAAAACTTCAATATCAAAATCCCGTTAACTAGGTAAGCCCAATAATCTATATCACAATATCTACCAATGCCTCCCTTGCAATATGACAGCCAAGATATCTCCCGTAATTCGTTCCGTGGATCTGTCAATGTGCCGGTTAAAAGAGATCCCTTTAACCAGGCGTGGAAGGTGCCAAGTAGAAAACACCTGCCGTCAACAGATCCGATCGCGTTAAATACCTAGATATATACAGACGGGGTCCTGATACAATTAAGCTATTTATACCGATTTGGGCATCGCAATATAGTTTGTTTCTTTTAATT
The DNA here is from genome assembly GCA_036971405.1 of Orbilia quercus. Classification (NCBI taxonomy): domain Eukaryota; kingdom Fungi; phylum Ascomycota; class Orbiliomycetes; order Orbiliales; family Orbiliaceae; genus Orbilia; species Orbilia quercus. The sequence goes on from JAJTUE010000013.1 coordinate 407,992, forward strand.
TTTATGCCTTTAGAACACTATCAGCTGTTTAATTTCGCTTGATTGGGCATGCTTCAGGCAAGTCCTCCTGTTTTGGATGTGTGGTATTTTTGGCTGGCCAACACGAGAAAAATGATGTTGTAAATTTCAAAGCAAAGAATCATTTAGATGGGATTTCGGAGCCAGATCTGTCGATGAATCCGTTCAGGCCATACATATATGATAGGATCGGTATCAATGAAGTTCCTTTGAGGGATCGAGGCCTAGGCGATCATACATATCATCTCTAATATTCCGATGCCGCAAACTCTTCTGCAAAAATCTAGGTATATCTAGCTCCCCCTCGGTGTAGTCTTCTTTCCCTTCTTCCAATTTCCATCAATAGCTCTACTATCCAGGGCTTCCTTAGCCCTGGGCCTCCTCAGCACTTTGCTTCAGTCTGATGCAGACGCATATAAACAACATGAGCTTCAACATAAGTAAGTACTGATACAACTAGCCTCGTGATACAACCCAGTCAAAATTTGTCAGTTGGCATGTATTCAGCTTGCACCCAGAGCTAATCAATCAACTTTATAGATCCGCTTGCAAGCTATTCAGATCTCACCTGACAGTGAATGTCAAAACTTTATTGATACCCTGAAACGGAGTCTGGAAAACCTGTCTGTTCTCTATTCGTACGAAGAGATACACAGAAACAGGAAATTCCCTTAGAGAAAGGAGAAACCCACCTCTGAATATGGGCAAGCTTCAAGTAGCCCCGCTGACTTCCAGAACCACCCAGCCATGACGACACAGCAACTCTATGGTTCATAACGCTCCTCTACATGATACATCTCACTCTTCCACTTTCTTCCAAGGGTCGACCAGAACTTTCCAATCATGCCACCGGACTCTTTTGTGGACCTTTCTGTTGGGGGCCTGGGGGACTATTTAAACCCCCATCTGCCCCCATCCTCTCCTCTCTTCGTCTCTCCTTCCAGTACGCCTCACGCATATCTCTCAAATTCCACCAATACAGAGGGCCGACCGGTAGTACAACCACCTGGAGATTCATACGGTCACAGTCGGTTGACCTCATTCACTTTCATTCATTCATTTTTCTTGTACCTTTTTCTATTTTTATTTTATATTTTCAGACTTCCTCTTCAAATCTTCGCATCTTATCTTAATATACTCATATTTAACTCACTTCATATTTTCACTACACACAAGACTAATTTTCAGCACATAACCCTAACTTTCATCTATGTCTCTACCCTCACCATCACTATCGTTTTCATCGTTTTCGTTTTCATTCATTTTCATCTACCTGTCCAGACTTCAGGCGATATAAGCTACTCTTGTTATCGCATCTATCAAACGGCAACGGAAACCTCACAAAGGGATCTCACAACCACACCAATCATCTTTTCATTATCTGAAGCTTCTCACTACGAAGTCAGTGGAAAGACTTCACCTCAAAGATTTTCCACCAAACCACTGCTATCAAACCAGCCTAGCACTACATAACGCCAGGAATCCATGAATAACCGTCCTTCACGGTTCCAGAGGCGCCAGCAACCAAAGATCCATGGCTGAGTATCTTTTCTCGATTGTAGCCGAACAGATATTAAATATTATAAACTACTATTCTCCTAAATTAACAAATCACACAAGATGAAATATATTCTGGCGGATAAAACGTTAATTCAATTCTGACAGACAAAACATGAATTCAATTTGACGGATAAAAATATGAATTATATTTTCCAAGACGAAATATGTAAAGTCTACGGAACAAACGCTTAAGCTCTTCTCAACATGGTCATCTGCCACTAGCCTGTAAAAACTGTTATATATATCAAATCAGTTATATCTTGACCATATTTTCCCCAACCCAATGCAAACAGCATCCCGCATCTATATATATTGGCTGGATATATTGAAAAAATCTTAAAACTGTTACATCCATAACAATCCACTTGTTAACCATGGGACCCCCCAGGAACCAACATGCGATATCACGACTTTAGCCGGATATCTCCTCTAACCGATACCTTGTAGATAAGTTGACTAGCTCGACTGATATAAACAACCTATGACACCATTATTTTCACAGATGCAAATATCTATTGTCAGTATGTAGGATTATCGCTGTGTTTAATCTAATATACTATGGATTGGACGAAGCTTCTATGTAATATAAACATAAAATCCTCGTAGTTATGACTGCAGACTTATTGGGAAACAATAACGATATCTGTAATTATCTCATCGCTTCAAGCTTCAGACATGTTTTGCAAAAATCTTGCATGTATCGATAGCCCCATGACATAACAGAATTCGAAATGCATTCTGGGCACATATTCCAACTCGTATCAAAAATATAAAAATAGAGAATTTGAATAAGATATTGCTGCTGGAAACTTGAGGGATCAGTGCTGCAGTCTCAAGTCACGATAGCTTGAGCTAACAAATCAGAGCAGATAAGTGCAGCCTAAAAAGTACCACATCATGTTGGTCAAATGGAAAGCGTTAAGCACAGACGTGTCAGATACATTTGAGATGTCCGATATGGCAAGCCGAATTGGTCTTCGTGGATGTGGGACTATATACTTTATAATGGATCACAGAAAGCACGTTCAGATGCCCGGAATATCAGTCGCCAGGAGTATTAGAATCAAGATAATGCGGAAAGCCGGTACCACAATATTTATGACACTCTGTTGAGATAAAACCTCCTGCTATGGATTGAGATCGAGACCACAATCAAAATATATCATTGTCTCGTGAAATATTATCAAGAATATCGATACTGGAATGGTATTTTCTAAAGCAATTAAAGAGGCGAAGAGAAGCCTTTTCTTTACATGATTACTTGTAAATAATCCTCCCAACCGGAAAAAATTTCATAAAGTTAAAATCGTTTTGTTCAATGGTCCGGATCTCAGATCATAGCTAAAGCCTGCCATATAAAGCATGAATCGACAAATAATGAAGTGGCACCGAACATATGATAGTTATATAAAGACAACCCCTCTCAAATCAACATACCTCGATACATGTGGCACTATCTCATCTACGAAACGAAGCAAGGTTTCACCCGGATGAGGTGATGATTAAAGAAAAAAATAGCATCGACCCGGGGTATGATTTGAGCTATATCTAAATGGCAAGGATACACCCAGCGAATGCACTGGCGATTTTATCTTCGGTATTCATACTATATAGCTATTAGCTCGGATATTTCACAAATATTATGTGGCTGAACTGGTTTGTAATATTTAATACTCTTTCGGCATCTCATATTTTTCCATTCGCAGCTATAGGAGGATATCAACATGCAACTAACATGAAAAAATCGATATCTCGGTATAACATGATAAAGCCTATCTTAACATCGAGTACGTCGCAGTAATTGATATATTATCGAATTTGAAAGCAAGTGCACTGACGTATGGATATACAATTCTAGTAATATTACGGATAAATTTTTATCCAAGAAGTGCTCGAATTCACAGCGTCACTCTATGATTTTCTTTACATTACGAAAATAGGTCAAAATGACAGGATATCGGAAGGTATATTGGTACACCCAAAGGTGGTTTAAGAGATGGATAATTAATCTATCTTCCTGCCGTCATATGAGGCCGTTGTTTTCTGGCTGTAATACAGCACGACAGCAGTGCCTGTGCCCTGCAAACCAGATGTCCAAGCGGCACAGTGAAGACATTTATCATCTCATGTATACTAAAAGACACCGGCGGTACTAGGTTGCAATGTGGATGTATCATAGGGCGCATCCCTATAGAAAAATATGACCATTCCAGGAATTTCTGTCATGAACTCCTCTCTTTTTGACCTATGCTCTAGAATACGCACGAGCAATGTTTAGAGAAATAGCTTACTGACCCTTTGATGGTTCCGGAAAATATCATCTCCTGCATCTATATAGACCTAACGCTGGCTGCAGCAACTACCTAGTATTATATCTAAAAATAATACCACTATTATGCAATTACTCAATCGCTACTTAATATTGGCAAACAAACTCTGAGGTCCGTCAGCTGATTTGTGGATTCTCTCGTCCACATGCACACATATATGGATGCCATGGCCGAATACGAAGCATCTATATATGCACTAGTTACAAGAGACCTCGATAGAGCTCTATAGATTGGTAAAGCCACTAGAAAGACGATCAAGAATTCATTATAATAGAAGAAGAATATATTATCAGTTGCCTGTAGTATCATTCAGAACACTTAGCTTATACTATTGCCATTTTGTGGCCGCCAATACATGAGGTTTCTAAATATTGTATACCCGCTCAAACCCGAAGCAACTACGATTATATATAGCTGGCGACTATGTTGCAGTTTCACTGATGAACTCAACATCGGATCAGCAAACTTATGACTTTCTCTACCCTGACGAATCACAAACCTCTTCACGGATGGTACTTTAACCTTAGAAATATACGTACTAGTCCATTAAACTCTATAGTTACATAATATATGATTTCGATATCACGATATCGAAAATTCAGAAGTAGAGTCCGGCGACGACCATGTAACCATTTATCCAAAATCAACAAAGTGTTTTCGGAAAACCAGTGGTCTGGGGGCAGCAGCAATGACTCCGATAACCTCTATCTTTCAAAATTAGTTCCAGAAGATGGCGAGTTCGCTCCAAACAAGCATACCATCGATGAACACACAATTCATAACCACTACAACAACTATTATAAACTACCCGTGACAACCTTCGCCGTATGCTTCTAATATACGAACCACCGATACTATAGGACTTTCATCGTAATATCCTCAATAATCTATGCGCGCTAGACTTTCCAATATGTTTTCCGCATCCAATTTATGACCAATCTTAGCTTCTCTCTACCGATTCTCTTGCCCACTCCAAGAATGTCAAATGATTTATCAAACAGGTTAAAGTAGAAAGCCATATCTGTCAGTTGTACCACCTCAGATAACTACCTAAGTACTTAGAATCCTTTATTTAATGAGGAATTTACTATACTGGTCTGTATTATAGTGTTCTTACAGATTATGAGAAGCCCTTTCATGATTTCACGATACTACGATGCCCCCGGCCCCTAAAGCAGCAACAATGTCTGTCCCTTCTCTCAATATCTTGATTCTCACATGATTCCCCAATAAAAGACCGGAATACATGATTATACGAAATATTATCCAAGGCTATAGGAACCCACCAGCTCTACAGTGACAGAAAGGTTCCTTCTGAGGATTTATGCATATCTATTTCCTCTCTATGGAAGAGAGTGTCAAGCCATGAATACCAAAAGTTCCGTCCATGTCCACACATGGGCAATAGTACACCATGGATATACCAGATTCCCACTGAAGTAACACGTCCGTATTAATCATTCGATGAGGGCAAACAGATGCAACGGACAAGCGCTGTGTCAGCTATGAGCGACCAGTGGCTGTTGGAATTATCTGCATATTGATCAATCTCCAGTCGTACTCAATAGATGATTATAATATAATATTTATAATATATCGCCATTAATTTCTCACTATAGGAAGCCAAACCCCCAGCAATCCAATTGGATCCAACACATGAGACATTTATAAACTTTCGAATTGTATTCTCTGGAGTCCGCGAAATGCTGACCGGACCAACCGAGGAAGATGGTCAGCTATAGGGTACCTTGATATCAGCAATATCTACTCGGAGGTCTTACGATGGCATAACTCGATTCGATATATGTGGTGGAAAAAATATCTATACCCACGTTACTTGGAGAGCGGAGAATTCGATGAATATTATAACAGGGGTTCTTATATTTAACGATCGAGGATGACATGCGGAATTACGACAGAAATTCGATTCGCCCACTAAAATTTACCTTTTCTTGGAAAGGAAAATACAAAATGATTAATTCACATGCGATATGCAAAAAGATGCAGCTTTGCCAACTGCGCTCGTATATACGTGGGCTACCTTAAGACTTATGCATACAAATATTAACGCATCTCTGTCTCATTAAACACGCTGACCGCGACCATGCAACTCAGGAACGGACTTAAATCCTACCACTAATTCTACATAAAATACTTCTTAGCAGTCAGCAAAATGAGGATGCAGGAGTCAGAGCGTGCACTACCGATACAATGCCCATTAAATGCTGGCCTACAGCTCAGAGTTCTTCGACAATTATTTCATATCCAAGGGCAAAAAACAATTCTTCCCGTCTCAAGAAGCAAACACAATGACGCTACTTTTCCATGTAATTCTAGGTTTTATATCTGGACCCGGCGCCAGGCTATTTTCGACCGATAATTACGGAGATTGAAACACAGAATGGTACTTTAGTATTCTACAAGCAGTCATATACATGTCGACGCTTATAATGACCTGAATTTATTTGTGTATAACGTTAGTGAATTCTTGATAGATCTAGAAATACGGTTGATGGCTTGAGCTTTGCAACCGGCGGCGATATACACAATCAGGGATAACAGATGATCGATATATAATAGATCAGTATAATTCCCTGTTTTACCTCGTCCCGCACTCAAGAGGAATGGAGAAAAAGGATGATCTTATTGTCGCTATGAAAGCTCGGAAAATTCGATATTACCCATAACTGACTTCTCCGTAAGCTGCTGCTAAGTATAAGTATAGAAGAAATGCTGATCCAGTATGGATAGATTTACATTGTCTGGTACAGCTCGCAGTATATCCGAAAGCCATGAGCTATTTTGGATAAATCGAAGTTTGTATGCTGCAATGGTGTATGCCTTGGATACATGTAGATTCTCAGAAGGCAGAAATTTTTCAAGTCATCTCCGAGTGAAACCATATCACTCTATGCGGACACATATGGTTTATATATACTTCATGTACGACTAATTTCTCTCGCAGAATTAATGAAATCCAAGTATATATGTCTCAAAAACGAGCCTCTCGGTTCAAATGCACTGCTTGAGACAAAATACTCGCCAACACAGCTAGAGCTAGACTGTGTGCTCCAACCGCAACCATCAGCAACTTCTAAGGTTAAAATCAAGAAGGAGATTAAATAGGATGAGGATACATTAAATAACCTAGACAATCATGTGAGGCCTCTCAAACGAATTTACCGCAAAAAGCCATGTGCCTGTGGTAAAAAAAATCAACTCGGATTGGAATTGCTTTGCGGATACGATTCACACAGTGATTTGATTTAGAGACTGAGGAGCAGGCAAGAATGAATATGCGACATGACGTGGACCGAATTTCGGCACCAGATTTCTCATATATTATGTAAACGTCCAGCTCACGAAAAAATGTATCTTGATAAACAAACTCGGCGATAGTTCCGATCTCATGCATCGATAACCCTGAACGAGTCAATATTTAAGAATATAAAAAAGACAGGGCGCAGTTGAGTAGGCTGGATAAATGTGCTGCGCAGTTCAAACTCAACGAGTATGTTTGGAAATATTCAAGGATAACCTTACATGAGATTTGATTGGTCTTTCGGCTTTACTTTAATTTACGGAATCATGGCATCGTGTTTATTATCGAATGCTTGAAGATCGATTTTATCCGTAACATATTCATTTTTATTCGGATAGGGAACCCTCGGCGGTATTGTATGTTTATGACACCGACTAGGTTAGATTCATTTATTCGTGTAATAGTATTATTATATGTCACATTGATGATATAATGATGTCCGATCCAGAGGAAAAGTGTTTTATGATGGAGAAAAAATCAGAAAGGTAACTCTAACAATAGAGTATAAAAGAATAATACAGCAGGAATTGGGATCACTAAATGTAGATCAAGAGCGTTTCGCAAGAGAAACGACATAACGAAACTAGAATGGCATGGTGAAATAACACTAAAGATACTTTTTTTCCCTTGGGGGGTTTTGTTATAGATATAAAGATGTTCAATGAATACAAACCATGGATCCGCTGGGCCCTGGGAGGCTTCGGATTCTACAAAAAGAAAACGGACTCATGTACAAAATTTAAAAGATGTAAATTAAGATGATATTAATCCCAAAACTCATTAAATGAGCGATATACCAAACTACTAATTAACAAATACCATCTACCGAACACAAGATCGAAATCGATAATTAATTAAAAATCAAACTTCTCCCCGACAATCTCCTCACTCAACGCCCACAACTTCCCGGCCTTCTCCGCTTCCACCGCCCACGCATTCGGTTCCTCAAACTGACAATCCGCAAAAAAGTACCCGTCCCCTTCTTTCCACCCGTTCAACTTTGGATCCAACGCGGTCACAAGCGTAGTACTAGAACCCTGATCCTGACTCTTCCAGTAAATAAAATTCGCGAACTCTTTATTCCAAAACTGCACCTTCTCGTCCGGGACGTGTCGCTGTAAACCGGACTTGATACCGCCCGGGTGTAAACTGAACGACAAGATTCCGTATTTTTCAAACAACCGTTTCGTGAGCTCGACTGTGAACAGGACGTTTGCAGTTTTAGATTGTCCGTACGCGCCGAACGGGGTGTAAGAGGTAAAACTCAGATCCTGTTCTTGGAACATTGCGAGTTGTTCGACCGATCCCTTTTCTTCGTCGGGGATAGGTTTACCTTCCCAGTTCCAATCGGCGAAACGGATAGGATTACACCGATGACCGGACGAGGAGACGTTGATGATTCTGACGGCACCCCTGGGGGAGTTTTTCGCCGCGGCGATGAGTTTGTGTGCAATCAAGTTGGTGAAGAGGAAGTGGCCGATGTGGTTTGTTGCGAATTGCATCTCGATGCCGTCGACGGAGAGGGTGCGGGTGGGGATTGTCATCACGCCGGCGTTATTGATCAGGATGTCGAGGTTTTCCGGGGTGGCGTTGAATTCGGCGGCGGCAGAACGGACGGATGCGATTGAGGAAAGGTCGATGAGGAGGGGTTTGATGTTTGCTGTTGGGTGGGCTTTTTTAGCTTTGTCGATTGAGCTGGTGAGTTTTTCGAGGGAGCGGCCGGTGACGGTGATCAGGTTTGGAGATTGCGCGGCCAGAGCTTCGAGGGTGGCTGCACCGATGCTCTCTGGACCGACGCCGGTGATGAGGATGTTGCGACCTTTGACTTGGTCTTGGAAGACTTTGGCGACTTCAGCGCCGGAGGTAGTTTGGTTGTATGAGGCGTGGGAGGTCATTTTATTTAGTATATAAATTGGTATATAGATTGATATATAGATTGATGTAGTCTCGAGAATAAAATTGATAAATATAATAGATTGATAGATTGATAGATATTGAAACTGTTGATACTGATGATTATACTGGTGATGGTGATAATAATAATATCGAACCTCAGTCCCATCCTCCCTCTTTATACTCCTCTCCTTCATCAAGATCTTACACGATAGCACCAACCTCAAGCTCGATATTCATAGTATCCACAGTATCCACAAGACCCATTTCCACAATCTTCACAAGAATTAGCTAATTGGTAATCCAAAACCCCGAAGCTAAACCAAAACCTCCACGATATAAAATCTCTCACCTTCCACGCCTAGCTCCGGAATCTCCATCGATCACGACTTAATTAGGTGATTATTAAGAAAAAAAGACAAAACCTAAAACACTTTTCCATGCAAATGTCTTCTGCTGACCCGCTTATACTTGCCACAACCTAACATCACCATTCACAACGGTCACATATTAATTCTCGGGCACGCAAGTCAAATTCCAAACCCGTCCCGTTTACAGAATTAACACAGAATGTTGAAAAAAAAAAAAGTCAGAAGGGTTCACGCTCATTGAAGTGTCGTTTAAGTCGGCCGCTTAACCGCGCCAAGGATTTAACCGGGTATGCACATGCAATGTCAGCATGCACCTTTCCCTGTCAAAAATACCACAAAATGGCCAAAAGAGGGAATTAAACCCCTGCTAGCGTGTATGCAGCTGGCTGATGTTCAGTGATGTTCAGGTACTAGCAGGGCCGTAATCCACTGTCTGGGTGGTAATTGCAGGTTCCGTGAGCAGAACTTTTCTTGTGTTGTCAGGAGTTTGCGACGGGGTTAAGATCAGTGTAGCTCCGTGGTGACACAAACTCGACGTCGTCACGGAAAAATTAATGAACGGATAAACTCCCAGTGGGGGGATTAAGGCGATGACGTATTTTGTATGATTTAAATATACAAAGCGTATATATATGCTATCACCGTTTATGCTCTCGATGCCAGTATATTTTCTAGACCAATCCAGCCGACTATTCTTCGCTACCATTATATAGATGTGCACCTGGAGAAATATTGTTGCCAGATTAAAAACATAATAAGAATAAATATAATGCATCTTGAATAATAATAAAAGTCAAATAAAAAGACAATTTTAATGTGCACCCCGTAATGATATATATGTCCCCTTAATATGTAAGTTTCTTTGCTGAATATTGAATGATACGCGATTAAATATAAATGCCCGCTGACGACAAAATAGTCAAAAACAAAAAGGAAATAGAACGAAATGACAAAGCAATCTTCTCTTCATAATCATTCAAAGGATATATACTACCCGTACCGCCAAGTACCACTGACCCTCGCATGCTGCTGCGTCTGCGCAGCCTGCAACGTCATCGTCGCCATCTGCTGCTGATGCTGCAACATGAGCATCTGTTGCTGCTGCAACGCCTGCTGCTGCTGCTGTACCAACGCAAGTTGCTGCTGATGCGGCGTCATAACAGGTGCGATAACCGGCTGCGGAGGTACGTGTCCGTAAAACCCATAGGGTTGCGGTGTCGGGATCATCGGCTGCGCGAATCCGAACGCCTGCGGTTGCGGTGGCGCAACGGTAAGAGGAAGACTGTACACGCTCGCCGCAGCAGCATGTTGCATCTGCATCTGCTGGAGTTGTTGTTGCTGCTGCTGCATCTGCTGCACCTGTTGTTGCTGGAACGCCTGCTGTTGCTGGAATTCGTTCAGGTTCATGATACTCTGCTTCTGCCGCATCGCTTGCTGCATCGTGAAACTGTTCTTGTAGTCCTTTCTTTCTTTCTCCCGTTTCTCCATCATCCCTAACAAACCAGCAGAATGCGGCGGTGCCTTCTTCTGCGTTTCGCTCGTCCACGTCTGCCCGAGCAAGGGGGTACCCATAGTGCGAGCTATGTACTCTTGTTCTCCCGCGCTGAGCTTTGCATCCCGCGGCGCGGAGTACGGGGTGTTAGAACCATAACTATTCCGCTGCTGCGGGTTATCGATCTGATCGAGCAGCGTCGAGGAGCGTTTGTGCTGCAGCTGGGATTGGGGACCGTGGTAGCTACTCGGTGGGACCGGAGTGGAGAACTGTTGCGGCGGCGGGAGGGAGTGCAGTGCCGCGGTGGTGGACATGACGCCGTTGTTCGCGGGCGTGGAGATACGTTGCGTGGGACGGTCGAGCATGTTGGCTCGGCTGTTCGGACGATTGAGCATTTCTTTACTGTTATTCCGACTGCCGTTTCGACTCATCGGGTAGCTGCCACCACCGTTGGCGACATTGTTGAGGAGGTCTCCTGCGCTAGGTGTTCTGCTGAGCATGGGACTACCACCGGCTGGTACCGGTCTCTGCTGAGCAACCGTGGAGACGCTGTTGTTCCTCGAGTGCGCCGGACGCATGCTGATGTCCCGCTCGCTGCTATTACTGGGACTGGGAGTCTGTCGCTGCTTGTGGGGATTTAGTAGCAGAGAGGACGAACTGGATGCGGACCGCTGATGCTGGTAGTGCTGCTGGACGATACGCTGGCGGATAGCTTCGTCGTTGAGCTGCTTCTGCTGGGCGATGGCGACGTACTCGGAGACGAAGCTGTGAGCGTCAAAGTCACCTTCTTTCTCTTTTGCGACTGGTGGTACAGAGCGACGAGGAGGAATGCCAGGAACTGGAACAGGCCGCTGAGAAGAAGACGAGGAGGAAGCAGAGGAGGAAAGGGGCGCAGCGGGCGTTGGGCCTTGTTGACTTTGTTGATGTTGATGTTTTGTCGCGGAGGGTTCGTGATGATTTCCTTCGTCGGACGCAGAGATATGTTTAACCTCCTTCGAATCCGGCTGGCTGAAATTAACCATTCCGGGACTCCAGGCAACGCTGCGCCGTCGCATTCCGCCGCCATTCTGCTCGGAATTCGAAGCCGAATTCGCATTCGCATTCGCATTCGACGGCATCGTCGTCGCTTTGCTGTTCTTCTTGTCGGAAGCATTCAGAGCCAGCGCGCCGCCCAAATTCACCGTCGGGCCGAAATCAACCTCGATCCCACCGACGCTCGCGCCCCTCCCGTGGCCCAAAAATACCACATTGCTCTCATCCTCATTACCTGATATCGCGGTCGTCGGCGGCGTCGAAGTAGCAGTCGCTGGCGGTGTACCGGTAGGCGGACGGTACTCCTCGTCCCAATTCCCACTGGCCCGCTGTCCGACAACTTTACTCACCGAATATCTCGCCTCCCCGATCGTGACCTCGAGCATATCCTCCGTCGGTCGCCCGACAAACTTCTTCGCCCCCATGCGCCGTGGCAGTCCCTCATCATCATCCAATTCCACCTTCTCTTTCCCCTTATAATTTGCCGCTGTAGTCGTGGAATTCCAACTGGGCCGTCCGTCGACGGGACTATGCACGGCCGAGGAGTAAGAGTAATCGCTCGATGCATCCGAGTAGACGCTCGACCTGGAAAACGTGCTATCCATCCTGTTGATACCGATATTCGTATTCGTAGTTGTGGTAGTAGAGGTTGAAGTTGAAGTTGAAGTTGAAGCTGGAGTCGACGTAGTAGCTGTTTCTCCAGCGGCGGCGGCAAAATCCCTCCGAATCCGAGAACTGCCCACTGGCTTCCTTCTGCGCGACGGATGCGACGATATCCGACTGAACACCTCCGAATCGATCTTTCCGATTTCCCTCGCAACAGAACTCGAACCTGAACTCGAAGATTCCGCGCTCTGCGGAGTCGTCACTTCCTCTTCTTTTCCGGTGTTACTACTCCCAGTAATAATATTATGATTCCCCCCTATTCCACCAACCGAACTGTCTCCGCCACTCCCACTATCCCTATTCGTCGTTAAGCTTGTTGTCGCCGTCACAATCACCCTCTCTGCTGTTGTTGCCGTTGTCTCCGACCTTTCCGTGGCAGGAGTAGTCGTATGAATACCACCCTCCGCTCCCAATCCGGTAAAGCGGCTGCTATAAATACCCCCAATCCGACCAGGATCGGAAATCGGTGGCGTAAAAGAATTATCCCCGCTCCCCTGCGCTTTCGGGGTATTACCACCCGACGTGAAATTAGCTGCTGTTGTCGTAGCGTTAGCAGTAGTGGTAGTGGTGTTGATACGTGGTATTCTCGCGGTATTGATATACCGCGCGTACGACGACGACGGGTGGTGTCCGGTAGCTGTCGTGGTAATAGCTGCAGTAGATGAAGTAGGTGAAGTAAGTGAGGTAGGTGAAATAACGGTATTTATCGCGGACGTATTCGTATTGGTATTTGTATTCGGGGTATTGGTGTTTATATGTACTCTCTAATTTACTCAAACGGCATTGTGCAAAAAAAACAAAATGCTCCTCCTTTCCCCCGTCTCCCATTCCTTCCCCTTTCAAAACGGACACTACTACATAGCGTGTATTCGCCCGAAAAGGGGTGGGGAAGTGAGCAGAAGGAAAGAGGGCAAATTGAAAAAATATTATTCAAACGTCAAAAATCTTTCATTTCATGAGTATGATCACTAGTTCTTGCTCGGTAGGGAGGATATATTTGGAAAGACGGGGGGTCAAGAAAGGAAGGTATCCTCGAATGTCTTCGCATGCAACAACGGACTGATTCAATAAATTCGTCAGGGTAGATCAGAAGAAAAAAGAAAAGAAAAATATAACAAGGTCATAAGAAATTATTCAGTTCGAGTCGGCCACGCGGGCGTAGATCTCGCGGTAAATGGAGCGATATAGGAAATTTAAACAGCGTAGTAGATGTACAGCGTATATTAACCACAAGAGAAAAAAAATATCATATCCGCAATATAATATAAGATAATATCCGGCGTTTGACGTGTAAAATGTAAAATGCAAGATGAATGCTCTATGAATGGTAGTACATATTATAATATTACCCCCCAGCTCCAGCTGGAGAATGACAAGAAGGAGAAGAAAACTTTTTGTTCCGTGGTCGTCAAGAAATAGATGAAAATGAAAAAAATACAAATGTGAAGAAAAATCCGATATGCATGCGAGGAGTTCGATTCGGGAAGTGCAAGTGCGGTGCTGGGCTAAAACAAGGTTACTGGTAATATCCACGTACACTTTGTGCACTTCCATCCCCATATCCATTGCTATATCCCTGCTGCTGTTGTTGCGACTGATACTGCTGCTGCTGTTGCTGCTCGCCGGGCACCGGTGGCAGCGGGTGCTGATCGAACCCAGGGCCGCGCGGTAGTCCGTGCTGCGGGAACGGGGCGTGCACCTGCGAATGCGGATGCGGCACCCCGCCTCTCGCTGCTGCAAACGCCGCGTTCTCCATCTGCTTCCGTTGCATCTCATCCGCAACGTTAAAGTCGTCCGGATCGCTGTGAATATCGTTGCTCTTCGGGATCCGAGACGCAATTGCGCCCGTAGCTGGCGTGATCGATGTCGTGCTGCCGGCGACTCTTTGTCCCTGCGTCGTGTAAGCGGTTCGGGGCGCCACCAGGTCGGAATCTTGTGAGGAATGCTCCGAATCCGTCGACGCTTCCGACTCGTAGGAATTCGTGCGGTGGGCGGCGGCACTACCATCTGCCTGGTGTCCCAGGGTCGGGGAATGTGCTTGGTAGTATTGATCCGATACAGGGCTGGTACTATAATTAGCAGATGTTCACAAGAAGTTTATCCAAGAATGTAAATTACCCAGCTTTGTTTCCGTGCATCATTTCTAAAGTTCCAATTGAAAGCCTTGACATGGCGCGTGCGTTGGCTGATGGCGAGAACGAATGTGCCGGAACAGGTGGCGCACGTCCCGAATTCGGCGACGGCGACGGCATCGGGTAGGCGGGTGCCAAGTTGGCCGTTTGCAGCTGCGGTGGTTGGCGGTTGCCCAGCGATGGATCGAACCCACCAGCTGCGCGAGGATCGTGCCTGAATGCGCTCGGAGGACCCTGCCCGGCTGGACCCTGGGGTGTAGGAGGCAGTGGTGCCTGTCGGTATCCCACCGGTCCTGGTTGGGGTGGTAGAACCTGGGGAGGATACTGCCCACTCCTCTGGCTCGTTTGGCTGCGTTGACTTCTGCTCGATGGCGGCCTCGAGTTCGGATGGCTGCTGTATCCGTTGGTGTATCCCTGCTGTTGGTATCCCGTAGGTGGAGTACCGAACGCTTGTCCAGGCGCGGGACCTTGCGATTGTTGCGCGTAAGCCGATTGGGGATAGAACTGCGATGCTTGTGCTTCCGACATGCTCCTCGAATGGCCGCTCGACTGTCTGGCGAGCTGTGGCGGCGCACTATGGGTTTCGGGGATGTCACCCCTCTGTCCGTGGCTCTGAATGGTAGGTAAACCGGGTCGTTGAGAGCTAAAGCTGTTTCGCATACCGTTCTGGCCTTCAAAACTAATCGTAGATCCGAGCTTGAGTTGCGTCGGCAAGCTGGCAGTGCTCGGGCTCGTCAGATTCGCACGCTGAAGACCGCGTCCGCTAAGCTGAACCTTCGATGTTGCCTGCTTCAACTTCCGTCTCCACTCAGACTCAATCCATCCAGCACTTCCCGACTCGTTGATAATACCGACAATATCAACCGCCTCCAAAAGGCGGTACTGCTGCCTTGATTCCTTCGGGAACGCAAACATCAAACTCCTAGGATCGATCGCATCGGCGACGAGGCGGTTCGGTCGTCCGTAGAGATGGAACACGTCGTACGTGGGGATCAAAAACCTCAGCATCATTTCAAACCCAGTGACCGCAGCGTGATGATCGGGCATCATGAAGATGATACCTTCGCTCGTGAACGGTGGGTCGGAGTGGATGACAATGTTGCCTTCGATCTTGATGAGCGTGCTCTGTTCTATCAGAGCTTTCGCTTCAGGGTATACAGCATACGCAGCATACGCGCGGTTGATGGTCGCCACGGGCAAAGTCTTCTTCTTCACCTTGCTGGTCTCGTAGAATTTGATATCTCCTAGTACCGTCTCGGCCTGCACTTGGGCACCCAGCTGCTTGGTGGCCTTCTTAGCTGCCTTCTTCGCCTTTTGGAATGCCTTTTCGTCTGGCGGAGTGATGACGGTCCAGTATCGTTTCCAAGGCGTACCAGCTCCGAACCGGACTCGCGTCCAGTCTTCGACTTTGAATTTGGATCGTTCGAGGATCGTTCCAATGCTGTTCAGCGAACGTCCCTTGGCAGCGATCAGTGCTCCCGTGTACGCTTCTTGCAGCGAGTTGTGCTCAAACATGGACAGCCGGATGGCGGCGGTCCACTGTTTGAGTTCGGCCGAGGTGCCGAAGTGGAGGAGATATCGATTTCGGCCGGCTGTAGAAACACTGAGAACGTTCTGTAGCGGTGCGCCGTTCGCTCGTTGTGGTAAGGAATCAATCTGCATCATCATTAGCTCCGATTTTCAAATTTAAGCTTTTATGAAACATACCATCTTCATAGAAGCATCCGTCAGGTTCAAGAAGGCTGGCTTTATAGCACTAGCTTCGGGTGGATATCCTCTGCGAGTCCTCTCCTCTTCTTCCTGAATAGCTCTGTCGTCCCATATCGTCAAGACGGTACCGATAAGCTGAGCGTAGCAGTCTGTCCACTCTCGATTTTGCACAGCCGATCCATCTACCTTCTATCAGAATATTTTCACATAGAATATTTGGAAAGAAAGACAAAAACTCACCAGGATTCATGTCGTTCAGCTTTTGGAAATAGCCCTCATGGTAGACCTTCTGGGCGTGTTCCGATAAGTATCGAAAGACACCTACCATTTCCGGTAAAATGTCCGCATCGTTGACGGGAGAAGCACCAGTGTTGCTGGCGGTGAAGGGATTTATGACGCTCTGAGGTCTCGCCATGCCGATACTGGTCCGTCGAGGTGGTGTAGCCGGAGCGGGAGAGTCGTTCGGAGGGGTTGAAAGCGAGGACGGGTTCGGAGGGAAGGATTCGACACCGAGCGGTTTCGTGGGGGAGGATGGAGCCGGGGTTGAATTCGGGGAAGCAGCTGAGCGGTTGAAGAAGGAGGCTGAGAAGGCTGAGAACAAACGAACGTATTCGGGTCAGCGACGGTATTTTTATTTATTTAAAAAGAAATAGTTTCAAGAAAAGGAGTAAAAGAAGGAATAAAGAAAAAGGACGAGGAATTTGGATGCATTCAAAAGGAGGCACACATGGCCAGGCAACGTGAACAGATTTTTAAGCAGTTAGTGCACTTTTTTCAAAGTACTTTTGTGTATACGCCGACGGTGTGAATGCGAAAGGGTGGCCAGCTTAAGGCTGAAACTCAAATTGACAGATCTGAACAGGTACCCGGCCCGAGCAAAGAAACGCCGTCCACAAATGGAATTCAGCTCAGGCTCAAAGGTGACGGAGGCCTGACTGAGAAGGGCGGCTGCTGCTGTAGGTACCCTTGTCCGTGGTACAAAAGGGCAGTGCCAAAGAAAGTCCCCCCCGTCGAAGCAAGGAATGCAATAAAATAACAAATAAAGCAATAAATAAAGTAATGCTGAAGCAGGAACAACAGGCACGGGCACATTACATACCTCTGGCACGTTTCGTCATGCTGGATTCTGCCATCATGGCGGTCGATGATGCTGCAACAGCGCGCGGGAATGATATATAATCCCCTCCTTCACTGGAATTCGAAAGGGTGAATGCTATTTAAGTAGTAATATTTGTTTCTTTGTTTCTTTGAGGAAGGTCCGTAGCAGGAGTGCAGTTAAGTATGTCGGATGAGAGCGAACGCAGGGCCGAAGAATGGCGAGGAATGGGGCTTAGTGCGTGGATAGATAATTAACGAGGTGGTATCGAAATACGAGTTGCTAGCCGGGCGGCGTGAGAGAAAGAGCTCAATGCGATGGCGCAATGCTGCAATTCAAGCTATTGGCAATTGGTAAATCCGAAAATATAGTATACTGCTGCAGTAAACGAGGCCTGAGAGAAGATGGTGATATTAGCTGGGTCCCGGATGTCGCGGTTGTTAATTACAATGGTCGTAGTACTGAAACGGCCAATGCAAAGACGAGCGGCTTCAGGCGGATAAGAATTGTCGTGAGTATTGTCGCAGTCTCGTGCTGCCGGTCGGTAAAAATAAATGCGATACTATCGTAGGTGGTATCGTAGGTGGTATCGTAGATGGGAGAGGAGGAGGAGGATGAGAACTGGATCGATGGCCGTACCTTTGGGAAGTTTAAGTATATTTTGAGGGAGATTGTCTCGTTCCCCCACGAAACCGGTGTCGATGGCTCTTCTTCAATGTAACCAAATTCATTCAATTTTAGAACTTAATCAGCAGCAGGCAACCCTTTATAGCACTAAACACCCACTAACACAAGAGAGTAACAAGAAGAAAGAAAGAAAGAAAGAAAGAAAGAAGAAGAGAGAATGGAAATAGGCTTCCGGCTTCGGTCTAGAAGAGTGAGAGAGATAAAGCAGCCAAGCAGACGCCGACGTCAACAAACGAGGGTGCGCAGGACGCTATTAGATCGGATCAGATCTCGTCAAAGATAGAAGAGTTCAACCAGCCTCCTGATTAACGAGCGACAGAAACTACACAATTAATCAAATGGACGAAGAAGAATAAATATCTAGATTCAAAGGTAAGTGGCATTCTGATCCTTTTGTAGAATCGGACTGACATGAATTTTAGAATATTAAATTCGCTCCGTACGGTCTCGCCTGACTGAAACCTGGGAAGCAGGGACATCGGCTATGACAACATGATCAAGGTTTGATCCCGACCCTCGTCATGGTTGCAATTACTGACTGACTTCATTATTATTGATTGAACGAGCTGGGAAAACTATATTTGGGCACACGCAATCCGTCGCAATCCCCGTGTCGCACTGACCCTTTCCTCTGGGCTCTCGTCCCACGGAAGATTTCTTCTTGGTACCCGGGATTATATATTATCACAACCACCTTCACTACGGCTAGAATAAAACGAAGAATATGGAGAGCCGGATTGCCGTCTGATGCGACACAGAATTAAACTCTGCGCGTACGTCAGCAGAGAGACAGTCGACAGGCTGGAAACTAGCATTTTTGCATTCCTCGGCTGCCCCGGCCTGTACCCACCGACCATCTTGGCGAACCCCAGACCACCATTCTCACCATCTCACTCCAAAATAATTGAAATGTTTCTTTCTTTCAATTGGACCCATGGAGCAAAGATTGGCGACAGAGCACGGTTGTCAAGTGTGAATCCATAATGCACCACCTATGTTCGCACCAAATTACAATCTTCACCAATGTCCTCTCCTCGCTTGGCGGATTATGCTTTCGTATGCCTTAGTCAGCTATGCGCTGTAACCTCTACTACCTTCACCGATATAATAACACGGTCGCGCTGTTATCACATCTATTCGTTTAGCCCCTGATTTTGAGGCGGAGTCGGAATCTATTCGCTTGCTTTGTATCGATACCGATATTGCGAGGTGACATCGGGTGTTTCGTCCGGTTTGTGCTCCGCGATTTACCATTATCAACTGGTCTGGTGGATATACTAACTGCTTTCGTATAATTTCTTCATTTAATTTTGCTGCGACTGCTTTTGTAATATAAAGTTGGGTTCTGGGGATGTTGGTCCGCAACGATAAGGATGATGATAATATCGACCTACTAATATAATATCCCTATTGTTAAATAAAATATATCCCTATTCAATTATTTCTTTCCAATAGTCCTGTTCGAAATTCAATAGATGTCGAAATATAATGTTGTGTGTGTGGCGGGTGCCCCGCGTGGCTTAGTCAGCTCTTCGGAGCTTGAAGCTCCAACTGACGTCGTCACGAACCACCACCTTCAACCCGTCGACAGCCTTCTTCCGTCCATCCATCCATCGCTCGACGCTCTCGACATCATCTCTCTCCACAGAACCAGCCAGAAGACCATCTCAGCCTTGTCTTGGCTCATTCGTATCTTGACCGATCTTACTTCTTCTTCTCCGTCCCTCCTTCCTGACTAATCCACCACGCGTCCTTCACCTCTCCGTCGACCCTCCCCAGACTGCATCGCGGATACTCCGTCACTCTTCCTCATCGACACATCAAAATCACATACGATATACCCTCATCATGATTTTAAGATTCAGATGCCAGGACGGCACCTTTAGGATCGAAGTCCAGCCCACAGACGACATCTCAGTCCTATACCAAAAGGTCAAATCTATTCTCATACAAACTGCTAGAAACAACAGCTAACACACCCTTCCAGCTCCTCGATGTCCTTCCCAAAACTATAGACGGCCCCTCGATACTCTTATCCGACAAACCGGCAAAGGGAATCACCCGTGTCCTGCGAGATCTAGCCGGCCAGCCCGTAAAAGACGTCGGCTTGAAGTACGACCATTTCTCCTAGTCAAGTTTCTTTCCACGCTAACAATCTCAGGCATGGTGACATGCTCTTTCTCTCCTATCAGGAAGCTTCCACAAACGGCGCTCCAGCAAACCGAATCGACGGCAAACCCGTCAAGCCCGAGGAAGACGTCTCCGAATCGTATACGTACACCACGAATGCCCACACCTCGGCCAAGCTGAACCCTTGGGAGACCATCACCCCGGACCCCGTCGACGAACTCCTCGACAAGCAGGATGGCAAGATATACCGTCCGAAGGATCAGAAAATGTGCCGTCACGGCAAGGGCATGTGCGACTACTGTCTACCCCTCGAACCGTACGACCCCAAATACCTCGCCGAGAAGAAAATCAAACATCTATCCTTCCACTCCCACCTCCGCAAGATCAACTCCACAACCAACAAACCCGAACTCAAATCTTCCTACATGCCCCCGCTCTCCGAACCATACTTCCGCGTAAAACCAAACTGTCCGTCCGGTCACCCGGCCTGGCCGGCTGGTATCTGCACCAAATGCCAGCCCTCAGCGATCACCCTCCAACAGCAGGAATTCCGCATGGTCGACCACGTCGAATTCTCGGACCCAGGACTAATCAACACCCTCCTCGACTTTTGGCGTCGCTCCGGTTCTCAACGTATCGGCTACCTCTACGGTCGTTACGCACCGTACCCCGAAATCCCACTCGGCATCAAAGCCATCGTCGAAGCGATCTACGAACCCCCGCAGCGTGGCGAAACCGACGGCGCAGCCCTAACCCTCCCCTGGGACTCTGCAGCAGCCGTAGACAACGTCGCCGCCCTCTGTGGCCTACGCAAGATCGGTGTCATCTTTACAGACCTAACAGACGACGGCACAGGTCAGGGTACCGTCGTTTGCAAACGCCACATCGACTCCTACTTTCTCTCGTCGCTAGAAATCGCATTCGCGGCCAAACTCCAAGCCGAACACCCGCACCCGTCCAAATTTTCCGACACGGGCGTCTTTGGCAGCAGCTTCATCACCTGCGTCGTTTCCGGTAACCCCGACGGCGGCATCGACATCTTCGCCTACCAGGCCTCAAACACCGCAGTAGAAATGGTCCGAGCCGACATCATCGAACCGAGCGCAGACCCAGGATTAATGCTCGTTCGCAACGAAGACGACAAAGAAGGCGATCAACCAGCGAGGTACATCCCCGAAGTCTTCTACAGACGAAGAAACGAATACGGCGCCAGCATCCAGGAGAACGCCAAGCCAGCTTTCCCCGTTGACTACCTTCTCGTCACCTTGACCCACGGGTTCCCGACAGAGAGTAAACCAACGTTCACTGCAACACCGGGCGGATTCCCGATTGAGAACCGTGAGGCGGTCGGAGTGGTACAGGATATCGGAGCTGTGGCACGACAGTTGGGTATCAGTCGTAGTTCAGGCGGAGAAGTGGGCGTCGACGTCGTCAGTGATTTCCATTTGTTGTGTTTTTTGCATAACTTTGGAATTCTAGATAAGGTGCGTCTCCACTTCCACCACTACTTCCATCACAACTTCTATACTCCACTTACGATATTTTTAATACTAATAACTTAATAGGACGAAGAACGTACTCTCGCCAAAGTCGCAACAGAGCACGACGTCAACGACGCATTCGCACTTTCCCAAACCGGCGGCTGGGCAACTTTACTCACAATATGTCAAGAAAGTGGTGAGTCCGCCTCCTTCTCTTCCTCCTCCTCCTACCCCAAAACTGCCCGTCGACCGTTTCAGTTCCTGCCGAGTACTGCTAGCCGGAAGAGAAGGTTTGTAGAAGAAACCAGTGATGGGTTGGAGGGTATCATCGGCGGCGTCGGGGGTATGCGCGTCCAACGCTCCGGTGAGAGGTTGGGCTCCGCCGTTGACTCAGATGATATCGTTGCCACGAGGGAGAATTTCGCGCGTGGTATTCGCGGGAGTGAGAGGCGGCGAAGGGGGGGTGGCGAGTTGGATGTTGATGTTGAGGGTGGTGCGGATACCGGCAGCAGTGGGAACGGCGGTAATGAAGACGATGCTTCGGCGCAGGTGGTGACGATTCCTGGAGAACGAATGTTGACGAAAAAGATGAGGAGAATTAGTTTGAGCGAGTGAATCTCTTTCTTCCTATACTGGTCTTCCTTTCTTTTTATTTTCAATATTCTTTCTCGTCGATATGACGTCCTTTTTCTCTTTTTTTTCCCTCCTCTCCGAAACTACCTCTTTCTTCCTTTCTTCTATATTACATCTTACTTTTCCTTCGATTACGGATTCCTACGGTTCTAGCGGGACGGGACGGTTGGAGTGGAGGATTGGTATTATCTAGATGGAGCACGGAGGAAAGTCTGAAGACGGGTTTATTTATCAAGAATTCTGATGCATAGCAGCATACTCTGGATGATATGATTTTTTTTCTTGTGGGGATGGTAATTCATGATTACGGAGAAATATTATTCGGCGGTGGTCTATTTATTATTGCATTGATATAATTTCACTTGAAGATGGCTAAATTATAAAAACTTATATTACCGTAAGCAAGCGATCGTATAAAGAATACATTTAAATCAGTCGACATGTCTTTTCTTCTGTGATATAAAGCATCTGGGCTATGTCTACCAATATTACTATTATTACTATTCAAAATTTATATATGCATGCTTGAAAGTTAGAACGAACCAAGGTTTTTCCACCGCAGCTCTTATTCGCAGCCAACAGCAAGGTCCGATAAACAATCGATAAGCCCATCGGCCGCCTCCGATACCGCCTTTTCTCCCATTGATTGCCACCCAAGACTATCTGAGTACTTACTTGCTCTGCCTACCAAGAAGTACTTATCTCCTTGAAATTATTTATTTACATATCAACCAACCATTTGTGAGAAGAAAAAAAAGGTGTTTGAATGAGTTCAACCGTGCACCTCCCCCAAACCATGACCAACGAACCAACAGACGATGATATAAAATTCATGAAACTCGCGCTGGAGGAGGCGCGGAAAGGGTATGATGAAGGGGGGATTCCGGTACGTATAAATTATATATTCCCAATATACATACAATCTACAGGATGAACATGGCCTCTGGTTGCGCAATTGCGGTCCCGCATTTGGGAGAGGTCTCCACGTGTGGTATTTTGATCTACCAACGCATTTTCTCCTATCACTGGCTCCCTGCATTGATCAATTGCGGTCTCGTTACCAGACAGTGGGCTGGCTCTTGTGATCAATTGCGTATTATTACATGGATACAAGCGCCTAGCCACACCTTCAAGAGACTAGCATGCATGGTCTATCGATATCTACAAAACTGTGATCCATCCATCGAATATACCTACCAGTCTCGAGCCCCTTACTGAAGAGCACGCAGTCGACTCCTTGAGCCAATCTACCTCAACATACATCCAATATCTCAAGATATGTCATAATTCGATCCCAATAAAGTCATGCTAACTAACCCACCATAAACACTCCAGATAGGCGCAATCCTCGTCTCCTCCACCGGCCAAATCCTCGGCAAGGGCCACAACCAACGTATCCAGAAATCAAGTCCCACCCTTCACGTAGGTACTCACAATATATTATAACCCATAATACCCACCCTAAACCAGTCTCACACTTACACCCACCCACCAAACCACCAAACCACACCAAAATATCCATCCTAACAAAACTACTAAGCATATATATCGAAATTAAATACTTTTTTCTTCTCTTTTTTTCAGGCCGAAATCTCCGCCCTGGAATCCGCCCACCGTCTCCCCGCATCCGCCTACGCAGGAGCAACAATGTACACCACCCTCTCCCCCTGCACGATGTGCACAGGCGCGATCCTACTATACAAGATCCCCCGCGTCGTGATCGGTGAGAATAAAACTTTTATAGGCGGCGAGGATTGGTTACAATTCAAAGGTGTTCGAGTGATAAATACCCACGATGAGGAGTGTTTTGAGTTATTGCAAAAGTTTATTAAGGAACGGCCGGGGGATTGGGGGGAGGATATTGGTGAGGAAGCGAGGAATTGATGTGTATTCGTTGATGTTATTGTGGGGGTTGCGTATTGGCAGTTTTATGGCTGGAGATGGGTATTTTGAACAGCGTATACAGACACTTGTATGAACCTTGATTATCAAATATCCAGAATACCTTCCCACCCTAGGCCCTCATCTAACCTTACATATATAGAATATATACCCCGTAACAATCAATCTCACACGTACCCAATATATATAGGTGAAGCGAACCTACACTATCCTGTTTCCAATATATCAATCTAAACCCTTATTTTACAACGAATATACACATTCACTTCAACAACCAACCGCACAAATAAAGACATGCCACAAACAATCCCAACCCAATATTTTAGATTATATTCAAATATATATAGTATCTCCAGCACACTGCCCGATAACTAACGTTCGAGACTTTATAATATGAATATAATAAACCAAACTCGAAAATTGAATTTGAATCGAAAAGAAAGAAGAAACTTTTAACGCCTTCAGGAATTCGAAAAACAAGTGAAGATAAAAGACATCCACAAAACCAGTCACTGCACTCCTTAACGTACACAGTTATAACAAATCTCACAAACAAAACGAGAAAAAAATATAAATACCTCGAACAGAAAAAAAGGTTACTTAGAAGTAAAAAGTAAAAAGTAAAAGCCTCCTACAGCGAAATATCGGAAAGAAAAGAACATCACACCCCGCATCTTCCATCCGTCCGTCCGTCCATAAAAAAGAGAATTTAAAGCACGCGCGCGGTGGGTGGGATATCTCTGTGGTAAAAAAAAGAACACCAGTAAAATACAAGGTGTAAGTAAATAAGCAAATCAGAATAGAAAAAAAAAGAGAACGGCCCCGTGTAAACGAATTTAGAAAATAAAAAAATACACCGTATCCACCTGTATGCAACAATTAAAGAAGCGAAAACAAAACGAAACAGAATGACACAACAGAACGGAAAAGTAAAAAGACATCACCTCCTACAGCAGATCCATCTCCTCCAGCTCGTCCAGATCTTCTCCTCCCTAATGGAGAAGATTGGCAAGCGCCGGGGAACCAGATGCACCCGCCGGACGCGGCTCAGGCGTCGCGTAGACCCTCTGCTGCGGCGTCAATGGCTGCGGCGGCAACGGCTGCGATGGTGAGCGATGGTACTGATGAGTCGGCGGGGAGAACGGCGACATCGATGGATGGCGGGTCGGCGGCGCGAACGACCCGGGACTCGGCGCGATCGGTGCACCCATCGGCGCTACGAGCGACGGGTGCGGCTGCGGCGGCGCAAACTTGCCCATTGGCGGCTGGTGGCCACGGCCCGGTTCCATCACCGGCGACCGGTTGTGGATTTGGTGAGGGGGAGGCAGAGAGTGGGCGTCTCTCATTGGTAGCGCATGTGACATCGACATGGCTGAGCTGCCGGGCGGGAGGACGTGCGGGGGCGGGGTGTAGTATGGCGACGGGCGCGGTGGCTCGTAGGAGGAGTTCACCATATGGCTATGGCCATGGTTGGGAGGAGGAGGGTACACCTGCACGGATGTCTGCTCGTGCTGGGCGTGCTGGGAGTGCTGGGAGTGCTGGCTGTGTTGGGCATGCGATGGCGGTGCTGGAGGCGGTGGCGGCGGCGGTGCCGGTTGGTAAGAAACCGGGCCGGAGTCCCCGTAGGGCAGCTCGTGCGGCAGCTCACGGGATGGCGGGCGCTGGATGACGTGGGTCATCTCCCGTGGACGATCCCGGAGATGCTCTCGAGGAGGCGGAACCTCCCGAGGCATCTCTCGAGACATCTCACGAGAGATTTCCCGCGGATGCTCGCGGGGCATTTCACGAGAGACCCCAGACGGGATCTCTCTAGGAATCTCTCGAGGAAGGTCTCGAGCGAGCTCCCTAGGGATATCCCTAGGGATTTCGCGAGTCACTTCCCGAGAGATCTCCCGCGGCAGCTCGCGAACGAGCTCACGCGGTTCCCGAGACAAGTCTCCAGGGATCTCGCGTCGCACCTCGCGAGGGATCTCCCGTGGGATCTCTCGGGGCGGGCTCGGTCTCGACGGAGGGTCAATCAGCCCGCTGATGGACAACGGGTTCCTGCTCCTCGGCTTCTCGACCGGCGGCTCGTTCGGCTTGGGTGGGTGCAGCTCATCCCAGTGGCACTTGTGGCAGACGTACTCGACGATTTCAGTTGGCGGCGGCGTCGAGTCACCGGTAAAGTCGTCGCTCGTGTCCATATCATCAGCGGAATGGACGCCGTTGGCGAGCTCCGATCGCGGCTCGCCAATGTCCGGAACGTCAATGGTAGCTGGCTCTTTCTTCATTAAGATCTTAAACTCATGCCAGAAGGGACTGACATCGACGCGACACTTGCGACACTTGCGAACGTTCTCTGGATTCGTACTCGTGGGAGATGTGGGCTCGTTATGGACGTTGACTGGCGAGGAGATCGAGTTTCGGTGTCCGTGTCCGGACCCGGCAGAGATCAAGCTCGATCTGCGAGCCGTTTGCTGAGAGGCTTTGGCGGATAGAGTGACAAGCTGGGCCTTTCGAACGGTGCCGGTCAAAGTCAAGTCGGCCTGTTTGTAGTTCTCAAGGTATAGCTGCAAGGCGGTTTGTTTCTACCAAGTATTAGCACATTCTCTCGTCTCAATGGTTCAAGATAACGTACCGTCTCAGAATCAGGGAGAACCTCCGTCATCTCATGGTATTGAGTAGGTTCGTGGGTGGGACACCAAATCATCGCCTGCATGTTACCCGTCTCGCTACCGATGCTGACGATATTGACCGTATCCCGTCTCGAGCTCTTGACCGGCTGAATATCAAAGCCAAACTTGTAACCAGCCCTGTGGGCACATCCAACGTGAACTACACGATTAGCCTCATTTTCAAATCGGTACCGACAGAGAAATACTTACAATGAGTATGACAATAGTGACACTGCACGCACGCCCCTTTCTTCTTATCCGGCACCTTGGGATCGTAGCAGATCGTACACTCCGCCTGGAACTTTTGCGGCGGGATGGTACCGATACCTTCAGCAGGGCCGAGCATCTTCGAGTCACCGAATCGGATCTCCTGCGTCCAAACTCCGCACCGTACATGAACCCAATTGTTGCCCACAGTCCTCTTGAGAGGCTGGCGCGGATTCGCAGGTCTCGTCTTATCCACCACGTCTCGTTTCTTGGCATCGTCCCTTTCAGAGGCAGTAGGTGGTGAATCGCCATTCGCTTCAGCCAGAGCCTTTTCCTTTTCCAGTTCCTTCTGTCGCTCTCGCTCCTTCTCTCGTGCTTCTTTATCTTTGGCGCTCCTCGAGCTGTTCGGGTAAGGTCGCTCGGCTGCTCTAAGACGAGCTTGCTCTTCCTCGGCTTCACCTTCCCCACGAACCGGACACAAAACGCAAATGTACTCGGTCGAAACAAGCGGATTTTTGTCGTTGGCGCACATGTCGCAGACCCACTTATTGGCACTGCGGACGACACCAACCCCGTAACACGTTCGGTGGACGGTAAGCTTGCAATCCCGACAGACAAGATGTTCGCTGCCAACCGGTTCGACGAGATCGCAGACGGCGCACGGTAGAAGCTTCGGTTTTGGCGGTTCGGGAGGCGGAGGCGGCAACTTCTTCTTCTTGTTAGACTGCACCAGAGCCGTTTCCTTAGTAGAAGTCACAACAGGCGCAGGTGGTTCTTGGCCATCTGTCGTCTTGGTCTTCTTCTTCGGTGGCTCCGACGCCGTCGGCGTAACAACCGTAACGACATCCTTTTCCGGAATGGGGTGAATGGAAGGTGGATAGTATCCGTTGGTTCGTAGGTACTCCTCGACGGCATTTGCGTCTTCTTCAGCAGCCGTGAGCTCTCGGATCAATTCCTCATCGATCTTGCGTCGGATGTTACGCTGTCCGCTGGCACTGGACTTCTTGATGACTTCGTCCGGATTCTCCCACGGAACAGCGTATCTTCTCCATAGCTCGCCACAGCGCCGGCAAAGGGCAGGGATGAAGGTGTATTTTTCGGAATCCTTTTTCGTCGACTTTGAGCTGACCGTCTCTCCGGGGGTGACACCAGGAGCACGTCGCCATTGAACCGACTTTTGCGTAAAGCAGAACTTGCATTGAAATTGCTTGTGGCGGTGGAGAGCCTTCTCGTCGTCGAATGCCGAATCGTCGTCAACATCAGCCACATCGTCAACGAGCTTGGCCGCCGCCGCCGCATCAGCCTTGTCTCGCATTTTAGCTTCCTTCTTAGCTCTGCGTCCCTCGTAATTGCCCCAAATCTCATGACCCCGAGGTGTCTTCTTCCACATGTAATAGAATCGAACAATCTCCCAGTGTTTCTTCGTCTTGACGTGTTTGTTGATCGACCAGAGCTCGCTTCCGAATTTCTTAACACCCTCTTCAAAACGCTTAATTTCGTCGGGTTTGAAATCGGGTTCCTTGAGCGTCTTCTTATCGTTCTGTTTCAGCTGTTCCAAAGCGGACTTTACATCAAATTGATTGGCGTAGAGGAGTTGGCTGGCTTTATCCAAAAAGTTGGTCGCATTCTTCGCAACCCCGCAGGTTTTAGCAATTGGCTCAGCTTTAACCATAAACTCGTCGATGAGATACTCCAGCTCTTGTCCGACAGGCCGTCTGTCGACTCGTGACATGCGTCTCGTAGAGGTTCTCTCGGTTCCTCGTTCCTCCTCCTCTTCGTCAGGCATGATAAACAGCGGTTGGGAAGTCTCGTCGCTCCCACCGCGTTCAACATAACCATCGGGCATTTCTTGAACCCAGGGAGGTCGATTGGCAGCTGATCTACTATCATCCAAATCTCTCCTAGCTCTTTTGCCTTTACCCTTCTGCCCTCTTCCTCCTTCCTTTGCTTTCTCTTCAGCGGGGGGTATCAATTGAACAGGTCTACCGTACCAGGGAACAACGTTCGCTTGATGTTTCTGACCGATACTCATACCACCTCTGGGGAATATCCGGTCGTCCATCTCCAACACTTCTTCAGGTTTGCAGTTTATTCCAAGGTATCGGTAAGGCCATTGCGCGATCATATCCATAACGTGCTTGTGAGCGGCCGCGTTCAGGTCCCAAGACTTTGGTGTTGCAGGGGTATTCGCGCCATTGCCAGTAGTCGCGCCGGACGCATGAAGGCGGTGTTCGTCGTCTTCCTCTTCTTCGACTTGATTTTCTTCGAGGGCGTCATCGGTGTGGTCGACCGCATGTTCGAAATGCGTTCCGTTTCGGGCATCTAGTTTTCGTTCGTGGGCTCGGCTGCAGGGGGCACAGGACCAACCAAAGCCGCGTTGTGGCTTCTTGGTAAGCGGCGGGTTGACACACTGAAAGTGAAACGACTCTTCGCACATCGCACAGACAACAGAAGAATCACTACACGAAAAAAGGTTTTGGTCAGTATATTCACTCGAATTCTTTCTTCCAAAAACTATTTCGAATTTTCATTCTTAGCGAGGAAATTTTGTTTTTTACTCACTTCGCGCAGAAATCCCGACACTTCTTGCAGCTCCGCATTTCGGCTGTGAGGAGCCCGCTCTTTCCCTGCTCTATCAACACAAATCGCCACAGCTCATTGAGCACCTCTTTGACCTTGTCCGGAACATTTCGTACTTGAGCGACAGGGATGATGTCGAGGTAACGCTGGAGATAACGGTCGTATAGGCGTTCAAAATAAAAGCAATCCTTTTGCTTTTTGAAGGCTTCCAGGTCTTTAATCTCGGAACGGTGCAGGATGGTGCATTTGCCTCGTATAGATGAGAGGGGGCAGCCGTCGGAATGCATTGTTGCGAAGAGAAGACGGGAATCGGCTGTCTTTCGGCTGCCGATATCCTTCGGTCTGTAGTACCAATTTACGGTGATCGAGTCGACGAGTGCAGTGGCTTTACCGCCGGCGTGTCCGAATTTCATGATGCGGCCAATGTAGTACGGTTCGCCGGGCGGTTCCGAAATGAGGTATATGTGATCTAAAAAGCTTAACGGTCAGCATGGGGAAAACAAAACGATTGAGGTGAGAAAATAATTGGAGGGAGTTCTGACCATTCACCGATAATCGAGTGCCATCGTCGGCTTCGAGGTAGCCTCCTTTGCTGAGAAATGCACCACCATATTTTTCAAAAGTGAGCTGATGGGTCAGGGCGTCTCTCATTTTCTGCCTCTCCTTGGCTCTGTCGTTAGAACGGGCGGAAGGCCGCGTCGATGTGCCATTGGTTAGGGGTACGGCTGTCGAAGTAGCTACGGGTGGAGGGGCAGCAGCGGTAGATTTTCGTTTCCGCGAGTTGGCCGTCGCGTTTGAGGCGGTTGGGGGTGGTATGGATGGTGGTGGTTGAGAGACGGCAGCTTGTGTCTGGTTCGCGACTGTGGATGAGCGTCGAGAGCTGGTGGTAGTGGTGGATGTGGTACTGCTAGAAGCAGCGGCCGAGGAACCGTGGCTTCGCGTGCTCATACCGACTGCTGTGACTGTGATTGTGGTGTTGGAAGCGGTGTCCGGCGCACTCGCAGCGGATGCGTTATTGGCCCGAGTGTTCGAAGTTGTGGTGGTATTTGTGGCAGACGGAGCGGAATTCGTGTACTCGAAGTCCATATCATTGTCTTTATCTTCGGCGTAGTTGATGCGCTGAGCCGTCGATCGCTGGCGAGATCTGGTGCCGTACGGCGAGGGTGCCGTGTTCGACGCCATCTCCTCGCCAAAGAGGGCCCCCACGAGAGAGGTACGGATGGCGGACTAGCTCGTAGGATGAAAGGACCGGGTCCAGGTATGCGAGTTGAAGGTTGAACTATCGGTTGGATTCTTGTATCCGGTGTGAGAACTGTGGACGGTACGTTTTATGGTCAATTCAGTGCGTTCGCCTAAGAAGGGCATGAGGGCACGGAAGGGAAAACAGGTGTGTGTGGATGTGTGTATTGAAATTCGAAGAACGCAAGAGAGAGACGAGCAAGCGAGTAGGGGTAAGGTTTCGCAGGGCGAGTTTGATGCAGGGTGATTGCGAGAGATGCAACTAGCCGTGATACAAGAGGGAAGGTATTAGGGGACTGTGGGAGAGGTAGAGCGTCGGTATGAAGTTGTGATGATGATATATGGAAAGGTGGGAAGGAGTTATAATTGGAAGAAGAAAGGAATGGAGGAAGGTTGTCTGGGAGGGAAGAAGGACGGACAAGGTGTGGTGTGTGGTGTGGTGTGGTGGTGTGTCTGCTACGTCCAACACACACACCTTGTTTCCTCTGCTGCCTCGAGCGAGCGAGTTAAGTTTCTTGAACTCTTTCGGCTTCCCCCACTGTAAGGTTTATTTATTTTTTATACAGCACTGGAAGAAGAGAATATGACCATAGGAATGCAGGCAATGAGGGTAAATTTTATGTCTTTATTCCTTTCTCTTCTTTTGTTTTAGCTGCTTGGAATTGCAGAATATATATGTGGGACGAGGGGTAGCGAGGGCAGAGACAGGTAGAGAGGAAAAATAATAATAATAATAATATAAACGCAAAACCCGAGTCTCTGAGCCTCTCGTATGGCAGATGAACGAATGTTGTTCCTGCGAGCAGCAGGCAGGCTGGCGCTGGGAGGGTATATGCAGGCTCGACTTGATGAGGCGAGGGAAAAGATGGGTGTTTTATGCAGGCCAATGCTGTACATCACCGTCCGGGGAGAAAGGGACGGAGATGATGATGCAGATGGCGAGCAAGACACGCAAAGTCAAGTGACGAGTAAGAAAAACCCCGGGTACGTGAGTAATTTGGAGGGGAAGATGTGAATATATCAAATCGACAACGGATGCATTTGGTTGTTTTAGCTATCCGTTGAATCCAAATGGGATGCGTGGAAAGACACTCCCCAAAGGTCCGTTATTTGACGACGCCGGCTCTTTCTGTTTTTTTTCTTTTCTCAACCGCCAGAAAACGAAAGTAGCAAACGCCTCTCTGAAAAGAAACATGCAAATTGGCGCAGAGGCTAATAATGATGGAATAGTGTGTGTGTGTGTGTCTGTGTGGCATGTGTGGTGGGGAGGGTGTGCGTTTTAGCGGTTTTCGGTAAGATCCCAAGGGTACCTTTGGGGAGGGAACCTTGATGGGACGTCTGGAGTAGCCGTGCATGCATGACATTATAAGATCACCCATCGGGGAGAACTTGACCTCGCGGGTGAGGTGACTTTGGCCGAGATGACCAAAGGAACCATTTTGCGATAGAAATAAAAATGATAAAATCGAGTCGAGTCGCTCCCGGATATATCCCCACGCATGTCTGTAGCTTGCTTGCTTACCTGGGTATTGTACATACCCAGGACTCGACAGGCGAGAGAAAAAGAGAGACGTATGAAGACAACGAAAGGCAAGGAAGGGTATGGCAGGGCAGTGGCACTAAGATAGACAGAATGGGGGCAATCGCTGGACCCCAATCCGAAGAAAATATGATTTCATGGGGAGGGCAGGATCTGTCGTTCTCTCGAAAGGGACAGACAGCTAACGCTAGGCATGGTCAAGGGTCGTCTGTGTCGTCCAGCAGCCAGAAAGGAAGAAAAAAACATCCTGCGTATGGCAGAAGAAGGAAATATGGGCAAGCGAATTTTTGCTCCGCTTTCTTTTTTCTGGCCCCGAGTGCGTCTCGGGTGCTAAGACAAGAATTGACAACCACACGAACATGGCATGCATCTGAAGGGAAGGGAAGGGTCGTGGGAGAGGAAATCGAGAGGGAAGAAGGGACAGAAAAAAGGAAAATGCCGGATGCTGGAATTATAATCAAAAGCAGCCCAGCCAGGAACAAATGGAGACGAGGGGAGAGTGCAGAGCAGTAACAAGAGCAGGACAAACCGTATGGAAGCCTTTTGGGAAATTTAATCTTACAAAGTGGTATTGCAGGAAGGATGTTGTCGTCGTTGTTGAGATCCGATGGGCTTCACGCATCCGTTGTTAGTGTGTGTTGTGGGAGGAAGTCAAGAAGAAGAAGCGGTGTGAATGTGAGTGCTGTGAGTGGCTTACCTCGCACCAATCAAATTAGTACAGTCTGTCGTCAGGCTTCCAGATTTCTTTGAGCCTGGTGTGGAGATGGAGCGGAAAGATCAGATATATCAGTTGTGTGGAGAACTGAAAGGGAAATGCGCAATAGATAGAGCAGGGCAGCTTCAATAATCGATATTGCGAGTGCCAGTTATGGATGTTGAGATAAATGGCTGTGGATGGCGATGGAGAAGAGGTCGAGAGATGCTGCGGATGATGAGATGCAGACGGGAGGCGTGGGAGGGAAAGCGTTAACCTGGGGAACCGGCAGAAAAGTAAAAATAAAAATAAAAATAAAAATAAAATAATAAAGCGGTGAGCAGAGGGCAGCCTGGTTGGTAGTAACTGGATATGGCGAAAGGTATATTGGTGGATGGCGAGAGAGGAAATTGTTGAAATCGGAGATATGAGAGTGGAGCGATGAGGGATGAATGTTAGATCGATATAATCGAATTGCAAGTGTGAGGTCGATGGAAGGTTGGATGAAGAAGAAGGTTGAAGGTTGAAGGTGTGTGTGGGAGGATGAAAGGATGTGAAGAATGGAAAAGGACCTCAAAAAGAAATTAAAATATTATACATACGGGCCTCACTGAGAGTAGTGTGCCTGTAAATAAAATACTCTGCTGAAGAAAGAAGGTTCGCTGCATCCATCCCACGAGACTATCCTGCTCATACGATTATTATTGTTGTTATTACGAGGTCAGATCGGGATTCCCAATTCAACTTCTTCACCCCGTATCTCCTGAAGCCTTAACTCGAGAAAAGTACTGTAAAGTCGAGTGAAGGCGAAGATATATTAAGAAGCATGATTGCATACTCTAAAATGTGATCGTACGAACAAAATTGTTTACGATCAGGTCAGTAGCCGCCTGACAGAGTATCCCTTCTGCTTCAACCATCTTATTCACCGTTTCACATTCACCTCACACGCCGCATACACCACATACACATGCGCATACACATTTGTTGAAGTGCATGTCGAAGCGCATATGTAATGTAGATAGATAGTATGTGGTATATAGTGCGACCGAAGAGGGAATGGACTTTCCCGGATCGCAGGATCGCAGGGTGACGGAGCGGCGGTGGATCTGGCAGAACGCATGTTTTACGTGAGCAATTAACGAGCTCTTGTTTGCCAATCTCGCCTGTCTGTCTACTCTGTTAGTGATGTTCCCCACGCTCTCGCACGCCGGACGCCCTTCGACGGTACTTTCTTTCTTTCTTTTCTTTTCTTTTCCCGACATCCGCCATTGGAGACGACGCACGGGCAGCTATCAGCATTCAGGATATAAACATATTGATTCGTCGTTCGTTGTAGTGCAGCAAGCGATGCCATAGAAGGAGGGAGAGGACTCGAGTGAAGGTCAGGGCTGTCGTTTGGAATTGCCCGGGATGCAACTGCAAGTGCAGTCCAGCTGCAGCAAGCAGTGGCTGACCACGTGACCCCGCCCGACTCCCCGCAACACAACGTCCCCCGTCCCCGTCATATATCATATTTTGTACTCGTATCCATTCTATCCATATCATCTACTTGGTGATATAATACCATAAGCTATTACTACTAGTAGGTAAGTATGCCAGCTCATTATTAGATAGCCGATTGATAATAACTAACAGAGTTATCACTGCACTGTGATAGAGCGTGATACGCTTGGTGCTCGCAGAAACTCGACATCTGCGACCGTGCCACCAGACCAACCTCACGAGAACCTCGAACTGGTATCTGCTTACCAACATCGCTTCAAAACGTCAAAATATATCAAGAAATCTCACAGACTATCTTCAGCGACGTCTGTCTGAATTCCATCGGAAACCACCGTCCAGCGGACGCGTGCATGAAAATTTGATTCCCACAACTGCACAACTGCACAACTGCACAACTGCACAACTGCAGCCAAAGCTGGCAAACATCCCGTCGACAGTCGGGTATCTGGCTCCACCGCTGCCACCAGCAACACCAATCGGCATCTTCACCATCCTCTAACTCGAGGAAATCTTTTTTAAAAAAGACTCTGCACCTGCATCGATCCCGATAACCCTCTCTTAATTCGGTCCCACCTGTTCTCACTAGTTCAGAAAAAAGTTAAAACCCAGAAAAGCGAAAAAGGTTCAAGAACGATTGCCGCACTTGCCCCCTTAAGTTTCCTCGTGCACTGCTGCTGCTGCTGCTGCTGCTGCTGCTGGGCAGAATGATTTGCATTTGCTGCGAAGAGCCGTGACGTGGATGGCCCGGCCTGTGGGGTCATCAGCCTGATTATGTCGACACCACTACCACTATTTGGAAAGCACAAAAGTTCCCGCGGTACCATTGTTCGCCTTTAGTACTTCAGCACTTATTTGCTAAGTGAGTTAAGTACCTTTATAGGTGTGGCTGTGAAGTTCTTTTCTTTTTCTGTTTCTGTGCTAAATCGAGCTTGTCGCGGCTGAACCCCGCCGGCAGCGCTCTGATTGGCCGCCCGACCCTTCGCCCAGGCTGACGGGAACATCACCTCCAACACCCAACCTCAACATCACCGTCAATATAAGACCGCCATCGCCAGAAGAAATTCATCCTACATCGTATCGTCCCTTCAAATACCCAATTCCCGTCCAGACATCGCGGCGATCCCTTTGCGACTTCCGACCCGCTATATCGAACACCACCAGAACATCCGTGCCTGCCGCGGGCCACGTCGTCGTCATGGCCCAATACTTCCTAGACCTCGTCTACACCCTCACCAGTTGCATGAGCTGCTTCCCCACACCCGCACTCGTCATAAACCACCGATCCTTCAAGATCCTCCGTCTCCTCGGCGAGGTATTCCTCATCCGATCCCTCTCTGCAGTGCACAACTAACCAATTGTCTTCCAGGGCGGCTTCTCCTACGTCTACCTCGTCCAAGACAACAACGGCACCCTCTACGCCCTGAAAAAGATCCGCTGCCCCTTCGGCCAAGAATCCCTCAACCGCGCCACCTCCGAAATCCAATCCTACAAACTCTTCCCCCCCTCCCCGCTCCTAATCCCGCTCATCGACTCCACCATCGTCACCGAACGCAGAGACGAGTCCAAAACAGCGTACATCCTCCTCCCGTACTACCGCCGGGGTAACCTCCAAGACGCGATCAACGCCAACCTAGTAGACAAGAAATGGTTCCCCGAAAAACAACTCCTCTCGATGTTCAAAGGTGTTTGCGAGGGTCTCGCTCTAATCCACGGTCATAAAGCGAAGGGTCCCCCCGCCGCGACAGCATCCGGACAAGGACAGAGCAATCGCAACGGCGCGGACGACGATGAAGAAGAAGGCGTCGGTCTGATGGATGAGAATAACAGTCTAACTAACGGCGCGCAATCCGGCGAATCGCGACCATTCGCGCACAGAGACATCAAGCCCGGTATGCTAAATTCCACCCCCTCAAGCTCCCATCAAACTATCAACATCTCTCCTATCAGCCCCACTCTGCTATGAAACCTCTACAATCAAAAATATGCTTATCATCTATCTTTTCTGTATTCTAGGAAACGTAATGATCTCCGACGACGGCATCACCCCCGTCCTAATGGACTTCGGCAGTATAGCCCCCTCCCCCGTGCACGTCACCTCCCGCAGCCTAGCCATCCAAATCCAAGACGAAGCAGCCGAACACTCAACGATGCCATACCGCGCCCCGGAACTCTTCGACGTGAAAACCGACAGCGTGATAGATACCAAAGTCGACATCTGGTCGTTAGGTTGTCTGCTCTTCGCGCTGATATACCACCATTCACCGTTCGAATTGTCCACCGAGTTGGGTGGGGGTAGTCTCGCTCTCGCGATTTCGAGCGGGGATTGGAAGTTCCCGGCTGCGGGACAGACGGGGGCCAGGCCGGAAGATGAGGCGGTCAGCGAGGGGACGAAGGATGTTGTTAGGCGGTGTTTGGCGGTGGAACCTGAGGCGCGGCCGGATATTCAGCAGTTGGTGAAGATTGTCGGGGAGGTGATTGATGGGTTGGAGGAGTAATTGAGTCGATTTGAGTATTTCATTGCGTGTAGAAGCTTTTTTTTTTCTGGTATTGTAAGCATTTTCTTATGTTTGAAGGAGATATATTGGTATTGGTGGATGTATTAGCTTTGCATGGTTCATTTTTGGCGGGTTTATATTTTTCTTTTGTTTGCCTTGAGCTTTTTATTCTGGTTTGAAGTTCAAGATTTTTATATTCGAAGTTTACACGGGTAATGTTTTCCGGAGCATTTTTTTTAAAAAAAAAAGTTCTTTATATTCGCTTTACAAAGTACCAATTTCATCTCTTCACCCACAAACCCTTAATCTAGCGATACTCTGTGATGATTGTCGTAAATATAAAGCAAATTACACACCTCATCACAAAAACCAAAATGTTCAAAACCATATTAACTTTTACCGAAAGGGCTGGAGCTCTAGCGTCCACAGTATAGATGAAGATCGATATATTAGAGCAGTGGGGTCATAATTTCTGAGCTCGATGGTCTTATATTACTGTGCCTTGTTCGGGCCGTTGAGTTAATATCCAGTGACATTCTAGTCAGACCAGGCGACAAGGCGCATGGCATACATTAATTTATTGGATAGTGAACGTTTTAGAATAGTCACCGCCGCCATACAGAATCCCGAATTAATCATCGAGCCAAATCTTCTTCCCAACATACCTCTTCGTTTCTTCGCAATCCTCGAGTCTAGCGCAAAACTTCCCCTCAGCCCTCTCAAACGCCCGACAGCGCTCCTCCATCGAATAAGCATTCCATATCGCCCCCACAAGACTCCTCTCACCGTCAGTGGTAACCGTAATATCTCCACCGCCGTACCACCCCCCGTATCTCGTATAAGTGAGTTTTTTAACCCACGCGCCTCCGGTTTTCGGCCAGCAGAAGATATGTCGGATACGCGGACGCTTGTATTCGCCTTCGGGAGGCGGCATGATATTATAATTGACCTTTTCGTCGTCAAAGAAGGGTTCCAGCAGCTGGAACCGTTCGCAGAAGGCGTCTTCCTCCGTTTGATTTAATGATCGATCTTGGGGTGTGAATCTATCTATTCCGAGAAAATCCAATTCGACGGATGAGATCTGCGGGTGTGGCTCCATTGTATTAGCATCAAATCAGATTGGAAAGATGCATAATTTAGGGCAGGTGTGGGATGGATCCAGAAAGCTGCGTCAATGCATACGTACATCTGGTGCGTACCAGCTTCCTCCTTCACTGGGATAGCAGTATAAAGAAATGTGACCCCCGAGATGGAAATACGATCTCCCGGGAGGGCTCTGCGTGAACTCTTTCCCATATCTTGGCGAGTAAATAATATCGATGTCCTCATCGACATCGTATGCTCTGACGGTTGGTGGAAACTCGAATCCTTTGGGAAAGTAGGACGTCTTGAGGAGAGGAGATGCGAAGTGGAGGGATAAGATGACGGATAAGATGAACAACAGCGAGGTATAATTTCTCCTTTGGGGCTGTATAACTCGAGACCGCGTTCTTGAGGACCCGTGCTGCCGCTCCATAACTGCGTCTGGTTTTACTGTAGCTTTTTGATCTATATGAAGTTTATTAATATCGAACAGTTATGATCTCGAGATCGTACAGAGTTGAGAGTGTGTTATATACATACCTGCGGTACTCAACTGTTATGAACTGAAGTGTGTAATTATCAGATAAAGGTTGAGTAACTATCGCAAGCCCTTCGTTGAGTGGCAAAGCCAAGTTTTATCCTCGACGTATATATCAAAATCCTTTGTCCATGTCCAGCGTGGCATTTCACCAGCGCAAGAACTTGTTTGTTGCATGTACGAAAGCGGCAAAGCAAGGCAGAAGGAACGAAGTGTAGCGGTAACTCAAACAGCAGTTGATCAGCCGACAAAGCATAAATAACCCAGCTATTCCTCGCGCCACAGCATTCCGATATAATACCTTGGTGTATATCTATAGACCTAGGAGGCGATCACTGGCTCGGTTCTAGCAGGAAATCTGAATACGGGGCTTGGCGGCGCATCGACCCCGGTCCCTTATCAGATCGGCCTGCAACGCTTTCTAATGTGAACCTTATTTTTCTTGGGATCCGAAGCGAACGAGTGGCATCTTGATATAAAATAGGATGTTCGTGCCACAAGCTTGCGTCTATGCTACAAGTCTTCAAGGCGGCGCGCCCCTCCATATTTTCCAGGATATCATCAGACATACACTTGATTCGCGAAGTTTACCGCCGGGCAGGAAAGTTTAGCATTAATTCAATGGTCATATAGTTATAAAATATCAGACAGGTCTTATAACCAGTATTAATTTTCAAGGTTGTCGCTGTCCATCCTTCTGAAGCAATGTACAGAGGTCTAGATTTGCCCAATTCTCGCTCGTGTATCTGTAGAAACTAGAGATATATCGATAGGGATATTCCTTTTGAAAATGGAGAATGTTGTATACGTATTACTTACCACGTTTACGAATATATTGCAGTGGAGAATGAATTATGTCATAGCTTGAATTCGGGACCTGTCTGTGCCAATCTATTTTTGATCTACGACCAAGATTTCCTCTAAAACTGGGCGCCTCTACCTCTTGATTAAAGGGATTGCTGCGCTCAATTTGTTCCATAATGCAAAAACAGCAGCACCGCCCAGGGCTACGGCTTGGGGGGTGCTCGTAGACGAAAGCGAAGCATATCTGTTTCAAGCTCGGACACACATGTGTGTACATACATACGTATCTCAATCAGCAGCAAATTTCATATCTTCAGAATAGATTTTGGGCCCAGTATTAATATCTGAACCAAATGCAGAGAGACTATTAGACGCCAGGATATTTCTTGCCGCGACCGCGCTTCAACGCAAACATGTCTGATACGAAGCTTTTGTAAAAAGCCTTAAGGCGAAATTTATCATAGAATTTTCATGGAAATTGAACAGGCGTGAAATTTATTCAGGCGTTCAAAAGAACATCTATCAGTGGGTTGATGATATAAAATGGCATTTGATTTTCCTGAAATCTCAAATACAAATCTACACCTATTTTGGCTCACTATACACTTACTTAGAACCAAATTCGCACAATACTTATGACTTGCTAGAAATTTTCAGTTAAATATTTTCATATAAGCATATCTTTGAGAGTCCCCTTCTTTCTCCCTTTGGAGCAATCTCGTCTATATCATACAGCATCCGTTCATAAATTTTCGATTTTTCTTGCTATATCTATTATATATCTGAAAATAATGTTTGCGTTTTCTATCCCACTACTTTTATACTTCAATTTATTGTTTACGATTCCCGCGAAAGCAGGCGATAGATATGTTGTTGAAGGAACAACCTTGGTTTACTACAATTGCGAGGACTACCAACAGAAGGAGATAAACCAAGCCTGGCTTGACGCCATACGCATGGCGAAGTATGCGAAAGACAAAATCGATTGGAACAACGGCAGAGCGGAGCAAGATTTCCTCGGATCCCCAGAATTGAATTTACAGTATCGAGAAGGAATACAAGGTAAGCGTGTCTCTGGGGAAAAAAAAGTTAGACAGCTTCTCGAGGTAACTAACTAATTATTATTATTGCTTAGATGCCATCGCGCAACTTAGCACGTGGGACAACATCAATAGCGGCTGGTGGGGATCCTATAAGTTGCAAGTCACGTGCAAGGACTGGAGTAAAAAATGCGGCACGAGGGAGTTGGGTGTGAATCCTGCATATACGAGTCAAAAATGTCCCGAAATTGGTGCTCACTGCATCACATTTTGCCCGGAATTTTTTCTCCGCGCGGGGCAAACGAACAGTCTTGAGTACGTGATCGGATCGGGGATGGCTAGATCTAGAGAAGATGAAGCGAGATGGGACTTGCGGTGGTATCATAATAATCAAGGTATGTCTGTTCTGTTCTATATCGCGCTAGGAATAAGTTGTAGCTAAAAGATGAATATTTTAAATTATAGGCAGCACTTTTCTTCACGAGATGTTCCACGTTGATGATATTGTGAAGTCTGGCTCGAAGCTAAAGCTTCATGTAGCGGATATACCGATCGAATATTGGGAACGGGCGAGTCGGGGAGACAGTGGTGGCAAGTTGGTACAAGGGAAGGCATATGGTCCATTTTACACCAAACTACTCGCCCTTTTCACCAATAGGGATGTGAGCTCCGGATCCTATTTTGTCCGACAAAATGGTATGACGATCTTGGATTGAATCACTTGGAAAGTAATATATGACATTGGAATTCGCTAACATTAGTCAATATCATCGATCTTCCGCATAGCCGACTCGTACAAAAACTTCATTCTGGGTAAGCCAGATTTATGCAAATTGTGGTTGCTAAGTGGACGATCATTCTCTTTGCGAGCTTGATCGAACTCTTTCTGGGCCGTAAGAGAATATCATCTGGCTAACATGTTTATTTCTCCCAACCTTAGCAAAATATCTTACCGACAAGCTCCAAGGGTAAGCGATTCGATACCTCCACAGTCTGACAATACTTTTGTATACAGATTTACGGGCTGCTAACCATTTTCTCGACGGTAATAGTTA
This sequence comes from Orbilia quercus, assembly GCA_036971405.1. Lineage (NCBI taxonomy): Eukaryota > Fungi > Ascomycota > Orbiliomycetes > Orbiliales > Orbiliaceae > Orbilia > Orbilia quercus. The sequence goes on from JAJTUE010000013.1 coordinate 449,882, forward strand.
CCCGGGTCTTCCTATCGTGAACAAAAGAGACATAGCCGATGCGTGGATACCCTGGGAGTATCAACCGCCACAACTAGTGGTGAATGATGTGAACGCTTGGAATATCCATACCGGTTTGTCAGGAGCACCGAATGGCTCGGCGGGATGTGACGACCAAAGCTATTGTGAAAGCCCCTCAGAAGATATTGTGGCACGAATTCTTGACCCTGCTGCGATTGACGAGACCAAATACAGTCAAGACTATCTGGATAGCATGAACGCTCTCGCGGAAAAATTTCCCGGTCCCCCAAACCCAGTCATTTTCACGCCAGAACCACCAACCGCCCAAAGCGAGCCCGGACTGACCTGCTACAAACCCGGGTACGAGGGACCCTACGATAGCGCTTACGTTCCGCTCTCCTTTGCAGAGCCAAAAATCAGAGAAAGCTGCGCGATCTTTAAAGGAATTCCCCTGGATGCCGAAAAACAGCAAAATCTTCTCATGATATGGCCCATCGATGGCACGCAATTCAACAGTCTGTACACTTGGGTCAAGTGGCAGATAAACGACCCGACATGCAACAGCGAGCCGGCTTACTTGATGACAGAGGATGACTGCGTCCAGAAATTCTTAAGTGTGATCAATTCATGCGATACGAATACCGTCGAATCAAAGCACGGTGGCTCCAGGGTCACCGACTGTCTCGTATGGGATGTAAATATCAAAGGGGACGGTGGATATAATCCGTTGACTGGTGTGAAATTTGAATGCACTCGCAGGTAAGGCCAAAAAAACTTTTGATAACATTGGAGTAGCAGCGGTGCCTAATAATATCATAGGATTGAGGATCCGGATCAATGCTCCTGCACTGACGGTATAATCCGCGGCGTTGATGCCAACGGCAATTGTCTCGCCCCTGGCGTTAAAAAGAGGAGACGCAATCCTATTCAGTCTCGGTCAACACTCTGAAAACCGGAGAATTAATTATTATCGAGTTCGATATATATATATATATATATAGAGAGAGAGAGAGAGAGAGAGAACGAGAGTTAACCCAGACGTTGCGGGTCAACGATCAAACAAAATTTAAGATCTTGGGCGGTTATATGACGGAGTTCCGGTGGATTGAAGGCTAGGCGAAATCTTGGACTTGGACTTTTTTATGGGAGTACTGCATTTGATAAATCATTCTTTGGCTTTGATGTTTCCTATTCTGATTTCGATTTCTGCATTTTGTTAGATTTGCGGCATCAGCATGGGTTAACAATGGGATCCCAGTGTTTTTTTTTTTTTTTTATCATCTCCTGTATTTAGTTCTATAATTTAGTTTAAAAAAAAATTTCAGACGAGTAAGCATATATTCACATATTCTAATACCAATCTCAACTCATCTTTAGTCTACTAGCTTATTCAGTATTTTAGAGTCCATAATATAGTCTCGTTTCCAGCCGGCCAGTCCACTGTGTTTACGCCTGGACTCGAGACTATCCATAATAGCAGTTTTCGGCGGCATTGAGTCTACAACACAAAAGTATTATTGTAGTTGTCTGGTACGGCTGACCACCACGCAACGCATTTCTCCAGCTGCAGCCGTACTTAGACCATCTATCGAGCTATCGAGCTATCCCGGGATATTATATTACCCTTTCCTGCCCGATGATATGACATCATCCCTTCCAACCCATTCGCACGAGTGCCCTCCACTTCTTTTCCCAAAACTACCATCAAAATCATACGGAATAAGCTTACCTTCCCTTCCAACGCGATTGGACGGTAATGTTGGTTCATGACCGTTGGTAACCGAAGCGGTGCGCCGATATCGGAGTGCGGGAGGATACCCCCCCTTTGTTTGGGTACGTACTTGGAGATGACTGGTATGTTTGAGATATCGAGATTGGGGATTTAAGATTGTTATAAAAGGACTGACTGATCCGGCTGATGAGGGTGGAGATATATATCATAATATCGGGGACATTGGATAGTAAATTGAATAGAACCATGCCTAGGTATTTGGATCTATACTAATCATTATATCAACCTACTTATCTAAATCCTTCAAGATAAATACTATATTTCCAACATTCACATCAACATACCACTATCAAAATGACAGAAATCAAAAACACCTCCTACACCCATACCGATTACTCCACCCACGCCTCCTTTGTCCCCCTCCTCACCTCAAAAATAACAACCCTCCTCTCCCCTCTCCCGCACGAAAAAATAATCGACCTAGGCGCCGGCGATCTAATCCTAACCTCCAAACTCTCCCTCCACTGTACCCACATCCTCGCCCTCGACGCCAGTTCCGACCTCTTATCAGCGGGTATCAAACTCTTCCCGCAATCCGATTACCCGACCTTACACACCAAACTGCTGGACTGCCGCTACCTCAACCGCGAAACGGATATAGTGAACGGAACGTGGGATAAAGTATTCTCTAACGCCGCACTCCACTGGATTCTCCGCGACCCTTCAACGCGGCGCGGGGTGTTACAAGCGACATACGACTGTCTTAAACCCGGTGGTAAATTCGTAGCAGAAATGGGCGGGTTCGGGAATATTTCCGAGATACACACGGCCTTAACCGCCGCTCTTGTCGCGCGCGGCGTGCCGTTGGGGAAAATACGTGATGCGAATCCCTGGTGGTTTCCTAGCGAGGGACATATGAAAGCGTTACTTGAAGAGGTTGGGTTCGAGGTTGAGCTCGTGGAGAGTGAATATAGGCCTACGGAGTTGAGTTTACAGGATGATGAGGGGGAAGGTGGGGTGAAGGCTTGGATTGAGATGTTTGGACAGCGGTTTTTGGAGTTGGTCGGTGAGGAGGAGCGCGGGGAGGTTGCGAAGGAGGCGAGGGATTTGTTGGAGGGGGTGTCGAGACGGGAGGATGGGAGGTGGATTGCTGGGTATGTTAGATTGAGGTGGGTTGCTGTTAAGAAGGTATAGTGTTTGTATCTTAGCGGCATTGGATTTTATGGTTTTATTATCAGACCGCGTATAGATTTTATAATTACAAGCATATTATGAATCGAGAGTTCTGGAAGCAGACTGGTTGGCCGACTGGGAGCAAGAGTCGACCATCAAGCTGGAACTTCACAGTGAGATCCATTGTAACCAATTAATAGATACAGCAAGTATACTATTCATTGCCCTCCAAATTCCTCGAAGATAGACCGGTCGGTTTCGATACAAATCGACCCTATTCAGACTTTTTCGATTGCTAGTAGACTTATTTATTCATAAAACGGACCGCTATAGTCCGTATCCCTTCAGGTAACATTTCTAAATACCAAATCGCCGGTCTGATAGCTTAGTTATCTACAGCCTTAGACTTCGTGCGTCGCGGCTGGTTTACAAGACAAGCCTCAGAGCTAAATAAAATTAAGCATTATAGGTGCAGATATGCGATATGCAAGAGAGTGGGAGCTTTCTCACGCTACCGAACCGCGTCTGCCTCACGAGCACCTGGCTCCGAGGTGTATAGCTTGTCATGGATATAATTCATAACACGTATATGGAATATTGTGCAAACGCACATCTCTTAGTTGGATCCTGCAGCGTTCATGCATGTTTCAAACCGGAACTCGCACAGGACGTTTTCCGACCACTTGTTGTAATTTTATATGGACAACGCATAATATGATTAAGCTAATTAAGGCTCAATGGTGTAACCGGATAGGCTCTTGCCTTCTGAAGACCTAGATCCGGTTCGGAATTAGCTTATCGCTCGGTTGTGTATTTTAAATTTTAGTTATATGGGCTTTTATATTGTACAGATTTATTATAATGTTCGCTGTACTATCGGGTCTTGAATCAGATCTAGTCTCTATCGTCGTGACTCGATCGATAACTCTAGATTTGAGGCGAAAGAGATCCGATCAGGACGAGAGGTGACTGTGGCACTACTTTTAACAGTATTACTAATGCACGTAGCATATTGATCTTACGTCTTGCGATTATGGCGGGTACTGCATGGTCAATTGATCAATTGATGTCAAGATTTGTCATCAAGTCTCCTCGGTCTTGGATAATGATAAGATTCCAGACTAGCCAGGCGAGTTTAGACTTTACACGTTCAATTCTAGGATCCAGAAAATAATTTAAAGGGGAACTACCTATAATAAATTACTGTCTAGCCATCGTAGACTGCCCAGTTCTTGGAGCGATAACCCGTATCTCATGAATTACTCTACGTATTAGATCTATTTCTAGTGGGCATCTGACCCAAAGTTTAGCTATTCTCCCTAATTTGAGAAATTAGCTAACGCCACTCATTTCAGATGACAAAAAACGAAGGCAATATTAGAAACGCGATGTAATGTAGGCATCCGACGGTTAGACCTTGTGACGGAACTGAACTGACCAACACATGGAAATAAAATCTTTTGTTGGTGTATGTGCGGCGACTAGGCCCAATTAATGCCGGTTCTGGTGCCACAGCAGCCAATCGGGAAGCATGTGACGAAAGAAAAAATAATTTAACCTGTCGGATCAAATGGTTGTTCCGACCATCACTCGAGACAGACCTGCATTATATCGGGAGGCCCTGTGTCAGATTGCATACTTGAAGGCCCACAGTAGGAATGAGTAAAGAAAGATTCGATTCAGAAAAGTGCAACCGGTGAAAAAAACAAGTCGGGCCAAAGATGGGATGACTCCATACGTGCATGACGGATACGCAGCGGCCGAAATCGCACATACGCCTAAATTAATTATTTCTGTGTACTATTAAATAATTAGTATTAATCTGCGTGTGGAGCTTTTAATTGGCGACGACGTCTACGAGAACGCGGATGATGGCAGTCAGCGGCCGCGGATTGTTGATGACGGACGGGTAATACGTATTGGAAGCTTCTCCCAAGACGGGAATCTCTGAAACATAGAATGATGAATCGATGGGTAGGACAGGGGCAGAAAAGAAGCTAGACATGGGCGATGACAAGGCTGTGGAAAGCGATGGAAACTCATGGATCCTTCGAATTATTTCGGTGGGCTTCCCTTTGTGGCAGTTTTGCTGCTGGCAAACCCATTTTGCGACGGTCAGCCGAAACACCGATGTTTTATTTTTATTTTTCGTAATTGAAAGAAAAAGGTTACTTACTGAAGTATGACAGTAAATAGATTGCTTTGATCAGGCTAAATACTTAAATACTTGAAGTAAGTTACTGAGTATCAAATATTGCAATTTATAAGCTGAAAGAAAGAAGCGAGTTTGAGAGCATTTCGAAGCGGTTGATTCGGTCAAAGGAACCTCCGCAGAACGCAGACATTCGAAGGCACAGCAAAGAAAGCTGCATTAATTTGCGCCAGCCAGCTAATTTTAACCTCCAGCAGGTACGTCCAGCATAGTTACCCGCGATGGGACGAGTCTGCCTGCTTTGAATCCTTAACTCTCATTTTTTTTGTTATTTTTCTGTTGGGTGCTATTATCGATAGCAATTCAAGGAAGCCTTGGACGGTCGAGGAAGCTTCGAGATACCCGCTCCTTCCCTCTTCCTGTGCCCGAGAACAAAAGTATAAGATACTATTCCCTTTTAAAGATTTTTTATTCCCAAATTTTTAATTTTCTGTATATCTTATTTTCATTTTTCCTTTTATTTCTTTTTGCTGGCTGGATTATTTTGATTTGTTGTCTCAGGCAAAAAAGATTTGGGTTGGGTTAGCAGCTTTATTTCCACCACCTTCGATTGTTCATTCACGTTGTGCCTTCCTCCCCTCCATCCTCCATCCACCTCATTATTCAGCTTCCAAACCATTCGCCCAGGCTTCAAATTATCCCTCTCGGCTCTCCTTCTTCCCCTCTCATCTACCGCCCGACATCGATACAGTTTTTGTGCTTCTTCGATCTCAGACTCTTCTTACAAAAACGCTCATCTGTTCTGACTGCGTTTGACTAGTGGGGTGTACACAAAGAGAAAAAAAAAAAAAAAAAAAAAAAATAACATCGATAACAAAAAAACGCCGGCTGTACCTCTAACGACGTCCTCTTTGACTCGCTCGAAAACATCCTAGAACTTGTTCTTCCAAACTCGAGACTTCGGCCAAACCTGTAACCATGGTCAAAGATACCAAATACTACGATGCTTTGGGGGTACGTAAAGCTCCGCATCCTGCCTGTCCTCGGCTGTCGACGCAAGATCGAAGAGCAACGATGATGCTAACCAAAGCTGCTTGCAAATAGGTCTCGCCGGATGCCACAGAGGCGCAATTGAAGAAGCAATACCGGTACGCTCCATCTTCGCCATCCTGATCTTTGCAGACTACATTGAGATCCATCTCTTTGCAGCCTCGAAGAGCAGGTGCCCACTAGCCGAATATACCGAAAATGCTAACTTGGATCCTGATAGTCTCAATGCCTTAAAATACCATCCGGACAAGAACCCCAGCCCGGAAGCCGCCGAAAAGTTCAAGGGTAAGAAAGCATCTCTTTGGCATTCACCGCCGGCGGTCATCGCAACGTTGCTAACATTATCTCCTTAACTCGGATAGAGGTATCTCATGCATATGAAATCTTGTCGGATCCCCAGAAACGCCAAGTCTATGACCAATATGGCGAAGAAGGTCTCACCGGTGGCGGTGCCGATATGGGTATGAGCGCGGAGGATCTCTTCTCGCAGTTTTTCGGTGGCATGGGCGGCATGGGCGGTATGGGTGGCATGTTTGGTGGTGGCAGCATGCAGCAACAGGGACCCAAGAGAGTATGTGTAACCGCAATCTCGAGCTCAATCTCGGGGCTTGACTAACTCTATCTTTTCTATTGCAGAGTCGGGACATCGTACACGTACACAAAGTCTCCCTCGAAGATCTTTACAAAGGCAAAACCTCGAAGTTGGCGCTCCAGAAGACCGTCATCTGCGCGAAGTGTAACGGCATTGGTGGTAAAGAGGGAAGTGTCAAGAAGTGCCAAGGCTGCAACGGCATGGGTATGAAGACGATGATGAGACAGATGGGACCTATGATTCAGAGGTTCCAGACCGTCTGCCCTGACTGTAATGGCGAGAAGGAAATCATCAAGGAGAAGGATAAGTGCAAGGCCTGCTCAGGCAAAAAGACGGTCTTCGAGCGGAAGGTCATTCATGTACCCGTTGACAAGGGTATGAAAGATGGCCAACGCATCACTTTCACGGGAGAGGGAGATGCCGGCCCGGATATCATTCCTGGTGATGTCATCTTTGTGATTGAGCAGAAGCCGCATGCTCGGTTCCAGCGGAAAGACGATAACCTGTTCTACAAGGCCGAAATCGATCTCTTGACAGCTTTGGCCGGTGGCACTATCGCTATCGAGCATCTCGATGAGCGTTATTTGAAGGTCACCATTCAGCCTGGAGAGGTTATTAGTCCTGGTACGACATCCCTTCCTCTTTTGTGAAGAAACCCAAGAAAGACAGAGAACTAACTGGCTACTTTCAACAGGCGAGCTCAAACTTGTCCGCAACCAGGGTATGCCGTCCTACAGGCACCACGATCACGGCGATTTGTTTATCCAATTCGACATTAAATTCCCACCGAAGGGCTTTGCTCCACCTGAGATTATCGAAAATTTGAACAACATCCTGCCACCCCGCACCGAATCCGAACCTCCCGCAGGTGCCGTGGTCGACGATGTTTTGGTCGAAGAAATGAATGCCCACGACCAAGCCAGAGTTGTTAATGGCCCAATGGACGAGGACGATGACGAGCATCCGGGACACGAGCGAGTCCAGTGCGCTTCGCAGTAAATTGGCCTTTTGTGTTCTCTTTTTCTTTCAGTCTAATCCTCGACCACCCCAATCTCCAATTCCCTATATATCTACCCTCTGCGTTTGTTTGCAACAGGTAGTAGCAAGAAAGAAAAACTGTTTCTAGCCAGTAGGCATCTTTCTATAAAATATAGAATTCTTTGCTTATGAGAGGAAGGGATGTTTGCACCGCGGCGGCCTTTGCACCGTTTGATTCTTCAACTTTGCAAGCTCTGTCACTTGTCCCACGTCCCTTTTTTTATCTTTTGGCCTGTTCGTCTTTCATTTTTTTTTGTGCTCGAGCATTTCTACGGAGATCTAAGATTGATGATGGAAAAAGGCTTACGGGTTGTGCTTTTACTTGTATCATGTCTTTCTCTCTGTTCCCGTTTTCTTAATCCCGTTGCCTTTTCTCCTACTTCGTACCATCATAATCGATACGCTTCACGCTTTGCTCTATCCGCCATTATCCTGCCTTTTTCCTTCCTATCGTCTGTCTAAATTATTCCCAGATAGATTCTCTAACGTCGCACACTCGCACAACGTTCACACTCACACTCACACACGCCGGAGTTTATAAGGTCGATGATTTTGCAAATGTCATTTGATGGTGGTTTTCTTTTTTCCCCTCTTTTTCTATGTCTTGCCGTCTCTATCGTTCTGATGTCTATTTTTCTTGTATGGAAGGAATATCTTAAAATACTATGATTTCCTTGTTGTCATGATCCATCGTGTTTTAATCAGTGCTTACATACTTAAGTATCTAGTGCGTATCTAATGCCGTAGTTCAATGAATATATCGTAATGGAATAGATAAACCAGGGAGACCCTGCCGGGTATATTAATCGATTGGGGAAAGTTGAGGCTGTTTTCCTTGATTTTCCTGATTTTCCGGATTGCACAGTCACAACTAGTCATGAATGGATCCTTCTGCGGCGCGTGCACCACGTTGGTGTTGTTGTTTTGGGATGTGTTGTGGCTTTGGCTGTGACGCATAATTCAAGATCCCCTCGACTCCTCCGACATCACTCTTTCTCCTCTTCTTCCTCCCACCATCACCTCCAATTCAAACCTAACAACCATTCTTCCATCCCTTCAATCCACCATCTCTCCACAGACCTCATCGATCTTCTTCTGCTATCAGCATTCTGATTCTTTTGTTTCTGGCAAGTTCACTTTCAAGACGCACGCGTTTGGGGGGCTAGGAGAGTCGCCTGCAAGCCAACCCACCCGCTCCTCCCAGATCCTTGCATCGCAAAAAAAAACCTCCCATCTCTACCCTCCGTCGAATCCATCGCGTCTCATCAACTCCAATCAATAACTTTCAGGTGAGATACAAACCCCCCTTTGATAATACCCTCTCAGACGCAGATTTACTTCACCGGAAGACTTCCGGTCGTTCATTCTTTTTTTCCAGCGAAAAGAAAAAAGATGTCGCGAGACCAACTTCAAAACCCATCATCGTACCAACACTCCCGATCTCGAGAACGATGAATTCAAACCCTCACCTCGAAATTTAACGTCTTGGCCTCTTTTAAACCCTTGCCTCCCGAATCATTCCGATACTTTAAAACGCCAGCATGATACTGTCTGATGCGATCAATTTATCACACCGTGTCTCGTTGGATCGGAATCAGGTTCCACCCACAGGCATCATCATCAGACTTTTGTTCCATGTTTCCCGGGCCGTACAGAATATTCGATGATTTATCAGGGACAGGGAAGATGGATTTTGACACGACAATATGGTGTATTGGGAGTTTTTTTTGTTTCACCGACGGGTTAAAGCAATCGAAGGGATATTGGCTCGGCAATTGTCAAATAATTTTTTTTGGTGTCTGGAGATCCGATGGACTGCTGGATGCTTCGGAGGATTTCTCGCATTCTTTTTGTATTCTTTCAGGAATTGTAACGATTTAGGGCTAACGGATTTTTCTTCACGGAGAGCAACAGTGGGCAAAAAGGAAAAGGGACTTCGGGGCTCGTAATTCAGGTTTACGAGCTTGTCTTCCTTTCTTTTGCATCACTTTCCTCCTTTTTCTTCTCAGTCAAGAAATAAAGAACCCCCAACGACTGGACAGTCAAAACCCCCGGTTTTCCAAAGAAACCCAAAAAAAACAAACCAAAGAAACCCGATCTTGACGAATCTAAAGAACCCATAAACAACAAACTCGATTCGAAAAGATCGGTAAGGACGCTGAATTCTTTCTTTCACGGGGTGAAAGAATTACGTCTCTGCCGCTGTTTTTGTTGGAAATCATAAGAAACAAATCTTTTGCGAGAAAGTTTCTTTCTTTGACACTTTAAAGGTTGATTGAACCATCATAACTCTGCTTTTTTCGCGTTCTTTTCTTGTTTTCTTGGAGTTGATCCCAACCTTCAAACCAGCACGCCAAAGAGACCTAAGAAAAATATTCTTCTCGCCAATCACCGACAAAAACAAACAGATAGTCTCTCCCATTGTCTGGTTTCACCTGCAAATACAATAACAATGACTGGACGAAGCTCGCTTCCCGCCAACTTGGGTCGTCGCAACGGTGCCGGTGTTCAAAAGCGTCGTCTCTCCACGAGACTTGATAGAGAAGGTGATCTCGACATGGTCGGTCAAGTCCCAACCGGTCCCAGAGCTCGTCCTATCAACGCGGCAAGAACTCGACCGGCCCGCTCCGCCACCGTTCCGGGTCAGAAATCCGAGACTGGTCCTGCGAAGGGTCTGCGTCCTATTCGTACCGCTGCTCGACAAGTAGCTAACCGAAATAAACAACCAACCGGAGGTTTTATTGAAATGAAGGTTACTGGTTGGAAGGACCACCCCAAGGTCAATGATATTGAGACTATCATCTTTTTAGAGAAGAAACTCAAGGAAAAACTTCGCAAGGTGAGTTTTCAATGTATATTTCGATTTCGGACGTTCTGCTAACACGTAATTTCAGCCACGAGCCGTCGGCGAAAACCTTTTGTTTCAAGTCCCACTTATCAAAGTCCCATCTATTCTTGAATTCGATGGCGTCGCTTTTGCGGGAACCCACCTCAGAATCTCATCGGTCAACGAGCTTCCTGCTAGCATACAGGCTGCCTTGAAACCCACTGTCGACCGTTCTGAGGGTGCCCAGCAAGCCGCCGTCCTTCTTAAGAATGTCTTGACGTCGCGCTATATCGCGGATATTAAAATGCTCGACCTTTCCGCCTTGGCCACACACCCTCAGTTGCAAGGCAGCGGATTCTTTAGTATGGAGTCGACCAAGGTCAAAATGTTTCCTGCACTCATGAAAGTTGCAGATGAGCAATTTACCAACCGTGCAGAAAAGCGAGAGCAGGTTGTCAGCGTTAATCTTGCCAACAATGGCCTATCCGACGTCGCGATGGTCGCCTCATTGGCCGCAACGTTCCCGGAGTTGAAAAACCTGTCCTTGGAGAGCAACGTCATCAGGACCTTTAAAGACCTCGAAGTCTGGAAATTTAAATTCCGAAAACTCGAACAGCTCATCCTCACCGGCAATCCAATCACCGAGCTTCCCAATTACCGCGAGGAATGTAGAAAGTGGTGGAAATCTCTAGTCATGCTTGATAATGAGGTTTACCCGGAACCGCCTCCCCTTGTTAAGGACCTCAGAGGCCTCGGTCCAGGACCCTTCCCCGACATGCCCCTCAATATTCTCCCCTCTGGCATCGTCAACGATGAGGAACACACCAACAAATTTCTTATGGCGTAAGTAAACGCATCAATCCTCTTTTTTGAACAAACCTAATGTAAATGTCTAGATTTTTCCCAATGTATGACTCCGACCGCAAGGCTTGTGCAACAACATTCTACGATGCCTCATCCTATTTTTCAATTTCGGTGAATGTCTCCGCGCCTAGACTGTCCGGCGACAACAAGCACAACATCCAAAAATGGGACAGCTATATTCCGAAGTCGCGTAATATGGTACGCCTTCGCAATCCGTCGGCAATCAAGGATCGATGTGCAAAGGGACCTGCGAACGTCCTTAAGATCTGGAACACCCTCCCTCGCACTCTCCATGATGTCACCGACGCCTCAAAGTGGAATTACGACAGCGTCAACGTTCCTTACGGAGCAATGATTGGCATGCAAATGACGGTCCACGGCGAGTATGAAGAACCCGAAAACGTCGCTCGAGAGGGTGTTGCTTCGAAGCGCAGCTTCTCGCGAACTTTCCTCGTTGTTTCCAACGGTGCCGATGGATACCTCATCAAGCGCGATTGCCTCATCGTTAGGGCTTATGGCGGCAACCACGCTTGGACTCCTGCCATCGGAAATTATCTAGCTGATCAAGCAGCAGCTGCTGTTGCTGCTGCTGGTGTCCCACAAATTCCTGTTGCTGCAGGTATCGATCCTCAGCAACAGATGATCGCGCAAACGATGGGTCAAACTGGAATGACTGAGAAATACGCACGTTTGTGTTTGGATCAAACCGGTTGGGACTTGGCTCAAGCGATGGTCGCTTTCAGAGAGGTATGTTTTTAATAATTTAATTAAATCTAATAACGAATGATAACTAACAAAATTCGAACAGGTCCTCGCCAGGGGCGACCTTCCACCAGATGCTATGGCCTAACAGCTTCTTGTCGCTTAGTCTGCGCTCAGCTCATCTGTACCTCTCTCACAAGTTGTCGCACCGACCCACCTGCCGAAACTCCTCCCTAATATCAAAAATATCTACTAAATTCTCAAATTATGTAGTCTGACTACCTGTTTTGTTCCCCGGAGCGCTTTGCGGGATACCTAGTATCTTCACTTTGCCCTCCGGACTTATTGGCCCTTTTTCTTTCCTCGTTTATATTATCATGGACTTTTTATTCGGACATAGCGGCGTTTCATGGGATGTACAAATATTTCTTTTTCCTCTTAATCTCTTATCCGGGTAGACCGTACGAGATCATATTTGCCCCTCTAACCCCCTGCCTCTTTTGAATAACTTTTCATGTTTTCATTAGAGGTAGTTTCCTTTCTTCTCTTACTCCCATCATCCATATGTGTAAAAACGGCGTTATTAGGAGATCTTGCGAATGGAATTCTGGTATATCTCTGGTCCGATTGTTTTGTTTTATATCTCTTTTTATTATCATGATATCAAATCGGTGGTTAATACCTTTATACTCTTCTATCTTTGTTCCGGTTTGCAGTATTCTTCTTGTAGACATATTACTCATAGTATTTGGATCACAGTTAGGTGGTGATGATCGAAGAAGGAAGAATGCAATCGAAGGGTGTACTTTTGCACCTAAGTTTAATCAATTGTGTTTTACGAAAAAATTATCGTTAAGTTTTAGTTATCGTTTGACATTCGAGTGACTTTGTGGTTTCGAGCAATGTCCTCTGTAGTTTTGAATTGTATTAATGAAATCGACCGGTACGACCTCTTATCGCTATCCTGTTTGTTTAAAACTCTCTTGTTCTCTATCATGTAACTATCTCTACAAAAAATACTTCTGCAAACCCTTCAGCTCTCAGAATGATGCCAAGATGTTGACACTTACATAATCCGTGACCTCCAACTGCAACAACGTTCAACGCAAAACTCTGCCATATCGCGTCTGTTATTCCCCACGCGAGAGCCCCGCGACTTTAAACACGAGGGAGCAGGGCTTCCTCCCCGCACATCTACTTCATCATGAAGCGCCTAAAACTCACAATCCCGTCACGACAATGTCATTCATTAGCAAGTACCAATCGGTTTCGCTCCCCTCGTTGTTCACACCTAACCACACCACCATCATCATCAGCATTGAAAACATCAACACCATCTTCGACCCCACAAAACCCACAGACACGCAAAGTATCAAATACGTCTATAACGTGTGCGAAAAGAAAAACCACGGTATCGATATTATCCCTCGCCCAGGGGGCATTATCGTTACAACCTTTACCTGATCTACCGAAACCTTCGGGACCGCAGTATCCGCATGTGATCGCGCAGGCGAGGGCGAATATCGATAAGTTTTCTGAGTGCGTGGTGCTCACGCGCGTCGGGGGGTTCTATGAGTTATATTTTGAGCAGGCGGAGGAGGTGGGGCCGTTGTTGGGGTTGAAGGTTGGGAGGAGACGGGGGAGGGGGGATGGAGTTGGGGTTGCTATGGTGAGTTTTTATTAATTTATTTTTATGGTATGAGAGATGAGGGTTTGGGAGTTATAGGTCCTTTTGTGTCCCGGCGCCAGCTTGCTGCCGTGTCGGTTCTAAGACGAGGGGCAGTAGGTTTGTATGGGGCGACGAATTAGGGAAATGCATTTTATATTTCTGAGGAACTACGGGATGGTGGAGATATTAATAGGTTTTGAATGCTAATGGTGAGTGCAAGGAGGGGTGATAGTCCGGTTTTCCGTTTTTTCAACTCGACCGTTTCCTGAAAGTCCTCGTGCAAGATCTTACCCGCCATGTAGCGATCGCAGAGGAATACCCGAATCCGAATAAAGACGACAAGATGCATTCGAGCTTCGGGTTAATGTGGGACCGGCGGGTGACAAGAATAATTACGCCCGGAACCCTCATCGACGAGAAATTTATGGATCCGTATGAGAATAATTTTTTGCTATGTGTTTGGCCGACTCCCGCTTCTTCATCTCGTTTATCTCCTGCTAGGAGCGACGATGAGAATGGAGGTGGAAATGCAGAGGTGGTGGTGGATACGCAGGTGCCTGTCGGTTTGGCATGGCTGGATCTTTCCACGGGCGATTTCTTCACACAGATCAGTACCCGTGGAGCGTTAAGCGCCGAACTGGCCCGCATCGGACCCAGAGAGATCGTCATCGACGAGACGTGCAGAGATACACCTGAAGTCCAGCTCTTAGAGGAAGAAAAACGCCTAATGACGTTCCACACCTCGTCCATTTCACCAACGGATACGGCTTCCTGGGCACATTTGCTCGAAACGGGGGTATCGGCGCTTTCGTACCAGGATTTCGAAAGCGAGGAGGTGGCGGCGGGGAGTACCCTGTTGAGTTACGTGAAGGATAAACTACAAGGGTTTGCGATGAAGTTGCAGCCGCCGATACGCAGAACGAAGGAGAATAATATGCTGATTGATGCGGTTACCATGCGGGCTTTGGAGATCAAGACGACGTTGAGGGATGGGATTGCAGGGGGTGTCGGGACGTTGTTGAAGACTGTGAGGAGGACGGTGACGAGGGGTGGTACGAGGAGATTGGGGATGTGGTTGAGTGAGTATATTTGATATTCGGTTCTCTATGTCGTATACTGTAGGCTTGAAGGAGGATGGTTGGTACTGATTAAGGTGTCGTTACATAGCATCCCCGGAAACGAGCGTCAAGGTGATTAATGATCGGCTTAACCTTGTTGAACATTTCTTGCAGAACCCACGGTTGTTAGAGGATTTGAGGCAGAAGTTAAAGCTCACGCATGACTCTCAGCGACTCGTGCAAAAGATGTCGCTGGGGCGTGGTGATGCCGACGATCTGGTTGCGCTGGCGAGAACCATCTTGGCTACGCAGGATATCGTCAGTTGTATGAATTCGCACTTACCGATGAAAAGCGAGAGTTTGGAGGTAGTATTGGGTCTACTCGGGAGGATATCTAATCAGATGCAGCTGGCGCAGAGAATCACGGGATCGATTGATGAACAGGGACTTCTGATGCAGCATACTATCGAGGATTTGAAAGCGGCAGAGATCACAGAGCTGGCGGAGGCGGTAGAGCAAGGGAGGGTTTTACCTGGTTCAAGCGTAGAAGAAGGAGATGAGGAAGTCCTGGAAGTCGAAGTTGAAGAGGAGGAAGAGAAGCCGAAGAAACGGGGTAGAAAGAAGAAGGCCGAAGAATCAGTACCAACCAAGACAGCGAAGAAAACTATAACAAAGGTGAGGGGCAGCAGGTTACTCAAAGAATCCGATCGGGAGAAAACCGAGCCGTGGATTATGCACAAAACGGCCTCGAAGACACTTCACAAGCTACATTGGAGCCTGGACGAGCTGATGGAGGAAAAAGCGGTCATGGAAACACAATTGATCGTTGATTCAGAGATTGCAGAGCACAATATTGCCTTGAAGTGGACGCCGTCGCTGGGGCATATATTACACATCAAAGCACGGAATTTACCTGATATGACGCAGGGACTTCTCGCGAGCGCGATAAATGTTGGATCGTCAAAGTCTACCAATTCGTTCCATTTACCGGAATGGACGAAACTAGGAACGAGGATTGAAATGGCTCGGTTGGCGATCCGAGCGGAAGAACAGAAGGTTCTGCAGGATATTCGCAAAGAAGTGATTTTGAATATTCATTCGCTGCGGAAGAATGCTGCCGTTCTCGACGAAATTGATATCGCCGGTGGATTCGCGGTGTTAGCGAAGGAGTCTGGGTGGGCACGGCCCATTCTTAACATGGGTACCGCGAACAAGATTATAGGAGGGCGGCATGCAACTGTACAGAGGAGTCTGGACGATCAAGGACGAAGCTTTGTGGCGAATGATTGCTTTGTGGGGGACGAGGAAGCGATGTGGATTATTACTGGGTAAGACGTAACGGTTCAGAGTAGCTTCTCCCTTAATATTATGCTGATGCGAGGTTTTATAGACCAAATATGGCGGGTAAATCGACATTTCTACGACAAAACGCTCTCATATCGATTCTAGCACAAACGGGATCGTACGTCCCCGCCGACCACGCGGAGATTGGTATCATTGATCAGATCTTTAGTCGGGTAGGGTCTGCCGATGATCTATATAGATCGCAGTCGACGTTCATGGTGGAGATGATAGAGACGGCACATATATTACGGAATGCGACAGAGAGGAGTTTTGTGATTATGGATGAGGTGGGAAGGGGCACAACGGTAGAAGACGGGTATGCTATCGCCGGAGGGGTGTTGAAGTATCTATGGGAGATATGCGGGTGTAGAGTACTTTTTGCGACGCATTTTCACGGCTTGGTGGCCCTGGTTCAGGGATGGGAGAAGGAAGAAACGGATAATGCGAAGGAAGGAGCGAAGATGAAGAGAGTGGGTGCTTATTGTACGGATGTTATGGAGGATGCGGATGGTAAAGGATGGAGCTACGTGCACAAGTTGAGGAAGGGAGTGAATTTGAAGAGCCATGCGGTGAAGGTTGCGAGGATGGCGGGATTGCCGGCGATGGCCGTGAAGACAGCAGAGGAGATTCTGGAAAGCGAGAAGAGAAAGAAAGCTCGTTTGATAAAGTAGGCTGTTGTCTTGTATATTATTAGATTAGAGTATCTACGTCTTGCCTAGATATCGGGGTCTGGGCCAAGTAGTCTGTACATAAAACTGAGTATCATATTTTCAAACGAGATTGCCTGATATACAATGTATTGAGGTGCCGTTCAATCACTACCTACTTGAATTCACATATTTCTGCAAGATTAGTTCGGATGCTTCTAGGATTCTGCGAAATCGAGCTTCTCAAGTGGATACAAAAGTCTGACCTAATGCTATTACTATTTAATGTATTACCCTCGCTGCTGCCGTCCTTGATCCTACGTTTGTGTCACTACCCCAATTCTTCGATCTGATATACCACATCATCCTATCATTCTTTTGGATTACTCTAAATTAAATCTACTGTTAAATTTCTCATCAGATCTCTAGCACACCGCAAAATCAAAAACTAGATCAGACTAACCTGCCCCGTAACCTCACAATCACAAAAGCAAAACGTAGCCCAAGACCAATTCCCAAGCGGACGACAAAACTCCTCCAAATGCCGAAAGAAGAACTCATCAGGCAAAGTCCCGTAACAGTCTTCCGAGAAGTAAACTATCGGATGTTCAATCCCAGCACCACGGTATCGTTCATCATGGTCGTCTATGCGGTCCCCCGTACCGGTGTAGTATCCCATAAATTTTGTGGGATACTGAGATTTGAACAACCGGGAGTGTTCATATCTGTCTTCGTCGCAACAAGTACATTCTAGATCTTTGCATGGTTCGGGCCATGAAATGTCAATTTCGTGGTCGGTGGGTGTACCGAAGGGATTGTAGTGTTCGAATTCTCCTGTGGTGGGGTGGGGCATTGTTCGCTCGGTGTCTTACGGATTAGTGATAGATCTTGACTTTTAATACGGGGTTATTTGATTAATCGAGCAGATGATTATACGGTCTCGTTACCAATGATAATATTGGTGTAACGTTATCGAAATGAATTTACATATGCTCCTGTGTTGCCAGGTCAATTTGAACAAAAATTGCTCGTGTCGTGTCACCTCAAGCTGCTTAAGCTGGAGATATCGATCTGAAGCATCAGCGGATCTGCAGACCAGAGAAAGGAAACTTCAGCCAGTAGCATACGAATAGCCTTTGGTAACAATATTTACTAATATAAGGGAGCAGCTGAAGAAATCCTGGAGTAACCTAGACAGCGGGTTTCCCAGATTTCGGACCGAGCTCCAAGTAAGGTACTGAGTTCCAAGAAATAGCTTTTCGCTAAACTTAGCAAAACCTCAAACACCTAAGGGGTGGGGTTTCTCGCCAACTGAGGTGCGTTTTACAGGATGTATGCACATGCAGAGTCAACCGAAAGACATGTTCTGCTTTTTTTCTTCTCAGGTTTTATCTTCATCTGTAGGACCCACAGAAAGTTCGTGTTTTTAACCTGTTGAAGAGAGTATATCGGAAGGGAGTGCTCTTGCTATTAATATATTTTTGTTCCTCTGTTGGTTTACAAAAGTTTTATTTTCGTCGTCTGGTTTGAAGCTAACGTTGATATCATCACATACGCACTAAACTCTCGATGTGGTACTATATCTAATGCGGCTTTATCACATTCAAGCCTCTGATTGTGGGGCTTGTGGCTAAATTAATATACAGGGAAGGGTATATCTCGAAGCTTCCAATTTTCCGTCAAAGAGCGCGGTCATAGCGGGAACCCTGGCTGGATTTTTTCTTTTCTATTGACCGGAGTTATTTCCTTAAGGTGTCTTTTCAACAAGAAAATACGGGAGAATATAAAACCGTGACCTGGAAGTTCCGGTTTGCGGGCTCGTGACTTCAATTGCTCAGGGTACGACAACACCAACTGAACTGGTAGCGCCACAGATCTTGAGATCTGGTATTTGAAGAATTACTAAACACGCCATTTGTATTTTTGACCCCTTTACTTTCCAGCTTGATCCGATCCGGAATATTGGAAAAAAGTCTTCGCTCCTAAAAAAAAGCCGTGGTACCAAGTTTCAGGTTTCTGGCGTGCCGTTTAGCGGCAAGCTTTCAGGAGACGAAGGAGTTTGATCAAACGTGGACGAAAAGTCAAACACCAAAGCGTCTTCTCGGGTCTAAAAGCGTGAAGGCAACTTTTGTCGATCTTGGCTATGATCGGACCGCGAGATGCATTTGGCTATATCATGTCATCATTTTTTTTTCTTGTTCTTTTTTTTCGGGTTGCGAAGGGGGTGTTCGTTTCAGAAATCCTTGGAAGCCGCGCTGCATCGAGCGCCGGCTGGTCGGGTCCTAGAACACAGTGTTCTTCGATATTGAGAACTGTTGAGCCTGGTTGTATATCAAGTCGGCTCTTGATCACGTTGAGGGTAATATGGATAGTAGCCATGCGGGTGGCGCATGGTTCAATTTGGCTTTGAAACTTAAGAGTTAATACCCGGATAAATAATATAAAATTGATGATGATATTGATTTTGTCAAATCCATCCCATCTAACGAACCTCCTGACTTTAGTCTCTTTCATCTAGCATTTCATCAACCAAAAGGTATTGTTTTATGCTTCAAACTTCATCGGGCTAGTGAGACTCTAAAGATGCAGTGAGCGAAATAGGCGCCATTAAGTCCTCCATGGATGCTCCCGTTTCAGAAAAGTCAAATGGTCAAACCTACTAAAAAGGCTAACCAACCAACCAGTGTCAAAAGGAAGCTTGCATCACCTTACAGGGTCTCAGCCAACGTTCGTGCATGTTATTGGACAGAGCGAAAGGAGCAGGGGTGGCGAAAGGAATGCCAGATAGTGTGTTGTGAAATTTACAGGCATAGGGAACAGAATTTGATCCATGGGCAATAGACATGGACGCGGCCCTCGGAAACGGGATTTTGGAAGGGGTCTCGCAACATACTTCGCCGTGAGGTCTTTTTGTGAATAGGGGAATGTGGCCTTTAACGAGCCACCACGTCAAAGAAGATATTGATGGAGCTACATGTGCGATGAGCTGGTCGTCTATGCAGGTACAATGCTCCGTACAACGAAGAAAAGCGGAACCCAACCCGTCCCTGCTGCTTTTGTGAGAGGTTGGGTCCCTTTCGAAAGAAAGAAGAACGAAAGAAAAAGAGAAAGATGGGTCATTTGTTTTCTTTGATTGCGATTCTAGCCAGGGTTCATCCTCGCTGTTGTCGATATGTTAGCGTTGGT
The DNA here is from genome assembly GCA_036971405.1 of Orbilia quercus. NCBI lineage: Eukaryota > Fungi > Ascomycota > Orbiliomycetes > Orbiliales > Orbiliaceae > Orbilia > Orbilia quercus. Next base: position 469,916 of record JAJTUE010000013.1, read on the forward strand.
GTCAGATGCAAGGTACCAATTTGCGAAGTCTAGCTAGATGACGATGCATTAACGACTGGGATCGTGTTAATTAATGAGTTCCCCTCTTTCTTCGCAAGCTTTGCATCGCTGCAGGAACAGGACAGCGCATCAAAGACCGATTAGAAAAAAAAATATGAGAAAACGAAAAATAAAACAAAATGGAAAAATAAAATACAAAGTCTACGTCTATAGGCGGACGCACCAGCCAATAATTAAGGTTCTCTCACTCCGCATTGCGGGAGACTCGCAAAGGCAAAGAAACGAGAGTTTTCGAGACAACTGTCGCACGAAGCATGCTGACTGGACGGCGTTGGTCTCACCGCCCGAGCCCGGAAAGTATACGAGACAAGAACGTAAAAAAGAACGAAAAGTTACTTTTCAGCTTAGGTGAAACTGCTGTGTGATATATTATATTTCTCGCGATAACTCCCTCCTTCTTGCTCCGCCATCTCTCTTTGGATCCTAAGAGTTTTCCTACTCTGCCTCTCTTCCTACTCTCATTCATTTCATACTGCTACTTTCTTTCTACTGCGTGCATTCAAAAAAGACAGGCGAAAAAAACCTATTCATTTAATTCTCTCATTTGCAGGATTTTGTCTTATTTACGGAATTTTTACTTGTCGCTGTAGCATTGCTAGACTGCGGTTCGCATATTACGACGACATTCATTAATAAGGCCGATACTACCGAGATTTAAAGCAATCACTCCGCATCTAAACAAGAGACGCATTTACTATTCTTTCTGGCAATTATTATTAGCTGCATCTATACAATCTTCAAGCTTCTTGCTTTCTCCGCAGCTCCTTCCAAGTTGAGGATACAAAGTACGTTTGGTCAACACATTTTTTGAATATTTCGGCATTGTCGGAAAACTTTTGGAAATCAGACCTCAACAGGGCATCTGCATCGAGAGGGACGAGAACAGGTTCAGGAATCTCGAAAATTCACAAACCTGGTAAAAGTATCGATAAGGCCCTAAAAGACAGCACTATTCGACGGACTTTCTATTTACAGGATAAATCCCACGCGATCTTGTGATTGTTTAGTTTGCAACTTCCAACCGGTTTTATCGATTGTTCGGCTCTTCTTCCCCTGATCGAACCTACCCTTTGTTTCAAGAGCCTTGGATCTTCCAGTGTTGCTACCGCAAGAGGTATCTCGGCCGCAGAAGATCGCTCTAATCGACCTAACATACTATTAACTGCCACTTTCTGAGACCCACATTTGGAGCTTCCCCACGTCAAGCGCCATTACTATTTATTTTCGTCGTCTCCTCGGGTTTTGCCTGCAGGACGTACTATTTTCAAGATCTGAAGTGCTGCAAGTCAGAAGCACTTGCAGGACAACCAACTGTTCAAAAGGAGCGGAAACGGCTGCCTGTCTGCCTGTTTACGCCCAAGAACGAGAAAAAGCGGTCACGTTGGACACACACACTTTGTGACGGGTCTCACTAGTCTTTAGCCTTAGAACTCCCTGCAGGAAAAGGAAGCTGGGAGTTCCCGGTCATTTTTCGGCACACCCTCAGCGTCTTTCCAGAACAGACGCACGGCTTCCCTTTTTTGGTAGACTGCCCTTTATAGTCGCTCGTCGGTCCCTATCCCCTCTTTTTCTCCTCTTTCTTACTCTCCACACTACGCTTTCTTTTTATATTTTATTTCTTTTCTAGGAGGTGGAGATAAAGGTAGCAGGTGCTCCCTCACAACAGCCTTCGATAGGCCCGATATAATTCCAGCAAAAGTATTCGAATATTCGAGATATCGATAATATTTTAGTCAATTGACTTGACGGAGAGTTTTTCTGCAGCTTTTTGGGTTCCACAGGAGGGAACAACACACGCAACACATCAAGAAACAACAGAGGTTCCGATCTGCCAATCCTCAACACATAACCATCCCAAGGCAGTCAGTCGACGCTTCTCCAAACCAGGCAGCTGCCAACCTCGACATAACCCACCGCTCCCAGGCTTCGATAGCAAATTACAACCTTTCCTCGTATCGAATACTATAAGAGGGATACCCACCGTATCATAAATAAGATGGAGAAAATATCCAGAGCCTCCAAGGCCTTCCATCGGACCAGCAAGAACTTGCGCGATTCGCCTCCAAATTCGCCCTCGCCGCATCGCAGTCACTTTGGCAGCCTTCGAGACAAATCTAGCAAGCATTCGCGACAAGAATCGATGAAGTTTCAAATATCGGCGCCAGTGGAGCTCATCTCCTCGACTAGTATGATCTCTTACACTTCAAAAGCACTAAGGAGTCCTAGTCCCACGGGCAGAACTGCCTCGTCCATCGGTTATAATGGAAATTCTGCTGCTACTTCTCCTGCTTTGAGCGAGGCCATGTCGCCAGTCCTAAGGACGCAGACTCACAACTTGCCTGTCCAAAGGTCGTATCATGTTCCACCATCGCCCGCTTCTTCTAGTGGAGAATCTGGCAAGGGTCCGCTTTCGCCTGAAGTTGGACTGGCGATAACGGACGTTCTTACACCCCCAGCTACTCCTCCACCGGAGCATATTCCTCGCAGATCTAGAAGCTCTAGCATTGGAAAGAACGCTGCAGTACTGAACGCCAATACATCCAGAACATCAGGTAGTCTTCACAGAATCAGGAGCACTTCGTCGTTGTCTTCTTCAATCTCAGCTGGCTCTAGCCACGAGAGCTACAAACACGAAGTCGACGAGAAGGGTATCATTCAACCTTCTGACCTTCGACGAATGGCCGCGAACTTTGGTCCCACATCAGCATACAAGACACCAACAGAACTTCCCTCCCGTATCTCGAACGGCTCAACAACCTCCAGCTCTTCGCATATCGGTCGCTCCAGCGATTCCTATCAGACTTCGGTATCGGCATCCGGTTCGCCAGCCATGCCACCTCCACCACCTCGCGTTTCAGCTAGACGTTCAGCATCGAATCCGAATATGAAACTTGGCCAGAAGCGTAGCGTGAGCAAAGCCAATCCGTTCGCTCACGAACTTGCACAAGTATCCGAGCTAGCAGAGGATATGGGAATCGATCTTGTTGATAACGACGTCATGGTCAGGAAGGGATTGAAGAAGTTCTCTGCGAAGGATTACTTGGATGTTATCAGAGACTTGATGTTCTTCCCTGATGATTTTAGTGACGAGGAGACAGTTGTTCCCACACCGATGATGAATGTAAAGCAGCGACAACCGCAGCCAAAACCCCAGTCAAAGCCGCAGCAGCAGCAACCGCAACCGCAACTACAGCCGAAGAGACGCGAGGAGGAAGCTCCCATCGTACCTATGAGGAGAAAACCAACAATCACATCGGAGAATCCCAGACGCATGGCTGTCGCCCAGATGCAGATGCACTCGCCAAAGCCAATCGTGCGCCAGGATGTCTCCGTCGGAGGATGGATTTGAACACAACTAGAGAATAATTTTCTCATCTTTTGGTGGCGTTTTTTCTTGTTTTTTCATTCATAAATTTCTTTATACAATCATGGTCATTCGGTTATTTGCTGTCTTTTTAACATTTTTATGGTCAGTGCTAGCTGAAGCTATGCTGGTCTGTATTCTCTGATCGCTTTTCGACAACTGTTTTTTGCTTTTTGGTATTGGTTTACAGATACACACACACTCTCTCTCATTGCACATAGTTCTACTCTGCACCTCTTTTTGGCCGCTATTGACGGTTATATTTTCCTTAATGTGTTTTTGATTTGATATCTGGATTGGAGCAAAACGGCGTTTTCCTTTTTAGCTGAGACATCATTTTTTCTTGTTTATGACGGAAACAAAATATGAATTTTTAAGAGACTAGCTGGATCCATTCTCCTTGTGGTTGCACTTTTTTTACTTCTTACACTCATTATAGAGATGCCTAAAAATGCGTCCTTTTTCCTTATTTCAGCATTTTTCCGTGACTATTTGCAGTCATTGTATATATGGGATTGTTCGTACAGTTAGTTAATTGCTTTTCGTATACATTTGAAGTTTTGTATATGTTCAGAGTGGAAATCTTGGAATTATACGTTGATATCGATATCTAGAACCTCCACATATATGGCTATCTGCTTTTGTATAAGGACCCTTGGCTCAGCCAAGGAGTTCTGGTTTAGAAACCAAATAAATATAAAGACCCATGATACGTGTGGTAGCTCCACCAGTTTCCCCGTACTACACAGCATCTGTAGCCTCGTCATTTAAACCTTTGATCTAAGATTTCTATCAGTCTCGAGGCTATAATAAAAGTGCGGTGCAAGGCCACGGACATTGCATTATCGATAAGGTACAGGCTTTGGGGAAAACCCTCAGCCTTCCCCGTAAGAGGGGTAAACTGATAAAATTTAAGGCTGTACTCGTCCTATACACGTATCTGCTTTTCCGTATTATATACCGATCTGTGTATGATAGCGTCCTGGATTTCCATTCGATCGTATATACTATTTTTGCTTGGCGGTTTGATCATAGTATTACCCCGCGTACTACCGAATTCAAACAGCGCGCAGCATCTGTTCCTAACCTTCATACACTGGAGTTATTCTTTAGCTCGGTTTCTTTTTGAGACCAATCTATGCCTCATTCCAGATGAGTTAGGATTTTACGAGAGAGGATTATACTATAGGATGGATATGTAACTCATCCATATCTCGGAAGGCGGCTGTTGGCTTGCTGGTCGAACAGCACCCACCCCAGAAACTAGATCATGATTTAAAGACGCATCCCTATGGACTCCGATTCAGTCCTCATCTCGATGACGCGACACTGGGCCGGCTTGGCGAGCACAACATTGTTGTGATCGAGCAATTTGAAGTATTATATAGGACTTTCTCGATAGCGGGTGTGACTAGCAAAATGCGTGAGATATTCCCGTGCTTAACAGTTATCTTACTGGTGGGAACTGCGGGCGGAGTGCCATATGCGATGCAACCAGCCCGCGATATTCGATTAGGAGATGTGGTTTGGGCGAGAGAGTTTTGTGGCTAGAAATGAACGGTCAGTTGGTGGAAAGTAAAACTCGTGATCTCCCCAACTTGTCACCTCTATTTCAAAGAACACTAGACAGCCTCAAGACCGTGCATCTAGAAAACCAGGATGATACGGTCTCGCGATCCAAACCCTTCCTTTTCAAGGGTGAAGATCGTATTAACGACGTTGACGAGTACACAGTTACTTCGGTGTTCACTCGCCCGAAATATTGTGACCAGCTCTTCCAAGCAAATTATGAGCACGAAGAATTCAGAAATAGAAGCGCTTACGATGCGCGATATGAAGAAGACGGACCTTGTGTTAATTGTAACTCGAACATGGAAATTGAACGACTACCTCGCCCAGATAAGCAACCGTACCTACACTGCGGAACGGTAGCGTTAACTAGAATGGCAATAAGAGACGGAGCTACACGAAATTACATAGTCAATCAAACAGGAGTCTTATGTATTGACAAGGAATATACAGACCTGAAAGCTGTGAGACCAGTTTTATTTATTCGAGGCATCAGGAGTTACTGTGATAGCCATCAAAACGATATATGGAAGCCATTCGCAGCCCTTTCCGCCGCTGCTATTGCAGCGAAATTCTTGTTAAGGCTTCCATCCACAGGTTAAATATTCTCCCTTCAAAATCATTTAAGTTGTTGGTCATTTATTCTGTATCTTTTTCCCAATCGATTAAGACCTGGAAGCTAAACTACCGCAAGTCTCAAAGCGCACGCGCACGACGAAGACAAGATCGATACCCCCAAAAAACGCCCAAAATTATCTCATATCAGAAGCATACATACGCCTATCCCAGAAGACACCCAACAGTTGGAGAACCGAGGTGTCTTACTGAAGACCTTGACGGGGTTCAGGTTATGTGCAGCACGAGGGCACAAAAGCAAGGTTAACTTTCTGCAATTCTCTTCGGACAGCAGACTACTGGCGTCGGTATCCGAGAAGAGGGTATCTAGAATTTGGGATACTGTTAGAAATGACGAGTTGGGTTTTTACAAGTATAAGAGGGAGATTGCTTCTATGTCCTTTCCTCCTGGTGGGGATAAAGTGCTTGCGGTAGTAGCTGATGATGGAACTTTCATATCTTCAGATATATTTTTGAGGGAAATATCCGAGAATACACTGGAAGGGTACTCATTGAAGGTTAATATTTCTGTACTTTCCCCGGATAGTAAGATATTAGCGTTGGGATCTCATAAAGGGACTGTTGACCTTTGGAATCTTCTTGGTGGTATTTGTCGACGGATAAAAGAGAGGCATCAAGACAAGGTTACAGTTATTGCTTTCTCTTCAAATGGCGAATTCATTGCATCTGGTTCTAAAGATGGAATCTTCATAATATCGGATATAACAACTACGAGAATCCTGCTTCAAGGTCAGCGTTTGGGTCACGAGACAGTGTCGGACACAGTGCAAAAAGCTATGTTTGAAATTCATGCTATGGCATTCTCCTCCGACACCACAACTTTGGCATTGGCATATAGCGGTAACATTGTTCAGATTTGGGACCGGATCAAAGGGGGTTGGCTGCAACAAATACACGGATGCGGGTCTTTAAGTTATCCTAACGCTGTTGCATTTTCGCCTAGCTCAGCGGTGCTTGCATCGGCATCAATGCTGGTACAATACAGCTGTGGGGGGTAGCAGCCAGAGGATCCGTAGATGAGATGATCGAACATGAACCCCTACGAAAAACTACGGCGGGTTTTATCGCCACAGCTGCCCGTACTCCTCCCGAAGATCCAAGTCCTCTTTTAAAGTTGCGCAACCAGGGTCGCGTGCTGGGAAAGAAAGAACTACAGTTCATACATCAATTGATTGCAGATATATGTGGCAGAACTCGCCCAGATAAATATGACGATAGGGCGAGAGAAAGGGTCTCGAAAAATTCCCTTGGCCTACTTCGAGCTTTTACTCTGAGGCTTGGCTGTTGTAATACAGCAAGCAAACCGCATCGTGAGACCATCTCATTTATTACCAAATACTGCAAGTGAGTTTCACAATATTAGAGTGCTTTCTTGAGTTTCAATCAAATATTCACTTGAACTGTGTCCAACAGCTGAGTTTTCCAGTGAAATAGCAGAGCTTTTCGACAGAAAGTACAGGGACTTCGATGAATCGACTTGGGAATCTGAACGTGCACTAGTACACCAAAGTGGATTGGAAAAGTCCTGGAGATATCGCTTTGAAATTAAGGAGTATTGGGCGTTTATTAATTCCGAACGCAATGCGTATGAGTGGCTCATAGGACGGCTGCAACGAGAACTTCTTCTTGTTCCATCAAAACCAAATCTTATGTTACATACAAGAGACTATATTCTCAAGCACTTACGCCAACGCTTAAGGGACGATATAGGGGTCATTTTCAAACTCCACTGGGACCCCATTGCCTTCGGTAAAGAGCAGAGTTACTTGGAACAAATCTGAGATGCAATAGAAAAGGCTATCACAGTCACTGGGACTTTGGTAGATTCGCAGGCTATAACCTGTGCGGATTATCTTGACCAGACTTGGCCATCTGGTAAACGAATGATGCAGCTAATTAAGGGTATTCTGAAAGTTACGCCAGGTAGTATACTAACAGGTAAGTTACTCGCTGAAATGATCGAGAAATTCTTCGTCTTGACGTCAGTATAGGTAGTAGTACAGATAGCACCAAAGTTAAGGCACAGACCCATGATTCGAAGCTTTACTTTGAGGCTGTTGGAAATATAGATTTTATCGCGGAAGTAGGAGAGCAGCTCACATTGCTGCATGCTGCTCTCTCACATTCATCGCATAGTCCAGACGCGACCTATTCAGTACCATCAATCAGTGTAAATACTGAACCTCAGCAGGACCCAAACAGAGAAACAAACTTACGGAGTGCAAAACATATGGTTTTTGATATCAGTTTTACGGTGGAAGAAAGTCGGCGCAGTTCTTCAGATGCCAATAACCAATGCTGGCATGGTATGTTCAATAAAGTGTCATTGGTCAAAAGATATCCGATATTACAAAGAACTCGGTCTAACATGGGGCCTGAAATGACCCTCAATATGATGGCTGAGCTTGTCGAAGCGGAATACCTCAATACTTTGACAAAAGACCGCATCTGAAAGGGTTTAATAGCATGCTTGTTGCGATAGAAAAGGAAGGGAATAAAATGCTGTGGCATTACTTTTGCAACCAGGACGAAAGTCGCATATCGTACCAAGAAGGCAGGACTATTCCAAGTCAAATGGACTACACTCGCGTCTCTGAATTAGGCGAATTTCGACATTTCATTGACTGGTGTACGGAATTAAAGTACAACGCTGGTAAAAACGCCTCTAAAAGCCTGATAATATTATCTCGATACGTTTTTAATATTCTTGCTTGACAGGGTCCGGAAATGTCAATTATGACATATCTTCAACGCACCTTCCACGGCCTGAAAAAGGTTGTTTATTTGAAGGGGCAAAAGTAAGGCCTGGCCACCGGGTTCTGGAAGCCCTTGGTGAGAAGGATATACCGCCTATGCTTTGTACTGGGTACCACAAAAGATTGAGGTAGATCCACGAACAATACGTTATTTTGTGGGACCTCGATGATAAGAGAGGGTGGCTTGTCAACGGCACCAGCGCCCTATTGCATCTTTTGCGCAGGCTGTTAGCACCCAGCAGCCAGGAGCATTTTGGCGAGATGTTCACTTTCGGCCCCGGGGACATCCGCGAAGCCAAGAGACCATCCGCGATATCTTCCGCTTTAAGTGTGCTCGTTGACAAATGGAACCTAAACCTGAAAATTTATGACGAGGATGATAATCCTGTTTACCTCAAGGACCAAGTTAATGATATTCTCAATATACTAGAGATACTCATTGACTATCAGATTGACATGACTGGTGTCGTCGGAGATATTGACCGCAGAAATCGTAGGTATCTCGAGGGCTGGGAATTTAACCATGTAGCCAAAGTTCGGGACACTATCGAACCTTGATATACAACGCTACCACCAATGGGAAAGAATTGGATCGATTTCACAAGAGAGATTAATGCAATAACGCTATTTGGGAATGAGTTCGGCGAAATTATCGAGTCGACCGACAGACTTTCTTGCACTCATTGGAAGGCATTACCAAAGGATAATTATTATCTAGCGGCTAGTGTTGGAGATCTTAAAAAAATCATGGATACGTATAAGACCAAACACTCGACTCCAATAAAGCTTACCAGAAATGTTCACTGGTATCCTCAAGATAGCAGTTGTGATGGGCTTTGCGTGGGAGAAGGGAAAGGAGACCATCCCGAACCAGTTCAAGTCCTTCTTCCTTCGAATTCAGATTTTCAGACGATGTTACTACAGGACAGAGCCGACAGTGGCTTACAAAATGCCACATCCGTCGAATTGAAGGACGAAAGTGGCGTGATATTTGGTCAAAATACAAATTACCTGGTCAAATACAAATTACCTATGGTGGTGGAAGGAGCTGGGTCATCCAAAGAAAGTAGAACCTCTGGAGTCCGAGGAGCCAAAGATACTTTTCGAAGATAGCGGTATAGGTTCGAGCTCACCTTCCATCAGCGGATATCCCACTCTTGAAGAATACACGGTATGAGTAATATGCACCTTGAGTAGAGAGCTTCGGGCAGTTCGCGCTTTATTCGAGAGACGATAGGATAACGAGTATCCCAGATGATCCAAACCATTATGCTCTTGGCTTTATCTCGCATCACAACGTTGTCACCGCTCGCCTGCCAGCTGGTGTCTACGGGACTTACCCAGCTGCTGTCGTTGTCTCAAACATGCTGAGGAGTTTTCCAGTATCCAAGTGTGGTTTGTGGTTGGAATCGGCGGAGGAATACCGTCTGGAAAAAGGGATATACGGCTTGGCGACGTGGTTGTATGTCAACCAACAGGGTTCATCCTGGTGTTATCCAGCATGATCGCGGCAGGACACTTAAAGACAATACATTTGAACGAACGGGATGCTTATTTGGCCCGCCGATTTCAGTATTGACAGCTATAAGTATTTTGACTTCGAATCCCGGTCGCTCTTCTCGCTCACTACAAAGCTACATCGAACATATTACGGAAATTTGCCGGAATATAGCCATCCGGGGATACCTGATTTACTATTTCACATGGAGACCGCACACTATGAGGGAGAAGAAACATGCGCAAAGTGTGGAGACTCAACTATACGCAAGGAGCGTGGACACAATAATCATCCCATGGTTCATTGCGGCTTGATTGCTTCCGGAATCAGGTAATAAAAGATGCGCAGGCACGAGATGAACTAAGTGCTCAAGATGTTCTTTGCATCGAAATGGAAGCAGTTGGGGTTGCGAATCAAATTCCATGGCTTGCTACAAGGGGAATTTGCGATTATTCAGACTCTCATAAAAAACCAAGCTCTGGCAAGAATATGCTTGCGCTGCGGCTGCGGCATACCTCGGATTTTTCCTATCCGCATTTAATAGAGTGGATGAAGTGGCGCAGACGCTCGCCGGATCACTTCTGCCACAGAATCGAGAAAGTAATGTGAAAAGTAGAGACAGGAAGGGAAAAGGAGAGCTGGATCATGAAATGGAGATGCAGACCTCTATTACGTTGTCTACGTTAGAAATACATTTGGTTGTCTAGCTTCGCGGATCGCGAAGACTCAGGGAGTCTTTGGCGTTTGAACGGGTATCACATATCACAGCATTAGCAAAACAATGATATATATAAGGACGGCATTTAAGATAATCTAAACTGCTGCTAGGCTTATATGATCAACTGAAACCTTAAGTTGTTCGCCTCTTCTCGCCGACTTCGCCCAGCAAGTATTCAATATCCGCACCTTTGAGGCAATAATTCCCTGCCAAATATCTAACCCCAGCATTACTAAAATCTCGACTCACCTTGCCAGTCTTACAAAAGTTCTGCTTGCGCAACTCCGGAAACTTCGCAGGAGCACCATCCACCTGCTGCAAAGTAATACACCCACCAAAAGGCACATTCGGCGCATCGTTCTTACACCGCAACATACACAGTTTCTTATCATTACCATAAGTAGACGTCCCCTTGCAGTTCAAGTTGCTCGGTAAAATAGCGCCAGCATACCAATCCTGCGGACTGCAAAGGTTTGCACCGTATTTTCCGAGGGTATCTTGCCCCGTCGTGGTTAACGGCTTAAACTGTGTACCTGTGCCGGACTCGTCCAGGTCGCACATATACGGTTCGCCGCCGTCAGTGTTAGCTTGAGTCATCGTGACGTTGACCCAGCCGCCTGCGGTGACAGTGGGTACGGCGCTTGTGTGGAGCATCCACTCGACCCATCCCACGGTATTAAATTTACCGGTGCCCCATGTTGGCACGGAGGAGCTGACTCTCCCGCGGTAGTCGGGCATGTCGATTGTGTAGTATTTTGGATGGGTTGAAACATAGACGCTTCGGCCGCAGCTGGCGACGTTTCGTGTGCGGCATTGGTCGCAATTGTAGTCGTATGCGAGGAAACATTTTTGGTTTTTGCAGTCGGTAACGCCTTTGCATGCTGCGCGTTGTAGATTGGAGACATTTTGCAATCGGTGTTTGGCGGTGTCGGTTGGCTGAAGACCGCTACATCGATTTCGTCTGCGGCACTGCGTCTGATTGCTGGGTCGTGTCCGATACCGTAGCCTTTGATTGAAGGGTTCGCATTACCAAAAGCATTTGATACAAAGACGTGAGACAGGGCCGAGGGCGTAAAGGTCAGAAATAGGGAGGGCAGATATGGACGCATTTCTGTACGGGAGGGTATCACGGTACTTCTACAATAATCTTAAAAGATAGACCGGCCGTAGGAGGAAATATAGTTATAACGACAGAAATGGCCGAATAGTAAAGAACGACTATGGAGCCCGCAAGAAGCTGGGATGGCCTTTGAAAAGTCTTGTATGGCTAACATCATCTCTATATAATTTCGCGATATCTCAATGCAATTATTAGTACCGGGAAGGCATTGTCTAACACCTAAGACTACTATCTGCTCGCTTATTTCGCCTACCTGCAGTACATTATCCCTCATGTTCAGTTAAACTTCCCGTGAAAATTAGTCGATAAAAGGGCGTAGTGGGATTATTCCACCAGTCTGCGAATTAAGAAACTGGATACACCAATTTCGCTTTTCAAACTTTGCATTGGATGGGCTCCTCTGGTGTAAGCTACATCGCGTTGGGCGACTTCTCCTAATCGGATAATCTTATATATCGTCCTCTTAGCTTAAGATCTTGGCCATCTTTTGGCGTTTGTAAATACTCGAGCCTCGCTTATGGTTACATAAGAAGCTAAGACAGGCGAACAACGACCTTTCTAGCCGCGGGTTTTCCTGTTGCGTTCATGGATGGATATTATACCAATTGCATGAGAAATTGATAATAATCAAATCCGAATATTCTCTCGGGATACTGTTTCCCACAGTACGGGTTTCTCAAGCTACAATTACCCGAGATTCATTTGAGACCAAATAAAAGCCATGTGCTATGCGCCAAGAGCAAGCTAGTTCCAGGACTGCCGACGTAGCCGCTGGCGAAGGGGACTACTGATTCTCGGACAAGTATTTCGGTTTCTTAGCGTATATACCTATTATTTTTCTTTAGATTGAGCATTCTCTAAATCTCCGTGGGAAAACTTTATCATATACGTTCGATTCTTAGGGGAGAAACTAAAAAAACAGATAAAAGACCAGACTAGAAAAAAGACGGGCATATGATATAATCCTCCGAGCCCGGAGCGAATATTAATGTAAGAACAAGATTAAAGAGCTACCTAATCCTCCCGGATATGAATTCCATAACGATACAGCTCCAAATACACAAATCCCATCGCAGTAATAATATTATAGTCTGTACCACACAACCGCATCGTACCAAACGCCTTCCATCGCCCAGATATACCTCTCAGAGTACCCATTAAAATAAATAATTTTTAAATATAGAAAATGCAATTAGCAGACGCTATTCAGCATTTTCTCAGATCACACCTGTTTATTGGTCCATTCTGGTGAATGGTCTGGTTGCTGAATGACCTCCGTCTGTTCTTTCGTCAAAGGAACCCCGGTACGTCGGCTCGCTTCATAAAGCGCAGCCTGGCGATCCCGTTGAGCTCGCCATTCTCTCGCATCAGCCACCGGAATAGCACTAGCCGTTCCGTGCAACCAGTCGAAGAACCCTAGAGTGCCGAAATTGGTCGCATTCTTAGGATCGAAGGCGCGCTCGTGGTGGAAATCATGCTTTCCCGGGTCGTTCCAGGTAGAGCGGTAGCCCGTGTGCGCAAGAACCGAGGCCAGGGCCGCGGTGGTGAGCCAAACGTATAATGTGACAAGATGGGTGCCCCAGACTTTCTCCACCCCCGCAGCGTCGGCGAGTACTTGCGTTAGGATTGGACCGATGAAAGCTGGGAACAGGTTGAACATGATTTGTTCCCAGGGAGAACAGTACCATGCTGCAATACCCAGGTTGGCCTTCGTTTTATGGTGCATCCTGTGAGATTCTTTGAAATGGGTATGTAATGCACGGGCGAGCCGTTGCGGGAGCAGTTTGTAATAAAGCGCGTGTGGGCCGGGTGTCGTATGAGCTATCCAATGGGGGTAAAAATAGAAGAAGTCGTTGATAAAGTACCAGACGAGGCCTTGAATCGGTGGAACATAGGATTTGGGCAAGGTGGATATATCATGGCTTTCCACTTTCGTTTGCAAGAGACAAATCCACAGGACAAGGACACCAATAACGGATATGACTAAATTGACGGCGACCACTCGTAAAATTTTAATAAACGCCCTGGAATCTTCCAGGGCCAGATGCTTGCGTCTTTGAATACGATTCGCGACATTCTTCCGGTGTTTATGCTCGTAGTGTTGGAAAAAATAGTCGAGGAGAACTTGTGGTATGAATCGTCCGATTGTCGATTTCTTGGTAACTTCAAAGTAGTACTCAAGAAGCTCCGGCTTCCAATGGTACAACTCGTGGCTTAAACAAATGAACGAGGTAATGATGTAAGCAGACCCAGCGAGGAAGGCGGGTACAACCCATCCTCGCCATAAGGAGTACTGGTCTAGCGAAGGAGAATCCAATCGCGCCGCACGACCAATATTTGTGCCAATCAAAGCCTCGCGATACTGTGTTGATAAATTGGTAAACGAATCCCAGTAGCCGAGGCGCTGGATATTGTTGGAAATAACTAATAAAGTCCAAAGGGCCAGGAGAAGACTGTTCTCAAAGCCGATTCGGATTATTAGGTTTCCGGGAAATCTTTTGATCTTGAAGGAAAGCTCCTGCTGGATGCGGTCTGCCATTTCATCGTTCGCGTTCCTTGCAGGGTCTTGTCGCGAGACATCTTCGCCTATTTTTGTGGTCCCCTTAGCCGCAACAGGGGTCACTTTTGGGGGCGACATTTTGAAGAGCTCGCAGAATGCGAATTCCCTCTAGTTAAAGGAGTACGAGGTAAAATTATTTTATATAGAATTTGAATTGAGAAAACTAAAGAATATGATACACATGTACAGAAGAATATCTATTTTTTTTGAAGTGCGCGATCGTATCGCTAATTATATATCGATAGCGGCTGCCGAAATTAAAGCCCTGAGCTTAAATTGAGGCTGAATATCTTTGGACGTCACTTAGATGGTAATTACACTGTGTTCGGGACAGAACTGGCCTCGGGACTCCCTCGATTGAAACATGTGTATATCCATGAAATTTATAGGCCGCGCCAGCCTGGACAAAAGTGCAATAATATTGAATTCAAAAGTTTGTATTTTATTCGTTGCGTTTGAAGCGATTTTTGGTATTCATACGCATCTCCGTCATACTCGTAACCAAATGTGGACTTATATTTAGGAAAAATGTCAGGCGCACACAAGACCAAAAGCGTACGTTGAGGCGCATTGAACTACAAACAAGATCCTCAATTAATATTCGGCATCTGTGAGCGCGAATCTGCCAACTCGACGGATCCTGGTCTCTAGATCTCGGATGCCTCGGCATCGTCAGCGGCTGAATCGAGAAACTCCTAATTCGGATAAGGCCATCCCCAACAACACGACGCCGAAACATCGCCAAGTATCTAGAGAGCGTTAAGATCCTGCGACAGGATAGACGCTATCTTGGGGGGACTTGTTCGGCATGTGAATGTCACTTTTAGTATAAGAGATGCTCTGCATACTCATTGATTAAAAAAGGTTTTCTGGTCGGATAGCCTGATAGCGCGTGGCAGTGCTCCGGTCATTGTATCTGTTGGGGACGCGATTGGCGGACCCGAGGCTTAGATACCCTTGAAGGTTAATTTGACCCAACAAAGACATGATTTCGCGACATATATTCGCGATATTGTGGAGATAATTGGATTTTTTGTGAATTTGAAGCATATGATCCTCGGCAAGAAATAATAGAGTTGTATCTACATTCTGCCTATTACGAGGCGACTAAAGAACAGTTTGAGCTCGAGATAATGCTCGACTGTTGTAATCTGTCGAAACTGCCTTGTACAATTGTGTCTGTGGACTTAGTACGCTGAATAACAATCGGTTTGATTTTTGTATTCGAATGATATTCTCTATGGGCGAAGTATGCGAAACTTTGTATCCACTTTAACAATTAGGACACTATAAAGTTTTTTTTTCTTTCGAAAACTTATACTTTTGAACGGCGGGATGCCATTTTGTAATTAGTTTGTATAAGACGGCCTTCTACATATCTTCCTTCGTCAAAGATAAACTAGAATCCGAATACAAAGTCCCGTGCCTGGTAATATCTATAACCCAACCAGTATCCATGATTAATCCTGCCCGGGAAAGAGCATTCCTTCCATCTAAATGAACCTTCTCACATATCCAACCTAAACTTCAACAAATCTCCCTTCACTATCTCCGCCTTTTTCGCCTCTAACTCGTCCACATCCCAATTCAGCGCCGTAAATCTCCCGTTCAACCACTCCCTCCTCTCCGCAGCATACCAGACCAGAGCATCCGCCGGCAAGTCAACAGTATCAGTCAATATCTTGTGCATATACTCTGGCATACCCTTCGCCAACTCCGTCAGAATACTCCCCGGATGCACAGAAATCGCCACAAGTCCTTCATCCCAATAATCGTGCGTCATGAACTCCGTTAACCTGCACACCGCAAATTTCGAAGATTGGTACGCTGACGCCCCTTTCGTCACATTATGCGCTCCGTTGGACGAAACGTTCAGGATGGTCTTGACGTCCGATTTGAGTACCAGGGGGATAAAGTATTTCGAACACAGGTAGAGTCCCTTAATGTTCACTTCCCAAGTCTTCCACCACTCGTCTAATTTGGATTCCGAAATCGGAACCCATTCTTCGAGGTATCCGGCGTTATTAATCAGGACATCTACTGATCCAAATGCGTCTGAAACTTGAGAAGCGAATGTTTTCACATCATCCTCCGAACAGACGTCTAGTTTGAAACTAAAGATGAGAGGTTCTGCTTTTCCGGCTTGTTTTGCCGCGGATTTTATTGCGGGTTCGAGTTTGGATAGTGGTGAGCGGGCTGCGATTGCTATTTTTGAGCAGCCGGCTTTGGCGTAGGAGATGGCTGTTGCGTAACCTACGCCCTTTGAGGCACCTGTGATTACGACGGATTTGCCGGAGAGATCGAACTTCGAAGGTGAGATGGCGGGGTAAGTGTCATGATGGTACTTGACATAGTCGTGGATGGGTTTTGTGTTGTTTGTGATATGGTACTTTTCGCTTTCGGCGGAGTGAAGAGGCGCTGTTGTTGACGACGACATTTTCTTATACTTTAATTTATAATTATAAATGACAGTCTATACTATTCTTACCTTAAGAATAGTGGAAGGGTTTGATATTTCGAACTTCAACGAGCTGGATTGGCGTATATATATACCAAGCTTTCAAGCATATATGACATTGTGCCCAGCGTGGAAATAAAGCTTGACGTAAGTTAACTCCACAGGATCTAGCTTAGGACCCACTGAAAGCTGGCTAACCTTCCAATTAATTGCGACTGCTATCGGTTAGAATTTCTAGAGAAAAGGCGGAGTTAGCGGACCCTGTGGAATTAGTCATCTCGTCTGGAGCATGATTCGATGCACAACGAAGCCTTGAAGCCAAAAGAATGCCGCCAGGAACCGGAAATTCCTGGTATTACTAACGCTGTTGAGCGAAGATCGACTGTCGGAGTGGATCGATTGTGCAATGTTTCGTGCGAGCCGATTGTTGGCGTTTGTTTGCCTTTAGAGGACCGACCCGCTTGAAAATGGTTCACATTCCTCCGCATCTGGTTGCATTTTATATCGGGTTTTATAAAAAATCGATTTCAGCAAGGTGAGTTGAGATTTGCCTGATTATTAACGAGCAGAGTTCAGTCTACAA
The DNA here is from genome assembly GCA_036971405.1 of Orbilia quercus. Lineage (NCBI taxonomy): Eukaryota > Fungi > Ascomycota > Orbiliomycetes > Orbiliales > Orbiliaceae > Orbilia > Orbilia quercus. The sequence continues at coordinate 487,238 of JAJTUE010000013.1, forward strand.
GCAATAGAATAACTTCCAGAGGCGGAAAGCGGTATGGAAAGACACATAATAAAGAACATATCGGTCGCAAAATGCAGCCGGATCACCACCAGGTCCAAAAAACAAAGAACAAAAGAATGAACGCTCCGTAATCGAAATCAATAAGACGATAAACCAAAATTTCATGTCGCCGATTACACCCGCAAACACCTAGAAATATGCAACATCTAACCCTCATGATATTCGCCTTTTTCCGACGAAAGAACAAAGTTTCAAAGCTATAGTGCCTCCATGTCAACTTGATGAACAACCCCCAACGCACCGCATCCTTTAATTCTACAACTTATTTGCGGGCGTCCAGAAAATCTACCCGCCAATTTGCCCTGATTTCTGCATTCAGGCGCTCCCCGAGTGAACGTTCCCTTAAATTCTTTTTGACGACGAAGCATTGTCTAACGACGCCCAAGTATTGAATATCGGCCAGAAGGAGTCATGAGCGTCAACGGTGTTCGAGTCAGTCGACATATCCTGCCAAACAGCCGGATCCGGAAATAACAAGTCTTTAGTAGCCACGAAAACCCAGTTCGGCGGTGATGTATCCGGGTACCTGACCGTAGGGGCAGCGTTTACCCTCTCTGTGGGTATAATGGTCTCCGGATTTGATTCATGCAGAGTCTCGTTCAACTCCAGTAGTGATTGCCAGAACCCCGGAGAGCCGGAGGGTGCTGAAGCTGTCGCGTTCGAGGGATCTGGGTCGCGGGTTTCGGAACTAACCATGCGGCGGGAGACGAACTCGCCCTCGGTAAAGTATCTCTTCTGCATCTGGCGGTTGAAGTTGTTGATATGGTATCGCTGCGCGGGATGCGAGAGGGACTGGTATCTGCCGTTTCGACGGGATGAGATGGTTATGTTCAACGGCAGGATTCTGGGCGGGATCTGGATATATCTGACTGCAAACCCGCGGGATAATACTCGGGAAGCTATGCGGAAAGTCTGAATTGGCATTTTTGTGAATTGTTGTTTCTCGATTGATGATACCGTTTGGCTGTTGCGCATTGATTGAAGTGAAATTTCTAAGAAGTATGATGTGAGTAATTGGTAGTAATTTGCTCGGTCAAATGATCACCGAGAGAGCACACCGATTAAGCTTTTTCCGGTAACGAGCCGACTTTTCGGACCGTCGACGTCGAAGTCTATTAAGTTTCTGTATATTTAACATACTTAACAATAATGCAAGAATGATGACAAGATAGCTAAAATCCACTAATAGAACTATCAAAGAGAAATCTCTATAAACCCCAGTAGTACTTTTGTGAGTGGGTAGGTGCATCTGTTGCATTTTACCACGAAACCGCGTTGTCTCGCTGTCCGCCTTGGCGCCGTCACGAGGTTCCACCGCAACTTCAACTTTTCTCTTCACAAAAAAGTTCACCCCGCCAAACTCTTCTGCCGTGAAGCTCATACTCACAACCACAATTGGACAAAATGACAGACTTCCCGCCCATGCAGAATGACCTCCTCCTGCGCGCCGCCAGAGGTATACCCCTCTTCCCTACATATCGACTTAAAGCAGCGCTAACCGGCCTCTTCACCAGGCGAGCAAGTCGAACGTCCGCCCATGTGGGTTATGCGGCAAGGTGAGCATATCCCCACATCACCAAACCACCGTCCTTAAAACCCCGAAATACAAGGAAAATTACAATTCCAAAAAACATGTAACTATAATACACAAAGGGTAAAAAATGTTAATACCAATCTTCCAATCCGGCAAGCGGGCAGATACCTCCCTGAATACCACGAAGCCAAAGGCACCAACGACTTCTTCGCCGTTTGCCGCAACCCGAAACTAGCATGCACCATAACCCTCCAACCGGTCCTGCGCTACCGTAACCTCCTCGACGCCGCAATAATCTTCTCCGACATCCTTGTCATCCCGCAAGCGATGGGCATGACCGTCGAAATGATCGAACACAAGGGTCCTTCCTTCCCCAACCCGTTACGGAAACCCAAGGATCTGGAAATACTGAGTACCTCCGTCGACGTTAAGAAGGAGCTGGGATACGTGTTTGACGCTATCAGTCTTACTCGGCGGGAATTGAGCGGGATGGTACCCCTGATCGGGTTCAGTGGTGCGCCGTGGACGTTGATGAGTTATATGATTGAAGGTGGGGGGAGTAAGATGTTTATTCACGTTAAGACCTGGGTTTTTCGGTATCCGGAGGAGAGTAAGCGGTTGTTGCAGATGATTACGGATGTGGTGGTGGAGTATTGTGCCGAACAGGTGGTTGCCGGTGCACAGGTACGAATACTACCTCTTTCCTTCTTTCGGTATGGAAGCTATGGTGACTGATATAGTTTACAGTTGATACAAATCTTCGATTCGTGGGCCGGTGAATTATCGCCTTCTGATTTTAAGGTCTTCGCGCTTCCTTACCTTCGCCAAATTTCCGAACGGTTACCGGAGGCTATACGGGCTCGTGGCGCCGAACCCGTTCCGTTAACCGTATTTGCCAAGGGTGCATGGTACGCCCTTGACGAACTCTGCGATTCCGGATACAACGTCGTCGGATTAGATTGGCTTCAGGATCCTGCCGAAGCGGTGAAAATTGCCAACGGTAGAGTGACGTTGCAGGGAAATATGGATCCTGGTGCGTTGTATGGTACCAGGGAGACTATTACAAAAGAAGTGGAGAGGATGATTGCTGGCTTTGGAGGTGGGAAGAAGGGGTATATTGCAAATCTTGGGCATGGAATCACACCGTTTGTGGATCCTGAGGATATGAAGTGGTTTTTGGAGGAGGTGAAGAGGGTGGGCAGTCTGACTACTGGTAGCGGGGTCGGAGAGAAGGAGGAGCTGCCAGCGACGTTATTATAGTCGCTAGTGCTAGTGCTTTTACGAAGGAGTGTATATAGCAATGGTATATAATTCAATTGATCTCTGCATGACACAGTACATATAATGCAGATTTTACAATTCGAGGCCAACTCCATCTCTGAACATGTGCTAAACTACATATTTGCCGGCGAGAATAAATGCAAAGCAGTCACACAATAGAAAAAAGTGTCCTTTTATTTCCATCAGTTTTTATTCTTCAAAATGCTACCAGAGTGTAACTTAATCATCCCTCAAAACATCCTGCTCCCTCACCCCACCCTGAACAACCATCCCCGGCGCCTCTGCAACTGCGTCACCCGTCTCCTCACCACGTACCCTCTCCACGGCGATCCCTGAAAACTCATTAATCCAATCAAACACCTCCCGATGCCAAACAAGACTATTCTCCGGTTTCAAAACCCAATGGTTCTCATCCGGGAAAGTCAAAAGTTTACTCTTGATCCCCTTAATCTGCAACACGTTGAAGGCTGCCAAAGCTTCCGAAATCGGGATACGATAATCCTTCGAGCTGTGGATTATCATCATTGGTACGGTCCAGTTCTTCACATGGCCGAGGGGGTTCCAGCGTTCGAAGTGTTGACGGTGATCGAAGATTTGGCCCTTGAACTGTAGTAGTAATGCGGTTAGTATTGTTAGAGAATTTGAGGAAGGGTGGTGCTTACATCGTGATCGATGAACCAGAGTTCCTCGGTGGCGTACATGTTCAAGGTATTGAATATACCATCGTGGCATACTAATGTCTTGAATTTCTTGGCGAACGGCTGTCCAGCGATCCAATTGATCATATATCTAAGAATCAACATTAGTAATACTGTCCATCGATTATTATGGAAGAGGCATCCCGAGAATGAAACTCACCCGCCGTAACTCGCACCCGCGGCAATAGCATTCGACGTATCCACAAATTTGAATTCCTTCTCGATATAATCGAACCCGATTTCCAAGTCTCTGAACGGCTTTCCGCCCCATTGATCCTGGATACGGTCTGTATACTCCTTCCCGTACCCCGTGCTCCCTGTCGGATTCAACGCGACAACAACGTACCCTTGTTCGGCCATCACGGCCGGATTCCATCGATAACTCCACCCATCGATCCATGCGCTTTGCGGACCACCATGGATGAGGAAGAGTAGCGGATACTTCTTGCCCTCGGAGAAGAAGGAAGGCTTGATCATCCATGCGTGGACTTTGAATCCGTCGGTGCCAGGGTAGTAGAAGTCGGAGATCTGAGAACGGGATAGACCGTGCCAGGTACCCTCTTCCAATGGGGCGCTTGTGACCCTGGAGAGTGTCATGAGCGATGACAGAAGATGACGTTCGACAACGCCACTTGTAGCGGAGATGAGATAGTAGAATGTAGGGCTGGTAAGCGAAGTTGCGGAAACGAGAAGATTCTCAGAGTCACCTAGGATTGAAAACTCGTTCGCGGAGAAACGATCAGTGATCGGTTTCGGGTCGACTGGCGTGTCCGCGGAGAAGATCGGGAATGTCCAGATCTTTTCTCTGCCGTGGTCTTCAGCGATGAGGTAGAGATAATTGTTATTAGCAGACCAGGAAACAGAGCTGGGAGAGCGATCCCAGGATTTCGCGACTTGAGTGATTACGAATTCGTAGTTTCCTGTGAAGTTTGTGACAAAGATGCTATTCTTGTCGGCTTCATATCCATTCTCCTTCATTTGGATGTAAACCACCTTATTACCGTCCGGAGAGAAGCTGGGAGATGAACTGGCGCCGTGGCTAGGATTGATCGCTTTGGGTTTGGAACTGCCGTCAAAAGGTACAGCGTAGACGTAAGAAGCGGTGTTCTGTGCGAGATTTTGGTTTGGGTCCTTTGAGAGGAAGATGACATCTTTACCATTCGGTGCGATGTCAAAGTCTCCCGATCCACCAAACGGAGCAATTGGCGATTCGAGATCTGTGCCGGCGAGGAGGTTGTGGAGCAACCCTACGAGTTCAAACTGTTCACCCGTGCTGGGTGCGATAATGCCGGAGAATAGGTTGGATTTGTATTCCGAAACCCATGTATCCCAGTGTCTGACGAAAAGAGAAGTATAAACTCTGCCTGTGGAGTGTTTCTTAGGTGCATCATCTTCAGAGTAGAGAATGCCATCCTTGAACGCTGGAGCGGAGACGACAAAGTGGATGCTGGGACCGACGGCACGGACTTTAAGGTTCGACACAGCGCCCGAAAAAGTGTGGACTTTATGAACATTCCTGAGAAAGTCAGCAATGGATTGGATATCTTTGTAAATGACTCTATCATGTTTCTTACTGGACGTAATCCTGCGATTTCGCTTTCGCAACCCAAAACTCAGACTTCGACCCTTCGTTCCGTAGATAACCGATCCAATCGTCAAGTCCAAGCCAGACGGCCTCGGCGATATTTTTATCGTCCCATAATTTGGTCACCTGGCCGTTTACGACGGTGATATCGACGATGTGGAAGCTCTTTGCCGAATTATGTTTGTTGAAATCATAGGTTGACGCCGAGAAGAGTGCGAGCGTCTACGGCGGCTATTAGTAAAATGTCTTTCATTGACAATGTAGAGACATACCCCTGCAGGATTGGGGACTGCGGCAGACAAACGGGGAGAACCGAGGAGGTCCCTAGGATCGATCTTCATGGTTAATTTCAATATTCAAAAGTGAATAGGTGGAGTGAGATAGAATAATTGATTGAGATGTGTTTCTTCAAAATGTGAACGGTTTGCGTGAAGAATATATCGATAATGTCGCCATGCGCATTTATGCCACTAAAACATGACGGAAATGTAGCATTGTGGGGAAGGTGATAGACGAGAAATAGGCACTCACTTTACATTCAGCACCGGTCCCTCGGCCGACACATGAAGAAAACTCAATGAGGAGAAGAGGGAGAGCAGAATCCACTTCATTTTGAACAGTGAAGCTGGCTCATTTCAAGATCACAGTAAATCCAACTCGAAAGATAGTTTAGATCGATGGTTGAAGACTAAATCCGGGGGGAAGAAAGAAAGCAAGAGGGAAGCGCCGTGCCTTTTGACGGTGCACGCTGACGACATTTTGCGGGCTTCCCAGCCATCCGCTTAAATTTACCGAATGCGCGCTCAACCTCACGCCAACACATTTCTCGACGTGGTAGAATGCAGTTGCCGTCCCCGTCGAGTGCGGAGGAGAGACAAGCTTGAAGCCTGTTCGAGGTTAGAGGATGTATCGCCATGTAATCAAGCATGAACCGTCGTCTTGTCCTCTGCCAATTCTGTTCGAGATTTGATCGAAAAAATCCCGAAAGCTGCATGATGCAGGCTGCAGGTTTTCTTGTCCCGCACATTGAAGCAACCAGTGGGAAGTGCATTTCCTTGGTACGACGCAACCACTTTTGGCCAATTGAGGACTAGACCGGTGTTTTAGGAGACTGAGAGGGTCTCGACGCGAAGCCAGGGGAAATCGGAGGGAGCTAGAGCTTGCGCAACAGACCGTCCTCCTGCTGTGACGTGAATAATTGCCCGAGCTGAAGAATCTCCCTTCCTTCAGCTTATCGTAGTTTATTCCTTCGCTAACCATTAATCGTTTCCCTATATATTTTATATATTAGCCCTCCGTACAGCCTAATAATTGGCGGTACATAGGATAATGCCCGAAACCGCAGACTCCATCGACGTCGACGTCGAGGTTCCTATCGACATTGAGGACGAGAAATTTCGAGTTCAGCTCCACCTCGTTCTCAAACTTCTCACCTTCGAATGGGAAGCCAACCTCGAGCTACTTGCTATAAAACTTCAGGAACTGTGCCAAAACTACCTCCAGCACAAAGGCAAAGTCAATGGTATCGTCGACGCTGTCATTCCAGTGCAGGTAGCACTGGATACCGTCAAAACGAAGGGTAATTCCCTCGTGGGTGCGTACTCGGCATTACCAGGACAAGTGGTAGATAGCGCGGATAAGGTCGTAAGAGATGCTGCAGAAGCCGCTAGACTCAAGGGTAATGCTCTCGTGGAGGTTGTTGGCGCTGCCGCTATAACCAAGGGCACGGCTGTTGTGAACGCTTATATACCGAGCAGTCTGACCGGTACCGTCGATAAAACGGTACAAGAGGCTGTTGAGATCGCCAAAGCGAAGGGTACTGCTGTTGTGGATGCGTATGTTCCGGTCAAGGTCGCCGATACGGCTGGTCGAGCGGCGAATGAGGCGAAACGGCTTGTCTCGAGATTGCGATGGGCGCCAGGTATTCCTGATACCGAGTCTGAGGAGTCTGAGGAGTAAGAAGCCATCCTACGAGATGCCGGACAGCGTTAATGAGGATGCTAAAGGTGTTTGAATTTAGACCCGCGGAAGTGGAGCCGCCAGAAGAAACTATAACTGCCACTGAAACTACTGACCCAACACCTGTGGAAGAAATAGAACGCTCGCGAGAACTGACATACGACGAAACTTTGAAGGAAAAGGACTGTCATGTGATTATCACCAATCCGTCTTTCGAAGACAAGCTTGACCAAGATGGCAGTTTATTATACCTTCAACTTGGATTCCTCACTGCTCTATCAGGAGTCCTACCAACCGAAGGTTCTATACCACAGGAACAACAGCCTGAGCCAAAACCGGAACCACATCCCGAACCACGTAAAGATAGCTTAGGAAACTTCCGTTTTTCAACCCGAATGTTCAAAGTCCCCGGCTGGACAGCCTCGACGGAAGACACAAGACGACCGCTCGAGTCGAGATTATACGTAAAAATATCTTCTAGTATTAATCTACATGACAGCAAACTAACACGGACGTGTCTATGGCTATCTTATAGCTCCACTTCGAGAATTTTTCTGTAAACCCGCCAAAACTCGAAGATATACGAGACCTCATGAGAAATACAATCTACCAATCAACCAAGACCATCGAAAAAATCGCATTATTCTCCGGAACGGAGCTATTGCCCGCGTCAGGTACCAGCTTTGAGGATGCATGGGATAGAGAAGTCCTCCTGGAGTGGTATCGAGGCGCAGCACTTTTATGGAGTGATGAATATCTGGGTGGCTCCGATGAATCTAAGGATAAGCCTGACGGGTCACCTGCGTATGTATCTACTTCTTTAATTCATGGCACGCAATATTAAACTAATACTATTTTTTGTTATAAGGCTACCTGGTATTCTAGGTGCATTACCCCTCGGAGGTGCCGCAGACTTGACAAAATCGGCTCTTGCGATAACCGACGTCGCCATAGACGTTATCCACGACGACAAGGACGACAAGAAAGCAAAAGTCGAAGCTAAAGTTGAAACGAACGGGGACACAGATAACAAAACAGCGGGGAAAATAGAAGCCAAAGTAGAGATGAAGCTGGTGGATGTTCCTGACACCAACGGCAGCACACAAGCCGGTTCTTCATTTTTGGAATCGACGATAGAATCGGTAGTCGAAGCCGGAACATCAAACATAAAATCCAAAGTTATCGAAAGAACAGTAGAGGCAATAGGCAAAACCGAAGCGTCACTTTTGGAATCCGCAGCTGCGATAGGAGAGACCGAAGCATCGCTCGTCCAGTCGGCTGTTGCGCTCGGTAAGTCGGAATCCGAGCTCGTGGGTTCGGCATTAGATGTAGTTGAATCGCAAGCTGTACTAGCGAAATCGGCCATTGAACTCGCAAAGTCAAAAGATTCACTCGTGGAGTCCGCCGTGGCACTTGGAAAGTCGAAATCCTCAATGTTTGGAACGGCGCTCAAGATTGCCGATACGCTGGGGGAATCTGTCGGCGTGGATTTAATCGATACAGACCCTCTCGGAGACGGGAAAGATAAGAAGCTCGTCGGATGGGAAAAACTAAAAGCTGAAGTGAGTCGAAAATCGAAATCTACAACTTTATTCCTTCGAAAGAACTATTCCTTATCGATACCAAGATTTATAATGATAATTTTAAATAGTTCCCCTGCCCGCAAGACTACCCAGCAGACAAAGACTACAAACTCAAATTCACCCGATCCCTCGACGACTGCCTCCCGTCTCTAAAACAAGCCACATCCTCCCTCAGTAATATCCTGGAACAGCACTTTTCCCAAACGTCGGCCGGATACACCCCGGACACCTTCCGCGACCGCCAAGTCCTTAACAGATTACTAATTGCTACCCATCGTATCGTGATAACCTTCATCTGCAGCGAGAATTTGATTCGTTACGTTACCGGTGTGGAAACTCCGCCGCTGGGTGACGATTTACTCGGTGCCGGGTTAGATGGTGTGGAAGCAGCGTTGGGCATGCTGGGACCGAATCCTGCGGCGATGGTTGCCGCGGGGGTGTTAAAAGCCGGACGGGAGATCGCAGAACAGAAAAAGAAGGCTGAGGCGGGGAAGTTTCAGCGGCAATGTAAGTTCCTTCTTTAACCAAACTCACCATTTTAAATTTGAATGAGGAAGATATTGATAATGTATAATAATTTAGCTACCGCAATTCTCCGAAAACTCTGGTTCCTCACGACAGAAGTATACGCGTTCATCTGGTTCACCACTCCCCCCATTACGGCAAATGGGACCTACGACTTTCTGAGTTCGTTCCACCGGGCGAATTTCAAGATTATAAGAGAACACCGAGTGGGTGTGTACTCCGATGACGAGCAACCGCCGTTAGACGTGCCGGGGGATTATTTCATGTATTTGGAGGAACAGACTATTCTGCTAAGAGAGTATACGGAGGAACTGGAAGAGCATTCAAAGAAAATGATGGAAGGGTTGGAGAAGATTATTTGAGTGGGCGTGGCGGGAAGGATTGTAGGGATGTGATAATATTTGGGAATTCTGTGTGATTGTTCGATTAGTATTTCGTTGTCTTATTATTTGGGGAGAGATTGGTGAGGGTTGCGGAGTCTACACGGTGTGTAATTGATGGTCTACTTGATTACGTATAAACTTAGTATATGATATTACGAGCCTGATATACAGATAATTGAGTAGCCGTGTTATTTGAATTAGCTGTATGGACTAGAAAATTGCACAACAGAATAAAGACAGAGCGGAAATATTTAATTGTTTTCCATTTTTCGTGAGTAGTCTTGCCTCATTTTTACGCTCTGTATTTTCGGCCAATGTTCTTTTAATCTGCATCGGAGCATCACTAGATGTATAAACGAGCCATAGAGCTTCCGTGTATGCTTCTCTTGGTATTAGGATTGATATAGTCATATATGAATGCAAGACTTACATATGCCAACTCGGGCCTCGAGCATCAGATTCAGGTATCATGTAGGACGCCAAAAAGAATTGTTAAAAGAACAACAAAACAACAAAAAATTGGAGAAATTAATAATTTAAAAAGGAGTTTCAGTAAAATAATAAGGATTTCAGACAAAGGCGCGGTTAACTTGAAAAGTATTTTGATCAGGGAAAATCTGGCGTAGATAGCACTCAAACATAGGCGTAACGCTGTCCAATACTTTGTCCGTTAGGGAACGGCCGCCCGATCCATGCCCACGGCCCTCGTGCCTCCCCAAACATATAACTATTAGCAAATCGCTTGATAAATTTCGTTAAGGAAATTTCCTTCGCCAATACATCGTATTTCTCTGCGGGCCTTCTCTCAGGGTATACGTGGCCATTTGGATGCGCGGGGAATCCAAGCCCCTTGGACCCCAACTTCGATTTGAGTCCCACGTGGAGCTGAACGCCAGTAATTTAAGCTGCGGCTTCTCTGGCGAGTCTTGACGCGACGCGGTCTTGGCGTTTTGCGAGATGAGTGAGGATTCTGGAAGGATTCATACGTCCTCCTTGGTTGTCTTGAAGGCTGCGGAGAATCTGTAGTTTTGGCAGAGGAATAAAATAATACTACTCGAAAGGTCAGCCGTACGGCTTGCTACAAGAAGGCAGGGGGGTTAATGCTATTGAGGCTCCTTATCATGAATATCCACATGGTCAGGTTGAGTATGAGTTCTTCCAAATTGTTCCATCCTGTAAAACAACAGTTGGAAGCCCAAAGGGGCATGTATGAATCCACCCAAAGCACCCTTATGCTTGCTTTTTGATGGTCAGGCCACGAGTCCCAGGAGAACTGAAAGGCATTCTGCACATCGGACGGAAATGTAAGACAAATAATATCCAGCGGTGGGAGTAGTGCTGCAAGAACGATTATAGTCACAGGCTCGATATAGTTAGAGAGCTGAAGTGATTTCAAGCTGACGAATTGGTGTGCTATCTCGAGAAGTTGTATGTCAATGCCTACGATCCAGACAAGCCTGAGGGTGCGAATCGTGTTTGGGTTGAAAGATTGAGTAAAAGGAAAGGTTTTGTTGAAACCTATGACTGCTTTGCGGCGTGCGTACTGAAGCAAAGAGATTTTAAGATAGCACTATTAGCGGCTACCAACTCCCAAATATGGTCGAGCTGATTGGTACCGAATTCCCTACGATCTAAGTCTGAAATACAGGCGGCAATATTAAATGCCAGTCTTTCAAGCGTTCTCAGCTTTCCTATGACGGTGCTGGAGTCGACGGGCGTGAAGAAATTTCTATTGAAGTTGATTGTGAGATCCGGGATGTTTGGGTTGTCTCGCAGTAGATCGACTGCTTATGTGGTAGAAGAGATGTCGAAGGCATGGGCACTAGTTTTTTTTAAAAAAAATGAAGAATAAAAAATATAATAATCAACTGAATGTATGTACTCATATTTTGGCTGGGAAATATTCGAAATGGTCTTACCTTGGCCTTTGAAGATTCGTAGGGAGCATGTGGACCGGGTCATTAAAAACATAGAAATTACATATCTTCTGGAGCTGGGGCTTCGGAATATTGAAGGGGAACAGCTCCAAGGCCCGAGCATTTTGAAAATAAGACGGATTGTAGTGGCTCTGCAAGGTGAAAAAGCCTTCGGAGCAGCTCGCAAGCATTGGGTTACGATTGAGAAAAATCCGTCTTACAACAGTCTGCAGGTAGATAGACATTAAGGAGAGTGAGAAATAGTATTTACCCGTAAGTTGCTCTGAAATCAACAGCAGAGTCCCGACTGGCAAGCTGTCGAGGGTTGTCATTTTGAGGCTGAGAACGCGAACGAGCGAGGATTAACTAAATCAAGTTTGCATTTATAATTTTTAATAGCCATCTATACAGCTACTTAAGCATAAAAATATCAGGCAGACGGCAAGCGCAAGTGTTAAAAATATGTTATAAAAATAGTAAACTGCTCAGATCAGATCAGCCGGCGCATCTGCGCATATATAGAGCCGCCGCAGTAGCGAGTAGCTTTCCATAATTAGCTTGGCGATTTAAATACGCGATAGGAAATATCTGCTTTGGGAAGGTCTCGTTCACGTGACTGTGTTTGCAACATCGGACAACACATCAACACATATTTCCGGCAGATAGAGGATATATGTGTGCGCGCGAGCATACAGCGCCAGTGCAGTGTGCGGTCACATTGTTATGGAGTTAATTCAACTGGTTTACGAAAACCTATGTCGGAATTGAAGCTTTTGTTTGAATTAGTACGGAAGTCACAAGGCCTTCGGATGGTTTCTTAGCTCTAGATTTATAATAGGTAAGAATGAAGTATGATGGACTCGGTCGAGTTCTGGTGAGTGAGCGTTCAAAGGATGCTAGGCCACCGCCTATACATTAGACGTAGAAGCATAAAAGTATGTGCAAGGAGTTTCCCCTCACTTTCATTTCAAACATCTTTTTCCATTGCCATCACCACCAAGATCACCATCATCATCTTAACCTTCACCATCACCATTATCATCATGAGACCGGGGGTTGGTGAGTACAATGCTATACCAACTCTACATGTATTCAACTAAATTATTGATTTAGAGAACCTAAAGTTGGCCTCCGGGCTACAAATCGGGCCACGGTGTCATTTTGATTGTTATCACCATTGTTACAGTACCTTGTAAGTAACTTCAAGCCCAGCTTTCCAACTGCTCTTTCGATTCCGTACGTACAGTATCAGTACAAATCTAACTCGGTTGATTCAGGTAAACCCTGTGTTATCGAGTGTCCTCCCCATCGGGCTTGCTCCCACCAGCCCCAAGCCCGGTCGTAGCACCAGCGCTACCATAACTAGTACCGCCATAACCACCACAACAGCCATACAACTTCAGGCTGCCCCGTCCCCCAGTCCGATTCTACCAGGGGATGACCTTCCCGCAACCGCGCCACCGCCGCCACCAAGCTGTTCTTCTTCTATTCCTACAGCAGCGGTACCAGTACTACTAGCACCAGGAGCACTAGCACCACCAGCGCCACCCCGATATATGCTCAGGCAACCTCGACCCCCCACGGTTTCTACGCTCCTATTCAATGAGCAGACCGCCCCCCCATCCCAAATATATTTCTCTGGTCTTTTTTTCTTACTTTTTGTATTTAAACACATATATATCTATATTTCTCTTCCTAACATGCCCCGTATACGCTATGGAAACCACGGAGAAGTTACAAGGTAGTGAGTGTATGCAGCTACTATACTTTTGGCCTATGGTTTACCGCACAGAATTGTGAATATAGTAGATGAATTTTAGAGACTTCTGTGCTGTAAGTGAGTACTCGAGGACTTAATTTTGCAGCGAGATCTTCGGAATGTAGTGTCACACGTTGCACTTTTCGAGTTCTGTCGTGTTAGACGATTTGCAATTTGGGGCCGCCGCGAGGTGAACGTAATCCACTCTTGCAAAGTAAGCATTGTATATCTGTCGCAATCCACTTTCAGATCGTATTTAAGAATCTTGGAGAACAAATGGAGCACTCGATCGAAAGATCATATGGGGAGTATCAATTATTTGTGCTTTGTTTAGTCCGACAGCATTAAAATTGATATATTGACAAATATTTATATCATTTACTCAATTGACCATTTTGCGGGGTGATTTGTGGTATATAAATTATAGATGAATACGAAAAATATTTGTATTTATCTATAATTTATATTCAAAGATTTTGTGGGCGTTGCCAGATCACTCCCTCTCCCTCCCTTGATCCAATTCCCTCTTCATACTCTCAAAATCACCACCACCTTTATCATCATCACCATCACCACCGTTAGAACACCCCTGGAGCCGGTAAGTAACACAATGCCATCCTTCCATTCAGTATTGTAGGACTTCACTTTCCGAGTGGGCTTCTGAGCCAAATTGTTGAATTCTTCGCATGGTATGCCTATCAAGCACTCGAGTAGGTGTATTATGAATTTAAATATAGGTACAGTAATTTGATGGCTTGCCGATATTATGCTTCAGATCGTCGAGCAGAGAGATATTTGAATAAATACTTAAGTATTTTGATATTTTTACATTTTATCTTTTGAAGATATATGTAATATGTAATTATTTGTGGGAGGTGTCTAGCCAGTAGATGTTGGGGTTATAAAAAGGTGAACATCCATCTCCCTCTTAATCGTTCCCACCATCCTCCTTCTTAGCATCATCATCCATATAATCATTGTTTATACTATCACTATCATTCAAGATCATGCAACCCAGGAACAGGTAAGCAATGATATACCATCTTGCGCAATATTTATTCTATTATATATATCATATTATCTATTATTTCATTCGTCTAGCATAATTGAATTAGGGGCGCACCCCTGTCTTGAGCATCTCAGCCGGCTCCTGCTGCTAGCTTCTGCTTCTTCCACATGCTCCTGCCGTCACCTCCGTTGCCTTTCTTATCGTTCCTCTCATCAAGCTGCTAGTGCTGTTGCTACCGATCGACGGTAGTAGCGGTAGTAATAGATGGATCGGTGGCGGCAGCAGGAGGAAAAGCAGCAGGAGAAGGAGGAGGTTCATTTGGTATCATCATGTTACTGGCGTTCAGAGTAAGTGCTATGACGTCTTAGTGAAATCCACTACTCCTTTATCACATCGTGCATCAATCTAACCTAATTATTGAACGTAGCAAACCATATACTGCCGCCACCCTTGCTGCTGCTACTACTGCTGCACTCCCACCTGCTATCATTGATGCTACTGCCGCCACAACAGCGCCGGTGCATTTTGCGGCAGCACTTGCCGCAATCGCCGCTGATATGACCTCCAGGATGGTCGCCGTACCTCCTCTTTTATCGCCAGTACTCCCGGCATCAACCGCTCTCTTCTTCCAAGTCAGTAGATTTTGTTCCGTGGAGTTGGTCATCATGCCTCCGGCTTCTATGCCAATATGGCCATACCGCCATTCAGCCGTCGCCGCCATGAGATTCTTTTTTTCTTTGATTCGTATGCTATTCCATTTTATATCATTCATTCAATTTTCTGTTTTTACAACATCAATTCTCATTCCTTTATCAACTGCGACCCATTAATGCTATCATGATCGCGTAGAAGCGAGTAAGATTGTCCGTAGACTGTCCCTGCATCCCCGTGTAACTAATCTCTAACAAACTGGCAAGTAAGATAGTGTATAGTAAATGGAATTTCGGAAGCTGCAACGACTTAACAGAAAACATTATTGATCTTTTTGTCGTCCACATTTAAAGGTTCTATCATAGGATCTGTATTCTCCGTAAAAATGCGAGGCTGTTGTTGGATTTAAAACTGTGTATTATGAGATATATGATCGGCGAAAATATTGGATGTCGATATTATGAACGACGGAGCATTTAAAATCCGGGAATAGTCCAAACGCGGAGTTCTACTCTCTATTACCTGAGATACTTTCCCATTCTTGAATTTCCCGATGGGTTAGAAGAACCCCGGTTTTATGTGCGTAATTATTTCATGCAATTGAGCGCGCAAGCATGTAGGGTCTGAGGTTGAGAGTACGGCTGTGAATTCGTAGACGATTCCTGATTATTATTATTATTCAATTTTGACAAAATTTCTGATCTTTTACGGATGTTACGGGTTTGTATCAATATATTTTTGCCAATGTTAGAGTATCTAATTTTATATATATTGACGGGCCGTTTTATGGTGTCTGGTTTTAAAGAGGACCACGTTTTATTATAGTTTAAACCCATCTATCGTATTTCATTATAAAAAGAATTCCTCATTAACATTGAATTTATCTCTCCTTTAAATTTAATTCACTTCCTCGTAATTACACCCCCATATATATCCGTAAAAAATCCACATAAAAAAAAACATCTAGAAAGATAAAAAAAATTAAATGGAAAGCGTCTCCTGCTTAGCGTCGCGACTATCGACAACCTCATGCAACTTGTGATCCACAACGGGGAACGCCACTCCGATAACACTAGTAATATCCCCCCACCACGCCTCACCGAATTTCTTATACCACTCAACGGTAAGTTTCAACCCGTCATCGAACGAAGTCTTCTGATCCCACCCCAGCTTCCTCAACTTGGTGCCATCGACGGCATACCGACGATCGTTGAAGGGGCGGTCGCGGACGTGTTCGACAACTTCGTCGTACTTTTCCGCAGGGTAGCCGAATTCCTTGATGAGCAGCTGGCAGAGTTTTATGTTGCTGATTTCGTCGTAGGAGCCTACGTTGTAGATTTGGCCGACGGTGCCTTTGTGCAGGATTGTGTCGAAGGCGTCGGCTGCATCTCCGGCGAAGAGGTAACGGCGGGTGTGGTAGCCGTCGCCGTGGAGGAGGAGTTTGCCGTTGCGGTTTAGGAGGCAGGTGAATTTGGGGATGACCTCTACAGGTTATCATTGATGATCGTTAGCATATAATGGGTCTTGCGAGTTAAATGGAGAAGAGGGTTGATGTACTCTCTGGGAACTGATGCGGTCCGTAGACGTTGTTACTCCGTACGATGATGACAGGAAGCTTGAAGGACTTGTAGTAGGCGTTGACCAACATCTCAGCTGCGGCCTTGGATGCGGCATACGGGTTCGTCGGGGCGAGGATGCTGGTTTCGAGCAGATCCTCGCCGTCCTCCTCGACTTCGCCGTAGACTTCATCGGTGGAGATATGGACGAATTTCTTGATGGAGTAGTTTTTGGCGCACTCGAGGAGAACGTGGGTGCCGTAGACGTTGGTGTCGGTGAACTGGTAGCTGTTACCGAAGGACAGATCTACGTGGGATTGAGCTGCGAAGTGGAAGATGGTGTCGATGCTGTGGTCTTTGATGCAGCGAATGACGTCTTCGGGGTCGGTGATGTCGCCGTGGAAGAATTGGAAGTTGGGCAGGGAGTCGAGCATGCGGGTGTTGTTGAGGGAGGCGCAGTAGTCGAGTTTGTCGAAGGAGACGATGTTGTAGTGGTCGGGATAGGTTGTCGTCAGGTGGCGGACGAGCCAGCAGGCGCTGAAATTATTCATTAGCCGCGTTAATTCGTTTTGAGATAAGATGGCGTACTTACATGAAACCGGCGCCGCCGGTGATCATGATGTTTTTTACATCAGGGGAAGGTTTGAATTTGGTGGCTCCGGTGAGCAATGGGGCTTCTTTCCATATCCCGGTGTCTTTGAGACGGTTCTCGACCGAGGCTTCGAGGGTGGTTAGCTTGTTTTTGAGGCCATTGAGGCTGGTGTCGGGCTTGCGGCCGAACATCGTGAATATACCGTAGACGTCTACAAACAAACCGAATAAAGCAGTGAAGAAAGGAAAGAAGAAGATATAATGCAATACGGACAGGGTGTCAAGAAAGGAGATAAAAAAAGAAGCAGAACTTACAGACCGATCCGGACTTTGAGTGACGCGGCATGGCGAGTGAGGAGATCCCGAAGTTTAAATAGAAACGAGCTGATCAGAAATACCGATTAGGGAAATGTCAATTGGTCTACAAGCGAAGAGATTGAAGCTGACGAGAGTGAGATAAGATGACGGTGGAGACGGGACAGGATTGAATTCAATTCAATTGAGGTCGTCAGGAGCAGCAGCAGCTGGGAAGTACGAAGTGGGGTAGTTAGACGATGCCGCCAGACTCACATTTATTTATATATTTCTTTTCTACACCACACTACACCACCACCACCACGCCAACCAGCTAGCTGAATTGCACACCAAGAGAATACCAAGAACCGGCGCTCGCAGGGATCTCGCGTACAGAGCTCAGGGTAGCTCCGTCGAAGGTGAGTACGTAGCTCAAAGGTGGCCTGTTGATCCTTGCTTCGCTAATTAACAATTCGATTCTACAGGTTCCATCTCGAGTCCCAATATATGCATATATGGCCAATTCCTCGATTGCATTCCTCCCCGCGACGAACGCGAATGAAAGCCAAAGGATGGAAGCTAGAAAGAAGATCGATGCTACCAAGCTTTCCCCTCTTAACCAGTGGGCACACCAGCTCGTGGGATGGTAGCTCCGGTGGATCCTGCCTGCATGCACGCAAACACTATCAGGAATGCACCGGCGCACCCTGCGCCAATCGCGGGGCCCGATTGGGAAGCCAATTCCGAGTAATAGCTCAACAGATATCGCACATCACGAAATGGTATTTGGCATTGTCGCCTCACCTGGCTTACAAAGCTTGACGAAGCAGAAACATTTTGTAAGGCTGAGTGAATGAATGAAGGCGACACTGTTTCCCTGAACACAGGTCAATTTAATATGACCGAGACTGACCCGCTCCGTTCAAGATTATCTGGTGTTAGTCTCTGGCATTCCCAAATATAGACGCTCAATTCCACCGGAAGCTATCTCGAGAATATAGCTAGGAAGGACACTCTGAAGAAATGCCCTTGCAGATGCTCGTCTGGCACGCGTTGTGTCCACTGCCGCTCAACGAAGATCGACAACACTCAACGCGATCTTGAAACCGATGTCTTATCACTGGAATTCAGTCCGGCTTACAAGCATGCCCGGATAATATATGATCTCACTGCACTAGTTGTGCCCAAGACACGCGTACCTGCCGTCATAGCACCACCTACCAGGGTACAAGATATAAGCTGACATCCGCGGTTCAACTTCCGATCCGTGCACCTTCGAAGAATGTTCCGCCTGTGCTACAATATCACGGGATCCGCCGGAACCAGTCTGGCTTCGGACGATAATTTCAACTTCAAATGATAAATCCATAAAATATTACAAAAGCTGAAAAAATACAGAAACTCGAATCCAAATGCGACTAGATGATAGTTACAGCGTGACGGTGGTAGCAGCAATCCACTCCGTCCACGTCGCTTCACTCGCCAACGTCGACGTGTACGTCGTGTACAGCGTAAACGTGTGATGGTGCGTGTGCTTGGGCAGATACTCCGTCGGCCCACCTCGATGCGGTGATGTATGCGTCTCTGTCGTGAGAGTGCAAGGAGGATGGGGTCCACCGTGATGTCCACCTGGTCCTCCAGGACCATCCCACGGCGGCCGACCATGTCCGTCGCCGTCTTGGTCCCAAGGCCCGTCGCCGTCGCCAGGCCAGTGGTTATCATCATCGCCATCAGGCCGACTATGACCGTCGTTATCCCCATCCCACGCACCATCACCATCGCCAGGCCAGTGACCATCGCCGTCCTGATCTCCATTATCACTCCCAGGACCGTTCGGGGGACCGTGACCATCGCCGTCCTCATCATATTGTCCGTCCGGATCGCCAGGCCAATGGCCATCTCCATCCGTGTCGTTAGGATCCGTACCGTGTCCTGTTCCAGGTCCACCGGGAGGACCGTGGCCGTCACCATCTTTATCCCACTGTCCGTCAGGGTCGCCCGGCCAATGCGCATCAGCATCACTATCTTTGTTCCCGAGATAAACATTAGGCCCGCCGGGCGGACCGTGACCATCGCCGTCGTTATCCCATTTACTGTCTGGATCACCGGGCCAATGTCCATCACCGTCGGTATCATTCGGGTCGGTGCCGGTACCTGTTCCCGGACCTCCAGGTGGACCGTGTCCATCGCCATCTGTATCCCATTGTCCGTCGGGGTCTCCTGGCCAATGCCCATCCCTGTCACGATCACTAGTGGGACGGTTGGGTCCCCTTGGCGGTCCGTGGCCGTCGTTGTCTTTATCCCATTGGCCGTCCGGGTCGCCGGTCCAGTGACCGTCGCCGTCGGAGTCGTTGGGGTTCTTGCCGTGTCCGGTTCCAGGACCGCCGGGGGGTCCGTGGCCGTCACCGTCGGTATCCCATTGGCCGTCGGGGTCGCCTGGCCAGTGGGCATCCGCGTCTTGATCACCACTCCCTCCACCATTGGCGTCATCTCCTCCATCTCCTCCATCCCCGCCATCGCCTCCATTTCCATTTCCACCGTCTCCGCCACCTCCATCCCCACCGTCACCACCCCCAGGATTACTACTAATCGGCGTAGTAGTAACATGCGTGTGCGTCCAACTCGCCGTATGCGGTAACTCATTCGACTGATGCGTATGATACCAAGTCCCCACATGCGTTAAAACAGTCGTAGGCCACAACGTGACCGTCCCACCATCAGCAGTACTAACACTCGGCGCGATATCCGATATCGTAACGGTGACAACATCCGTCTCGACAACTAGATCCGTCACGTACGCCGTCGTCTCGGGCACCGTAGTAACGCTAATATGGTAATGTACCGTTCCGCCGTGCGCCGCCAGAAACGTTGTGCCCTGTGGTTGCGCGCCCGGGTGCGGATGTGTTTGTCCGATTTCGTGGTCGAGTACTATGGGTGTTTCGATGTTTCCGTTGCCGTCGATTTGGTAGTATGTGAACGTGCCGTCGCCGTCCGGGGGTTTATTGACGTCTTTACGGATAATAGCTGCGGCGTGCGCCGTGGGTACCATCTGGGAGAAGAGCCATGCCGCGAGAACGAACGTGAGGAGGAATAAGACTTTGTTAGGGCCGAGAATTATAGCGACAGACTCGTGGAGTATGTGAGTTTCGTTCCCGCCGGTGTCACCGACGAAGCTGTAGTCGTGCGAACCGGGCGCGTGCATTTCTTTCTTGTTCGCGATATCTTGCAGTTTTGCGGTATCGGTGTCGGATTGGCCGGATTGGCCGTTTAGGATGTCGACGGCGTCGGCGAACAGATCCCCCGCGAAACCGGAGATCAGATTCAAAATGCCCATGAATAAATTTGATTAGTTAAAGATATCGTTGTATAATTAGTTGAAGTCGTACGGTGATCCGCATAGATTGGCAAGTGAGTGCCGGGAGTAGGGTTGCAGGCTGGCCGGATTGTCGCCATTGTTACATCGGTGGGTATGATACCGGGTGGGTTTATATACGGGACGAGTTCTATGAGGGGATGATGGACTGCGAATCGGTAGACGATCTTTGGAGTATCAGGCGCAGACCGGTAGGCGAAAGTTGAGAGAGGGAAGGAGCGTGAAAACGTAGAATTCTATTGCCCTGTAGGGGTTAGGGGGTGTGAGATATTAATAGTACATTTTATTATTTGAGGGTATCTACTAACCTATCTATTCTCCAAAAACGCCATTCCAATAATCATGATGCGAAAGAAATATACAGAATAGATGTTAGATATTCTTTTGTTCAGTTTAGTTTTGCTGTTTATCTCTATCCTGATAATTCCCTTTACCCCACTGCCGTCTACCACCTCTGCCACCACCGCCACCGCCTTCTCTATCCCCCCTCCCGTCCGGGTGCTGGAATTTTCGCCGTCCCTTAACCCCCATATCATCATCCGTGACATCTCGCTCATTATACCGCTTCTTCCCTTCCTCAGCTTTGGGCATAGGTTCGGGCACTTCGGTCGTCCATTTCGGGTGCGCGCCAAACGTGCATTCCCGCCCATCGGGACAAAACCCCGCAAAATAAAACCTGCAAACGGTCTTACGCACGTGTTTTTTGGAGCACGTGGGGCCGAGCGGGCAGAAGCCGTTGTCGTAGTTCGGACAGGGCGGGATGCGGTTTTCCGGGTCCGGGTGGAAGTAGAGGCAGTCGTCGCCGTTTTGGCAGTAGCCGTAGCGAAGGAGGAAGGAGCATTCGGGCATGCGGCGGAGGTTGTATTCGTGGAGGAAGTCACAGGCGTCGCCTTTTTTGCAGAGGCCGCGGAGCCAGTGTTTGCATACTAGACTTTAATTCGTATCTGTTAGTAGACTGTAGAAGTAGAGATTTGAAGTAGTGAATGTCAGAAGGGAATATACTTGTTTAGACCGGCTGTCCCTATTGTGTGTCTGTCCGGACAGGCGTTACCGTTCGGGCAGTGGCCGGCGAGAAAGAGACGGCAGACTTCGCGGTTTGGGTCGAGGCCGAAGCGGTATTCTTTCTTCAGGAAGGGGAGGAAGCTGAATTTGGCGGCTTTGTTCATGGAGTACGGTGTGAGAACGGTATCTGCGACGGGTGTCAGTTTGGAGTCGCCGCCGTCGGACAGGTCCGTCGTTGTGGTGATTGTCGCCGTTGTCGTCGCCATGGTGGAGTGGAGTGTAGATGGCAAAGTGGTGATGCTGGCTGTGGTGGTGAGCGAGAGTGATTGATTGATAATGGCTTTTGGTGGGCGAACGCGTCGTGTTGTGGCGACGTTGATATGCGCTAGCCGTGTTGGGAAGTGCAACACCAGCAACACGTAGTCTCGTCGTACGACACATCACGAGAGAATTGAAATATTAGGATCTGTTTAACGGGGATATATGATTCATATTCAAAGTATAAAAGATATCCGATATATTATATCCGATGAGTACTGCTGTTAACGCCGGTTGATAGAGCTTATATCCGATCTGTTACTTGTGTTGAGGCCAGCGCGGCATAACTGACGATGCACCAACAGCAACTCTCGACGTCGCATTCACCGCCTCTTCAACCGAGCTGGCGACATTACCACCAGCCTTTCTCTGATGCCACGATACCTGTGGCCGCCATGAATGGAGTCGCCCCAAGTGATCTGTTGGATTCAGGTACCTCTCCCGAGCTTCTTCCGTCTATTCTCGTGATGACAGGCAGCCAGCTAATTGAGAGCTTCGAAACAGCCGACTACGACCCGGTAACCCATCTGAACGACATCTTCGCCACACCCGGCGCCCTCGCCGCCCTCCCATCCGTATCCTCCTCCATATCCGACCATGTTATCTCCCTCGAAGACACCATCCGGACGCTGGTCGCGAACCAGGCCATCTCCGATGCCTCTAGCGTCACACGCGTGGCCTCCGCCAAGGCCGACCTCAACGAGCTGTTCAAGAACATAGAGACCGTGAGGGGCCGAGCTATTGCCACCGAGCAGGCCATCACCGCTATGACGGCCGATATCAAGAGATTAGATGCCACAAAAAGGAATCTAACAGTGTCAATGACGGCGCTGAAGCGGCTTCAGATGCTCAGTATGATTACACCTTAACCCTGTTAAACTAGCGGCCTCAGTGCTGACTGATGAATATAGCTACTGCGTTCGAACAATTGAAAGCTCAGACCAAGCTCCGCCAATACCGCGATTGCGCTCAGCTCTTACAAGCTGTTCTCCAGCTCATGGCCCACTTTAAATCCTACCGCTCGATCGACCAAATCGCTACCTTAAGCCGCAACGTAGCCGAACTGCAAGCCCAACTCCTTGAACAAGTCTGCGAAGACTTCGAAATCACATTTACAAAAGACGAAGTCCCGCTCCGTCGCGCGATGCTCTCCGAAGGCTGCGACGTCATGGACGCCATCGGGGATAGTGCCCGAACCCGCCTTATAAACTGGTTCTGTAACACACAACTGCGCGAATACCGCCAGATATTCCGCGGTAGCGACGAAGCTGGCTCGTTGGATAATATTTCCCGTCGGTACTCTTGGTTGAAACGTATCCTGATCTCTTACGACGAAGAACACGTCCACATCTTCCCTCCGTTCTGGAAGGTCAACGAGATCCTCGCCCGCACGTTCTGCGACAATACTCGCGATGATTTCAAGGGTATACTGGTTAAAACTATGCGGTTGGACGGCGGGAAGAGTTTGGACGTCAATCTGCTGTTGAATTGTCTGCAAGAAACCCTCGATTTTGAGCAGTACCTCGAAAAGCGATTCGCAGCGGATAGTAGGGTATCCATCGACACCGTCAGCTCGCGAGACGATAGGCCGCTTATATTCGGCAAAGCCATCTCTGAGGCCTTTGAGCCGTATCTCAGCTTGTGGATCGATTCACAGGATAAAACGCTGAACAATCTGCTTCCGGTTTTCCGGTCGCAGCCTATGCGTCCGCCGGATGAAGAATTTACTACCTCAGCGGTTCTCGCGTCGTCGATAGAGCTGTTCCAGTTTTACCGGGTTACGTTTGCGCAATGTGCAAAGCTATCTGCTGGGAGCAAGCTTTACGATTTGTCTGTTATTTTTGCTAAGTATCTGGACGTCTACGCGGATACGGTGCTACTCTACCATCTACCGGATAAACCAGTGACGGTACCACCGGGGAACGAAACTATAATAACGGTGTTAAACACGGCAGACTACTGCCACGCACTCACGTCCCAACTAGAAGACCGCATCAAGGGCAGAATCGACGAGGAATTTAAAACAAAAGTCAACATGGAACGACAACAAGATACGTTCATGGGCGTGGTTAATGTGGCCATCAGAGCGCTAGCCCGAAAAGTCGAAACGGAACTAGATTCGATATGGAGAGAGATGCGGAATACACCATGGAGCAAACTCGAAACGGTGGGGGATCAGAGCACGTATGTCGGAGAGCTCGTTCGGGTTATCAAGTCCGAGGCTGCGAATCTGCTGCAGTTGATAGTGAAGGAGCAGTATAAACGTGCCTTTTGCGATCGGTTGGTGGAGAATATATCCAACACGATACTGGCGAATTTGATGGCTTGTAAGCCGATTTCTGAAGTAGGGGCCGAGCAGGTATGTTGTCTCTATTCATCTATGAAGTGATAGTGCTGATGATGTGTAGATGTTATTGGACGTGTACTCTGTGAAGAAGTGCCTGGAAGAACTGATGACGCTAACCGCCGAAGACGGTGTTACTGCACCGACTACGTAAGTATACAATCTAAATCGTCTCATGCGGCATCAAATACTAATTTCTTTTTCAGATTTATAAAGCACGTTGCAAGAGCGATAAACCGCATAGACATAATCCTAAAAGTGATACAAGTCCGCTCCTCGCCACCGGAAGGTCTAGTACAAGCCTACCTCATCCACATCGCGGATAGATCCGAACAAAACTTCCGCAAAATCCTCGACATAAAGGGCATCAAGGGGCGAGAATTATCCGAACGCCTGGAAATCTTCTACGCGCACAAAGCGGCGTATGATAACCTCGTCGAAGCGAATCCTGTCATGAACGCGTTGAACGTGAGTAATGTCGGTGTTATCGGGGCCGGGTTTAGCGCTCCCGGGATAAGTATCTCATCCGGACCGGGCGGGTTAGTTATATCGCCTGGGTTGACAGGTAAATTTGATGCGGCGCTGCTGGGGAGCGCGTTGATGGCGGGGATGAAGGAAGGGGTTGATAGGTTGGGGACTCCCGGGGGTGGGAGTGTTAGTGGCGGTGGGGGGACGGGGGCGAGTAGTCCGGGGGCTAGTACTGTACAGTTGAACGCTGGGGTTAAGGATGTGGCCGATGGGATGAAGGAAGGGGTTGCGGGGTTGAATGAGAATTTGAAGAATTTTGGGAGGTTTTTTAGAGGGGGGAGGTTTGGGAGTATCGATGGGAAGTAGATTTGTTATGAAAAGGACTATGTAATTATTTAATTTTCCGCGCTTGTAGAATAATATTTGGCACTACATTTATATCGCTGGTGCTTGTCTTGTGAACTAGCTTCAAGTGTGAATGCATTATCCTCTTCTTACTCGTATATCTTAATACAAGCTAGCTCATATACACCATTACTCAATATACCTTGAACTGATAATTCCATCTCATAACATTCTCTTCCCTAGATAACCGTTCATATCCTACTCATCCACCATATCAACCTCCCCCTTCGGCCCCCCCGCAAAGCCACAACTAACATCCCCATCATACCCTTCCAAATCCTCCTCATTCCACTCACACCCTTCATCACCAACAACCTTCACGCCATTCTTCGTAGCAGAGACATCCCCCCTTCGCCTCCCGCCCGGTTTATACATATTCTTCGGAAACCTACCCTTCAACTCCTCTAATTTCCGCTGATTGCGCAACTTTATCAGATATTTATCTTTAGCTGTTCTATGGAGTATCTTTTGCGGGAGCGGTGGTTTTGGTTGGCGGACAGTACACTCTACCTGTTTGAATTCGTTTTCGAAGGCTATGTCTTGGGGGATATTTAACGCCCCGAGTTTTGTTTTTAATCCGGATTGTCTATTATAGGGTTTCGATACGCCGGATAAATTACTACTGTTGCTGTTGATGCTTCCGCGAGAATGGCTGCGTAGTCGTCGCGGGAGTGCTGACGGTGGGGTAGATTTTACCGTTGAACTTTCGCCGGCGAGATACCCGGATTCCGATGAGCCGAATATATCGGAATGCTGACTCCTCTTCGGCGTGGAGAATTCGAAATCAAAGTGCATTGACATACCGGGCGTGTGGTTGGATAGATGGGAGAGCGGGCTACTCTCACACAGTGTAGCAGTTCCGCGTTTCGCCATCTCCATCTTTCGTTTGTTAAGGGAGTGTTTTATCGGGGTTTGCGGGGTGGTATATTGGTTGTTGTACTTATTCGTTGAGGAGGCGGGAGGGGTGCTGGTGTCTAGATTTTGTGTGTGAAGGGTGGGCGAGTATTCGAAGAAGTCGGCGGGATCGAAGTTTTCTTTGTTTTCTGAGGGGTCGGAGGCAACTGTGCAGATTGTTAAGTCCATTTCGTCTAGGTAAATTTTTTTGTCTTCTGGATTTTCTGGAGGTGACGTGGCGTCGGTGTTCCTTTGTGGTTGCATATCGTTTTCTGATTGTGAAATTGGTGATACGGGTATATTCTCTACTTCGTCGGTGTGGGTTTGCTGCGAATAATGGAGTTTACGGAGAGAGTAGTCGGTATGCGGGCTTACGTCGTACGCCGGGTGTAAAGGCATCGACTTTGCGGAGTCCGAGAGGGAAGGGAACGGTTCGGATAAAAGAGAACGACGAGGATTTTCTTCTAGACGGGTTGGATTTGTGAGTTTGAATTTGTGGATTATGGATATTTTTATTGGGAATCGTGGAACAGATTGGTCGAGGGTATGGAGGATTTCTTTATCGAGATTTTTGGATGCTTTAGATTTTATGGGCGTTTGCGGGGTCGACATATTCTGGATTTGAAGGGATGTGGTGGTATTATAGAAGGGATTCAAAGATTATATCGGGTTTCTGTGGTACTATTTGTATATTATGGAAAGTCTCTCGCGGCACGATGTGAGAATCTCTTTGATTTCCGAGCCTCGAGGAATCCATTGTTTTCGAAACTGAGAATATTGTAGCGATGACATGTTGTAAAACATATCCGTAGATGGTATCGAATTGTTATCTAGGAATTCCGTCTACGAAACTCATAATCTTTGGTGACTGGCTCTTTAATTCTTCTTTTATCTTGCGTTGTCAGCGTGGTAGACGTTTTATGTTCCACAGACGATGTTGGATTCCTTTGTCTTTACGATTCATTATAGTCCAACATTAGCCTCGGATCTATTCCAACATATCTGCAGATGTCTTGAAATCACCATACCATGTGACAAATTTTTCGCCCGACCTTTCTTTCAAGTGACGAATTTATTTCTACCAGGTCTGACGGGATTCTCATTGAATAATGCCAGATAACTTTGAATACTATTACCATGAGTAAAGAATCAAGAAATCCCGGATAAAGAAATTATCTCATGACTAGAGCTCAATTGCTCAAAGTAACAAAGACAACGCTGATTAACCAGGTAAGGAAACCGTATATGCACCACTGACCCACCCGTAGAGGCGAGTTTAACGGACGTATCTAACTCGAAGTACTATCCATCTCCCATTCCTCCTGCGTTGCCGGACCCGCCAGCATTCGTTTCTTCGGTGCCGGATCCGTACCCAACTTGCGCTTACGAGACGCCACAGCGGGTTCTTTGACGTGCTTTTGAGGAATTCTATCCACCTCCGTGGTATCTCTTGCGTCGAAACGATTGGTAGCTTGGGAATCCTGAACGATCAGTTCCTTCGGGCTTTCTTCGTTTGATAAATCATCGGCCACGACGTTAATATCTATTGGGATTTCCGAGTCTCGTCCTTTGTGGTGCGAAGAAAAGATGTCTAGGGTTATCTCTGGGCTTTCCGGACAGTCTGAACTCTTCATAGTCGACGTTTCTTTCCCCGCTGTCTTCGTTTTGATAATTTTGGATTTCTTCGCCGGTTTATTCGCCGGTGCGGGAGTATCGAAGTATACCGTATCAAAACTACTCTCCGAACCCTCCGTATCCGACAAAACAGGATCCTGACCGGTCTGCACGAGTAACGTGGGCACGGTATCCATCGACGCTGCCATTCCGATCTCCTGCGATTCCGGTTTAAACTTCTGTACCGTTCTCGAAAGCGGTCTTCGGTTCATCAGTACCTCCATATCAGCGTATATGAGATCCAGCGTCTCTTTTGCTTCTTTCCAGCTATCCGTGAGATTTTGGACGACGTCAGCTTGCGCGTCGAGTTTGGATGTTAGAGCACGGAGGTCATCTTGCAGGGTTCCCTGCGATGTTTCGAGTTTGGATAATGTTTCTGTGAGGACTGTGAAGGTGGTTTTTTGGTTTGTGCCTATAATTCTATTAGTATTTTGTGATGAAAGCTGGAAGATAGAAGAGTAGGGTACCAATGTCAACGAATTTCTTCGCTACATTTTCCAAATGTTGGGTTGTGACTTCATTCTTCAAGACGAGGGATTTGACGTCTTCGAGGGTTTTGGTAAAGGCGGTTCGATCTTCTGCGAGACCGGCCAGAGATGTTGAGAGTAAAGAACGGAGTTCGGTTGCTTGAAGTGATATCTTGTGGGCAAAGATCGTTAAGGAGGCCTTTGAGCCGCTTTGGGGGGTAGAGGATGATTCCAGCTGGTTCTCGTGGTCTATGCGTGTGGAAAGCATTGTGGGGTTTATCCGCAGCGTGGTGGGTATTATTAGCTCTCTTGTGGCATTCGAATGATAGTGACGATGGTGGTAGTAGAGTAAGGGGATGTTAGTATTATGCTGACTCGATGGCTCTGCCTCAAGCGCCTGGATTCGAGGCTAACTCGATTGGTTCAAAACGCATGTGCATCTCAGCATAGAAAACTCTCAGACTACAGATGACAACCATCTATATAACATCACACGTTGTTTGACATACTATTACAATCACAGTTTTGATCTGATTCTGTAAATAAGTCTCATTATACTCCATAGTCGATAGTTAATACTTAGGAAGAATATTAATGTTAAAGTACTTTTATTAGCAAAAATCAAATCCTTCCGTCGTATTCGAAATTGAACCATAGGACTTTTAGTATTTGAAAAAAAAACCCGCTCGTGATCCGAAATAGAAGATGGCTAATTTCGTCGGCTATTCTAGAGACTAAAAAGAGTTTGCGTAATAGGAAAAGATAGTCATGAAAGGTGATAGTACATACGGGTCTCTAAATATCATCATCATCGGTCCAGATCGCGCGTTCCTCATCCGGGTCAAGCGTCAAAAGCTTCGGAACGGAAATCTGTTCTTGCAAATTCTCCAGTTGTTTGCTAAACATGCTCGGGTTGCGTGGCGGATCCTCGTCCAAAAAGCTCAGGGTTTGTTGAGAGTCGAAGTCGTAGATTGGTTCTTCGGTTAGCTTGTGGCTGGAGACACTCGATCTCGACGCATTCGGGTCGATATTGATATTTGCAATCGATACTTGAAGACGGTCGCTAACGAGACGGTCGGTTAGAGTTCCCTCGCCGAGACTAAGGAGTAATCCAGTAGGGGTTTCCTGGAGGTGGATTCCTGCGGAACTAGCGATAGGAGTAAGCGGTCGTGGGGTTGGCGTTACGCTATGGAGGTACGACGAAACGGGCGATTGAGGTGCACTTTGATGGACGGTCGATGAAATGTCGATTAAGTCGTCGTCGTTGTCCCTGTAAGTGCCATATTCGTTCGGGCCATCATTGCTGGTGTCATTCATCTGAACATCTTGCTCGCTGGTGCTTTCACCGATGTCGGACCTCTCGCCATCTCGAATATTGCTCCAGGTATCCGCTTCAGTCAAGTTTTTGACGGTATCTGCATCTGAACCATCGCCGTCGAGGACTGCTGGAGAACGCATCGTGACAAGACAGCCGTATCCTGTGTTCTTCCCCGATCTTAGATGTTCGACTCTGGTGGCCGGTGTGGGAACCCATCGGAGGTGAGACCATTGGAAGGTGAGTTGGTCAGTCTTGGTGATGCACCCTTTTGTTATCAATTTGGTCCTGATATAGTTGTAAGCCACGCTAAGAGGCTCATGGTTCCTTGCGATATGTTCGATTGGGGTTTCCCCGAATTCCAAAAGATGAAAGCGCAGACGCACATTACAAGTTTTCTGGAGGTCTTGGCCACTGGGATAGAGGCGTTTCTTACAGCGTTTGCGTTTCTTTTTGGGAGCCGCAGGGACGACTGTTGGTTTTGGTTTTGGCGTTAGTTTTGGGGCTTTTTTCTTCTGCGCATTGCGAGAGCAGGTAGGTGCCTTCTTTTTAGGGCGAGAAATGTTGACTGGTTGGTTGCGTGTAGGATTGTAGTAGGTCGTGTGATCTGGATAATGTGGTACAAACGGGTCAGAAAAGACAGCCGGCTGGATGGTATATCCGAGACTGTAAGAGCCTGAGGGCCTCACGAGAGTCGAAGCAGCGTTTGTGGAGAACATATTCGGGCTCTGCGAGACGTCCATCCTTGGCTGTATGAGCGAATTCACAAGGGATGGTACTTGGTCAAAATGATTGCAATGGACCTGAACAATCTCTCCGGGTTCGATCCTGTCGTTGACAGCTGCGACATGCCCCTTGATACTGATGTAGAGACGGTTACGCTCCAGAAAGCTGTTTTGGCACAAAACAGCATTGATCAGGTCCTATTAATTGGTTAGCATTTGAAGTAACGTCTGATTTGAATATTCTGCGAGCTGTGATGGGGTTATACCTGAACAGTCTGAACACCAGGATACCAGTGGACTTTATTGGAGAAGGAGCCAAAGACGGCACCAACTTTGGCTTGACATACGTCCATCTGAGTCAATTCCATCTTTAATTGACGTTTTGGTGAGGAGGTTTAAGACGTAGAGGTAGGGAAGAAGGCTACTGCTTGAAGGACAGAGTAGGAGTGAAACGGAGAGGTTGAATTGTGTATGAACGTTTAAGGGAGCGAAGCAGTTGCTAGATTTTTTGGTGATGCCGACGGCAGGAGGGACGTTGGGGTGGATGATGACGGTGAAGAGACATGTCGTAGGTGAGAACAAAACAAATATAAATAAATACGTGGGCAGCTGGGGGGGTTGTGAGGAGGGCTAGGAAAAGTCACCACCCCAAACATAGAGAGCCCCTTCAGCATGTTGACACAGTCTTTGGGAAACCACACTTCAATTGAATGAACAAGAGCTGCTGAAAATATACTAAGTACTTAAATATCATTACTACATTATTATCACTTAATCGAATTAACTAAACTGATTATAATATAAGCTAGAATAAAACCGGTCAGAGGGAAAACTTATGATATAACAACAGCATGCTAAGAAGGTTGCTATTTGCATCTTGGATTATCATGTCATGGTTTCCACGACCAACGTCTCCACGCGTATAATCTCTATGTGGCAGAAAAATCATGGCTTGGAATCACAGCTGCCTCAGTGTAGTTCGGGTATATGAGACTCCCAGTTACCTGTTAGCATTGCCTACATAAGCTCTGCCGCATGCCACATTTGCACGCACGGTCAACTGCCAAATCGATCCTTGAATTTTGGTGTCCAGGAAAACTTTGCACTCGATCCATAAATCGTTTCGTATTGCTTCCTTATTAAAGAACAGAATTTAAACCCAGATAGTATATATTGCGCGCTGAGGCATCATTACAATTTGAAATTTAGAGATGGCATATAAGGCTTTGAATACTTTTGGTTTCGTGGTCATCTTTGAGATGGTTATAGAAATGCTTCTATGTGTATATTTATGGTTATTGCTAAGTGATTATTTCTGCGCAGGTAATATTCTTGTTGGCATAGGACTAGACGGCCACAGCGTGTAGTGGACTATATAGTTGCAATCGTTCGCAGAAGATCTTCCATTTTGTCGACAACACTGCTCTAGTAAGTATGTCTGTGTTTTGATTTGGTACACATATCGGTGTTTCTTATCTATCTGTGTAACAGACTGTGTGTTTACGTGCGACTTTTCTAGAGATCTTATGCATAGGATTTATGCTATACGACGACGATGTCATAAGACCCGGATTCGCTATCTGGGAATCGTCTCACCTAGGACTACCCTTAGATTTACCGGCTTTCCGACTATAATATAAAACATCAGAGCATCCACAGGCGGTGCCGATGATCATGGGATTTACCACATTATTTAATAAGTGCGAAGTTGATGGATGAATTCGTGGGCGACATGACACCAGGTCCTTGTTGTTATTTCCTAGCAACTTATAGTGCATACAAATGCCGTTTATTGGCTGCGCAATAATCGCTCAATGTCTCATCTTCTCGTACCACCTCCGAAGATGACAAATATGTTATTTATTTATTCGGGATAAAGTTTCGAGACATGTTCGAATGATAGTGAATCGTCAGGAAAACAATAATTCGTCTCCGTTTGCATATAAAGATGTTAATACCAAAGCTGGTATTGAACAGTCCATAATATAAATATAAATCTCATCCATCGCTCCTTTGAAGCATAACGAAGCCAAGGGCCACCTGGAGGATCCCCTTCCGTTTCAAGCTTGAAGCATGAGAAATGAGATCTGGGTAGTGACTTCCGATGTTATCCGACGCTGGCTTCACGCTATCAGCTGCAAAATGCCACGTTGAGTATCATAGTGTCGAATTATTGGGAAGGTCGGTGGATGGGTTTGGTCTGACTAGACGTTGGCTGCAACGCTTGCTCTTCCTACGGCTGATCGTTTTTAGTAGCTTGCAGTATAATCGGTATTGGCGTAGCTGGGTTGTCGGTATAATATTGTGTGATGGTGTCATCCGCGTGCATGTTTTTATGTCCAACCCATGTGTCGTATGATTGATGAAAGTGCGAAACTTTCCATCTTACTAGCGATTCGTTAATTAGGTGCACCGAATATACTTTATAAATAGCAAGCATCATATCAATCGAGAATGGCTTGAAGACTAGCGTGTCTGAGTATCTTGACTATACTCTACTGGTAACGGCTCGTTCGTCCCTGGTCATGGCTGGCTTATGGTGACGGTAAAACACTTTGTCGAATATGAACTGTCCGCATAAAACTGCCCCTGTTTGTAGTTTTTGACCGTTATATAGATTAACGAGAGTTAAATGTCATGTACAGTTGTCCTTTTTTGCCAATAAAATCATTTATTAGCTCGCAGGGAATGCAAAGAGGGGACTTTATTCTCTGTTGTATTCAATGCATCGTGTTGGAGGATTATTCTGGAGTCCAAGACTGACCGGTTGCTGCTTCGGTTCCGGAAACATATCCCGACTCGCATGTAGAAAGCTTAACCAGGTTTTGTCTTTTTGATTATCCAGCCTCTTGAAACAATCTGAACTGGAACGGCCTGAGTTCCTATGCGCTCGAGACCACTATGCGCTGAAAATGACGATTTCTCATCAAAACCGGAAGACAAAGTTCCCAGACCGTATAAAGAAGCTATTACAGCGGACTGCCCGGCTTGAAACGAGACTATTGAAGGACTATATAAGTAAAGGCGAATTAGTCTTAAAGGGTGACAGTGAGGTTGGTGACAGAAAAATAATGTATAGACAAGTGCTTGCCTTTAAATAATGCTTCCAGCGCCCATTATATCAGTCATGAAAAACTTTGTTGGTATATTACCGTTAAGAGCTTTTATGGAGCTGATGGTCTCATGGTATACTGCTTAACCAGGGATGGAAAGCAATGGCAAAGTTGGCGTTTGTGGAGCTTTATTGTAGATTGTTCTGTGTACCGTGTTTATCTGTATGCCTTTTAGGAGAATTCTCAGTACCAGAAACTTCTCCTCACCATTATTCCAGACGCTTGCCACAGAAGATTCAGGACTATAATGGCTCAAGGATACCTTATGGATAGGTGTTTGGATACTCTGATAGATGAAATATGAGGTTGAAGCTGTTTGGAGTATTCCTGCACGCACACCAACTGTAGGCTACAGACAAGCTAGTCACAATGGATATATTTGTGATATCATGTACGATGTTGAGAACTTTAGCAACAAATTCCTTAATTGATTGTATGGAAGGTGTCGTTTGGATATCTGGGAGGTGACCGGTATGCTGAAGTGTTTATGAGCCTAGATACCGTCAGTGTAGTGTTGAAGGTTGCTGGTGTTGGGGACCATTGCCGTCATTAAAACACCAGCGGACCCCGTTTCTCCTCTCCTCCCCTACCCAGTAACGCCATTGTCAGTCTTGTCAACAGACGCCATCGCCATATCGACACACTCACCCACTGAGTACCTGTGGTCTATATAATCCCGTGCCCCCAGCGGTATCCTCCTTTCCCCTTGTATATTCTTTGTACCACCTGTTTCTTTCTTTATCACAAAACAGCATCATCGATCATGGATACAAAAGTCTCAGTGGGGGTTGTGATCCCCAACATTTCAATGAAAATGGTTCAAGTTCGCGAAGTTGAAACCGTCAAAGTCTGTATAAATCCGAATATATGTTAGTCGTTGCAAGGAGAGTGGTCTAATATCGATGGAGTTTAGGATGTCATCAATCGCGTTGCTGGGATGACCGGCTTGGAGGTTGGATTGATGGTTGCTCGTCGCGGCGGCAAAATTTCCAACGAATGGCAGACGCTCTTCGAAGGAGATTTGGTCTATATCGACTATCCTGCCGACCAGGTCCCCGCTGTTCTGAAGGAACGCGCTGCCAGGGACCCAGCTAATCAGCCTAAACCGATCGTTCCTCGCAAGAAGGCAGCCATCGAGATTAAGGTTCCGCAGGACACCGGACCATCTCGCCGTGTTAATACTCCGTTGCGTTCAATTGGCGGTGGGACGGACGGCGGAATGCTGGTTAATATTTCTTCGGAGAATTCTGGCGAGCAAGTTGGGAATAAAAGTTTCTCCACGGAAGTTTCGAACTTGTCTTTCGCTACTACCAGTTCAGATAACGATGGGAACTATTTTGGCCTTGAGGTGAGCTTTTGTGTTCGATCGATTATCAGATTTAGTCAATTATACTCAAATGAATGTATACGGATAGCTCTTCGAGAAGATGAACTCAACCGTCATCCCACCCAGCGGAGCTATCAAACCGGTCAAGCCGCTTCCGAGCACTCCACACATCTTGCCCAGCGGTCCCATTCGTACCACCTTTGACTTCTGGACCGGCCAACAGTTCACCTTGTTGCTCGATCCGGAGACGAAGATTGGTGATATCGCCCCCAAGCTCGTCGCACATATCAACCGCGGCAAGATCACGGTTAAACTCGAGGATCTTACTTTCAGCGGGCAAGATGGCGCCAAGCCCATCAGAGTCGATGATCTCATCGGTAATTTGTTCCCGTTTTATCTTAGCGAGGGGATTGTGAAGGTTCATCTTGTTTCTGAGATGTTTGAACAATCTGAAAACGTTCATGCTAGGCTTGATGGCTCAGATTCTGTTTTGATCTGAATGGAATTTCTTTATCACCAAGTAACTCAGATGAACACTGAGGTTAATGGAACAGGGGTGAATGGTGTATGTGGAGGACTCGGGTACTTTAAAACGAGAGATTCAAATAGAAGTTTCTATGAGAATACATGCATGTTTTCGAGATTTTTTAAGACACACCTGAATTAATTATGGTGACCATTTGGAGGTTTAAATGTCTTGAAAGCTCGATACTTGTGAATGAAAATAACTGAGAAAATGGAATCGGTGGGTTCTGTGAAGATAATTTCCTAGGTAGACACTGTGGTTGGATATAATCATGTTGGTGCTTAGGTAGTCTAGGAATCCATTCATTCCACCAAACTGGACTTGAAGCTTAGTTGTGACTAGTGTTTGCATTTAGAGAGGGGAAGAATATGATAACGTAAAATATGGTCAAAGATGTTGACTTTCAATCGTGCAACCAGACTTAACATCGCGAGAGTTCGAGAACCTCCATAATTCAGGCTTCAACTATCTTACCCTCACTCCATCAAAACTTCTTGTACCTCAGAACCACCCAACCAGGGAACTTACCAGCAATAATGTCGCAAAATACTCCTCGAGTCAATACCTCCCTCTCACCATTAAGAACGCGGTATCCTATAAGCCCTCCAACCATGCGCCCCAGAATCGCGTAAGTCAAAAACTCAACTCAGCAAAACCGCACATATTAGGATATCGCCTGGATATCACTGTTGGGGCAAGTTTACTAAATTGTATAAATAGATCACCACAGTCGTACAGTCTATACCAACCACCCATCCCGCCTCCACGCTATTGTCGGGTCAGCCGTATCGTTTACGGTAAACACGTCGGGGTGTACGAACGACTACACGAAGAATGGATTCAAAAGGCACAGATGATTCAGCGGAAGAAGTTACCGTGGGATCCGGTTAGTGGGGAGCCGTTGTTTAGTGTTTGGGATTGACCGGTGTATTGTGGCAGAGGGTCTCGTCGAAGGGGATTCTGGTGTTTAGTAATATTGTTCTGTGGGGTGGTTCTTGGGTTACGAGACTGCAGTGCGGGAATCATCTAGGTAATATTCTGGTGCTTTGTTGTATCTTTGTTTCAAAGTACTTGCCTTGCGATGGTAGTTCAGATTTATAAATCGATCGAAATCAACATTTCTTTTACTCGTTGGGATATTTATCTTGATAATTACCTGGTATACCGCTCTTCAAAGGGTCTATAAATGTTGTAAAAGAAGCTACCACGATGAACGACTTTCTCAGCATCGCCGAAAAACTAGCAAACTTCGAAGACGACCTTAACCTCCCCGCCCGTCCGAAAAGCTATCCGAACTTCTCACCTTCCCCTGCAAAAGCACCGCCATCATGGGACGCCTGCATCTTCGCCCCGGAATCAGACCTCGCCGCAGCCGAATGGGAAGATCCGTATATTGTCGAGAGTAGAGTACTTAAATACGAAGCTGGGGTGAAGAGGTTCAAGGCGTGCGTTGGTAGATTATTCCTGAGTATGAATCGGCTGAAGAAGAAGCTGGACGAGGAGCAGGAGTATTTGGCCGAGGCGGCGATTTATGGGACGTTAAAGGAGATCGGGGAGGTTGTGAGGCGGTGGGAGAAGAAAGTTGAAGAGAGGGAGGAGGAGAGGGAGTTGTTGGGGTTGAAGTTGGAGGATTGGGTTGAGTATGGGTTGGAGAATTTGGATAGGTTATGTCCGAGGAGGGAGAGGGCGGAAAGTTATTATGATGGGAGTTATTGATGGGTTTTGTGAGAGTTGATTGGGTGGATTTGTGAATTTGTGGGAGTATAGTTGGAATAATGTGAGATTTTATATTCGTTAATATCAAAAATGAGAAAAATATTCTGTTTTGATAAAGGATGGTGGCATGAACTTGATTGGATATACAAATTGCCTGAACGATAACGCGTGGACCTTTCACCTATACGGTAAATTTGAAGTATTTTGTTTCACGTCAGATGTATTCTCGGTTTTGTGTGCGCATAAGTGGAAACCAAAGAACGTTTGCGATATACGAAGGAAATATATAAATGCCGTTCCTTCAGTGTAGCCTCTTTACCATCTTTATTTCCTTTTAGCATCCAATCCAATCTATAAGTCTAGCAAACAAGATCTCGATCTCGAAGTCCATTTCGATCTTGAGGTGAAAACCCTATATATATTCCAAAAGGAAAGAGCCTCCGAAATCTAGTCACGAGATTGCAAAGAAACCTCGAAACTCGTAACTTCGTTGTCTGGTTTGGTTCACGGGACTGCTCGTAAAGATAAAAATGCCAAGAGAAACGGAAAGAGACTATAACCACTCCTACTTTAACCGTGGGGAACAAGCCCTCCTCGACGACCTCGGCCGGCCAGACTACGCCACCCACAATGCCGAGAGGGCATACTACTATTACAAATCAATCAGCCGACATCCCTACGTAGTCCGGATTCAAAACTACATCAACCCAGTAGAAGAACTGGTGGCAGAAATGCCCATCCGAAAGGGCAGCCCGCTGTGGAAAGAAGCGATAGAGCACATGTGCTATGACTGCGAGTGCTGGGTCTGCCCCTGCGAACTGACGGGTGCGAACTGCGTGGAAGAGAGAGAAGATGGTGTCGGGGTGGTGGAAGGGGTAATCGATGAGGTGGATGGATGGCAGGGGTGCCGGAACTGTGAGTACTGCTGGAATGGGGCGACTGGGGTGTACCCGATTGGGCGTGCGTAACCCACATTCCACGCAATAAGAGCATAAATCTTGGTAAATGTGTTGAAAATGTGGTATTTTGTTTTAAGCCGCAATTGTGGCGGGGATCTTGATAAGATAAGCTCGAGGTCAAAGTCGTTTTTCTCTCCTGAGAGTTATATTTAGAATCACATAAGTAAAAGGGGAAGCATAGCAAGTTGAAGGTTTCTTCTGGGAATTCGAAATTAACAATAGCGATAACAGCGACTCAAGTCGCAAATATCTGCCTTCCTCGTGATATCTGATATTATACCTGGGTACTCGGTAGTTAGCTTGTCGTCGTTCAGCTTTGATAGCACTCTTTGATTTTTATGCTTGCTATGTCTCAAATATGACTCTTCATCTTTCTTTCATGAAAAGCGCACAATCACAGTTCGAGTTCCTTGTGATATCTTTGCATGAACTGCAGGTAGCTTAGCCATATCGAAACTGGGTACAAATAATACGGGGTTTGGGGCGTCATTTGGTGCTTTGAGCTGCATTATGACTCTTGCTGGGGTATGAAAAAATTTTCGTTCCAATCTTATCAACAGTGAATCCAAGCAAATTTGGTTTTTTTGGACAAGGGAGGGAGCTTTCCGACGCCGAAATCAGTTAGCGGGGCAGCAAACGGTGCGGCGGGCGAGTGCAACTGCCTGAAGAGCGACCCCACTTGACTGAAAAGGTCGAGTTCCTCGACGGACAGCTCAGTTGCTGGGCTCGCACGCTTGATTGGATTGGATCTAGTGTCGTCGACAGGTGCGAATTCTCTTTGTCGACGGTTCGTTTTCTGTTGGCTAGAAAAGGTTTTACTTTTGGGGGGTTCCATTTTGGTGTGGAGGAGAAAATAAAAATAAAAAATAAAAAATAAAAAATAAAAAATAAATTGCCCCTCACCCACCCAACGCTGTCGGCCACCGCAGCAAAGAAAATTTAAAAAGATTTTCTTCCCCCTCCTCCAACCGACTCCCCTTCTACCATCATCATCATCACAACCATCAACCAAAGAACAACCAAACACTCAACCACGCAAACCTCGGGAGAATTGATTTCGTTCCGACCTTCAGGAATTAGTTCTATCTCGCATCTGCCTTGTCAGCTTGTAGATAGATCTCCTCCGTTTCTCGTCGTATCGCTGTTTGGAACCCTGCGGTCTTCCAAGCACAGTTATATACGTTCTCAGCTACTTGTAGCTACAGATTCCAGCACCGGCTTCTCTTTTTTGGCTCACCGCCTGAAGAAGAGTTTCTCCAGTCAGAATCTGTTTTCGGCCTTGTCCTTTCTCTTGAGCAATCGAGAAGGGTCCGTTTCCACGACTTTTACAGTCACACAACATCCACAAGGAAAAATCCTTTCTCTCTTTTAGAGTGAAAGACTTTTTTCTTACTTCTCCGGTCTACTCTCCGTTCTATCGATCTCTTTCAGAAAGCTAGTACTGCTTTCTGGAACCCCCGACCTTCATCTCCCAATCATGGCTGACGGAGGAATCATCAACCCCACCGATGGTGAAATCGACAGCAACTGGGATGAGGTTGTCGACAACTTTGATAACATGGGCCTGAAACCCGAACTTCTCAGAGGTATGTTTTTCGTTCTAATCGCTGGGCTGGCGGAACGTATAACTAATATAAGGCTTTACCACTAGGAATTTTCGCCTACGGGTACGCTCATCTGGATATCCACACACTCCTTTGCCATATTTACTAACGCATTCCAACAGTTTCGAACGCCCATCTGCCATCCAGCAGCGTGCTATCATGCCCGTCATCAAAGGTTCGTATTCTTCGAATCCAATTTCGACAAGACAACGAAACTAACAGCTAGTTTGTCGCAGGACGCGATGTCATCGCTCAGGCTCAATCTGGTACTGGCAAAACCGCCACTTTCTCTGTCTCTTGTCTCCAGAAGATCGACCCCAATCTCAAGCAGGTCCAGGCTTTGATTCTCGCTCCAACCCGTGAACTAGCCACACAGATTCAAAAAGTCGTTGTTGCCATTGGCGATTTCATGTCGATACAAGCCCACGTTTGCGTTGGTGGGACCTCTGTCCGAGAAGACATGAAGGCTCTTCAAGACGGCCCCCATATTGTTGTTGGAACCCCCGGGCGTGTTCATGACATGATTCAACGTAGATTTTTGAAAACAGAGGCCATCAAGCTCTTCATCCTCGACGAGGCTGACGAAATGCTCTCCGTAAGTTTATCTTTTCTTTTAGTTCTGACCGAAATGCTATCGAAAGACAGTGAAAACCCCCCCCCAAAAAAAAAAAAAAAAAAAAACTGAATTCACTAACACAGAGGGCTACAGCGCGGTTTCACCGAACAAATCTACGACATCTTCCAACTTCTCCCACAATCCACCCAAGTCGTCCTTCTCTCCGCCACCATGCCACAGGACGTTTTGGAAGTTACCACCAAGTTCATGCGTGACCCCATCCGTATCTTGGTTAAAAAGGATGAACTCACTCTCGAAGGTATCAAGCAATTCTACGTCGCGGTCGAAAAGGAGGAGT
Source organism: Orbilia quercus (assembly GCA_036971405.1). Lineage (NCBI taxonomy): Eukaryota > Fungi > Ascomycota > Orbiliomycetes > Orbiliales > Orbiliaceae > Orbilia > Orbilia quercus. Next base: position 527,766 of record JAJTUE010000013.1, read on the forward strand.
GGAAACTTGACACCCTTTGTGATTTGTACGAAACCGTTACTATCACCCAAGCCGTCATTTTCTGCAACACCCGCAAAAAGGTCGATTGGCTCACTGACAAGCTCACGGCACGCGACTTCACCGTCTCCGCCATGCACGGTGATATGGAACAAAATCAGCGTGATACTATCATGAAGGAGTTCAGATCCGGCTCCTCCCGTGTTTTGATCACCACAGATCTTCTCGCCCGTGGCATCGACGTCCAACAGGTTTCCCTCGTTATCAACTACGATCTCCCGACTAACAGAGAAAATTACATCCATCGTATCGGCCGTGGCGGCCGTTTCGGTCGTAAGGGTGTTGCTATTAACTTTGTCACTAGTGGAGATGTCCAGACTATGCGTGAAATCGAAATTTTCTACAATACTCAGATTGAGGAAATGCCATTGTGAGCTTCATGCCTCTTTTATTTATCTATATCTGAAGGATTGATTACTAATCTGAATTCTAGGAACGTCGCCGACCTTATCTAAACTTCCCTGTCTATGAAATCAATCTTACATCCTCCGAACTAGTAAACAAATCTGTTGTCAAAAAAACCTGTTACCTACCATACCAGTCTTCAAATAAAAGCTTTCCAACAACTATCCAAACGCCTTCAAGAGAACCGTTTCAAACGACGATACTACATCCAACACTGTCTCCAGGTTTCCACCTGGACTATTTTTCTCATCAACCCCTTTATGTTACCTTTTTCTTTAATTCTCTCTATTTCGCGTCTACGTCTTTTTTTCTTCTTTTTCATGAAAACTTCTGCACTGCACATTTGTTGGGAAAGGGAAAAAAGTGGTTCGATTTTAGAAGTCTGAATTAAAAGTAGGAGGGGCGGTTTTTTTTTTTGATTTTCGATTTCCGCTTCTTCCGTTAACTTTTTCTATTGATGTTGTTCTCCGTCGCCGGTGTATTGCGATATCCGCATTGCCTTTCCTCTTTCGATGTGTTTCTTGCATTCCCGCATGTATCTTGCACCTTTCAATAGAATTATTCGATGGAAAACTCTTTCACCTCGTGACCCACATATCTGATATTTATATAACTTTGTGGGGCTAGGTATATCGTCCAATTTTCGTCTAAGAGAGCTAGTCCAATCGGGGGTTCTATCTCGATCTCGCCTGATTTAAATCTGGTGTGACCTTTTCTCGCCAACTCTGCCTGCCACCCGTTGCAGAATTAACACATCCAGATATATATGCATCTCTTGACAATTAACACTTTCAGGCATCGTATAAGTGCGGGGTTCAAACAGACTGCCGTGCGCCATGTTTTCTAGGTGGGGGTATAGGAAGTTGAAGGTATGAGTTCTCAATCCCAGATTTATGTTTTTAATCTTTTTCCAGAGCGTTATTGTTCTATTTCAGCCTGCGATTAGATCGGTCTTGAGGTCTGTCGTCTGTTGGATTTAGGACGTCAACAACACACCTTTTCTGTTGGAACTTTTCTCTGAAGAACCCACGATGGATGCTAAAGGACGGGATTCGAAGGCTACAGATGAACGAGAAGAAGATGACGGACGAGTAGTACAGACTATTGACGGGTCGGAGGATACTCGTGCGAAGTGGTGGAGTAGGAAACGGTATATACCCTCTCACCCGCCCCTGTCGCTTGTGAAGATGGGTTGGGATGTCTAATTGATCGATGCGGGTAGATACTTCGGTTCCATACTATTCAACATTTGCACATTCCTGTTGCCAGCGTTATACGGCACTCTGTCGAAGCTGTGGGTGGCCAATATAGACGGCTCGATGGTTGTCACTACGGATGCGTACACGTATGTTCTCTTTTATCCCTACACATTCTCCAGGACCTAAAAATACAATTGCATTGTATGTATGAAGATTAATACCGGTGTGTATAGATATATCGGTGTCTTCGCCGAAGTAATAAACGAAGGCCTCCCCCGCGGCGTCTACGTCGTCATCGGCGACCGTTCCTCCCGCTCGATTCAATCGCGGGTAAACATAGCCTACACCTTGCTGTACACGCAATCCCTTCTAGGCCTTTTACTCTCCATAATCTTCTGTTCCGCGGCATCCAGTTTCGCGAAGGGATTCGTACCGATCGAGATCCGCGATGCGTCGTTGACGTATATCCGCATCTCGTCATTCTCGACACTATTCTCCGCCATTTCCGCAGCCGTGAGCGCGGCGACTAGAGCGTTAGATCGCCCAGACGTGCCGTTCGGGATATCTGTTGCCGCGACGGTTCTCAACATCGTGTTGGACCTGGCGTTGATTTCTACGGTTCGGCCGAAATCGGTCACGCCGACGGTGAACACGCAGGCTGGTATTCGGCTGGCCTGCGACGGGTGCGGTGCCCTCGCGGGGTTGATCTACTTTACGATTATCAGTTGGAAAAAGATATCGGATACGCCAGCGTCGATGAAGTTGGTGGTTGGACCGAGTTGGATCGCGTTGAAGCAGTTGTGCAGAGCTGGGGTTTTCACTTTCGCTGAATCGGCGGTGAGGAATGCGCTGTATTTGTGGCTTATTAGTAATATTGTTAGTATGGGGAGTACGTATGCGACGGCTTGGGGGGTGTTTAATACTATTCGGTGGGGGTTGATCATGGTGCCCGTGCAGGCGTTGGAGGCATCGAGTGTGACTTTTGTGGGGCATAAATGGGGGAAGTGGAGGGCGAGGGTGGGGAGGGAGGTTAGAAGAGCCAGGGCTGGGTGGAGAGATATTTATGGTGATTATCATCTTATACTGAGTTTTGTGGTGCGGTGCTAATTTGATATAGGGATTGCATTGCCGGCACTACGGTCCTTCACGATCGTGTTCTTTGTGGAGATATTGCTGTTTATTGTGCTGGCGTATACGGGTGGAGTTCGGTCTTTCGCGTATTATCTTTCGAATAGCGATGCCGTTGCGGATGTTACCGAGATGATGTGGAAGGTAGGATCTTTACTCCTTTTACTCTATCGTCAATTTAATACTATGATACTGATGAAAATCAATAGAGCATCGAATGGTGTTATATTTTCTACGCTTTGAGCACGCAAATGGCTACCGTTTTATTAGCCACCCAGCCTCGATGGTATCTTTATCAATCGCTGGGGTCGAATATACTTTACGTCCTTCCCTGGTGCATCGCCATTACCAAGCTCAACGTCACTGAAGATAGCGCATGGCTGTATCATCGGTGGATATTTGGCGGTTCGTTGGTTGTTAGTTTTGGGATCATCTTGTTTGTGGATATCATCTGGGCGTTATGGCTCAGAGGAGGAAAGAGCGAGATGGCGCCTATTCAGGAGAGTATTTGACATTATACTATCAATGCAATGGTATAAAATGGAATTTGGAGAAATCTTATTGTGTTTACAGCTCTTACAGAATAAATTCTACTATTGACGAATTAATTACCTGTTACAAACTCGACAGACCCGATTGAAGTCAGCGAGCCATGTTCTGTAGAGCTATCATCCGCAGCCTTATGCTGCTCTTCGAAAGCTTTCCCTTTATGGTACAGATACCCCGTCATACTAGCATGCCAGCCCAAAAACTCATCCAGCGGCGTTAATTCACTGTATTCAGAAAACATTATGACTTTCCCGTCTAGATCGCTGTACCTCAAATGCCGCCGTTCCTCTCTTCCTTCAACGTCTTCCACCGCAAACACCGGACGACCTAGTAATGTCGTATTCACAACTTGCAGCACATACTCCCCCGTCTCCGTCTCCTCCAGCGTCTGCTGGTCTATTCTCACCCGTTTGCGAATAGTAACGTGAAACTCGTCAAACATTCTCGCCACAGGCGTGTACAGCAATAACCCATTCATCGCACCACCCAGAATATCCATATTCGAAGGCCTCAACCAGTCGAGATCAAACATCGAACTGTACGGGTATACCATCACCGCCCTCGTCTGCTCTTCGACCAAATACTCGTCTGTAATCTGACATCTATACCTCCTCCGCCGTCTGATACCCATCGGAGTTTCGCTACGCGTAATATCACTCGGACGAATGGGACTAGTACCCCTTTCACCCGTGTTGCCCCTAAAGTCGGCTCGTTCACCGATAGGAGTGGTGGAGGTGCTAGTGGAAGGAGTACTCTGATATTGAAGCGAATACGCACCTACGATCTCCTCTCTTAATAACAGTTGACTCCGCGAACTAACCTGCCGTTTTTCAGCGGTAATACACCGACTAGCGTTCAACGTGACCAGATACCGCTGTAGATCCAAATACCCATCCTCGACACCGACCCAGAAATGCAGCGCATCCTGTTTCCACGGTTTCAGCAGATCCTTCACCTTCTCCCTCCTCCCGAGGAGTTTGCCAAAGTACCTCTTCGCCGGAACGGACGGGAACCCAGGTCTTCGGGGCATCAGATGCCGTAGATGTCGTTCAGGATTAACGTAGTTTCCTAGTAATAAATGCATGATATGAAGGACGCGGTGGTCTTCGATCCCGAAGCCGTAGGGGAGAATGTTGACCCATAGACGGGCGGTGTCGTCTAGCTCGAGGGCTTTGCGGATGGCGTGGGTTATGTGGCTTGTTGTTGTGGATGCAGTTAGGGGCATGCGGATTACTTTGTAGCGGCCGGAGTCGAGGTAGGCTATGTTTATGTGACGTTTGACGGCGTGGGATTTATGGTTTTTGAGGCGGGAGAAGAGTTTTACGGTATTTAGGATTAGGGAGACGGGCATGGTGGTAGTATTCTTAGTTTTTGATATCAAGGTACTCTTTGGGTTTTACTGGGTCAATCGAAGTAGTTTCTCTAATGAAGATGTATATTTGGATTGCTTGGTATATGCACGGTGGTGTCGGACTGATATCAGTCTGTGAATACTCAATCCATTTCTCGGAATTCTAGTGACGGTATGATTTACGTTCCACGATTTTAAGCTTGTCGATTGGAGACAGTAGTCCCAATACCGTGGTTTTAGCTGTGAGAAAATAACGAAAATTTCAAAACAATTTTAGGTTTCCGAACAATATTCTATCCTAGGAACTTGAGACCGATTTCTCTAATTCGAACTGGTTTGTCGGAATCGCTGGATTTTATAAAATGTGACTTTCTGATCCTACTATATATTTATACTTTGTGTATTGATGAAAGAGAATATAATTATAGTTTTACGCTGTGAAACACTCCAACTGAAAGGTATATACAGAATGACGCCTCCGAATTCCCGTCAATTAGCACAGGTACAAATATTACCAAGTAAATGCCCTCCTCACCTGACCTCCAACTCGCCATACTCGCAAGGTACATTTTCCAAGCCACTGACCTTCTCAATAGCATGCGCCATACAAAAAGTCTCATTACTCTGAATCTCCACACTCCTAAATTGTGCCGTCCACTCCACCGCACGCTGTAACAACGCTCCCTCGCCGTATCTGAAATTCCAGTCCCCAAGGTCCCGCCCGCACTCGTCAAGAATGCTCTTATACAACGCCACGCCGTTATCCGCGTCCAAGAAACCGTACCCGGCTACGGTAAAGCTCAATCTCGTCCTATGCTGTACCGGATCACCAAGAGTTTCGTTAAACCACGCACACTGCGCTATCCGCTCGGTTTTAGGCCGCACGCGGTCCGTTTTAGGTCGTATGATCCACACCGAGCCGTCTTTGCCCACCGTCCTACCACCACCTTTCCAATCTAGTGGGTTACCCGCTTTGTTCTTATCACAACCGTCAATGATCACTTCGCGCAGATATCTGATGCAATCTTCCTTCTTGGGGAGTTTTCCGCGTTCCCAGATGGCGCTGAGTTCCACTTGGTTCAAGGTATCCTCGAAACTCTCCATCCAGAATTCGCCGTAATCCTTTTTGGATTGCAGTTGCGGACAGAACACCTTTTCAATAAAGTCCCGGATTACTTCCGGGTTGAGGTACTTGTTACTCTCCAGGCCGTAGCAGGTACCTTGCGCCATACCGACTTTCGGGGGCGGGACGGCCATGAGACCAGATATGGTGTCGTTTATGACGACCGTTTCCACTAAAGTCTTATAGATGGTTTGCATCGCTGGTATCGAGGGCTGAACGGTTACGGTTGTGGTCCCGCCGCCGCCACCCTGGGCGAGAACGGCATTCACGATATCCGTCTTCGACACGATTATGATCGTATTGCCGTTCTTATCCGTTAGGGCGGTGTTGACGTTCGGCAGACAGTTGTAGACTTGCACGGTCGAAGTGATAGCTTTGGGTATCGGTAACGTGGAGTAGAGTGTGGTAACTAGCACGAGGACCTTCTTCGGCCTTCCGACGACCTTTATGCTTTCGCGCTCATAATCCGATTTTGTAACTCGAACCCAGGCGGTCGTTGTTGATGTCTCCCGTACCGGAGGGGTCAGCGTTACCACGCTTACACTAGTCCGAAGAATCACGAGTACACTTTCACGTTCGAAGTCCGATTTTGTAACCGTAACGAAAGCGGTTCTGGTGGACGTCTCCCGTGGTGGAGGAGTGAGCGTTAGCACGCTCACGCTGGTTCGAGGAATTACGATTACACTTTCGCGTTCGTAATCGGACTGAGTCACCCTATCCCATATTGTGGTTGTCCAGGTTTCTCTCTCCGAGGTTGAGTTGTATGAAGAACTAGAACTGCTGGAACTAGTACTGCCGCCACTAGTACTGTCGGTGGTGGTATCCGTCCTACTCCTGCGTGTAGTTTCACAATCTGGCGTCATATACTCCGCCATTGGAATTCCTGGACAGTCTGGGCCACATCCGCCAAAGTGTATTCCGCAGCTATTGATAAGTGTGGTGCAGTGTATTTTCGTGCAAGAAGCCGACGTAGTCCTTGTTAGTTTTGATGTTTTGGTTGTTTTCCGCGTTCTAGATCCCGTTGAATCGGTCTCGGTCTCGGTCTCTTCTGGCTCGGTGATAGTACCGGTAGTGGTATAATTCGAACTCCGGGTGCTCGTAAGTGTAAACTCTGTCGTTGACGGTTCATCCGCTTCTGTACTCGTTATTGTTCCCGTTTCTGTTGCCGTAATATTCATCGATGATGTTCCAGTGTATGTTTCCGTTGAGAATTTCGTAGAAATAGCTGTCGAGTTCCCTGTTGTCTCGGTAGCAAAAGTATCCGTCGTGGCTTCAGTCTCTGTATCAGTAAAATCTCTCGACTTGGACGATACAGATTCCGTGCCTGTAGTGCTAGGGCCGTCCGTAATGGTACTGCGAGTGATGTCGTCATCTGTGATAGTAGAAGCCTTGGACGTTTCTTCCGCGCTAGTGATACTGTCCGTTGGATCCCTCGATGTCTCGGGTGTGTCCGTTGGAGTTTCTTCGCCTGTCTTGCTAGGCGTGGGATCCAGTGTCTTCGTAACCGTAACAGTCTTTTTTTCCGTTACCGTGACGGTTTCAACATTACCAGGTCCGTCCTTATTAGGCCCCGGGGGACCTCTGTTTGGGGGACCTCCGTCAGGGATGTCCGGAAGACTTGGGAGATCTGGAAGACCAGGCAGTTCAGGCAGATTAGGCAAATGGGGAAGTAGATTCGGAGGATTTATCTTTGGACCAGGTATATTTGGAATATTGAGAATCGGGAGACCTTTAATGGGTAATTTGGCCACACTGCCAAAGAGACTCCCAAGACCTTTTCCAATCCAGCCTAGAGCGTTTGGTAGCGCAACCGCACCACCTGCGATCACGCCCACCGCGACACCTGAGCTACCGTCTTCTTTGATATAAGTGCTTGTAATGGTGTAGTTCGGAATGGTGACCAACGTGGTGGATACCCCTTGCGCTGCACAACCGGCGAAAGTTGTCAGTGGCCCGGTTGTGGGTGTTACATCTGATTCATTTGGGCCTGGTGTTTTGCCCAGAACTGCGCCCACGGGAATGGCTACCAATACTTCTTTTCCGTCTTCAGTTTGTGTCGTGATGTTGTAAGAGTCCCATGCTACTGAGATGTCTGGTTCCGGGGCTTCTGTGGTCGTAGCGGATTCAACTGAGGTGCTATCACTGTCACCAGTGGGCTCGCTATCGAGCTCCGTTGTCTCATCACTGTCTTTTTGAGGCTCCGGAGTTCTAAAATTAGGGCCTTCTGTTATACTATTAGCATCCTCATCTTGCGTAGCCGTGGCAATTATGGACCCAGTAAGACCTGGATCCAGATCAGAACTAGTAGCATCAGCAATAGAGGTTTCGGTTGGCCCGTCAGTCATGATTAGTTCTTGCGTAGACGTGGAATTTCTAGATTCAGACAGAGTTGATTTGTGATCAGAACGAGTATCGTTAACATTGGAAGCTCCGGTTGGTCTGTCTGTCGTGGCTAGTTTTTGCGTAGATGTGATATTTCTAGATTCAGACAGAATCAGTTCGAGCTCTGTAGAACTGGTAACGTTCGCCTTGGAGGTTTCGATTATGCCGCCACTCGTGGTTAACTCCCGTGGGGCAGACGCAATAATGGTAGAATTGTCCGCCTTTGTCGACCGAGGCCCATCAGTTGTTATGATATCGGTTTTTGAAAGAGTGCTGTTCGAGTTCGCTGATCTGGTTTTAGCTATTGGTCTTGTACTGATATCCGATTCTGAAAGACTATCGCTCTCCGATCCGGTTCTATTTATCTGTCTTGTACCTGTTTTATCAGAGGTTTCCGTTGCATTAGAGGTCCCAGTTATATTGTGACCAGGGAATCTAGTTATATCATGACTAGACGTTGTAGTTATATCGGGACTAGAAGTTTCAGTTACATTATGACTAGAAGTTCTGGTTACATTATGATCAGAAGCTCCGGTTATATCATGGCCAGAGGTTTCAATTATATCATGACCAGAGGTTCTAGTTATATCATGGTCAGAAGTTCCAGCTATCGTCCGTCGACTGGATTTCTGCGAGGTTTTCGAGGTTTCACTCTCGGTCTCATTCGCAGGTCGATCAGATCCATTAATAGACGCCCTTCGAGAGGCATGTTCGCTCGTGATATGCGCGCTACTGTCTCCGGTATTTTCACTATTCGAGACACCGGTACGGCTAGGGAAACTCGAAGATGTTCGGGAGAATACTGGATGCGTGATAGTCTCGCCTGGATCTGTGCTCCCAGGTCCCCGTTCAGTAGTCCTACCGGGCACGGTACCTGTTGAACTGTGCTCGCTAGACCGTACGCTTGATCTCTTAGTGCCAGAGCTGCCGGACTCGGAGCTTTCAGTTGAGCTGTCGGTTTTATTCGACCCTGACCAATCCCTGGACACTCCCCCGATAGGGACAACTACTATAAAGTTCGATTCTCCACTCGTTCGAGTTACTGTCGTGAACGCCTCAGCAGAATTGGGTGTACTTGGTTTTTTAGTAGTCGAAATTTCGCTTCTTGCAGATGATGAGAGGACCAGACTATCGCTCTCTTCACTCGACAGACTGCCACTATTTCCACCCGAGACAGTTTCGCCCTCTCGATCGAAGGCAGTGGCGCTCCTTTGGCTAGAGTCGGTAGCGTTCCCCTGTCTAGAATCAGTATCACTATTTTGGTCTGATGTGGTCTCGTTCCCAGCCTCGTCACCAAGGTCTGATACATTGCGATTCTTTTGAGTTGACATAGTGTCACTCTTTTGACTCGATGTAATCCCACTATTTTGGCTTAAGACATTACTACTCTTTTCGGCCGAAATAATACTACTTCTTTTATCTGAAACAGTACCGCTCTTATGACTCGAGATAGTACCCCTCATTTCACTCGAGATAGTTCTACTCTTTTGACTGGATGTAATTGTAATTCTATTCTCTTCGCTTGCGACGGTGCTACCCCTTTCGCCTGAGATAGTACTACTTCTTTCATCTGAAACGATACTGCTCTTATGACCTGACGCAGTTCCATTCTTCTGACTTAAGATAGCACCATCCCTCTCACCTGTGATAGTACCGCTGCTTCCAATCGAGGTAGTTCCACTCTTTAGGCTTGAGATAGTTCCACTCTTTAGGCTTGAGATAGTTCCACTCTCCTCACTTGAGACAGCACCACTGCTTTCACTGGAGATTATGCCAGTCATTTGGCTTGAGATAATACCACCTCTATCACCCGTAATAGCACCAGCACATTTGTTTGAGACAGTACCACTGTATTCGCTTGAGGTAGCGCCAGCCCTTTGGCTTGAGATAGTACCAATCCTTTCACTCGTGATGGTACCAGTCTGTTGGCTTGAGATTGTACTAGTTGTTTGGTTTGAAATTATTCCACTAATCTCACTCGTGATCGTCCTGCTGCTTGGTGACGGGGCTGGGAACAAGACCACACCGTTTCCTTCACTCGGGACAGTACCAGTCGTTTGGTTTGAGACAGCACCAGTCGCTTGGCTTGAGATATTTCCGCCCTCCTCGGTTGAGACAGTCTCGCTCACGCTGCTCGAAGGTGAGGAATCTGCGATAGAAGTTGATCCGGATTGAGTGTTCGTAGAAACACTGGATGCCGTTACAGTAACTAGTTCTTCCCGGTTGCGACAAATGCTTTCTCCCGTATTGCACACAAAGTCGTTGCCAATTTCTCCATTCCAAGGAACTGGGGCGTCATCTGTTCCTCGAGAGAATGCGAGGCGTTTGAGTTCTACTACGGCCTTATCTGCTGTCATACCCTTTCCTATGAGATATGCAAGCACACCTGATACCCTCGCGGATGCTGTAAAATATGTTAGCATTTCAAGTTCTGTCCACATTTTAGAGGGGGTCCGTACCATGGCCTTCTCCCCTAACTAATTTATATTGTGAATTTGACCACCCCACCGGTGTGAGAATATCCGCTGCCGGGGCAAATATCTGAACATCATCGGTGTAGCGGCATAATTTCTGGTAATTCGTATCGATTCCACCCACGGATATAAGTTTCGGTAGCGAGGCAGCAAGGGACGCAGGGTACCCATTTGCCATAATCTACATCGTCCACATCTAATCAGAATACGATACCATCAAGAAACTAGCCTACCCGAAAGGTCCACTTACATCTTGTTGATCGATAGTCGGTAGGTTAGGTTTATTCATCCCGGCACTGCAAACCAGGATGACGTTCGGCAAATCGTGCAATGCTTTCAAGAGTTGTTGGAAAGTGTCGTAAAATATTTTTAAATCTCCGGAGGAGCCGTGTCGTAAGAAATCTCCAATCGTCCACGAAAAGTTCACAACAACTTTATCGGATGATTTCCGCCATACAATAGACGAATAGGTTTCCGTTAATGCCGAGATCATGTTTAACATCGTAAAAGCGCCTCCTACGTCCCTTTGACGAACAATTACAATTTCAGCATTCTGAACCACTCCCAAGTTCTTTCCTGCAAGGGAAGATAGAACACCGGTACCATGAGACTCGGCTTCAGGGTCTAATTCTTGTCCCAAGGCTGGAAAGGGGCCAGCATATATCCATTTCTTGATTAAGTTTCGACTTCGTAGATCATCGAATTCCTAATTTTTCGCATTTTAATCAGTTTTCTGCTGTCATACCTAGCCTTTCTAAGCACAGGCAGTTGACTAACGGTATGGTCTATCTTCGCTCCGCTGTCTACAACATATATCGTCACCCCATCCCCAGAAGTTGAATTGTACGAATAACCATAGTTGCCTGGTACTCCTCCCTTTGGTGTCGAAAAGGCTTCCAGATCCCACCTTGTAGCCCGGTTAACGAGACCGTCGTCAGTTCCATTCTTTGAATCTGCTGAAAGAGTCCCATTATTCGGTTTCGGTGGTTGCAATAAAGGTGTAAAGAGTTCAGTTTCCGATGTCGCGTCCTCGATTTCTAAATCCTGCGTATATTCGGCAAATATCTCATACTTCAACATGGAATGAATATTAGCACCACCTCACCCGACCGATCAGGTATATCACCGAGTTTTATCTTACAGAGCCATTATACTTGTTCTGCAAACTCTTGACATCTTTACTTTCCGCTTGGAAGAAATGGAAAAAGGTACCCAGGTCTTCCGCTGTCGAATTATAGGTAAAAGTCGAGGAGGTCTCGATCCGCCGAATATCTGTCGATAGGTTCTCATTGAAGGTTTCATTGCTACGCTGCTCTGGCTTCACCAGGACGTACCAGAAGGGTGTATCTCCGAATGCTTCTGTCGGAATGGCTTCTGATATGTCGCAAAATATTAAAAATGTAATCCGAATCGCTTTTATCAAGAATATAGTCGAAACCATCATATTGTCCACCGCATAACAAGCGATTATTATATCATCTCAATCCTGACAATCTGCGGTCGTGTTCCTTTTTCCCTTAAAATGATCTATAAGCAGTAGTATCAAATTATTGATAGCCTATTTCGTTCGGCCAAGAAAAATATTGCCGTTCAGCAGAGAGTCTAGAGATATTTTTCGATACATGTAGTTGTCAGAAAAGGCGGAAAATGCACTTGGGAGGTACGCCAAAACCCATCTCCTTGACTATATCTGACTGAAAAGTCCAAAAATTCTTCTGCTCGAACACGTAGTTTTAGCTTTGCGCACAGTAATTGCGCAACCAACAGTTAGGCTCTGAAAAAAGATCTCAGCCACTGGGAGGAACCGTGGTAAATATACGTGTTGTACCTTACTTTAGTCGAACCTAGAAAATTTCTGAGTAAAAAACTGTATTAGACATGGTGTCTGTATCAGATTTTGGTTATTGGTTTCCGTACCATAGGGCGAGTCGGAAACTTGTTTCGTTGGATATAAGCCCGAAGTCTTGTTTCACGTACCTTCTAAATTTCGCACATTAAAAGGTTGTTCTTGAGACATGGCTCACTAAGCGATATTTCCGAGTTCGTCTGGTAGATCTTTTAGAAGCTAGATAAAATAGTGGTTATTGCTGTAGAAAATTTTGAGCGGCACTGAGAAGTTAAACGGGGTGAATGATAGGTCACCTATACCAGGCTGAGAATTGTTTACAAATGGGCGAAATTTCCATCACCTTACGTTAAATAGAACATAAAATCGTAATTTCATAATTAATTATTACGTAGGGGCTAAAAAGAATTGGATCATTGATATACCAGGGCATCGATAATATCAGGGGGTTGATGGCTTTATATAATGGAAAGAGACGTTAGTTTTTGTTTCAATATATCACTGGACAAACTATCGCTTGTTTATGTCTATAAGACTGTGTAGATAAAAATCATAGCAGCCTATCGATCACAGAGATTTCACAGCTGTTAATTTAATTGCCATCCGCATCATTTTATGTGACTTCGGCATCAACATTCCTTTCCAACATCAACAACTCCATCTCGGAAAACTTCCATCTTCGACCATACCACAATTCCACAGTCGATTTTAATACACCGCTCATAAAAACGTATAATACTCACAAGTTGGTTCATTATTTCCTTATAAAGAAAACGCTACACTAACAGTTTAATTTTCACACCAGTAATAATCCCTTCTCAAAAAAAGTCTGCATTGCGCATTTCTTCAGAACATTGCCTCCAACACAGCCACTGGATCCAACATGTGCCACTTAGTTTACACCTTTTCCGGGGTATATACACACCTCTTAACCAATATTCCCAGCTGAAATCTAACAACTCTTTTTCCTGAATCTGGTATAGTGCTCCCACATCGACATCTCCGACGACACGAAACACTTCCCTCCTTGCTTCTGCAGGAAGGCTTACGCTTCGCGCCGCTTACCTCGCGCCTGTAACGCCTGCGTCCGTTTCTCGTCTTACGCAAACTTCCATCACAAGCACAAGAGAATGGTCGAAATGCAGGTCGAGCGTTTTGAAAGGCTTAAGCTAAGGAAAGATCAGATTGAGAGACTTATTCCTGAGTGGAGAAGGATCGTTGGATTAGGTATCAGAGTTGCTAGGAAGTGGGATGAGCCTGGTGATGGCGGAGATGATAGCTCTAGTGATGAGGAAGACTTTATTGCTCGAGTTGGAGCTGCTGAAAAGCCGGAGCTTGAGACTGTTGAGGAGGAAAAGGCTGATGTTGACGAAACGCAACTCGTTCCGCATGGGCCTTCGATTGGGGGGAGAAATAAAGTCTGAAGGTTCCTATTGATATTGGGAGGATTAGGAGACTATCCGAGTGTCTTGTTTAATTGTCTTGACCTCTTGGTATGATTTTTTAAATCATGTTCTTAGACAAGAAATTTATTGACTTCTAGCGCATTCTAGAGAATTTCAGATAATTCATGTCCTTCGAAAAATGTACCAGATACTGTACCAATATGATACAAACGAGAGCTAAACATGTACCGAACGTCGGCACTTCTTACCCCAGTGTCCATCCAAGAAAACTTCGAGTGTCCTCCACACGCTCAGTCAACCTCGAGTCTCAAAGCATCATACTGTATATAAACCGTAGTTGGCAAAATGGCTGTTTCTATATCCGTCGCATTGAACGGCAACGACAACGTAACAACATTCTTTCCAATAGCAAGCAACTCGGTCCCAAACACAAACTTATGGGCGGTGTTGTAACATCTAACAGCGGACCTAACTGCGCAAGACGAAGACTGGTTTGCTCTAAAATATTTCATGCAGATTATTAGTTGCCGTCCGACAGAAGTAAGTAGTAGTGAGAGAGAAAGAAAAACTTACGGAATAACCCAGGGTTCCAAGTCCTTGCCGTTGACTGCGACAGTAAAAGGGAGGTAAGAGTACGGCTGTCCCGTAACATCAGTGTTGCCCGCTGCCGTCTTCACACCGGCAAGCTGGACGGTGAAGGTGGCCGTCTTCTTCCTCTTCACTTGCGCGGCTGTGATATCGAACGATACAGTCCAATTGTTAACGTCGTAAACCGGTTGCGTTCGTAGCGAGTTTGCGAATCCGCCAAATACGCTCCAGTGCACGTAGTTGAAATCCTTGGAGTAGTCGCTCTTTCCGACTTCGTAGTTAACACCGTTGGGGAAGTCGGTGGGGAAGTCCCAGACGGCCCAGTACTCTCTATGTTGTGGCTGACCGCGAGTTTTGCCCAGACCCAGGGCGTAGCCGTGAAGGTATTCACCTGAAGATTTATCAGGGATTCCGATGCGGAAGATCTCGTCGCCTGACTTCTCCTCTTTGAAGGTAACGTGAGAGTGGGCCGTTCTACCGGCTTCCACTACGATGCCGTCTTTTACGTACTGTCCAAATATACCGTCAGCGTAGACGGTCAAACGGTATGTGCCTTCTACTATGCTATCGATTTGGACTTCTCCGGTAACGGGGTCGACTTCAGCCCAGTACTGGAAAGCTGTTTCATCAACATTGTTGTCCTGGAAGTCGACTCCGGGGACCGAGAGGACCGCGACAGTATTTGAAGCCCCAGCTGGAATGGAGACCTTGGCGTGCCATTTGCCACGATGCGGGGAGGTGACATATCCAGGAACATGGCGAGCAATGGTATCGTAGAACTGAGTATTCCAGAGCGGATCGTAAAACTGTGCAGCATCTGCTCTGAGGGTGAGAATGTCATCTGTAGGCTTTCCTTTGTTGAAATAGTAGTATCCCTACACACATCGCAACCGCTATGTTAGACGAGCTCTGGGTATCGAGGAAAAGCGACGACTAGAAAGGCTTACCGGTCCAAAGGTATGTGCGAACCCCTTAGTCATGACAGGAATACCATCTCCGTGATGATTGCTGACAAGGTAGTTGTAGACGATTCCATCAACGGTCAAATCGGAGTGGATCGGTCCTCCGAAGTACGTATCTCTCGTGTTCATAACGAACCAAGCTCCATAACTGCTGCCATCAACGCTCGTCGACCCGTTCGAGTACAATCCCCATACTCCCTCCTTCCTCCACTCCTCGCTGAACATATATTTGGTGAAATAATCAGACAATTGAACGACGTACGGATCGCTCAGGGTCCTGTTCAGCGACCAGGTAGCATCCTGGACCACAATCTGCTTGGATACGGCTTCCGCGCCAGGTAATGGCGCGTATTGCTCCGCGCTGGATATCAGGTGAGTCCACACCTTGTTATTCGGGCGGAACAGGGTTCTGAACTCTTGTAGATTCTGAACCGCAGCCGGATTGGCAACCGGATCGAAAGTGATCCGACTGAACGCATGAAGCCCCGTCTCGCCGTCGCGGAGGAACCAAAATTGCGATAGAACCTCGCCGATATTGTTATAATTGTGGCTCATGCGGACACCTGCATACGGCACCTGTAGCTTATCGAGACCCTGGAAGAGCTCGAAAGTGGCACCGGCACCACCAGGTGTCCATGCGCCAGAGGGGATGCAGTAGCAGTCTAAATAAAGACCTTGGCCCGTTCCAAGCAGTTCTTGCGCTCCGAGATAAAGCTTGGATATCGATCCCTTGGTTTTGTCCAAGAAGAGGCTAAGCTGACCATTGGAGATTGTAATGTTCGTAGCGGTTTCCACGGCATTAATCACACCATACGCGACCCGAGAAAACCCAAGCAAAGTAAGAAAAGCCGCGGCAAACCCGCTTTTCCGAGAAAAAGACGTCATCTTGATGCTACGAATACCTGGATTCCGAACACTCCAGAGCTTGAGGCGAGGAAGCTGGTCAACAGAAAAATCTTCCTTGAGGGGGGACAAGATGCCCTGTTTAAATAGTTGTAAGCTTCTCGCCATCGTTCCCAAATTGCTGGAATAACCCCGGATTTTCACATCTTTCTTCTAGCTTCTCCATGGTTCAATCATCCATCCCCAGACATTTCGCACAAAGTTGCGCCAAAAAAATTATATTATATTGCAATTGATGCTGTGAAAGCACACTTGAACGTCGAAAAACTCGTCTCGAAGGACCCACCGCAAATCCTCGTCTCGTTACCCCGGATAGTCCTGCTTGGGGTGTTTCGCGCAAGATCCCTAGAATCTGCAAGGGGGATGCTGGTTCCCGAATTCAGGCGTTGAGATGAACAAGGGTCAGCAGCCGATGGGGAATAATTTCTCCGTCTGTCTTTCTTTTCGCCCATAAGATCTTGGACCCCGTACTCCACGGTAACCGTCTGAAGCTTCCCCAAGTGTTGATGACATTGTCGTATAGAATGGCCCTAGTCAGGGCTTCTTAGGAACTTCGGCAGCTTTTCGCGGATACGACATCGCGCCGTTTGGCGGGCGCGGTGCCCAAATTTCGTCTCGAGATGGTTAAAACAACAAGAATATCCGAGTCGACATGCAGACAGATTTAAGATCCGAACGCAATGGTGCAAGCCAAGATGACAGGTGACTTACGGAATAAAGCGAAAAGGTCGGCTAGAACTCAAATTAGCTTAGGTTTATTTTTCCAAGTGAATACTTGGGTATATTATTGTGAATGCCAAGCTGGTAGAGTCTCGTACGTATACTCAGCAGAGTCAGAAAGCAAGCCTTTACGTAACAAGTTCACGACTAAACACTGTCGAATTCACGGCTTACAAGTTCGTGGGAGTAGAGCCCTATCCTAATAAGCTCCTCATATTCCTTCTTGCACCGATTATCGTTATCATAATCATATATACCACCGTTCTCCACAGAAAACCTAGCTTGCACGCCTGTCATCAAAATTGTGAATTGAAACCGAAAGTACCTAAAATATTATAGTTGATAATACACATATACCTTTGACCCCAATAGCCTTAGTATATCCCAAGAAGAATAGACTAGTCTCGAACAATGACACACATCGCCTTCCTCGTTGAGCGACAAGACATGCAATGGCATTCTATCCATCTTTCATATCTTCAATCCTTTTGGAAAGATTATGCCATATTTATTCTTCTCATAAACCAGATTCATCCTCATAATGTTCAGGATATTTCGCTTTCAACGGCGGTCTTATGAATCTACGAAGGTTATCGCCACCAACATAAAATTTGACATATCCTGCCATAATTGCCGGGGAGACTGCTTTTATATGGTAACCGTAAATCCGAGATCGAGGATCTTTCCAGGGGATAATAGAATTCGGTATCTGTTCGTAGTCGTCGACGAGGTGTAAATATTTTGGTCCTATGTATTCTTGTATTATCGGCTGAATTATTACTATGCGTGCGCGCCAGAAATATAGTTTTGTGATCAGTATTTAGTATACAGTCTCGTCACCAAACACTTTTTTTACTATATTGATTTCGGGGAGACGGATAACTCGTAGTTAAACATACAACCGGCCATTCCGAATCTTATCGGTTCTGTTTCCAGACTCCCTGGATCGTCACGGTCGAAGAAGAATTCGTGTTCGGCGCAAGATGTATCCTTATCCTCCGGGATATATAGTTGATAACTGCAGCAAAAGTAAAAACTGTCCTTTAGAGGGGGCCCTGAGCGGTATTGGGATCCGTATCTCTGATATATCGTGATCGCTCGTAACACTTGCCCCATGGCGCAGATGGCGTGACGTGGTGAAAATGCAGACCAGAAACGTCGATACCATATCTTGGTTAGTCTTTATAGAATGAATATTGGCTTTGATTATAGTGAATTGAAGGTGGAGGAGAAACAGTCCCGCGTCCAGGCGGGTTTGTGTAACAAAGGATGAGATGGTGAAATTGCGGGATACTGTTTTCTCTGTGGATGAGAGATTTTATAGATCTGCGTGGACATACCACCCAGCCAAATTTTGATATTATAATTCCCAAAAGCTTTTAGCAAGATCAAGTATTGACTACCTGGGTATTCACCTGCAGAGATATTTAATATTTGTTTAGCAACTAGACACGCGGTCACCACACACATATGCGAAATATAAAACATGGCCTGGCGCGGAGAAACACCTCAACCCATTACTCGGATGAAGCAGCTTACGGACGATACTCATGTTTCAACCCGTAATTGATGATTTCAGTGTTTTATATAATTTCTCTTTGACTTCCTGTTCGTAATTACGGAAATCAGATATCTTTGGATTCGAGCATTTTTCTATCCGAGCAAAATGATACAATAGTATATTTCACGAGTCGCTACTTTTGAATCCAAACAGTTACATTATACCAGCTACAATCATTACAAAAGCATTCAGGCCTACCATCACCCATTTTTGGGGTATTCGGGACTGAGAATACTGACTGTGCCTTTGATAACTAGCCAAATTGAATCTGCAACCTGGCTTTGTGACCATCCTAGCTTCGCTAAAGGAGAAACAGTTGCCCCAGGACTGTTCATCAGAATATTCCTGGAGGTAAAGAAACCGTTTCTACTGTACGCTTTTTGGATCTCTATCATCTGAAGGAGATCTAGCTGATTGGGCGGTAGAAAGCTCTGGATACATGTTTTTATTAGCCAAATTTGAAATGACCACTGCTCTAGACGTATACGCACTGTTCAATGTAAAAGACTCTATTGCGAGGCAGCCCATTTCCCCACGAATACATGAACACATCGTCGATTCTTTCTGACATGTCTTGCTGCTTCGTCGGTCCACATAGCGTCGCTTGGGAAACCAAGCATTTCAAACTTTGTTGGCTTAACCTCCATAACAGCGCCTTGGGGTGCGATCCGCGAATTGTATTCCACGATGCTGTGGTTATCCCGTCGTCTTCATCGCCTAAAACTACACGGACAGAGGAGAATCTCCTTTTTTTCCTTCTACTCTGCTTCTGCTCTTGGAAACCGAATTTGGGTTTGGCTCTGTGAAATTTGATGTAGGTTTTGGCTCCATGTTAATAAGTGAGGTAAAGAGATGCTCGACTAGCTCCACTGTATTACTTTGGTGGTTGTGTTTACCAATTGAGTAGGTTCCAGGAGGTCAATAATTTTGTTCTGATGGAAGTCAAGGTGCCCCAGGGGGGGTGTTCCTACGAACATTTGGAGGTCTTGCTAGCAGCCGGCCTTATGAAGTTGACAGTGTGGAGTGGTTGATGGAGATAGTAGAGAAAGGGGAAGAAGAAGAAGGGGAGTAGTAAGTGTTTCTATAATAACAAATGTGTTTATGAAATTAAATCGATACTAAGAGACAAGATCACCGGATCTCCATCATTGTACTAGAGCTCCCCCGACTTCTCTCCCTCCACCGTTAACGTTCATTCATTTAAACCAGATCTCTAGGTGGATTACGCGCTGGCATTTCGATCGAACATGCTCGTAAAAGTACTACAGGAACAGCCGGGTGAGAAGAAACCAAAGAAAACCCCAAAACTTGAGCCGTTTCTCACAGGCTCGATACAAAATATACGACTTATAGGTCAGGTCTGAAAGGACGTCGCATATACCCGTCTGAGGAAAAGGGAGCTGTTTAAAAAAATACGAAAAAGTCGATAAAATACTCTTAATATCAGTGTTAATAAACAACTCTGGATGGATAGTTCGAGATACTAGCAAGCTGGCGCAGGAATACATACACGGTAGCACCGCTAGTGCCAAGCACACACTATTAACGTTAGCTGCGGCGTCGCGTCAGTTCTCTACAGGATATTAGTCCTTTTTTCACGAAAAACGGGAAGCTGCTCCCCAATACCTTCAAACCCCGGCGGGCTAGCGATTTCATTGATTGCCAATAATATTTCGCCACAACTGACTTGAAGGGTTCAAAGTTGATTTTGAAGGCTTTCGAGGATACGAATAGCCCTACCCAGCAGTGGGACGACCAGGCACCACAATCAATGCTGGAATTAGACACACGGTATCGAAACTACGAATTATCCAAGCAAGAATAAATCATTTGCTCAGGAAGCCGTTCCAAGTAACGTTTCGTAGAAACGATCATCCAAATCCAACACTTGCAAGAAAACGGACACAGGAACATCGGTTGCCTTACTCGGTTGCGAGGAATGCTACTAGGACCAAACCTGGGAATTAAGTTTAGGCAGCAACTAAGCCCAGGGCAATGCACCAATGTCGTACAAGGCGTGGTGGATATGCCAATCCAGGGGGGCGAACTAGTCTGCGGCTCAACTCTATTATGGCGTTTTCTGCGGGTATCGGAGCGACCGGACTCGATCTATGGATCTGCATATATTTACATAATCCAGATCTGATCCTTACTGCTGTCTCGAATTCCGGGCCAGTTTTTTCACATAACTTCTAAAGGTCTCCAAGATCCGAGAATTTCAAATAATAAGTATGAAGCAATAGCGGAAGAGAGTAAAGATTTTCGCGTTGCTTAACGTGAATGATCGCTTTATGGCATTCTCAAGATGTAGGCTTGGGAGGTTATAACGTTAGAAGGCTACATTGATCATCATTTCTGACGAACGCCTCGGTCGGTTGCAGTTTTCGATATTCTTGGCCTACGTGGAATATCGATATATCCTCCAGGAGTCGCGCAGGAGAATGCTATAAGTAGGCCTAAACGTCATATTTCGGAATTTGCTTCAGATCCAATCTTCAATACATCAGATATATCTCAATACATCATCCCGATATTCGATCCTCGGCATTTCTTAGATTATCTATCCTGCCTATTATATAGTTATCTACATATACGGACTTACCTGATTCCAGAAATTTCTTCAATATGATTTCTATTAAAGCAGCAGTCGTTCTTCTCACTCTGGTGAACTTTGTTCAATGTTCTCCGACACTTAAAGTCCGCGCTTGCATTGCTCCAGCCGTGAACCAAGCTACGATCAATCTTGTAGCAGAGTTTGAAGGGTTCAGCGATGTCGTTTGTAAGGAATTTTGCACCCTATCTTTAACCTTATAACCTTAACGCGATAGCCTTGGCCCCGAATAAATGGTTTATGCTAACTCTAGATACACATCAGATGACGACCCCGCCGGTCTCCCCACGGTCGGCTACGGCCACCTCTGTCAAGAAAGCGGATGCACCGAAATCGGATACCCCATACCATTATCAGTAGAGGATGGCAAGAAGCTTCTTGCTGAAGATCTAGGGGTAAGACATACCACCACCCCGCATTTAAATTTCAAATGTTAACTAATTATAATTCTGTTCGAAAAGACAGCTCAAGACTGTATTACCCTCGGTACCGCCAGCCCAGTCACGTTGAATTTGAACCAATACGGCGCATTAGTCAGTTGGGCGTTCAACGTCGGCTGCGGGGCCGCTAAATCATCAACTCTAATCGAACGTCTCAATAATAACGAGGACCCCGGTACGGTTATATCCAGTGAGCTTCCGCAATGGGTTAACGGAGGCGGCCAGGAGCTTCCTGGTCTTGTTCGTCGCCGCAAGGCGGAAGTTGACCTTGCGAACACGCCTACTGACGCGCCTGCTCTTCCGGCGCCGTGCGACTAAGCTTGATTTCAGAACATTGCGTTTGGCTCTCTGTTCTCAATATATGTATTGCGCTTTATCTTGTTCGAGTGGTTAATTCGAGGATTTGGGACCAGGATTATTTCTATATCTTGTTTTGTCTGGAATATACTCTTGTAGCTACTTAGTTAGATACGTTCGATATTGGAGTAGAGAAAATTCGACACTGCTAAAAGTTATTCTGATGTAGTAAATTTTATATTTGGTAAATTTTTTCACGTATTCAAATTGCTTTCTTAGCACGGGTATCGATTTTACCCGGAGCTGCGGCTATTATTTTGTTTTGTGTTACACTGCTAAAATACGATTACTACCGTCGAATAACTTGCACAACTTGAAACTTTATGCTGCCTGTCTACACGGGCATCAACTGGATTCCCTTCACTCGATTCCACGTCCTCGAAACACCACTCACGGTCCAAAATCATCCTCTCCAGCTCGGCCGAACGCTAGAATCATGATAGCAATGCACGCAAGGTTTCCTGCAGCCCATAAGCGAGAAAATAACCAATCCGCCTGTGTAAGGCGGATGCAAAATAATCTAAACAGATTCATGCCGTGACCTGTTATCCGAGCTAATGCGTGGCGCTCGTTCAAAACAGACCGTTTAATTTGCAGAGGCCCTTCAGCCGCACCAACTCCGAGCGCGACCGCCATATGCATACAGCCATTCATCCCTTTGGTGATTCGATTCGACGAAGAATAAAGCAGAGTTTAAATAAGGGGACCATCATGGCTTACCAAGAAACCAAGGCTTTTGGACTGGGGCGAGTCATTCCTGGTTTTCTTTCCGTCCTGCTATTTATCTGTTACGTAGGGCTGAATCGCGATTTCGAATCGTAGATGTATCGATCGAGTACTTTTGTACCACCAGAGATCTGATACCGCCCAGAAAATAAAAATAAAATAGCAGGATTTTTTATTTTCAAAAATGCGATTCTCCCAGGTTCTACTGCCAATTGGACTCATCGTGGCCGACGTGGTCATCGGCAGCGCGATTAACCTCGAAAAACGAAAGACGCCGACGAAGAAACTCACAATCACCGAGATAATTCAAGTCCTCAAGTGCGAGAAAGCCCAGAATTCCAAATGGTGTTCTAGTTACCTTCATTATACGACCAAGACTACGACCAAGACGAAGAGCGTCACGAAGACAAAGACAATGACAAAGACGGTGACGGTTACCACTCGGCCATTGAAGAAAACCACAAAGACGGTCTCAAATTGCGTGTCGACGGAGACTTATATCTATGATACGCAATCTATATTTATAGGAACTGTTACCACTGGTAAGTTTGTATCTTTATTCCCAATTGGATTCGAAAATTCGTTCTAACACGGCGAAAACAGTCACCGTCTACAGCGCGACGTACACAGAAGTGTAAGTCTCTCGTCTAACACCCCAAATTTATATTTTATTGATCACAGTCTCTGACGTCTCGGTACCTATCACACAGTGTCCTCACATTCGGCGGCCCCTTCATAGAAGAAAAAGTCAAGCGCTGGTACAACTACCCGAACACCAAACTCTCCGGCGTCCCCGCCGCCTCCCTCTCCAAAGCCTGTTCCTCCTTCGTAGGCCCCAAACCCGCAACGAAAACAAAGACGACCACAAAAACGAAAACCACCACCAAGACAAAAACCTCAGTCACAACTAAAACCATCACAACGACCTCCACCTACTCGGTATTTTCCTGCATAGATACAACGTACGACTTCCAAATCAGCACCGTCGTAGCACCGAGCAAGACTATTTACGACCCGGCTTTCCACACAATAACCGTCGCGACCACGACTGAGACGGTGCCTTATTACTGTTATGCCGATATCGCCGGTTGCGTTACTGCGGTGCCGACGCCGTGCTGCTCCGGAACTTGTATTTTAGGGCCGTTCGGATTTGGTCAGTGCTTACCGACAGACCTGGACGAACGAAGCAGTTTATTGTCGAGTCTCACAGCAAATTAGATTAGAGACTCTTCTTAGAGATAAGGCTAGACCAAATTTTTTTTGGCAACTATAGAGTTGGTATATTCTCGCTTATTATTTTGTTATCATTGGAGAGGTTGTCGTACAGAGGCGTAATTGTAATAGATGAAATTCTATCAAGACGCTTCAATGTATGTGCGGGACTATTATGAGGAAGCTAGTTACATCTGAGGAAAGATTGATATTTCAGACCGCGCGGCATAGTACAACAGGATATTAACAAGCACTAAAAACCAGTAACAAGGTTGCACTAAAGCCGAGGATATGAAATGGCGAAGAATACGTGAAAAAAGAGCGTAACGTAACAAGCAGAGACTGGAGAAATAATCTGCAGAAATAATTAGGAGCAAAGACCGGATATGTGTTATTAATATGTGGGGGCAATAACGTAGTAAACAATCTGGGATTATTATGATAAGCGTAGGAAGTTAGATAAGGGAACGACGAAGGGAAACAAAACAGGGGAGAGAGCAAAAATACATAGATAATACGGATCAGTACATATAGTGATCTTTATTCAACGTGAAGTCGAAATATGAGATCAAATCGAGACACTTTAATCGTTATGTGGTCGACCATACTTCGCCTCAGCTTCCTTGATCTGCCCAAGTAAGATGGTGTACTCAGGAAAGTAAACTTCTACAACCATCTTCATATACTCTCTTAAAACCCTATTCGCCATGATGATATTTTTGCAGTAAGGATTAGACTCAGTCCCACAAAGGTTGATGAGCATACCGCTGACCACGGCATCGATATCAGCCGGCTGACTGGTCTTGTGGAACCATTCCGGCCCAGCGGAGGATGAAGTATCGGTCGGGGCCAAGCGAGTTTCGAGACCTTCGAGGGCTTCGTGGAGGATAATTTCGACCTCGGCATCAGTATGACGACCGACTCCTTGCGTCATGAGAGCGTTTTTGAGAGATCGACGGTACCACCAGCGAAGCGGGACGCGGACGAACCACGAGAGGTCGCCGAAAGCCTAAATATTGATCAATCGAATTTTTAGCGTAATCATTTTCTTCCAGAACTCAATTCTTCTAATGTGAATGAAAAGATTTTTCGACATACCTCCTTGGCGATAGTAGCCTCGTTCTTCTTGTCGAACCATCTGCTCCTGACCATAGCAGGGTAGATTCCTTCTTCCCAGAAGCCACGATAGGCCAAACTATCAGCGATCTGAATGGGGTTCAAACCAGCCTTCTTATCCAAATCCGTAACTCCATTCTGCTTCATATACCGAACGATGAATTGACTGTCCGGGATGACAACGCCATCGATCGTAACGTATGGGAGCTTCTTCTTGGGAGCTTTGAACGGGAGAGTATCGGTCTGGACGTACGGGATCGAGGCGAAACGGAAGTGGCACTCGATCTTCTGACAGAAAGCTGAGATGGTGGAAGTGTTTGGGCGCTTCTCAAAGGCGTAGAGAACGACGGTGTTCCCTGATTTGGTAAGGTTGGTAGCCGGAGTCGTGGCCGCGGCTGCGGAAGACATGCTTCTAGACGGGATGTGTTGGGTTATGTTGGATACTTCCAGATTAGGAAGCCTAAGCGAGGCGGATGCGAATTGGCAGCCGAAGACAGCGGAAAGGATGGCTGATGGTGTTGGTTATTAACGATTGCATCCAATTGTTAAAGATCTTGAAAAATGAAAATGTGAAAAAAAAAGGTTGATGATGAGAAGAAAGAGGAAAGGAAGGTGAGGATGGAGTCAGGTCAGGGCGGGCTGCATTTTTATAACGCCTTCCATCTTTCCCATCCACACCAACTTACAATTGCACAATTTCAAAAGTTGTTCAAAGTTCGCACGACAGCTACACTAACCACCAGATTCGATCACCACTTCCCAACTGCAACTTTGTTTTGATTATTCCCACAGGGCTAAATCAAGCATCTGAAACAATCTGTCCGCCGGAGTAATAATACTACCATTTCTCCATGCGGCTCCATCATCAAACCGCATTCGAGCCATACATCTAAGATTGCCGCGTTGCTACAATGCAGCTGCAGAATACCCGCAGGAGCATTACGTCAGCCCGCTCGATCTTGCCTTGGTGTCCCTCATGACATGCGTATGCACCTGATAGTCCAATCTTGGTTCTAGTTGAATCTTGCATCTATACCACAAAGCCGATTTGCATCGGCTGGATCAAGATAGTTGGTTGTACTCGCCTGTCTTGGCCAACTATGACTGCAGGTTAATATTCCGAGGATTAGTCCTTGTGTCACATAAGACACTGACTAAGCTAAGTCATGCTTCCGGGTAGTTTGCTGATTTTTGATCCGGTGCTTGGGCTCCCGGGCATGGGTATTTCACAATAAATCTCCAATAAAATCTATCCTCAAATCTTTATTGAAACAATAGCCAATATTTACATAAATAACTTTTCAGATTGAAACAACCGGAGTCATGATCTATTGCGCATAGAGGCAATGATTTGGATTTGTTGGTATGTATAGAGATGTATAGAGGGAGGAGAGTATTATTGCCCTGTGATCAACCAATTAACATAACGTCCATATTCGAAAACCAGCTCAGTAAGCCACCAAGTGTCCCTCAGAATAATCAACAATGGATTTAATATCCAATCGGACAGCCGATGAATGTGGTGATCAACTCGCGACGCTCCTCGACCGCCGGATTGCCTGATGGTACGGGCGTGCCGTGAGCGGCGGTAAATTTGCTAGAATTGAGAAACCGGGTCAATGAAAATATCTCTGAATTAGTGAACTTTAGGGAGACTTACTCTTAAAATTGGACAAAATATTGATTATTAGGGGTTGATTATAGGTTGCACCCGCAGAAAGACGGCGCTGTGTGGCCCGCCGATATGCTGCATGGTGCAGTTTGCCTGGGCGACATGTCATAGCTAAACTGAAAGATATAACTGCTTAGTTAACTGTGTGGAGAAGGTTGATAATGGCTACGTACCTAATACGCTTATAAAAGGTGGGTTGACCGTCCAACCCATTTATGTGTGCATCAAGGGCGGTGACGGTCTCGTCACCAGACACTGAACGGTGACTCGATGCAATTCTGTTTTTGCATCGAGTCGACTTGTGTTGAGATGCGATCGATTCTTCCACCGTCAAATGCGGCGGTAAGATTGAAGTCTGGTATGTTTGGTATAAGGGCAATCTCCGTTGCGTCGGAGGTATATGATGAGTGAGAGGTATAATATCAATAAGTGTGCAGATGAGGAGAAGTGATTGGGGGCCGCGGAGACGCCTTACTTATAGTTTGATTTCAAGAAGCCCTCATCAGCAAAACTTCTTGTCAACTTTTTTTCCCTTGGGCTCAATTGATCAACGAGTTGTCGGAAACTTGTGATCTGTAACAAGCAATCGCCAACAGCAAATTTAACAGTTGCAGCTACAAGACTGCAATCAACCGACGGCCATTTCCGGATGCTTCCGACCCAGACCTATTCATCTTGTTACGTTAACTCTTTACTTCGACTCTTCGCATCAATCTCGGAATCTGTTTACACAAAATCGCCTGCTATAATTCGAATTAATTCCAGTAGTTATAAATCCTACGAGATCCACCAGTTTCTCATATAATTACGACAAAGATAAGATCCCGGGATACTTTGAACCCTTAAACTGCTGCCGTAGTGTTCAAGGTCCAGCTAGAAAAGAGCTGTCACCCGTAGCACAGTATACAAGAGAATCATCCATCCAGGACGGCGTTCTAAAATGCAACATCGAACTGTGTTGTCAAGACACAGCACAACTATCGCGTACCTTCCTCGAATATCGTCTGCATCTCGAACGACGTATACCACGTATCACGATGCCGGTTATCGGAAGAAGTATAAGATGGAGTTGATATTATATTAGTTTCTGCTATCAGCGTATAAAATTCACTGACAGCCTCATTCGGATAATAGTACTGGAAGAAACACATTTCACAAGATCATACAAGCGGATTCTCGCACAAATCTTGCAAAGCAAACAAAGAAAATATAATATCAAAACAATCATAATCAATCGCACTTCTTAAAAGGATTACATTTCACAACTTAATCCTGGTAGCTACTTCCTACCACCCTTCTTCTTCCTCGCCTTCGGTTTCTTAACCTCATTATCCTCCCTTTCAACCAAAGCAGTCCTCTCGAACGGCAGGCTCCTTGATGGGAAAACAATCTTCGCATTGCGGGGTGGTTGCTGTCGCCTGACCACTTCAGCTCTTTCGAGAATCCTGCATCTGCTTCTCTTTATCTCTGACGGAGGTGATACTGACGGTCTCTCATTCTTGAGGAAAGCTGGAATTCTCTTTTCGCGATTTCGAAGACCGTGGATACTCCCGGATAATTTCTCGAGGCTCTTTACTGTAGCAAGGGTGAAGCCGGAGAGAGGAGGAGTGGTCTCGTGCGATTTATCCAGTTCCACGATACTCCTTTTCTTCCTATGTCTTCTACGAGACCCGTATTCCTGGTTTTCGATTGCATTCGCAGAAGTGGAAGTCTCAGATAATATTTTTCCTCTAAGTATTATTTCGCCCATTACTTCTCTATACTTGGACAGATTGCTGCTCTACACATTCCAAAAAATCAATTAAATCCATATCACCTCTAAACCACCAACCCGCATAACTGGGAAAGATATAAAGAAGAGAAGAAAACTTACAATCTCATTCTGCTCCTTCACAGCAACTCTTTTCGCAAACACAATCTGATATTCCTCCCTCTCGTGGTCACGGATAGTCATCTTTCGTTCAGACATACCCTCGAGCACACCCGACCTGCGGGCAGTATAGGCCGTATGACCGCCGATGAGTTGATACGTGTGATACTCCGTCGGTGCGGCGGGGTATTCGAATTCAGCGTTCCCGTCGTCCGAAGAATCTTCAAAATAAAAGAAAGGTCAAGTAAGATTAGTAACGTCAGATGATATCGATGAGGTTTAGATACCAAGAGGGCGAATACCCACCAGGCGAAGGATTCTCGAAGATTGCTCGACGAAGGATTTCAGATGGATCCATTTTTTGATGGGTGATAGAAGTTCGTTAAATAGGTTGATTGTGTGTGAGTAGAATCGTGCAAAGGGTTGAAATTTTTAGCTTAGAGGGAATAAGTCAGAGCTGATGTGGGTTTTTTAAATAGAAGAGCCGATGGTACACCTAATACCAGGAAAGCTGCGTCACATGGCAAACGACATCGTGCAATCATAACAAAGCTACTCATCTATCAAATAGCTAGACAAAGAGATTATCAATTAATCACCATACTACCTCTCTAAGCACACCTATGAGAGAGAGAAAGTTCCGGAGAGCACGTGCAGTCTTATCAATGTGCCAAATTATGCCTTAAAACTTTTTGGAACACTCTCTGCTTTTGGTTGCCTACTATAAAACGGGTTAAACAGATAGCCGTCCATGTGTTTGGATTGCGTAAGATTAGTGGAAGATTTTCAGGAACAGTTATGAAAGGGTTTTATATATTTCTTGATGCCATGGTGGATATAATAAAGGACTGTATTTACTAAGCTCTCCTAATACTAGCTAATCCAAACTAATCTCCCAAAAACCCAATACACATCGCTGAGTCATCTCATCCAAGGAGAGCGGATAGCGCATATCAGGAAGAACAAACCCAGAGAAAAAATTGGTAGCTGTGAAATCTCCTTCATAAAAAGTTAACCAGAAACTATAGAGACCATTGACTAAAACAGCAATTTCCACCATTGAAAAAAAGACAAACAGAAATATAAGAAAACAGGGGCAAAAACATCTTCTGTCGAACGAACCTAAGGCGTCTGATAAATGATATCATCGACAAATAGACGAACGCGAGGAGTCGCTGCCCAGGTTACATGGAACTCCAAGATATCCACATCGTTGAAATTTTCTGGGAAACCACTCGCTGTCCAATTTTGCCAATTTCCGACGTCCAAGTCTCTGGAGTGCTCTGCAGGCTCAGCCGTAAAATTATATTTATATCCGAGAACTGTATAGTGACATTCGAAGCCACCGAATTGGTCAAATGCCGATTGGTCGTGAGGAGTCTCCAGTATTGGGTAACAGGCGTTCGCCAGCGATTTCATAGTGAACTTGGGGAAGCCAGCCGTTGGGGAAATCTTAATAGTTGCCTTAGAGGTGTCCCATTCTTTGGTGCCACGTCCTGCCCAGGGTATCTCGGCATATGCGAAATTAAGACGACTGCTATCGATGGGTCCAAAAGTATATGTGACATTCTTGTACACAGTATTGTGCTCAGGATTTCCGTGGGCATCTTGAGCGTGACCCTTCCATTCCGGTCCAAAGGCAAATGGACCCGTTGCATCTTGTTTCAATGGAAAGTTACCGGTAGATGGGTGAACATTTGATGGACTTTCGAACGTGAATGTCAAATTTCGTTTTCCTTTGTCAGCATTATTTCCTCTATGAAAAAGCCTAGGATGATTCTCTGGTGCGTAAGTGTTGGTCGGGGACTCCGTGGCTGGCGTTTCTTGTGTTACCGACTCGTCCGAGAATGCAGTGCTACTAGGCTCTTGATTTTGACTGATGGCTTTGAGGATATCATCAACCTTTGTGACGCCGGGAGGCTTGATTGATTTGTTTCCTGTTTGTGGCCATTTGCCTTTTCGCGTGAAATATGTTAAATTGTCAATAATGATAGCGGCCGACTGGGCTTGAGGATCAGCAGAAACAAGGATAAAATAAACTTTCGTGATGTGATGTCCGTCGATAAGTTGAACAAACTCAAAACCGGCGTCCTCAGGTGGCGACAACTGTGGCTTTGCGACGCTGACTTCCTGGTAGTGTACTTCCTGTGGTCGATCCCCGCGCTTTTGTCGCAGGACACTAAGGATACCAATAGTGCAAGGAGCAGGGGTCTCAAGAATGCTCGTGTCATCGAGATACTGTTCGCATCCGATATAAAAGCTTTTGATAGACATATCTCTTCTCTTGGATCCGAAATAGTCAATTCCGATGGAGGGAAAAATGGAACCAGAAGGATCAGCGTATGGTTTAATTCCAGCTGCGTAGATGTGACCAGTGGAGACATTCAAAGATTTCTGGTCACATTTGTCCTTGTAGAAACCGAGAAGGTGCTTGGAGCGGTAGAAACCATCGTAAAATAGATCCTTATAAGGAAGTGGGAATGAGTTGAAGGCAACATCGCCGTCGAGGCTGAAGCAATCGGTGACGAACTTTTCTGCACGCTTCTCAATTGCAAGTGAGGCAGCTGTGCTTTCGTCTGACTTCCTTGTCATGTTGGTACTGTAAACAACACTGTCGATGACTAGCAAGAGAGTATCGCTGTACGTAACGTCGAGTGGTATATCTTTTTCCCATTGTGCATTATCAACTGAGTACAGAAGCGTATACTTCTGAACCGAGAAGTGCAGGGCGCGGAGGTCAGTGAAATCGTTGTTAAAGGTGACAGACTTCAGCGTTGCCTTTCCGGCCTCGAGTCGGCCCATTTTGTTCACTCGCGCGTACGGAGGAGTGAATTTGACTGTCTGTGAGCCTGCAGCTTGCCCATTTCCACGAGATCCGGTAAAATTGACCTGGCATTCGACGGGAATGCCACTATACAAGGCGCAGCCGAATAGAAGAGATTTCATATTGAAAGAAGAGACGCCAGTTTCGGTGTAGTTCGTGATCAAACTTGGGTCTGCGGTGTGTAATACTTGACGGGCATTGTCCAAAGGAATGGCAGCGAAGGCGTCTTTACCCCCAGACACCTGGAAAAAATGCTTGTTTGCGCCAACGCGAAAGTTATTCCAAGTGAGGCCTTGGTAAGGGTTGGTAATGGGGCGCCAGTCAAGGTCACCAAGGTTGTCGAATTCTTCTGAATCAAATGATACATTGTAGGTGGAAATTGTGTCACGAATAACAGGTTGCTGATAGCCAATCGAAACTGCCTCGAGGCTACTGGCAGCAGTGACTAGATTACCAAGTAAAACCAGAGGCAGACTCAGCATTGTGGCAGTTGAGCTGACTAGCATTATGATAGGTATGAAAAGTATACTCAGTGACAATAAAAAAAGGTTTGTAGAAGGATCTAATCCAATTTATTGTAAGGGGAGTCTAAGGTAGGTTAGAGGAGAGTGAGGAGAAGATGGTGAAGAAGGAAAAGTGGAAAGTGGAGGAAGGCACAGCGGATTAGGTTTTAAAAGTGAAAACTGCTATGCTAGGAATTATGAAATTTTTTTGTATATTTATTATTGTACTATTTAACGATGAAATGAATTATCAATCATATTTAATTCAGTGTTGATCTTGAGATTGAAAGGTGTTGTGTGGTGTTGGATTCTGAGCCGTGGTAGTTTGGTTACACAACGCTTCTGGGCGTTAAAGGTGGGTTTCTTGGTTTTCGCGACTTTAAGTCAAGATAAATTAAAATCCAATATTTGAAAAGGTAATTGAAAAGGTAGAAGGCGAACTGAGTGACATTCTCTACACCTCGTTCATTGTGGCATTCGAAAGATTCTAGACGATGTTAATCTAGCAACAGTTAGGCCGCCGCGCAGGCAGTCTCGATCTCGTGAACCAAATTTGCAAACCAAACAACGACCTTCGCGGTACGTATACGTATACACGGTGCACCAGGTTACGTTACCGACGCTCCTCCTCGAGCTCTACAGCTCTTATAATTGAAAACAGTGCGTGTCATATTGACGACAGAAATGAGATATAGTCCGAATTCTTCCCGTAATATTCTCAAAGTCTCTAAGTTATCTAGCTTTGGGCGCGAAGAAATCACAATTATGAATATCACGTATCACCCTGCTTTTGATTGTTACAAAAAGGCTAGAAGCGGCACTGCACTGAATAACCACCCCCACATCGTCAATACCTGTGCGAGACATATAGTCAAACCTCAAAATCTGAAAGCGGGATATATTTTGCTCACTTTCTTCCAGGAATACCGACATTCATGTACGCAGAACATTTTAAGTGCTCGTTACAATTACGAGTGATCGATGATCTGGCGAAGCCAAGTAATATCTCACACGTTTCACGCCGTCGGCCACTGTGCAGAGAAATCCGTGTACCGTTCCATCTAATACGGGCCCCAATGACATCTGAAAGAATAACGAAATATTAAACCCATCGTGGCATCGCGCATCGGATCCTCGGGTTTCGTAGGCTTAGCTTCCGTAGCGAAACTTTAATCTAAGCGAGATATCTTGATTCGATCGAATTTCAAGGATTGATGGCGCCTCGCTCTTGATCTAGGGCAGGACCGCACCAATCATGGCTTGTTGAACCAAAGGAAACATGCTTGTTCCCCACCTTTACCGTCAAGCTCTTCTGCTAGTGGTCATAGATAGAACCTTTGAACTATTCTGCGGACTCTAGCCTTCCGCAGCCGTTAGAAATCGAGGCAAGGCAACATGGGAGAGTCAGGTATGTAATTGGTAGGGTAGTTTCCCAGGACCATGGTCTTCTTTTCATTCGTTGATATCAAATCTACTTTGGAATCTAGAGAATCTCGTGTCTCTACAATATGTTAAAAAAGGACAGAAATATCGTAATCGCCAATATAAATATCAAGCTCCTTTCTATGCTCTATTCTATTCATGTTTCGAAGTATTCTCAAACTGAAGCTGTCGCATCGAAAGAAAGACAATCTTCCAGAATATTTATGAAAGTCTTTGAGATTAATCGAAAATCATATCAATCTTTTCTCTGACCTCCAGAATCACCACTCTTTTTTCGCTGCCGTAGAACCTGCGATATATTTCCTAGCTCGGCCAATATACTTTCCTTCAAGCTCCAGTTTCAAATTCAAAACTCCCACCATCTCTAGGTAGACTCTCACAGTTACCAGTATTATCAAAATAAATGTGCTACAATTCATATTTTTTCACAAGAGTAAGTTATTAGAAGCTCGGTTTTAAGATTTAATATACTATAGGACTATACTAACCTATATATCAAGTGCGGACACGAAGACGCTCGACCGTCACCAAATGGCTGCCGTCTACACCATCGGGAGCCACATTCTAGAAATACCTATGCTAACCGATTCGGACATCGCTATAATTCATACTACGCCGAACTGCCACCGCCTTGTATCAACTGGCTCTCCCAGGAAACCAAATATACCGAATGTGAGCCTTGCTCCCGATATAACAATCAGGAGATCGACTATCCAAGACATAGAGCGATGCTGCTCGCCGCAGCTAGCAGAGTCAGGAGATTAGAGGAGAACTATGAGGCCGGAGGACTCCAATGTAATTAGCTTGGCTCAACACCTGTGACCTGTATCTAATTGGGGATGTCTTTGAGAAGTATAAGAATGGTAGTCTAGGGGTTTTTGAAGTTGTGTTACTTAATTTTCAAATTAATGATGTTGAACTAAATGGGGGAATGGGGAGCTGGAAAATTTGGGATTGGCCTCTCAAGCTCAAAATTCTAATTTTAGCATCCGTTTAAATATCTCTGTAAGAAAGACTGGACGGGTAGTCGTTGATGGAAGATTTCCACCCATGTAATTTTAAAAAAAATATTTGTTATCTCCATAGAGAGTATAAATTTACAATAGCGGGGACGTGTAGAGGATAGAGATGTTTATCCACACTCGAAATATTTAACAGGGCCTTTAGTCTCTGAGATTCAAAATTTTGAGGGGTATATGGAAAGATATTCTGTAAGCGTAAAATATTAAAATAAGGGTACTATTTCTATACAGAATGATATATATTCGAATGAAACTTCCAGGGATGTCCGATATATATTTGTAAGGGCGCGGAGGCCGGCGGCCACCTTCCAGAGTTACGCCTGACCAGTACTTCTCTTGTGTTACGCAAGATGGCGTGGAGGATACTTTGAACTGCTAGGCCCAGCGCTACTTTCTCCCACTTCAAACCCAAACTCATTCTCCACCACTTCCTCATCTTCCTTCTGTTCGACCAACTTACTCAACTCCGGTAATGTACTCCCATTTCGAATCGCCTCCACCAAAGTAGTCACCAATCCCTCATTTTGCGATCGTAGGCACTGAAAAAGTGACTCGAAGGTCTGATGCTTCGATTCTATCGTTTCCAGAGCCACTTCAGCGGATTCTTTTCGCCGGCCATCAAGTGAAATCTCAAACACACACTTTCGGTTTTTCTTGCCGCAAGATTCGCAAGGCGCCGGGGGACCAGAGCACTGCTGCCAATCAGTTCTATTTTCTATCATATTATTTAGCTAGTTTCCCATACCTTGCATTTAGCTCTCTTACAGCTACCACACGCCGTACTGACTCTTTTCTTTGGTGACTGAGGGCTGGCTCCCGACATAAGGGACGGGAGAAGATGTCGACACCTAGGAAAACGCTGCTACCGATGCATTTCCACCCGACGGGCTGGATCAAGAATTGGCGGCCGCAATACTCTTCGCATCAGGACCGCAAACACACAATATATCTGCGCAGCCGTCGATGGATTCTAGACATTCATTTGGGCTGTGCTCCCGGAATTCCAACTTAGAAACGGTATCCCTGTCACTCACCGATTGTTCGATCTTTGGAGGTCTCGATTGGACCCTATTTTCCCAAAAATTCGTTCCTGGTATTCCTCTCAGATGGAACTAACTTGTGATCGCAAATTAAATATTTCCATTCTCAAAAGTGGCTCGTCCAAGAAAGAAGACCCACCCCCTCCCCGTCTTGGCATCTACGATTGGCTGGAATATACAGCCGTCACTGGCCATTGCTCTTGTGCAACACCCAGCCGGTCTTAGCTTGCTCTTTGTTGTCTGCAATCGCGAGTTTTGCCACTTCGACGCAGAGAACCCAGAGCTCAATCCCGTGAGCAAACACCCTGTGCCAAGACTCTCAAAGATCATGCCTAAGAACCCCCGCTCTCGTCTCGGATGGATACACATTCAGAATTACGGCACAGCGGGTAGTGGAGCTCAGTTTGCCCGGCCTTTTTTCCCATCTAGCTTCAGCTATGTCTTCCCTATTCATGCTTGGACAAATTTTGAATCTGGCACAGGATCTCCGTCCAACCCTGAGTTGTCTTCTTTTCCTTTAAATATTCGTATAGTCCAAATATCTGAAAACGCTGTCGGTTCTGTCGCCATCGCTCCGGTTTTATGTCCTAGGACAGTTTAGACTTTATCGAGATGTCGGGCAAAGGTAGTAGTTCGAAGACCCCGTTGCGGAAATTGCGTCCAGTGCCAGCTCTCCAACCAAGGCCGGCTATGGTGGCAAAAACTTCCAGGAAAACTAGGGCGAGAAATGCTTGCATCCCTTGCCAGCAGTCGAAGAAGAAGGTAAGTTCCGAAATATCACTCATCTTGCTGAGTTGTTAGGCCCTTGATGTTGTCCACAACACGCGGCGGTCGAAAGTGTGGGGGGGGGTTCGGAGGCGATATCGGTTTGGAATACCAGGCTGAGGGTGGAATAGCTTGGTCTATAGTTTTTCTGCTAGTGCTAACATGGAATTTTAGTGTAACGAAGAAACACTTAAATGTAGTTCCTGCGTCGAGTCCAAGAGTGAGTGTGTCTACAACGTAGAAGAAACTGTCCGGCATAAGAGGAACGTTATCCGTAACAAAATCAAGGACTTCGAATCGGATATCGACAAGTATGAAAAGATTTTGAACCATATCAAAACGTCTAGTATTTCTTCGCTACAGCGCGTCTTGGACGTAATTCGTGGACAAGCCTCCTTAGAGGAGATTGTCATGTTCATTCGCCATGATCACAGCCCGTTCTTGCCAACAGAGGTTATATCGCCGGAACCAGCAACCTCAGATCTTAGCTTACTCATGAATGAACAATGGGCAAGTGAGGATCTATCACAAGACATCAATCCCAACATCCTAGACGACAGGCCACTTCTCAATATTTCTGCTCAGCCTTGGACGACCGTCACCGAGGATAACGAATTGGTTTCACATCTCATGTCACTGTATATGACATGGGACCATCCCGTCTGGCATCTCTTCGACTTTGATATCTTTATCGAGGCTATGAAAACCGGAGATACTACCTATTGCTCGCCACTTCTTGTCAACGCGACACTCGCAGAAGCATGTGTAAGTTAAATCTATACCGACGACCTGCAGTGTTGCAAATAAATTACAAAATTATCATTATTATTATTATAAGACCTTTATCATCACCACCTTTGTTATAAAAATACAGAAGAAGAAAACAGTAGTGGCTACGAAAGAAGATATTATTGTATCAGTTATATAAATCTTTATGTCTGTCTGTCTGCCCTTTGATATCCAAGGTCTGTGAAATTGAAAAATCACAAACTACCGTTGCGGAAGATAACTCTCTAAATCCTTGCAAGTCCGAGCTAACATATGTACTTATTGTTTCTATTAGCATTATTCCAACCGACTGGCCTTCCGCGCGGACCCACATAACCCGAACTTCATCGGCTACCGATTTTTCCAAGAGGCCATGCGATTATGGAATGAAGAAACCAGCCGAGAACCTACGCTTCTGACTGTGCAGAGTGCCCTTATGCTCGGGGTAACTCTCGCTGCTGATGGTATGGACCGTCTCGGCGGAATGTTCCTAAACAACGGCATCAGGTTATGCAAAGAACTGTTTCTCCAAGACGACCAAGTAGGCACAGACACTGGCAAAGGGAAGGTTGCAGAAGGGCCGCAAACCGAGACAGAGAAGAAGTTCGAGTTTGCAAAGCGAATAACAATCTGGGCGGCGTTCAGTTTTCAATGGTATGAGCTCCACTTCGTTTTATATTCATCTACCAACGTACTAAGTATTTAACCTTATCTTGCATTCATATAGTACCTACGACTGGATCGCTAGATGCGCCCACACGATGCCTCTTCCCAATGTCCCACTTCCGTACCTAGAGTCCACGACACCTCGCGACTACGTCATTCCACTTGATGAAGTCCCCCCACCACATCCTGTACAGCACGACGCAGAGGATGGTGCATTCCGAAGTCTTGAGACAGCAACACAATGGCGTCCGTACCCTTACGTTCGCGACCCTGAAGTCAACCTAATGAGAGCCGGCTTTCAAGCACATTCAACGTTTCATATCATCCTTTACGAGATATCGGAGCGGCAACAAGAAAGCTTTCCAGACGAAAAGTCCCTGTCCCTAGCCAACAAGGAGAAATTCTATGAACTGCTCGATCAGTGGAAAGACAGTTTGCAAACGGAGCTCGAGGAAGGAAAGAATTTCGCTCCAAGTCCAATGTTCATTCAGTAAGTTAAATACATCAATTCGTACATCTAGTGGACTGTTTGTGAATCTCTCTAAACTAACAATTGTTCCCAGCTCTCACTACCATACCACCGTCATGGATATCCACCAATGCAAAACCAAAGACGCGGACCAGGAAGATCCGAGCGAACTCAAAGAGTTCAAAGCAGACTCCGAAATGCGCTTTGAACGATCAAAAACGGGGCTATACAAACTTCTCAACACCTACGCTAATCGCAATAGCATGCATACCATGTCGCAGCCTCTCACATACGCCATGCTGATAGCTTCCCAAAATGCCATGGGAAGTTTAGCAAAAATACGAGGACTAGAAACGCCTACTCCAATTCCAGACGGTCAGAGCCCAAGCCCTGGTGAGACTCCCCGCAGTCAGTCGGTGATAATGCGTGGTCCGTATGATGAAGATCACGTTCTTCAGACCTTCGAGAACACACTCAAGTGGGCCTGTCACGCTAGCAACAGCTTTGTTACCCTCAAGATCTTTGTGCGACTGATGCAGCTTGAAGCTCAGCGGCTGAAGATAGAGCTATCCGAAAGCATGAAAGAAAGTCTTAGAAGATTGTTTCAATGGGAGAAGCAGGATAAGGGCAAATGGATTGAAGAGCTGGAGAAGACGCAAACTAATCTCACATGGCGGAAAAAAAAGAAGGAAGCAAACATTGTGGATATGGTGAGGACATTGGAAGCATTGACTGTGGCGGAAGGGTAAGGAAGGCACTGTCCTGCAGCAAGAACCCGTGTTTGTGCGAAAGTACACCATTTATCTGTTGTTTGCCGCGGCCAGATACATTTTCAATTGTCCTTGCCTTGTCTTCTGGTCGGCGCCAAAGCTGTGTCATTCTTTATTTGTCTTTTCCCTCTCCACTACCCAGCCGCCGTATCAGTCATTTCCCACCTTGAAATACTGCAGAAACTTATGCGGTTAATGATATCGTTCTTCTAGAAATTTCTAGCCGCCCTATATACCACAGTTGATTCGCTCTCTCTTACTCCATGCTATCACTTGTACCTGGCCTTTGTACCCCCTTACGAAAAATTTATAATATTATTAAAACCAAAGGCAACCCACGTCCACGTTTTGTTGTTGTATGTGACGATCTTTGATGCGAATCAAAGACCAGAATTCGGTAAATAAATTTACCTCCGAGGCCGGACGAACCGCAAAAGCGGCCTTCGGCAGTGCCTATAGCATCGAATACAGCTACATTTATAACCGATACTCGGGAGACCCGAGGAACTCTACACTCCCTAAAAAAACCACGCTCGTTTCCCGTCCGTTCTTTTAAGCTTCTGTTTACCAGCATGCCGTCCATTTTCGATGAATACGTTCGGATTATACGGTTCTCAGGCAATTCCCGCCCATATTCCCCAACAATCCGCAACGTGCGACCGGTCCCGCTCCTTTCTGTCGAAAAGGTCTCCGCGCGAATTACCAGTTCAATAAAAGGGATGGTAGTGAGTTCCTTTGGCCTGCTACCTGCGATGTATGGATTTCTTCCTCGTGCTAGGAGCCACCGGATGGGTGTGAAACTCGCTAACAACTGCTTATGTTAAATAGCCAAGATTAATGCGTAGAGCAGTGCTATATATGCCCGCCCTGGTAGATGAGCTTATAATACTTTCGCTAAAAGATAATCATGGCAACGGAGGGATCCCAGCTTGGTTTAAGTGGTGGGAACATCTTAAATTCGTGAAATATTCTATATAGGAATAAGAAACCACAATCGCGATCGCTTGGAAACAAGCTAATGATCGTATTGGAAAATACTAGATTTGCATTCCGAAAAACACTGCAATCACGAACATCCTATTCGTTGGCAGTATGCGGAGATCGTCGCTTGGTTATGGCCTAGATTCGAGTCTCTACGGTGTAAAAAGCATATTTTTGTTTGACCGCCAGAGATGAAAGTGATGATGAAAGAATTAGGAAGGTATGAGAGTGCGTTGCAAGCGTTCAAGAAGATGACTTTAGATGTTCTCACGGACACGTATCCGACTGCGTTACTCAAAACAGACCGCGATTACTGGGGATATGAAGCCGATGAATTCTATACAATAAGTAACAGGCGTTTGTCTCTAAGACTGAACGGGATATTGAGCAGTCAATTTCTAGATTATCCCGGTATGGAGTTATGGGATGCTGGTTGGTGGGTTAAAGCCTTCGTTGAGGTAGAATTCTCATGTCTGCCCAAAGTTATAATAGAAGCTAAAGGAATTAACTACTCGTACGAAGTTAAAATAAGTTGAAATCGACAATGGGCATAGCAATATAGTTTGTCCCTTCCATGAGAATAGTTACCGCCTGCCGGCTGAAACTAGCTTTCATCATGCGCTGCAGAGGAAACATTTACATGAAAAGATTATTACGTGAAGCCTGTCTATTGGGACCTGGATGTTGTTGGCCAGACTGCTTCATATTCTCCGCAGCCCTTCTGTCAGCCCCCTGTTTAATCGTTTCAATGATATGGATACGTGCTCTGTCTAGGTTCTCTGATCCAACTATGTAGTCACGAATGTGGACGGATATGAGTTGTTCTGCGAGCTTTGCGAACTGTAAGGATATCAATTAGTTAGATTTGGTCAATTTTGGAATTGAAGGGCTGGAAATAAAGTTAACTAAGGCCAGATCGGTCGGATAGAATGGATTGATGCATACATCGTCATCGCTGACACTTCTTATCGTCTCTATGTCCCCAAAATTGCAACTGGAAAGAAGTAAATCCGTGGTTTGTGCGTTTACGTATGGGGGAGTAGTGTTGTCGAGTTGAGGTTCCACCTGCTCCACGATTGTATGTAGTTTTGGTCGAATGGCGAACGGGAGTTGTATGATGGGCGTATCATAGCACTCAGGGGGCGAAAGAAAAGCCACTGAGGGCTCCCATATTTCCTCACTGAATTCTACCAAGTCTCCGGAAGCTTGATATCTTTCCGTTATCTCGTTGAGTGGTGGCATATTTTTGATCCAGATGCAGTGACTCGATTGGCACTACAGCTGATTTCCGCATAATTACTTGAGTAAGCGTTTGGTATATTTCATAATCTAGGAGCTTAGAAAACCCGGCAAACTTACTTACGTGTACTACTGGTTGCTAGATAGAAATGTAGGCGAGATAGATTCGAAGGGCTATGGTGTCGACTCGCAGTATTTATCAAGGCCATGCAGTCGATGGATTGAGGTAATAATTGTTAGTGTTGACAGGTAGTTAACTAGTTCTGTCTTTCCGAATAGATGTTCGACTAAGAGAGGGATAACCGCGTGAGAGAGTTTTCGGCTTCACGTTATGAGCGCATGCGAGAAGATCTTTGTCCTAGATCATCATGAAACGAATATTCCGAAAGTCTATTTTTGACTCTTTCGAAACTCACATTTATCTGTTGTTACACCACCTAAATACCTAGATACTTATAGACTCATTATATAGAGCTATGCTTCAAGTACTCGATCATCGTATAGATATTTTGCTGGCTTCTGCTTTTATGAAAAACTCGGAATAATATAATTCCTACCTGAGGTAAGTAGGTCTATCTAAACTTCGTGACAGAGCCCTGACCAGGCGAGGATAGACAACACATAAAATACCACAAGGTCCTGTCTTCGGGCTGTGCCCTCTTCAGGTAAGCTCAAAATCGAGAGATATTAATGTAAATTTGGCGGTATAGAATAAAATTTTAAAATTCTTGATTCCGGTTGAACTAAAGCACGTCTAGTTCAAGAGATAAGTTAAACTACAGTTGCTGGAGTATAAAGAGTGCTCACTACGTTCTTAAAATGATCTTTGAAATTGGATGGATTTCAGTTTAAACACGCCCACCGAGTCTCTGTTTCCACTCCTTTTGGCCTTTCTCAAGCAATCTTCCGATATCATGTCTCCCATCTGAATCTTCAACATAGCTGACCCTATCAGTCCACCACTCGATCCATCCCTCTTCCCTCACTCCACGAGTGGTGAACAACCCGGCCGATAGATCCACGAAATTACGCCTGGTAAGTCCGTCCCAAAACAGATTACTGCCACATTTCTTACAAAAGCCTCGGAGGACACCGGGGTCTCCTGGTGTCGATTTATAAGTCCCAATGATATCTTTGAACTTACTATCACTAACCAGCTCTTCTCTCGTTGGCCATGGAACAGTTCCGCCGGTTGGTAGAGTAAGCTCGATGCAAACGGTTGGCACAAATACCCACGTTTGCACCTCGGCCCCAGCAATCTTCCTACAGGACGTGCAAGTGCACAAGCCACCCAGAAACCGTTTGCCTTTACTTAGCTCCTGCTCATCTCGGATCCACCATGGGTTGCTCTCTTCAACCGGTGGTTGTTCTTCCGCAGCAATCCAATGAGGAACAACTAAATCGGTATTGTCGCTCCAAGTATGTGGTGGCAGATCTTCTGGCTTACCTCTGAGCCTCGAGAGTTTAAGTTTGATACTAGAGCAATGACATCTACCCTCCAGCTTGATCGGGTCTTCGAATTGACTCACGACTGTTGCTTCGATGGTGTGTATTTCATCGTCTGAGAGTATGCTATCGAACGTTTGGGTAATCTTCACGCCGGGAGTCCAGCCAGCTAGACCCCCATCTGCTGTATCCTTCACGAACCCCACAGATTCGATCCCAAACTTTTCTCCAGCAGGTAGCTCCAAACTGCCGGTACAAATGTAAAATCCTTTGCTTTCACCACGTGAAAATTCCTCGTTGGCGTACCTGAAGAAGAGTTGTGAAGAGCAAGTGCTGCAAGAGTATCGCGTGGCCATGCTGGAGGACTGATATGCAGTCATCGTAGGGGGTGGAGAGTCCGGATCGAAGGGCGGGCTGGGGGCGTGGACAAACGTTCCTGCAAATGTGCCATTCTGTAACCGACAGTCTGAGCAAAGACAGACGTGAATGTCCTTAAATTTACTATCAAGAGGAAGGTCCACGGGCAAAGAAAATTGGTTCGCGCCGCAATGGCAAGCAATTTTGAGCTCAGAGTTTTCTAGCTGAGTTGACATAATGAATTGTAATTGATGTGAGGAATGCGGCTGGTAATAGGGGGTTTTGCTGGTAAAGGCTTTCGAGTTCGCATTCTGGTTCCTTCCTCAGTGATGCTAGCGGTATTATTTATATTTCTCAATCCGTCCGTTTGTTTATTGCACGAGATCATTTTGTACGACGTTAGCAAGACCTGTTTTTCCAACTATTTCAGTCCAGTGCACTAGTGGCGTTTGCATCCACCAATCCGTCCAGGAGGCACTCGGGATGATTATGTAAGGTGGTATTAAAACAGAATATTTTTGCGGGGCTAGATAGGTGTGATTCGATATCTTAACTTTGTTCGGAATAACGTCGGAGCTGGTGGGGTAAAGCGGGAACTGAAACTGGATTGAGAATTGGTTTCGAAGCTGAGTCGGGGAATGTCGGCAACTAGCATCGACAACGCATTGTGGAGTTCTTTGCCTGAATGAGCAATTTCGAAGATAATCGTTTTCCTAGTTCTTTGTGCTACCACTTCACCTCACACCCTAGTATTGACACGCATCCATAGCGGTATATAGACTATGACTGCAAGAGAATAGTGCGAGGCTCAAAACCTTAGAGGCTAAATATAGGCTTCAGGATTCTATCCCATATTATTGCCCCAAGGCTGAATATATTCCCTGGCACGAGTGCTCTGCAGCTTAACCTCAATTGATCGAGTCTGATGCTCTGGCGCTATAATTAAAGAGCTAAACATTAAAAGGCATATTACTAACTTATTCGGACTGGATATTAGGGAACTGATTTGTTCATTCGGGATTATTTCTCTAGAACTACCAGCTTGCAGGGTAATAGTAGACAAGTTCACCTTTAGTTTTTCGCTGGAAAAAATTGGCCTCGCAGTTCCTCTTCGCGCTCCTATCAAATTTTTGAAACTTATAAAGCTTATTCGCCTCGAAATCTAAAGATTTTTATAAAAATGTTTATGTCAACGGGTTTTATTTGAACGTTGTACGTAATCACGGGGAAGAACTTTAACGCAATGTAATAATACTAACCTAGTCCTATTGCGAATTGTAGATAGAACTGGCTTCAAGATCTCC
The DNA here is from genome assembly GCA_036971405.1 of Orbilia quercus. Lineage (NCBI taxonomy): Eukaryota > Fungi > Ascomycota > Orbiliomycetes > Orbiliales > Orbiliaceae > Orbilia > Orbilia quercus. The sequence continues at coordinate 572,021 of JAJTUE010000013.1, forward strand.
CAGCTTTGACTATAGCTAGGCGCTAGCTGGCTTCGCTGAACCGAAAAAGGTCTGGCGCACACACTTTTTATGTAATCATACAACCAAGCCAATTTGGTTCCGTGGGCCAATCTTCTAAGAGCAGTTAATATTGCCGTCTCAAATAATACAATTCATTGGATTTCCTGACACAAATACGTACATACAGACGTATCCTTTAACCAGTCTCGTGATCTCGTCACTATAAATTTTTGTCCTTCAGCGAGTTTCTCTCACCCGACGCAGCTCAGCATTAAGCACACTTATGCAACACAATTATGGTATCTCCGAATCGAGCTTTACTAAAGTTCCCATTAATGCATTCCCACTGTCCAACCGAAGGCGCTGTCATGCATCAATCTTACATCTTACATCAGCGGCTTTCCGAAGAAAAGGACAAAATCGAATCGGAATCCCCAAATGCATGATCGAAAAACTCCGGATCTCCGCTTTTGCTTTTCGAAAAAATCATCCGAACTTGATCACTATTCAGCCCTACGAGGAGAAACCCTCATGATTCGGCTAATCTAAACCTTGTTGGGAGAGAACGGCTGAAACGGCTGAAGATCGCGCGAGACAACCATCAAGTACCTGCGCCAAGCTGCTGTTGTAATACAGAAATGAATAAGTGGACTGCATTATCGGCCTGAGCGACAGACTTAGCTTAGGCGCTCGTTCATTCCAGGAGAATCAGGCTAGGGTATCGGTGAGCCCTGAGACATTTAATACCGATGTTTCTGATATAGGTATAGAATTGTTTGATTGTTGAACAGCCACGATACCAAGGAGCGTCCAAGAAGACATTCCCACTACTAACGGTTTTGGCAAGCACGCAAAAGTATGCAGATATGCAGGCTGGTTGGCTAAATGTCATCGCCTTGTCGCGATTCTGTCAAAATTAGAGGCGTGTTCGGCTGCAAGTATCTTAGGCTTGGCAGTTCTGCATCGAACATTCCCCGGCTGTATATAGTACCGGGATGTTGACTTTAGGGGATGGTGTCTGAGTTCAAGATTAACCTGCCTTGAATATTTAGCTAGGCAAGACACCCCAATATCCCAGTTATTATGAAGTAAGACACAACAATGATCTTGGCTATTGGGAGGTAAAACGTTATAACGTTAAGGCTGCTGAAATCTTGTGGTGCTGGGCATGCGGGCTATAGGGCGTGGCCCTTGAAACGGTTAGTTGTCTGAGTCGGCGAAGTCCTTAATTGGAACCATGGACATAACTTAGTCAGGGTACAAGCTCAGGTATTGATAGTTGTATTTTCGGCGAGCCAAGATGTAGGAGACACCGTGATAGTATTGCTCCTTGCTGCTGAGCGGTTATGAAATACTTCCAAGAGGACAGTAGAGTCCTATTCTGCGAACGCGGGCGCCCAACATCCTGTACTTTCTGAAGCTTAAGAATGATTATTATTAACCTATTGATAGGATCTTGGTATTATGGGCTGATTCGGACGCAGAATAATATAGCCAACCTCTGAAGAAACTGTGATAGTATTTCGGGATTCATCGCATGAGTTACAAACCATCCAAGAATATTGGCAATACATGGTTTTTCTAGCCAATTCATCCTTCTTCCTGACATCTCATTGTTTCCAGCCAGCTCTGATCTCAATCCAGCTCAACAGATCCACGGGTCCACAAATATATAATGCCATCCCTATCTCCAACATATCTAACTTGTTCATCATTCAATTCCTCCTTTGCATTATCAACACCAACTTAGAACTATATTTTCACTTCATACAATATGTATTCTATTTTATTAAACAGTTTATTCTACTTAACGGTGGTAAGCTGCCTGCCTACCGCCTCTTTACTTCCAAGACAAAATACCCCAGTATATTTCGACCCGGAGACACCCATATCCACGGTCATCAATGGCGTGAACGTCTACCGCCTCGATTGGAATATTACCCTCGAAACCACCACCTCTCCTTTCTCAGGGCACATCACCAAGCCCACGATCAACATCAATGGTGAATTTCCACCAAAGACGATCAAAGTCGCCAAATCTAGTCGCATAGAGATCACTGTTCGTAATATCAATGTCGACGAGGGCGTCAGTCTTCACGCGCACGGTCTCTTGCAACGAGATTTGCCGTGGATGGATGGCCCGGTCGGAATTACGCAGAAACCTATTCTCAAGGGAAAAGAGTTCACGTATGTGTGGAATCTTGGAGATCAGACTGGTACCTATTGGATTCACAGCCATGTCTCCGGTCAGTATCCGAAGGGATTAAGGAGCCCGCTGGTTATTCTCGATGGTACAGTCGCGGAACAGTCTATCTTGTACTCTGGGGATAGGGTTATTGCGCTAGCCGATTGGTAAGTTTCTATTTCATAAACTTTGTGTACTGTATTTGACTAGCTAATACTTTGTGCGAGCGCAGGTTTAATCGCCACGACACGGATGTTGATGACCTCTACAGAAATGGTACTTGCGGGAAAGGAATTCCAATTAGTCCGGATGGTAAGATACACAATTAAATAAAAGTTAAGACCTCGGTCGGAAATTAGAACTAAATTGGTCTTCTATAAGACGCTGTTATCAACGATAACAAAGCTGTCAAAACTCAGATAACCGTACCAGTTAGGAACAACAAGAAAATTCGCATTCGGTTCGTCAACATGTCCGCCTACTCCAGCTTCTTCGTATATATCCGAAGCAGAGTTACTCTCGCATCGATGCCCATGAATGTCGTAGAAGTAGACGGTGTCGCTACCCAAGAACAGACTTTCCATGTCATTCAAGTGCACCCCGGACAACGATACAGTGTCGTCATAAGCCCTGGAAGCCAAAATCAAGGATACGCTATCGTGGCCGCCCTTGACCCACATGAGTATAGAGGCAGCCAGGTTGCCTCTTTTGCAAAGACGGAATGCAAACCAGTGCCAATCTCTGGAGTTCCTTTCACAGTCGATACCATTAAGAAAGATATCCTTTACGATTGGGCTTTGCTAGATTTTGAGTTTTCTGATGACACAAACACCAAGACAAACTGGACTCCTTCCAGCAATATTCTACCATCTTGGGTTTGGCAGGGTAGCGTTAACACTCAATCAAGCGAATACCGGCTCTGTTTCCCCTGGGTGCCAAATCGTACTTGCGAGTGGAGCAGCAACCCGGGATTTAAATACGATTCCTTCGACCAGTTGCTCATCAAGCCTGCTGCTGCTATCAATGCTCCTCCACGGCCTCACCCTACTTCCGGAGTATTCGAAATAACATTCACAGCGGTCGAAGACCTGGGCGCAATTAAAGTTGGCAATACAAAATTTCCGCAGCTTCATAAAGGCGATCCCAGTAGCAGGACGGTCACGGATCTTGTTGCGAATGACGTCTACACTCAGACATGGGGCAACTATGCGAGCAATACTTGGCCTGAGAATAGTAATACCTTCGATGTTGGGAACTCAGCGAACAGCTGGATCTGGATTGTCATTAAAAGCACGATTGGACAACATCCTGGTATGTTCTTACCCCGGTCATGCGTGTACTATCCAACTATATATTTGCAGAAAATCTAGCTAACTCACAAGCGATAGTTCATCTCCACGGTCACGAGTTTCAAATTTTGTACGCCTCTGGCGAGCAGCCCTCTGCCCAGACATATGATTACAGTTCCGTTCCAATCCCGCAGTCTAATCCCATCCGTCGGGATACTGTCTTCCTTCATAAAAACGAGTTGATGGTCTTGGCGGTTAAACTTGATAATCCGGGTGTGTGGTTCTTCCACTGCCATAATGATTTCCATGCTATGACTGGAATGGCAGCCCAGATGATCGAGCGAAAGAATGACTTCAAGGCCAAGATAGCGGCGTTGGTTCCTGCGGCTAAGGCGACCTATCAGGTTTTGCAGGCTGGAACATTTGCTAATTTTACCTAATTAATTATATTCTACTAGCTTAACTGTATTATAATAGTCTTCATTATTTATAATCTGCACGTATCTATATTCTCCTATACCATTTGATATCAGATTTAAGTTATTTTAATCAGAATGAGAATTTTACCACCTTCGAGTGAATTTCCAGGATCTTCTGACCTTTTTTCAATATCTTTCGCTTATATGAATCCAATTTTAACGAAAGTTAAAAAGTTCGTCAGCAGATGTAGTAGAAGTTTGAAAACTACCAGCTTGCGGCCCGGTTTCAAAAATATCCGAATTAAATTACTTGCAGGTCGACTGCAGCTAGAAGATTTCACTCCACGGCAAGACACTTGGCAAACCATAGATGCGGGCCGGTCGACGAAATAAACAAAGAGACGGAGACTAGCATGGGCTTACCATTGCGTTTCACCAAGTTGAGTCTAAAATAACGTCTTGAGTGTCGTGTCAGGTGGCACCTCGAGCTTCGAATTGGAAACCCACTGTCTGGGCAAGATTAACCCATAGAATACATAATAGGAACGGCGATATAGCGCCCGAAAAAAATTTAAAACTCGAACACAAGCTTCTCAAGCGTCCTTGGAATTGCTTGATTGACTTCAGTACAGTCGCCTGGCTAGGTTCACACCCCTGCAATGTCATGTTTGCCGTTTGTATTTCGGGCAAACAAAACTTTGCTCGATCAACATCTCCATTCAATAGTGCCGAGCAGGTAATGTTTTCGTTTCCCGTTATGCTCCCTTAGGACTAACGTCACGATAGGGTGTGTCTCGTATTCCGACCACCGGTTCGCCAGACTTCATAATGAGAGAATCACCTGGAAACGAGAGATGGAGGATGTATCCGACGGGGTTTGAGCGTCCCACGCGCTCTGCCGGGTATGCTGAAACGCCGGCTCCGCGGGGAAAACCACCGATGCCAATTTGCATTTTTCCGGTTTACCCAGATGATAATTCCCGAGATCAGCTCACCAAGATTCGAGGCTGGCTGCCAGGATCGAGCCCTTCCAGAATATCGATCTGTGTCACTAGGGAAAAGCAGACCGACTTTCCGAATTATAAAACATCGAGCCAGGGATGGCGAACAACAACACAGCCATACGAGGGCGCTTTGTCGCACCAGTATAATGATGAAGCCGGGCGAAAGTGCAGCAAATTGCAAAATACGAGGCTGGAGGACAAAATGAGGACGAGGTATATCAATCTCTTGGACTGCCCCCTTCTTGACAACGGTCTTTAGATCTTTTGAAAATATTCGTCATATTCAAACATATTCTCACTCGCTGCTAGATAGTTAGAGTTCATTCACTTTACGCGCAAAATGTTACGCCAAGCTGTTATTCTTGCGGCTCTCAGCCTTCTGCCAGTCTCCCTCGCTCAAATCTCTGACGATTTCGAAGGTGGATGGGATCAGTCCAAATGGGGTACATACGCACCCGATTGCAACCAAGGAGGTTCTATCAGTCTTGATACCTCGACTGCACACAGCGGTAGCAGCTCGATCAAGGTTTCCGGTGCAGGTGGATACTGCGGACATATCTTCTTTGGAACCACTCAGGTCCCCAGCGGTAATATCTACGTTCGTGTATGGGTGTAAGTTGTATTCCAAAGATACATATTTTTTGAAAAGTACAGACACTGACAAAACATCTTCTCTTTTACAGTAAGGCCAGCAATGCCCTGACTAGCAGCCACGTCTCCTTCATTACCATGCCTGACTCCTCTCTCGGCACTAACAAGCATCTCCGAATCGGTGGACAGAGCTCGATCCTCATGTACAACCGTGAGTCCGATGATGCCACTCTCCCGGATCTCTCCCCACAGGGTATCAGCAGCTCCACCGCGCTCCCTACCGGTAGCTTCCAGTGCTTCGAGTACCACATCGGCACCGACGGCACCATCGAGACCTGGTTAAACGGCAACGCAATCTCCGGTCTCACCGTCGGGCCCGGCATCAGCAACCCCAACGGCGCACAGTGGACAAGATCCACCTATATTCCCAAGATCACCGGAATCTATTTCGGTTGGGAGTCATACGGAGGAGACGTCAACACTCTTTGGTACGACGATGTTTCTATCAGCGGTAGCCGTGTCGGATGCAGCGGCGGCCCTATCACCACCACCAGGACGACCACCACCACCCTGAGGACGACCACCAGGAGCACCACTCCAGTCACTACCACAAGGACAACCACACCAGTTACTACCACCAGAACTACCACCCCGGTCACGACCACCAGGACGACCACCAGGACTACTACTCCAGTCACAACCACCCCACGGACAACAACCAAGTCCACCACTACCACCACCACTACAACCACTACAACCACCACCTCCGGAGGTCAATCGTAAGTACCCATTTTCACCCATTTTCACGGTTAGAAAATCGTGTGCTAACGAATACACAGTAAATGGGGACAATGCGGAGGTGTTGGCTGGACCGGACCGACTAACTGCATAGCTGGAAGTACCTGCACAGTCTTGAACCCATACTACTCTCAGTGTCTATAGAGGATTAGTTGAAAAGATATCGTCTTTGTTGTACATATAATGGTGATTTGATCCGTGAGGACAGGAGGTCCTCTTTGTACATATTTTGTCGAGTAGTGGTATTTTTTGAGTAGTTTTGTATATAGACGTTACAATATAGTATATACGTACACCAGCTTGAGCTGAATTAATAGGAGTGAAAGAGCTTACGAATCTGCTATATGGCTGTTTTGCGCGTGTTTAGTAGGAATACGTAGGCTTGTAATATAACTCGCGAAATAAGCACTCGATCCGAAACATGTCGATTTTGCGTTGCTAAAAGTAAATACAACAAGGGACCCATTGTTAGTGTTGTCCCGGCGCTCTAGCAGAGAAGTTTGATACCTACTTATTTCGATACACATGAGGTTTAATTCAAACTTTTAAAATATATCCTATATTTTTCGTCCTTTTGTAATGTGGTCCAAGTCGTTTACGAATACGTCTTCGGAATGACGACTGATATAAGTCACCATATACAATTTAGTTGGGTCAATCAATGCTCATAAAGGACGAAAGTACAATGAAGGAGCCACAATGTAATGATTTAACTATAAGAATATTTTTGGAAAAAACCTAAGGCCGTCTTCTCTAAGGCTTCTTCGAAAGAGAAATACAGGTAACAAGACATCAATCCCAACGCCGCATGCCAAAACAATATCTCATCGCCTCCATCCTCTAATTTCCAGCTTAACAACTGCACCCACATGCCTTAGACTTGCCAGTGCATCCTTCCCCACAGACCTGATCCGGGCTGCAATCCTTGTAAGATGCGCATCCGATCCAATCTCCGAACCCATTGTTCTTAGCAGTCCAGCACCACTCCCCGTTCGACCCGCACGACTTCCAGCAAGACCCTTCCGTGCAACCGAAGGGGGCGCCAAAGAAGCATTTGCTCTTCGCGTCGCGACCAAGCAGGGTATCTAGCGTTGAGCGTGCGGTGACGTCGGGCAGCTTGCTAAGACGCTCGATGTCTTCTGGGGTAATTGGGGCCAATGAGGCCTTTGAGAGCTGGCGTTCGCGGCCGAGAGGGTGTCCGGCGCATGCGCGGATGTTGGTAGGATCGACGCCCTCTGGGAGAGTGGCGGGGTCAACTTCGAAGACGCCGAGGGAGCCGCATTCGGCTGCGGCCTGGGAGACGGCGGCGGCGTAGATGCTGGTGAATTGCGCGGTGAGGAGAAGGAGAGTGAACTTCATTTTGGCGGTTTGAGGAGGTGGAGAATATGAGATGATTGTTTGAAAAAGATGTTTCTTTGTAATGGTGATATGTGGTGGAGAACCGGATGATTGGTGTGAAGAAGTGGGAAGTTATAGATGTTTATATAGACTTGACTGCTTTTCCACATCGTTGCCTTTGTAGTGGATATTTATTTCAAATCTTCGTGAGAATTGCGATCGTATGATGGCGTCGTATTCTTTTAGTAATTCAATGCACCATAGCAGTTCATCTTTCGTATATACCATGTCCGAACTATCCAGAAGTGCAAATCTGGACAGCGAGCCCATGTCTATACTAACTTTTGCCTCGCACTCTCAGTGTTGTCAAACCCACTCCTGCCTAATACGGTTGATATCGCCAAATATCTGCTAATATGTGAAAGGCGCTGAGGCTCAAACTTTCCTGATGACGATGGTTAGTCAGACCGAGGGAGCACAATAGTAAAGAGAGAGTACCGAACTGACTTCGATATTAGGCGAAGCACTTAGGCGAGCTACTGCCGGTGTAAGATCGCATATTTAGAGGCAGGTAACACTACAGAATTGCCAAGGGTTCTTGACAGATCCTGCTGAATATAGTCTCGAGGACGCAACCCCGGAAACTTGGCGGCATTTTTTTGAGAATCAGGTTAGACAATGGTGCCGAGCGTAGAAAGAGGGATTAAAATATCCCGAGATGTAAGAATGTGAACAGGGGTATTCCATTGCAGAATACGGAAGACAGAGTGGCTGATAGGGGTGTGAGATCGTACTTTACGATCGCGATTCGGTATCTGCATGTAGCCGTCGCGTTTGCATCTGCATAAGCACAGGGGTTCGGAACGGAAATAGGTGGTGTCGTGAACAAGGCGATCGATTCTGCAAGCTGGTCAGAGATTTGGAACTATCTGCACCCGCGTGTTTTGATGATAGCTCGCCGATAGGTGTAGCTCTCTGACGAAGATGACCCGAGACTACTAGACTAAGACTCGATCGATGATCTTGACCTGAGATAAGGAAGATATGATGATTTGGACCTTTTAACTCTCTTTGCAAAATACAGTGAGCTGACTTTTAGCTTATCTGAATCGGCATGTTCGTACCGAGCAAGCAACTGCGCAAGAAGGGATGCTGGGTTGATTTGACTGTGTTTGTGTAACCGAACTTGAGTTGCGAACTTCCACTTCAAGAGAACGGGCTAGCGCGATTCGACCTAGCTTAGCAGCTACTTCGAAGGGCACTAGAAGTTATCGGTTGCTCGTTCGATTCAATGCTGAGCATCGTATCGAGTAAAGTTTAACAAATGCGTTGCGTGTTCCATTAAATCGATTTTTTGCTAGTTTTTTAACAACTATGTTGGAGGAATATGATATTATTGCCTCAAGTAGGAGGTACCCAGGGGCAAGCAGTGTTCTTTGAGACCCCCAGAATCTTGAAGCTTTTCAGTTATCATACCAAAAATTCCAAAAGGTTCTTTTAGTTTCCTGGGTACCGGTAGGGTTTCGGAATTTTTAAATAAAGGCTATGGCCATAGCGTTTGTGTATAAAAGAAGCTAAGAAGTTTATCACTTCTCCCGGAGCTTTGTTGACGCTGACAAAGTCAAACGCTACTATTGGCCCGTAACGAGGCCAATAAAACTCGACTTCGTCGACAACAGCTTGTATATTGCAAAGTGGAGCATCGCGCTTCGGATTGTAAAACATCCAATTTTTCCAACAGAATTTTGGCTGGGGGAACTCTTTCTTCACCCAATCTTCGAACCCACTCTTGAGCTCCGATAGATTGTGAAAGTAGAAGACTTTGGGGTTAGGTGTTTCGAGAGAATTCGGGTCAGGGCGTGCTGGGTCTCGAGCGACCCACAATTCGTGCACTCCATTCTCCGCTTGATCGATATCGGCCGGAGCAAGCTGCGCATCGGCGGCGTGGCCCTCGTCGGGTATAATCCTAGAAGGAGATATGTTTGAAGCCGGGTTATTCGATTCTTTTGTTGATAAAGAGTCACGGGTGCGTCATCCATCTCTGTTTCGTTAATGCCGGGGCCTGGAGCTACTTCGAGTAGATCGTAGTTTTCGTCCGCGTTTGGAAGAGGCGATATCGCATTAGAAGACAGTCCGGGGTGGTCTAGAGGTCGTCCTTGGGAAAGGAGAAAATTGATACTTTGTGGGTACTGAAACTCGAATCGTTCCAGAAATGCATCGATACGGGGATCAGTCAATCCGACAAGGACGTCAGTAGAGGCAGTGTGCATGCCATTAGCACCGGGGAGCACCATACAAGAGGCTGGCGGAAGATCGGTGGGTGTATAAAAAGTACTATTACCACCTGCCATTCTTACAGAGTCGCTGGCAGAAGTGAAATCGGGTATTTGATGTTGAGAGTTCGAATTCAAGGTATTTAAGTTACTATGGGCTTGGTTTACGCTCAGATTGGCGAGCTGCAACCCATGGTAAGGTTGTTCATCCTTAGCATCAATCCGTGTTTCGTTACGATCAGAGCCGGCGCTGAATGCATTTTGTACAGGAGACCAATCTGGTAGAAGATTTGTTAGAAATTGCGTTTGATTCACAAGCTGCGAATAAGCATAAGTTAGAAAATTTTGTACACGGAGATGGTACAGGTTTTCCTCATTTTGGGTGGCATAGCGAAAAAAGCGCAGACAAAGTTTTTGCTGATTTTTTGGGTCCTCTTAGACGGAGGGTAATTGTGGCCCGGCTCGCTTTTACACCCAACATCAGTTGGGTGGGCGTGCTTTCTGGTTAAATGTTCTCTATCAGATAATAACATATTAAATAGCATCTCAGCCAAGGCATATTCGTTAAATTTCTGATGCGGATACCCACTTAATACCAGGGAGATCTTTTCTACGTATGCCAATACAGTTGTGATGCTGAATGGGATCACCTTTGAAAAATGGGCAAGCTAGGGGTTGTCGGCACCATGGTTGGGCTTAGGTTTCTTTGTTTGCCTTGGGCCATTCCCACTTTCATCTTTGCCGTCGTTCAAGTTGTGGCCATTCTGATTGCCATTTATCCCCGGTTTGCTCGAATGACCACTGTTATAATCTTGATCTCGCGCGGTAATCTTAGAACTGTCATCTGGGGGGCCGAGCTATCACAATCGGGCTTTTCATCTCCGTAAGTGAGTGGCAGGGGCTTATTTACGCTAATCGTAAATGCCGCCGGCGCCTCGTCGATCCCTCCTGATATTAGACTCAGAGATGAGTTGTAGTTGTGAGGTTTCGGATTCGTGGTAGTAGCAGATTGATGGTCTTCTGAATGTTGTTCTTCTGAGTATGCGTGACCTACCCCCTCCGGTTGCCCAGAAGCCGATATCACGCTTTCCAACCCAGAAACATGGTTGGAAAGAGAGTCCAATCGTGGAGATGTCTTCGTTGAGTTTCTTTGTTGGGTATTTCAACCCATTGTGGGACTACGGTTGTTGTAGGGGGGTTAAGTAGGGTACAAGGAGGGCCATGATCTATGCAGAACATGCATTTTCCGTAATCGGCATTGTATTGGCACCTGATAGGCCTACGTTAGTTTCACATTCTAATATCATAGGAGTATCTCGAGAGCAACCGTAAATATTTCGATAGATTTGTTAATCTTACTTTATATGGTTTTTTTTACATCCTATTTTCAATAACACGATCAAAGAAGATATATACGATCAGCTTATTGCTCAGCTGGGGAGACGCAGTACCGCAGTTCTGTTTCCTTGGAGCGGACGCGCCTTCACATGTTTACTGCACTGCGTTGCTAGAGGTTTCAGCACCAGCAGAGATTTGAGATAGAAGGCTGATCGCGCTGACCGACTCTAGCTTGTCTGCGAATGTCAGTTGCGGAGTCTGTGTCATTTTTTCCATGTTTGGTAGCGCAGTGGTATTGAATCAATGGACGTTCGCGTTTTCTGAAGCTGATACTTGCTTTACTGAGCCGGAAAAACTGATTTGACCAATTAATACGGCCACTTTAGATGGACGGAATCTAAAAAATTTTCATTTGCGAAGCAAAGGCGCACAGGTCAATGGAGTCAATTGGGTAAGTACGTACCAGGTAAGAAGTACTTTTGATCAAACAGGGGAAATTGATTAGCTAGTAGCTAATGTAGAGAAGCAAGGCCACAAGATCAAAGTATCACGAACGCAAGTGCCTCAAATTAATATAGATACTAATATGAGAGCTTGCTATCTTTGGGTATAGGCTGTTTGTGAAAGTGGGACCGGAAGAGAGAAAGGAAGAAATCGAAGGTCGAAGTATGATTCCGTGCAGGGAGAGTCAATCCCAGTTTCAGTGCAGTACACGAGTGCGGCTCTCGAGTCCGCTAGGCCAGTCCGGCTCGTGTATCGTGTATCGTTCCATCGCGATGGAAAATCTGCATCCAAGACCGGAGGTACCAACTGCCTTCCTTTTGGTAAGTTTTTTTAGACCAGGTACCCAAGTTTCCAGCCTCAGCATCGATGGGTGAGCTTCTGATTGGCTGCGAATTCTGTTGTATACAAAGCGACGCAGTTCTTTGCTTTTTCCCTCGCGATGCCCTTGGCTGTGTTGCCGGCCTAGGTTAACGTTATATTAGTCAATGCGAAGAAATAAAGTTGAAGCGATGTTATGGTGCTGGCACAAGCTGAAACTACACCGATTGAGGATGTTCGATATATCGATGTTACAATGCCGCGAGGAGTTCGAAGGTGGAACAGTTGAACGTATAACGGAGCTTTTCTAGGGTTTGTACGACTCAACGTGATCATGATCAATAATACAATTCTGCAGTGTGAGATGCTGCTGTATATTCAATTGATTTTAATTTACTATTAACTATCTAATTAGTATAGAATATATATGTGTGTAGGTAACCACTTCTATTATGGTGTTAATACTCGGAAGATCGAGCTTAACAATGCAGCAAATCCATTAACGGCAGTCAACGTCCCGACGTTGTTATAACACCAGTGACCTTGGATGAACTGCCGATAGAATTAATTATTGGTCACCTTTATTAAACCGCACACTTGAAAGACGAAAAGGTTTCCGTCAAACGAAAGCGTGCTACAAGCAGTGCAGTACTTACTTGCCCAGAAAGCCCATGACGTTGAGAACAAGGCCAAAGAAAAAAGCAAAGGAATAATAGCCCAATATCTATGAAGGCTTCGCCCTTTGATCAGAAATATCATAAAGCAGACAAGGTACACTATGCCTATGCCGAGAATTATTACTCCGAAAAGGCCGAAAACAGCGAGATTTAGATCACCAGACTGAAGTTTGTAATCGTGATCCTGACCCGAAGTAGAGCTGGCAATTTGACAAGGTCCTCCAGGGTATTTTTCTCCAACCTGCAGAAGCCGGATAGCCATTGGCCAACTCAGAATGTTGAGGATTTGATCGTTAAAGAAGGAGTCTGTTGCGCTCTTCTTAAAGACTGGCCGCCGCAGACGTAAATAAAACATGATACCAAGTGAATACGTGGAAGTATAAGCCATAGCAGTATCAAAGTCGATCCAATCTGCTCGATAGCCACCTGCTCTGATCAGTGCGGCACTACTAATCGCAAGTACTACCGTCACCAAGGCAGAAAGCAAGCCCCCCAGGGTGCCCACTCATAATCTTCAGGGTCATCTTTTGACCTTTCCAGAATTTCAAATTTTCTTGAACGTTAAAATGGCCCAAAACGATTGCTGTGGCAGAAAAAACACAATTGGCGACGAGGAGCGGTAGGAGAAGCTCTAGGACTGTAGGACAGGGGGCTTCGGGATCTTCTTACCCGTGTTGCTATAGTTCGTCAACTCAATCTACAAAGACACTACTCATGAGGGGCGTGTATCATTTAAAATTGGGGAGCTCTATATCTAAGCCGTTCGGGCGTGTGGTTTTCAGGTCCTATTGAGGGTTGTAAGGGAGAGTTTTTCCCATAAATGGGAAGAGAGGTCTCTTGGTTTGCGTCTGATTGACGAGTTGATGAAAGATACCAAACAATATCTCGACACTGCCCGGATAGCATGATATGTACCTAGATAGAGGAATTCACTGTCGCCAGGTGACTGAGGCTTAAGTACTTGCACTGTCCTATTTCGAAATATGTGTATATAACACCCGAGGTAGAAACAAAAAACGGAATAAGTTCATTCAATAAGATCGTAAGCAAGACTCCTGGCTACAGTATAGTACTCATTGAATTTCCATCTACCTGCTTTAGGATCATCTGCTTGCAACCTGGGAGGTAGAGCGTTCATTACTGAAGCGAGAGACGCAATCGAAACTACATGAAGATAGGTACTTATGCCCGTAATTTTGCAGAGAGCTCAAGAAGCACAAAATCCCCTAAATTATTTTCACTTTGATATACAACGAGTAAGTTCCTTATTTATTCCGCTGATGTACGAGCTTTACTAAGCATTGCTTCAACGCATAGATTTATTGCCGAAGGTCATTTATACAGCTTCTGAACCCTATCATACCAGTTTACAAGAGGTTTCGACATGATATCTAAAACTTAGACCTTGCCATTACCATCAACAGTTTTCGTCGCAATAAAACGAGACGTATATCTCTTAGAGGATGTAGTTAAAGTTGTAAATCTCGTCTCAGTGGCGAGCGGAATATAAAGCTTTTTTTCGCCGGACGTACTAATCAGATACGTGCCACCTCCGAGTCCCGGGAAAGCTTTCTCGTCGAGCTGGGGATTATTGGAAAACGGAAATGGTTCGTTAGGTGGGACGGTGTATCGTGGTGGTACGTCTTTTCCGGCAACGGTAGATAAGGTTGGCGAAGGCGTCTGTTCGAGGTCGGCGGCAATAGCTCTTGATATTAAAGATAGCGATGAAAAGATAAGTCCGGCGTGTTCGTGTATTCTGTTTCTCGTATTTCTATTCTGTTGGACGATCGCGCAAGCTGAGATCCGGGCTCGTTGGGTTGGCTTTTTAACCATCTATAATATAAAGCGGGTACTTATTGATTATATTAAGGCCACTGACGTGTATAGATAAGATTTTTGAATTATAGAGTACGTGCGCTATAGAAAATCTGTGAATAAGCGCAAAATTTTATGGCGTCTTTGATCTATTACGGAAGGATTCACCGCAAATTTATACAGTGCGTGCAGTTTGTTGGCAGATCCTCGTGCTTTTGCGTTGCGACTTTGGCTGTCATCGTAATTATGGGGAAAGCTTTGAACATGGTCCTCGCGCACGCGCACGTAGTACCGGAGGACATTTACAATTGCAAAGAACGTGGGTGTTATCGGTAATATATAAAGTCGATTTTTCGAGCGCTGTAGCTAGTATGTCGCCGGTTTGTGGAAATTTATACACATATTTGGCCTTGAGGCTAACGGGAAGGTAAACCTGCGCAGGCCGTCGCGACATCGGACGCAGCGAATTGCCAAATATAAATCATTCAACAGGCTGCATAAAATTAAAAAGTAACTGGTGGATGGAAACAGTGGAAATGAGATTTTCAAACTAATTAAAAGTCGTTGTACAGGAAAGTAGATTTAACACATGAAGAAGAAAGGAAGTAAAAATATAAAGAATACAGCAGGGCCACAGAGATGTAGTAAAGTAATGAGAGAAATATGTAAATGAAATTTCCGATGGGTAGCAGTAGAGAGAACGAGAAAAAGAAACTAAAAGTGAGAGGAAGCCATATTGTAAGAGCGAAGACACACACAAGAAAACCGAAGACGCATCGAGATAAGCGAAGAACGATAAAGAGGTGGGAGGTTAAAGAATTCTCAGATCAGGAGAGAGGTATGGTTGAGAACTCCGAAAAGCCCAGCTTTGAAACCCTCTTCCATCCAGCTGTCATCCAAGTGGATGATACGCATCGATGCCACGAGTCCAAGGGCGCTCGTCTCTCGTAGGGTTCGTCTAACAAATCCATCTTCATACCAGAAACCATCCCTTTGACGCTCACTCGAATACTTGTACATCATGTTTGCAAACCTCATGGCGGCGATGAAGGAAATGCTATGATCCTTGACTCGTTGTCGGATCTTGTGATAGATGTCTCTCTGGAGGTTGTTGAATTGCATCAGGATTGAAATCTCGTACATCTTCAATTCAGCTTGGACGTCGCTATAATGTTGTGCCGGATATGTAGGCCAATGGATGTTGGCGATTGCGTAGAAGAAATCGACAGGGTTGATGTCTGGGAGAGAAATCTCGTGAACCTCGTTGGTTTTCAATGGGTCGCGGCCTTGGAAGAATTTGGCGAAAACCGGAGAGCTTTTAATGAGGACGGAGCTATGGACGAAAAATTCGACGAGCTCCGGACCGGCGATGATAAGCGTATCTCTTGCTGGGATCATTAGTTCGTAGACTTTCATACACCTTCTGACCAAGCTACTGTATTGTCAGCGAAGTTTGATGGAAAGGACAGCCTAGGAGAGATACGAACTCCATATCGACGGTAAAAACGCAGTCTTTATTTTCGGGCAATTTCAAACGCACTGCTAGGATTTCAAGCTTTGCGACGAATTCCGAGATCATTTGTGGATCTCTGCGACGAAACGGAGAAATTGTTGCCACGTTTTCCTTCTGATCGACTTCAACATCGGAATTGACCATTTCATTGGATTGATTGCTGCGATCGGTTTCTTTTGCAAGTAAGAGGGCAGCCTCTTTTGGTTGCTCGTCCAAAGGAGCCAGAATAATCTGACCCTCAGAAAATTCACTGTTTCATTTTGTCCGATTGATTTGTTGTTAGAGTTTATCTCAATATCTCCGGTGTGAAATTCTTATCGCTGGTGTTTCACATACTCTACCGTATTTGTCACTAAATCATGAGAGGTCGTAGTCCCCATTTTCTTCTCTTCCCCATCCTTTACGGGTGCAAGGGGAGATCCTTTGATGTTTTGCCTCGAAAGCTTCCCTGCCCTTCTTTCCATGGAAGTGGGCACAGAGTAGGATTTCCTAGGTAGATTTAGTGGGGAAGGTCTCTTGCTGATTGTTTGAAAAATAGTAGGTTTGTAATTGAGTTCGTACCTGGCAACTGGTGGGGTATTATTACTTTCTTTAGCGGATGCTCTGGCCTTAGATGCTGAAGATATCGTTGGTTGCATGACTGTTGAAGTCTTTCTGAGAGATACGGTAGATCCCTTATTCCCCAAGCATGGCTTCGAGAATTTCAAGTTTCTGGTAATTTGGGGTGTAGATGCCATTGCTGTTTTGGTCCCATCGCTTGAGATCTGGAGGCTGGTCAGTTGCTTCCCATCCTGGTTTTGTTTCTTATTGGATTGCATTATAAGAAGTGGAAGGAGGATATCAGCGGATGCTGATATTGCAAGGCAAAAATAAAATACGATGAAAATTACTAGAGCGTGCAGGGGGAGGAAATTTGGGGGGGGGGTTGTCCTAACGTTGATAAAGGAATGAGTGTAGGTAGATTTAGAGGACGTGGTGTTTAAGTTTTGGCGTGTATCGACTTTTTATAGTGATACAAGCTGGTCACCCACTCTGATAGCGTGTAACGTGACTAGAGATTATATCTCCCAGAAGTGTGCCCTCACCAGCCCTAATTTCCCCATCTATACAGAATATACATAAGACTAATTACATCAGCTTTTAAAGGAACCCTAATCATAGTCTCGCCCCAAACAGACACCAGACATAAGATTACAACAGCAATATTCCAAAAACCCACTCACTGTGCATTGAAAAGAAGCACAGAACATCAACCAAGTGGGGACCCAGTAATTGCACAAGATATCTAGATTTCCATCAATTTTATGATTATAAGAGAATATATATTATTACGAAACGGTGGTAAAATCCTTATCATCGGACTAGCGTAACTAAGTTCTACCAGTTTGAATATATATTTAGGCACTATACTAACTTTGAACTCTATCAATTACCAGATATCTGCTACATGAAATCAACTCGACCAAGTTGCTCCTTTGGGTATTAGCTTCGACGCCAATAGGGCTACAATAGGCTCACAAGCTAGTCTCGATTCCAGGCGCACCAGCAGCTTCCAAGTCAGATGACCAATCGAATTGAAAATCTGCCCAACCAAGTATAAGTCAGTCACCATTCGCTTTAAACTATTCCTTCTTTCAGCTTACATTTATGAATCACAGTAGTATCGTGGTCAAAAACCTCAGGTCGTCACCATAACAAAGGTCAAACAACATTCTCGTATCAAAAAACTTCTAATGGCAACTTCAAAGCCTTATTAGCATACTTCTAGAGCCTTCGCCATGACAATTAAACCCCCAACTCTGACACTTCTGTAGCTCTAGATTACATCTCCCAGTACTGAAGCCGCAGACATCATTCGGACCGGTCAATTTCATCATTGGTATCAAAGTCGCCCATTGCTCCAAAATATGTTCCTATGGGGTAAATAGAAATACTTTCGAAATACTGTGTCCATCTATCAGCGCTGAGATGGAACAGGAAGAATCAATCTCTGGGAGAGCAGTCATAGAATACTACTTCAACCTCCCAGCAAAGGAGAAACAGCTCATGGAATCATTTGTCAGGTTTATTAACACTGGAAAAAAATTCTTCCTCAAAAAAATCAAGAAGCCGTTGATAACGAATCAGCGCATGGAGAAGCTGATGAATTATTGTTGCTCTTCAAATTTGCCGAAACAATAGCATGCAAGACCATGAATGTTGCAATAATCCGCGAAGGAATCGCCAAAATACATGGTATCAAGGCAACCTTCTCTAGTACCGACGAAAATGTGCTTCATTGGATCGGCTGTTTTTATGAACATTGCAATGACGCAGAAACCCAAGAGTATAAGCTTTGGAACTTGATCGACAAGGCATTAGGAGGTTATCCAGCTGTCGAATATCGTATAAAAGCGTTGAAGATCCAGTCAAACTGGGATGAAAAACTTCGGAGAGATATCCAAGCTAAGATATCATCATGGACTGAGAGAGATGCCGGATTTCGGGAGCCAACGGAACGAGAGCTTGAGCTGGAGATGGAGAGAATGAGGGCCGAGATCCTCCAAGATGGAATGGATATCTCGAAACTCAAAATACCATTTTCCCAACTTTGAATTAGTATTTTCAATATATTTAGTACACAAGCACCTTCTCTTGACTTCTTGCCAGAGAAATTCCGATTCAAATGTTATATTTTTCATTGAAATACAGATTTACTAGCTTGGTCAAATTCCAACTAACGAAGCCTTCTTGGCGTACATTAGCATCTTGTTAGCAGTCACGGAGACTAGATATAAAAATGTTAAAATAAGTAGCGATTAAGTGGTAGTATTTGTCTTATGGACAATGGGAAATATTGTATCTACATCTATTTGCCATTAATATATAGCACAAATCCACAGTCTACAGATCGTATTCAGGGAATTGAGATCCATAGCTAGGTTTAAGTCAATCTAGGCGTCATATACTACAGGGTATGATCTCAAGCACCCCTGAAAGTATTTCTGAAATCTATTATATGGAATATGATTGAGAAAGTCATCATCAGCGGCATTGCAGTTTTAGGCCCAGCTGAACTCTTATAATTATCCAGCCCCAATCACCTGATTGTGAAGAACGGTCCTGTTACAACACCCACCTTCACTCTCCACCAAGTCACTCACTCACAAAATAGGAACGCTCCTACAGCTTCAAAACCATCCACCACCATCATCCAACAGACACACCACTTCCATATATATATAACGTCTCTTCGTAGTACGAAATTCATTCTTTTTATTCCTTTTATAGTGAGTAACTAAGAAACTTCAAGCCCCAGCTTCAAGTTGACTACTTGATAGAACTGATATCTGATGATGAATAATGTGATGTCCAGAATTCATTCCTTCATAATCAGCCTACCTCCTACTATCGTCATCAAAAAAATATCCAACCATGACTTCGACAAGAATCAATATGCTCCCGCCACACAGAAGGGCCCAGGAAGCCCAGAATACCGCACAGCTTTTGGCAGAGAGTGTCAAAGCCTCAGGCAGAGAGGAGTGCATTGAGCTGTAAGTTGAATTCTGTCCTGCAGTCCTAGTTTAATCACACTTTCTAGGTTTCGGAAAATATTCAAACTTCTGACATTGATATCCGCAGATGCTACCGTACTCCCACTTTCTCCGATATCAAATTTCTCATTGGAGAAAGACAACTCGGTCCTCAAAGGACCTACCACCTTCACAAACTGGTTCTCGCCGGACAATCTCCACTCTTGCATCAAGTTTGCACCACTGAAAAGCCTCACCCTCCCGGAGGTATCCCCATCAATCGAGTTCAGCCAGATATTTTCGACCATATCGTCAAGTGGTTGTACAAAGCCAAAATCACGGAGCGCCCCGAGGACGCCACAACCTTGACCAAAATCTTCGAGGCCGCAGAGTATCTCAAAATCCGAGAACTAGAACACAAGGTTCTCGATATCTTGAAGAAGATCATCGTCGAAGATAGGAACAAAGAAAATAGAAACAGAAGATCCATCCTCGCAAGCATCATGGAAGAAGATGAGGATGAGAGTCCGGGCTCACGAGACCGTTCAGGCCCAAGTACCATCCAGGAAACCGAACTAGACTCCCGCGGAGAAAAAGAGAAAAAATCAAAGACTAAAGAGCTCCTGCGACGAATCTTGGAAAAGCTTGCCATTCGTAAGAAAGATGATGGCAGCAACGATGGATCCGGTGCCAACAGCGGGAGCTCATTGTTCGGCCTTCACCGCTCCAGAACCACCACCCAGACTCGAACTCCTCAGATCAGCTCTCCGTTGGCCGTATCTACTCCGGGTTCGACTAACGTGGGTACTCCATCTGGAGTCAATCAAGCTACGAGGCCACAGGCAACGAGGAACCGAAGTGTATCTCTCCCACTTCTTCGCAACATGCATACAACCAGTCAAACAGCCCGTGCTTCTACTAACACCCGTCCAGATATCGCCGCTGCCGGTACTACTACTTCCGGAGCTGCTTCAACTCCAGCCAATATGGGATCCCGTAATACTCCAATGGCTGCAGCCGCAGAGATCATCCCAAACCGCTCTAATGGTGAGAATTCTGGCAGCGAAATCCCAGATACTTCTAGAGAGTCTAACGGTAGCAGAACCTCTTGGATCTTCTGATCTCTTTGAGCCTGAATTTACAGGAACCATGCTCGTTGTTCACTTTCATAACGTTTAAATGTTTGTTGGAATTCTATGACCGGATACATTATCACGATTCTTACAAAGATATGTATCCATAGTCACCTTTTTCCAAGTCTATGTTTTATTTCAGCACTACAGTCACCCCTCTCATAAATGTTCCAAGACTCGATTCACCTGTTCTTAAAATCAAATTTCAAGCTTTGTTGTTGAGCAACTTCATCTTTATAGTCTTAAAGCTGTATTGTAATCCCACTGGGACGAATCCTTCCCCTCAACCCGTACCGTGGAGACATGATACTCCATTGTATCATCCCAGTAATGAAATATTGAGACCACCGAACTAACTTGTGCCTATTTTGTCTATCTGCCGGAGGCCCACTCGCCAAGCTGATGAGCCTTTGCGCAGCCTCTTCGAGTTTCTTCTTGTGGACTTCAAGCTGATCTACAATAGCTGATACCGTCCTGTCAGACTTGTCTTCTGGACTAACTTGGCCGTAGAAGACGGATAAAATCAAATTAAACCGAGAACCGTGAGCCTACGTTTACGAAACGCATTTTGTCAGAAATAACTCTTTAGCTATGGAAGGAAAGATGTTTCATTCTCACCACTTCTTTTTCCACTGAATAAACGTCGTTTATTACCAATGCTATCTGTTCCAGATTCACGTGTAAATCTGTGATCGCCAACCTTGTTTGGTCTTCTAACTCTGGGTTCTCGCGGTTTGTGTCAACGGGTCGTATCGAGTTGACACCATCAGCGAGCTGTGTGGGCGAAGTGATAGCTAAGCCGCCGGAATATTTCCCACACAGTAGAAATCTAGATTTCCGAGTATTATTAGCTAAACACCATCGAAAATACGTAGATCATGTGGTTATCCGTACTCGATCAACTCTAATTGAGGTCTCAGTCCAACCGAGCGCGTTCGAATCTTCACGTATTCCGAAATCGAAGGTATTCCGCCCTTTTCTTGACACGCACGTTCCTCAAAAACAGAATGTATCAACGCCGTCACCTCACGATGGTATCGGAGTCGCTGCCAGAGGTCCATTTTCGGTCCGAGCACTTTCGCAGTTTCTTCGAAAAGTTCCATATTGTAAGGAGGATGCGACCAGGCACCCTGGTTTTTCAGCGTAGGATCCGGTAGAACGGGTCCTATCATAAAGGAAACATATTTTCTACAGTTTCTAAGATACCGAGCATATCCGTCCGATTCGGAGTTTGTGTGGGCGGATCCTGTATCATTCACGTCGTCCCAGACGAATAACCAAAGTGTATGAAGTGTGGCCACTTCGAGTGACGCCCAATTCGCCTCTGGATACCAACTATAAGTGCTCTACAATTAATATGACCGTATAATTACTTGCAGCCAAAGGTGAACTGGCAGGGGGAAGACCCACAGTGCAATTAGCTCAGCTAAGTTAGCTTCCTTGAGCTTCTTCAGCTTCTTTTTATCTTTAATGACTCTCGTTAGGGTCTTTTTGACCAGCACTTGTAACTCTGGTAGATGTTCGCTTATCGCAAACGGCCAGTCTTGAAACATTTTCCGAAAATCTGGGAAATGAAATATTTTGCCCTGTATTTCGGACAATATTATCGGTATTTCCTTTGGCTTTGTTACGGTGCTATTGGGAGACGTCTTCTGCCTTATAATTCGAACTTTCGGTCCAGTGACTGCCTTTAAATAATTCCGCCGTCGCAAGATCTCCCGCCGTCGTGCCGTGACCAGCTCAAATTCTCGCTGGAGCCTCGACATGGAAGGAGCCTTGGCAGCCGGTTCATCGGGTAGGCTACTCAATCGCCTTCGTGCAAACCCATCTACAACGGCGCTTCGAAGATAAAAATGCGACTGGCAAGGTCTGAGGCTGGTACTGGTAGCCAGTCCCGCACACTTGGTTCGGATGGGGTATCTCATGCTTGTGACTGTAGTCTGGACTGGCTGGCGCGATAATGCAATGTTTGAACCTGAACATCGTGATATTAGCAACAAACAGTTTCGTTTTTAATGGAATCGGAAAACGTGCAATTCAAGATGGGATACCTCGAGACTTCCGACTCGACCAGGAAATTTAGCCACGCGCGGTGGTTGGTTACGTTTAAGTAGATGCGAGCAAATTTTGATACCGCAACACATCAAAATACAACATGGTTCACAACATCTGGTGATGCTTCCTACGACAAAGGGGATATCTTTAGGGAAGTTTTCCCTGTAGTGTTAGAAAAACAAACTCAAGAAGAAGTTTTGCTCGATACATTCCGAGTTTTATAAAATTCAAATTTTCGTGTATCAAAAAGGGTACCATGTTCTCTAAACGCTATACAAAGGCGAAGTATCGATATCGGAACTAGACTGGGTGGTACTATTAGCATATTCTGAAAGGTGCGACGCTGCCTTCGACTACCGACAATGCAATGTGGTCACCATATTCCCTAAAATATCGACGTTGATGCACCAATGACTTGGGGTTACTACTCAACCTCCTTTCCTATGAAGAGCCATATACATCTCACAAAACACGGCATCGAGAAAAGGTATTTCTTAGTCATTCTAGAGTAAGATTCCCGCAGCCTACTCATATCTTTTAACATGCCTATCAGCCCAAAAACAAGAGCATCGCTCCTGCTTCATGACCTCTACCTCATCCATCGCGATTTTCATGAGAATCACAAAATCCCGCGCCGGCTTTTCCAACTCGTCAACAACTCGCTTCAACTCGATCATTTCTGCCACAGCTTGTACTGACAAGGCCAGGTGAATCAGCGCGTGAATTTTGACACTACCCCCACTCTGGAACACACTATTCACAAACTCTACAGCTGATGTGGCAGAGATCATTCCCGTATCCGTAATCTGTTCGAAGGGGAGCGCGCGACCGTGATGAACCAGCGACTTTGTTAACTGCTTGTCCATATCCTTGATCATCTCGTCCACGGCCAGTGTTTAGGCGGTTGTGTACAATACTAGTTTCACTTGCGGGAACAACAACCAAGCTTGGGATTCGGGCCAATTGACTTCGTAGCCGAGAACTTGGCAGTAGATCCAATACAAAACGAGGTGTAAGTATTGCTTGTCCATTTCCGGGAGCACGATGGTATGAACCGGTGGTGTCCGTTCTAATACTCTCAGTGATCTTCGGACGAGGGTTGAGTATTTTGCAACTACGTACTTGTGGACGAAGATGCGGTCTTCGGATCTTTCACCGAGTATGATTTGGAGATCGGCCGCATTTAGTGTATCACTATGGTTCCTTTTGTCTTTGGTTAGATATTTCTTAATGCACGAATAAACTTGACCTACGGGTTCCGCGTATGTCTGTCTGGATTTTAGGATGCGTTATAGTTTTGAATGGGAAATCATATAACTTACTGCATTAAAGTATCGAACAGAGACACCATCTCATCGACTAGGATCTGTACCATTGTTATCGACACGATATTTCCACCTATCGTTTGGTGTCGGGTTACCTCTCTTTTCACCTGTCTTTGAATTAGCTGGATGAAATAAAGCTGGGAAATAGACTGCGTGGTGCCGAAGTTTTGTTTCCTTAGTTCCAAGTGATTTCGCGTGCTATACTTGCGAAATAATGCCCCTCGAGTATAAGAGCGGAGCTTAGAACTAGAGTAGTACTCTGTTAAAGGTAGGTGCTTCAGCATATGAGACGAATTGCAATCTCAAAGTTTTATGCGATCACTAAAATAAACTATATCGGATTGTTCATTGGGGAACAGCAAAATATGGAATTTGCTAAGAAATGTAATTGTTTCAGCTAATACATGCTCCTATTCTAATCCTTTGCAACATGAAATAGTTTCGAACAAGGCAGATAAAACAACGTGTATGGGGCATTAACTCATGGAATGATCAACAGTCAGTTAGTTAATACTCCGAATCTGAATCGCTATCTGAATCTGAACCAGAATCCGACTCGGAGTCCTCATCGAGATGCATATGACCCATGTCGTGAGTAATCTTTCTCAAAACGATGATGGCAACCTTCTGAAGGAACTCTCCGTCAGGATTTTCCATTTCGCTCACAGCTCGAGCCATTGCGGAAAATTGAGAACCACGCTTCAAGCCCATAATATAGTTTGTCAAAGATTGCTCTACTTCCTCTCCGCGCTCGTGCATTGCATCCAATAAGGTCAAAAAGCCTTTTGCTTCCGTTCCGTTATTAGATCGCTGTGGCCATTTCATCATGTCGCAAATATACTCTTTGATCCCTTGAATTTTGAGAAAGTCGGCGGTCTTGAAGATTGAGACGAGATGCTCGTAGTCGGCAAGCGTCAAGCCTCTGAGACCCTCGGGCAACGCGGAAGAGCTTCTGTATAGCCACGCGACGATGTGGGCGACTGCGTTGATATTAAATTGTGGGAGCTTTACTTCGCGATTCATGGCTTCCCAGGACCGGTCTCCCATAAAGGTTTGTCTGAAAAACTCAGATTGAGAGGCTAGGACGTTCCTATGGGCTAGGAGTCTGCTTTTCTCGGGGCCAACAACGAGAACACAGTCTGTGAATTCTGGATTATACAGAGACCTGAAAACAATGAGCACCCCCCGTTAACGATATGACAAGCACATACAACAGAAGGGAACTTACTCTCTGAAAACAGAGAAAGGATCGTGTGTAGAATGATGTACCATGATGTATGGTGGGTTTGCAATTTTTGTATTGCTGGCTTTGAATCAGGTTTTTGATGAGTGTTGTGGTTGAGATTTCTTGAGATCTTGAATTTTGAAGGTTGATGAAGAGAAAGAAGGAAAAACATGAGAGAAAGCGGAGAAAAGCCATCTCTTATAGTAGTATATACGGAATTAGGGTAGGGCTACGCTGTATCTGCGTTCCAGCTTCTGACTCCTGTTTTTTGAGATAATGAGTTGAGAGCAAAGACGTTGACCATTTACAGAAGCTTGGCTCGTGCTTGTAGTTGTGCCACACTGTGTCCCAACGTTTGTTCTCCACAGTTGGCGATTCGGAAACATGGTGATTGAATTTTGTGCAGGGCAACTTTAGAATAGGGTCGAATATCTTCTTGGCAAGGAGAAGAGCTCATATATGATTTAGCAGCATTTTAGGAATGATTTCAGCCTTATGCTTTAAATAAGTCGAGAAAAACTAGAATGAAGCAGTATGCCAGTAAGTAACATAAGATAAAGAGAAGGCCTCGTGCATATAGAAGATTATATACTTTAGTAACAAGCTTTTAGTTCCAACGTATTAAGAATTAGGCGTGTACATTGCCACTAGACTATAAACGCTGCTAATTCCGGACAAAGGTGTTATAATAAAGGAAAGACGGTATATAAAAAGAAATCAACGATAAGGAACGGGTACGAGCATCTTTCTTTTATGCATGGGGTGTTTCCCCTGTCTGTCGCCAAACATAAAAAGCGAACTGCAAAGTGTTTGTAAGAAGTTGGCGTTGGGATTCTCAAGCTGTTGAACTCGATCCGAGAAATCCTGGAGGCGGCCAGCTACTTTGATCATATCTAGGTACCCATCCAAGGACTGCTGTTGCAGCTTCCCACCATGCGCGTACACCGTATCTAGGAGCTTCAAAGTCGAGCCACGGGCGTCAACGGCGCGCATGGAGCTATAAAGAAACTGTCCAATCCGTGTCACTACCTCTTGTTTGATTTCATCGAGTTGCAAGTAGTCCAGTTCTCTCAGTATATCGTTGAGAAGATCGTGATCTTCCTGGTTTTGCATATTGTTCGGGAGCTCGATCGGCATTTTGTACATCCAGCAAAGTATCACCTCCATGGCAGCCGGGTTCGCCTCCGGTAGTTCGAACTCTCTACTCGCCGATTCTTTGAAGTTATCGGTCGCTAGAGCGGCTTTGAATACCGGTGATTGAACGCATAATATGTGACGATGTACTTGGTGTTTAACAGTTATATCTGGGCCGCCGACTACCAGAGTACAATCTACGAAGTCTGTACTGTAGAGAGGTCTATATATTTCGTGTTCATTTCGTTAGATTCTGGTTGACTTCTTCCGGTAGATAGGAAACAACGAGTGTGCCACACTTACGCGTTGATAGACATGGTGCTTGAGCGAATTAGGCAGAGCGCGAATCTACCAGTGCCATAAACTATGGGTATGTTGTAAAAACTAGGAACATCAACTAGAAGGTCCAGTCCAGACTGCCTGAATAAATAGAGAAATATAAGAAATGTATTCGACATATTTTCGCCGGATTTGTTGAGGAATGGATCCAGCCCCTGAGCTAGGAAGCTCTAGAGAGACAATTCATGATCGAATTCTGTCAAGACTAGCTACTCTTGTAGCTTCTTGAATCATTTGGATCCGATCATCTTCAACTTATGCGGAGGATTTCGTATTGGTAACTTCGATTTCTTTTTTCTCAGTCTACCGTCGCATATAAAGCAACCATAATGTCCTTGAATAGATCATGGTGACAGTCCTCCAACTCTCTCACCATGTTCATAAACAGTCCCTGCTTATGAGATTCCTTCAGCCGTCGAAGATATTTCTTCAAACATCCCTCATCAATCTTGCCGCCACATTCGTACACCCTGCACATCAAACCCACCTTTTTTTGTTCATCCGCCTCCGCCTGCTCCCGATCCGGGCTCCAAGTCTTACATTGGCTGAAATAGTCTTGCGTTGCCGTAGTGATAATCCCAACTGCCCTTTCGATTCCCAAGAAATCCGCCGCATTCAGCAGATTGATAACGATCTCGTATCCATCATCTGCTATGATTTCTGATGGTAGCTCCAGTGGACCTTGGTAGAACCACTGAAGTAACCGTGTTATGGTCTCGACGTCAATCTCCGGAAGCCTCACGAGCTGTTCTGCTCCTTCTTTGAAATTTTTGTTGTGGCAAATAACTTTGAAGAACGTTGAATGCACGGAGAGAATGCTTCGGTGACCGTTGAATTCCACGGCGTCCTTTCCGACAAGAATAGTGAGGTCTGAAAATGCGGTTGTGTATAGTGGTCTGGAACGTGATATCGCTTAGTCAGCTTCCCATTTTAGGGTTCTCATAGACGGAATAGGATCGGACATACGCATTGATGGCCATGGTGATTGAACTTCCGATCAAGAACCCAATAAAGAGAGGCTAGGAGGTACACCAGTACTTGGTCGACTCCCGAGTACGCTCTCAGCACCAGCTGGCACCCGCGGCCCAAGTCTGGCCACTGCTTTGGGATTCCGGCAGGCGACTATATCCGGGTTCTAGCCAGATCTCGTGCTTCCGCGACTCCAAAATCTTCTTCATGAATGGCGTATTCGTGTGTACGGGAGGTTCGGGGGTGGAGGATCTACCATATGTGGGAGGTCGAAGTGTTTCTCCCCAGCGACGCGACGCCGGAAACAACACAAAATTGAGCAAAAATTGCAACAGCCTTGTCTCGGGAACAACGCTGCATCCCACAAAATATTTAAAATATGCCAGCCTCAATTTAGTGAAAGAGCCGGATCACAGGTTTGAATGTAACTATGTGGTAGTTTTTAACATTGTGACTAGTTACAAGGAGTCTGAAATGTATCGCGCTAAAGGAGATAAAAAACATCGGACTTGTAAAGAAAGTTTTAAACGAGACAGTTATCAAAGAATCGCGGATTATTCGACCTGCAGAACAAAATATTTCCAATCATTTAGAACGGGGTTTCAAGGGACCCTGCGAAGTATAAAGCAAAGTGGTCCATACCGGCTCATCAGGGTCTGTTTTCGTATCAGACTCATCCGAGTAAGATTCCGCCTCTCGCTGGTCCGCAAGACCTAGATAGCGACGAGTGTACTCCCCGCAAAGCACCCGCATGAATCCTCCAGTATCTCCAAAATAACAGAATCCTTCCTCTAGATACTCGTCCAGATTGGTCTCGATGTATCTGCTTTTGCAGTTTCGAATGATTATATCAGCAAATCTTTCGAGATTCTCCTTGGTGTTGAAATTCTCGATACTGAAGACACCACAGAGAAAGAGGATAGGTTCCTCGCAAAAATAGCTGCGTTTGGTGGGGAGGAGTTCGAGGTCCTCGGCGATCGTGTTCAAGATGGCTTGTAGCATTTCCGGAATTTCTAGGTTGATCGAAGCTCTCAAATCGTCACAGACCTTGGTGTTGAAATCTTCCTCGATACGATTTTCGTCAATTTCGTACCCCCACAGTTCGTACTGGCCGGAATAGAGAAATCTAATCACAGTTCTCATGGTACTTTTTTCGACCTGAGGGATCGTGAGAACTTCTCTGGCCTTCCAAGTTTTCTTGCATTCTCTTCGGAAGTAATCGGACTTGGTGCAGACGATGACTCGGTGAAGCAAGAAAGTAGAGGGGGTACACGTCTTTTCATTGCCGACTTTGATCTCAAGATCCGCGAATTTGGTATCCATTGAGAAACATCTAGTTGTTTCTCCAGTCCCTATATATCCAAGTCTTTGTCATTAGACGCCTTTGCCAATGTGCATTCTAAGGAAAATCTGTCGGTCACTTACAAATTTCGCGAATGTGCTCCAGCCAGTGGGTACTATCACAGTCCGAGGTAACATGTTTGTTCATTCTCTGATTGTAATCCCCATTCTCTTCTTCCGGTAGCACGATGTCAGATTTTGTGGTCTCGGAAGTCGTGGCCTCGGATTTAGTAGCCTCAGACTTGGATTCCATCCTTCTGATTCGCGGCTCTGAGGCACGACGAGGGTAATTTGTTGATTTCTATTTACTATTCGGGGATCTGTTAGCAAGGGTGAAAACAATTGAGGATGGAATTGAAGTACTTTGGTAGAGGGTCTCGGGATTATATAGCGATATGAAAGGAGTGGTGATGACAGAAATTGATAATTAATCCTCTCAATAGTTCAATGCAGAGGATATAGTATATTCTTCCTCTGGCTACGTGACATCGCGATTGATAAGCGGGAGGCCTAAGATAAATACAGGTACGGAGCTTGTGTTGAAGCAGGGTATAATCTCCATGACAATATTCCATTGAAAGACTCAGCTCCCCTAAGTTTGTTGCATTTTTTCCTGTTGAAAGCTATCAATAAGGCCAAAATTGTTACCTTGCTAGCTGGCTCTTCATGGAGATTAAAGTAATGGTAGAACAGTTAAAATCTTCATATATCTTAAATCCAATCAGCTATGACAGTTTGGTACCATAGCTATCATCAACCTCTTGCTATCTTTTCCATTGCCATGGTAGAGTATCACTATGATACCATACCCCGCAGGGAGGCAGAACTTTCTTTCTTTAGCTTTCTAGAACTCTTGGAACATTAAAAATGGGAATTAGAGTAAGATCAACTCTGACTAAATGGCATCTATCAATAGCTATAACCCTTTGGATTAGAGGATATGCTCTCCTGATGGTGTAGTTTACTAGGAGAGTCTGGCCCTTTATTATATCTACATCTTGAAAAACAAAAACTGTTAACTTCGCTTGTTTTGGCGTTTATAATTTTTTGTTCGGATGAATCTCCTATCCGGATGCCGATTTAAAGATATGTGCACAAAACTACCTCTTGGCCCTTGTACCGGGTGCAGGAGTATCCGAATCACAATGGCAGCACATTCTGTCCAGAGTCGTTCTTGTAGAGACCTTTGAACGACACTCGCTGCAAACCGTCGAATGTATTGCCTTTTGATAAGATATTGCCAACGCGACCCAGAACTCTGCATGACCCGGAGTACTGCCCGCACCTTTCAATAACTCAATCTGGACTAGATCCGGGGGTATATTCTGCGATAAAGCCAGTTCGTCGGTGCATTTTCTCAGACTTTTGAAGAATACAGTTGAGCAGGCGAACTCGAATAGCGCAGGAACTATCTCGAACCCGTCAAAATCAATAGCTCGACCGTTTTTTCTTTTATTCTTTAGCATTTTGGCGACTTGTCTGACAATCTGGATTTGGAGACCGGGTAGTTTGAGGAAACCCGCGGTGCGATATATCGATAGTATGAGTACTTGATGAGCGTCGAGGACGAGGATATCACCATATATCCATTCAAGGACGATATCGAAGATTGGAGGCATCAAGTCTGGAAGTTGGATTTGTGGAACTCGCGAGCCTGATTGGATTTGATACTGGCAGGCAGTTTGGAAGTAGGGAGACTTTGTGCAGATGATATTGCGATGGAGGCGATACACGCGCACCTTATCGCCGGTTCCAACTACAGCCGAGACATCCGAATAGTCGTGTGATTGGAGAAGCCTATCATATTGTTAGCAACGATAAAGTTACCGGGTATCAGGAACAAACCGTAGTAGTGAATCAGCAGGAATTCCCGGCCTTCTTTGGGATGGTTGTGGCGGCGGCGGTCTTGAAGCTGGGTCTGATTTCTTCGTACGGTGTGAATTTGGACTCGGACGTATGCTTCGACTTCCTTCTGAATCTCCATCATTTTGCTCGCTCCACCTGCTTGGTGATGGCAGCAGAGGTTGATTTTGATCATCCATTTTTGTGTTTAATTGTATGATCAGATTAGAGAACTTTGGGGTTGCTTTTGTGCGGCAATAGTTATGGATGCTTGTGGTACTTCAATAATTTACAACCAAATTTCACTGAGGGTCCAATGTGTGTGGGCTTTTGTATAAAAATAAGAAATTAGCCATTTACATTTACTCTTCCGAATCCCTCACAGCATCTCATACCCATCATCGTCCCGTCTTATTCATCTTGAAAAATTATGGATCTTTTTCTACGGCAATCAAATTCACGAAAAAGAACAAATCAGCCCTTACAATCTTAGGACGAAAGTTGCTCATTATGGCTCGAGACAAATCATGGCTTCCAATGTGGGAGCTGAAGATCCGAAACTTCGGCATCTAATGGATCCTCGCATAATGGACCTTCACGAAAATGACCAAAATATCTTGTAATAGAAATAACGCCGTCAAACTTAAACGTAAATCTCCAGTCTCAGATACCCATCTCACTATTTCTAGCGCTTTCGCAGGCTGTTTAAAAGCGGGAATTAGTCTAACCCCACCGTACTTACCAAGCAGCAATTCAACTTCACAAAGTAATCTTCGTAGTTCGATCACCATATTTCAAAGTTGCGGTCTCTCGAAGTTTTAAGGAAAGACTTGCTTGGCTTGAAAGGTTGACCATCTTTAAGCTTCTGGAAGTTATAAACATAAACCGGTTCCAAAAGCTAACCAAGGTGCGTGCAGTAACAACACAGTTTATCGGCTTATTTCGCGGGCAAGTCACGTGAAGATGAAAACGCAAATCTCTCTCTGGGGAAGGCCGGCTTAGGATTGGATATACATGCGTACAGTATTTAAGGAGGTCCTGCCAAAATTGAGACCTCCACGAAGTTGGACCGGTGACTTGGCGTGCCAATCGAAAAAGGATTTCCTTGCCGCCCTACTGATTGATCCCAACACGTGGTATATTCAACATGCTTACAATCACTATCGACTCATGATACAATCTTGTACCTTATCAATCCACGTCTCAAGTACCTCATTATCTCCAACCTCGTAGTACTATTTATTCCTGAGATTCAATTTTGGGTCCTATACCGCGCGGAGTCCTGTAATTCTTCAATAACTGGTAGTCTCGACTCCAAGTGAAACAAGTGAAGGAGAATAAGGGGAGCAGTTTGCACACTGCAATTTTGGACCAACAGAATTCCTATGTAAAAAACATTTCCGTGTTTTCTATAATATGAGAATACTTAGTCCTTAGGGTATAAATCAAAGACCTATACTACTCTCTTACTTACTGACTTTCGAACGCACAATACTACTACTGGATGGTATTCCTGTTGCAGATATATGAAAGTTTTCTGTAAACAAATTTTGAAGTGATAAGACCAGTGTAGGACAAGCTTTTGACAAGTTCTGGCCTTGCTATGGATTATGGTCACGATGTCAATCTATAAAAGCCTCCCTGCTGAGACGTTAGGCAACGTCCAAACCTCATCCTCTTTATCAATTTCCACACGTCTTCCTCCACCGCGTCCTTCAAAACATCAACAATCATAGCCTCATCATCAAAAACGTAACTCAACAAGATAGAAATCATCGTCAATCGACAACATTTTCCACGATGAGTCGATACAATTTTAATAATTTCAATAATTTCAACTACACTCCATACTTTCCAGCTCCCCCGCCACTTCAAGATGATCTTGAAGTGAACGTCAGTTTGGACATCAGCCACAATCAATGGGGTGGATATGACGTCCGTCAGCAAACCCAGGCTTTTGCCCGTCCAGCTCCACCTCCCCCACCACCACCTCAACCGTAAGTTCTCCCATAGATACACTCTCCACCCCAATGCCATTTCACTCGATTCTAAAAATACTCCACAGAACCATTACGACATATTTTAGCCGTCCTCCAGCTCCTCCACCACCACCAGCTGAGAGACACTACACTCTTTGGATCGGTCCAACCAGGCGACCTCTCGTCGTCGTCGAAAGGAACATCAAGGGCTTCCCCGTTTTCAACGGACACCTCGGCACCGGCATCCAAAACGATGAAGCCTTCACTTTCCCCGAGTTGGATTTCGAGGCGGTCGAGGTAACTCTCGCATGGATGTTCAACGACGTGAGCCGTATCCGCGTCTCACTCCCCAACGGATCGATGCAATCGGACTTGATCATCGACGTCTGGAATGTCGCACACAGATGGGGCATCGAAGACTTGAAGGCCGAAATCACCGTTGTCTTCCGCGAGGAACTTTCCAAGGGCAAGATTACAAACGCTGCCGAGACGATTCGTATCCTTAGTGCTTTTTACAAGGCATCTCCGAAGGGAGGGTGCGATTATGTTGACAGGATCACCGATTCTGCTATTATCCACATCCCCGTCCATACTTGGCTCAGTGCTATTGCTAAGGATCAGAAGCCAACCGGGTTGGTTTATAAGCGTTTCATGCGCGGCTTTTTGTTCCATGTGAATAAAGTCATGTGTAAGAAATGCACATTGAGCAGTGTCAAGACCAAGAATTGCATTGCGTGCAAGAATCATGCTAATTGAAGCAGTTATCGCTCTTGCTGGTACTCTGATTCTTCTTTTGTCATCTTTATCTTACGGTTATCGGGTATTATGGGTTTCATTGTCTTTTGGTTCATTGTTTTCCTCCCTTTAACGAGACTGGTTTCCCCTGTTTGCGGTGTTACTCTAGTCTTGAGAACTAGTTGGCACCAAGTCATTTTGTTCCCCTATTATTTGATCATGTTGCGTATCCTCTGTTCTTCCGGCGGATTCAGTCGTTTCAATGAAGGCGATGAGGTTACTACATCATGTCTTTAAAATATTGAATTCCAAGTAGCCGCAGAGCTACGCATCACCAGTCTCAACACTAAACAGTGTTACCTATTACTTTTCGAATATCTAGCGCTGTACATCCGTCACTTTGTTTTCCAGGTTTATTCCAATCTTTAGACTATCCCACGAGTTTGATAGACAATCATGTTCAACCTACATCACTAGGGCCAGCCTGATTTAGTATACGTAAAGTTTTCCGGCTCGATTAAAAAGTACAATACACGTCTAAAAAGGTTAGATACCGTGCGTATTCAACATTTTTCTATCCAGCACTAGTGTCCATATTCGACACCCAGACCTTAACAACATAAAGTCGGTTCGTAAAAATAAATAGGGGAATATCATCATAGGGTGGGTGGAAGGGTTTTTTTTGGGGATTCTAATAGTAAAAGTTTATGCAAAAACATCGAGCATCCTCACGATTCGAGAGTAAAAAAATAATTCAACGACCCCCCGATGCGCGAAAAGTACAAACAACCGGAGGCCGAGACCTCTCGTGCGTCTGCAATCCTTGCCCTTGTCCGTTCGCTACTACTTGCCCTTTTTGTATGCCGTGTCCCCTTGTCGCATACCCGGTCTCCCGTCTTGCCGCTTCCATAGCTTTACTTTCCTCTTTTTTTCTCTGCTGCATCATTTCGGCTTTCGCGCATTCCATCATGACTCTTTGACGTTCCGCTGGGGAGATAGGTGGAACGCGTGGACTGGTTGGCGAACGGTCGAAGTTGCGAGAGTTGGATCTGCGACCTCCCATGTCGGAGCCGCGGGGGCTATGGCCCGTTGGAGTGGTGGGAGTTCGTGGGGTAAGGGGGATGCCGAGATGGGTGAGGTTTTGAGAGCAGGTACCAGCTGCGGAGGGATGGAGGGTATGAGAATAGTTGGTCGTGTGAGTCTCTTGTGTGACCGGCATGGTCTGAATTCCATGCATTTGTTGCATCCCAGACATGGCAGGTACGGCGGGAATGGTATGCATGGTCGACATACCCGGCATACTGGGCATGGCAGGCATAGAACCGAGATGCGACTCGTTAAGAGGTTGTTGCCAAACGTGAGAATTTGGAGCAGATTGGTACCCGGACGCGAGCCTAGCCTGGGACTCGGCTCGAAATTCCTTCTCATCGTTTTTACCCTTGCAGAGGATGATTAGAAGGTACATCTGAGCGAGACCCGGTTGGTTGATAGGGAAAGCGTAAAGAGTTTGACAGATCTCGAGAAAGTGGAATCGTTGAATGGCAATCTCGATGAGCTTGTGCATATCTCTTTGGGCTTTCTGGTCTTCATTGAAGGTATTATACATTCGTTTGAGGACTTCAAAGTATTGGCTGACGTTAAGTTTTCTACCCTTATCGATCGAGGCTGCGAGTTCTTCTCTCATCCGCTTAGACAGATCGTGAAGTTCGAGCTTGGCCACGGCTTCGACGAAATCGTAGTCCTTGCTTGGAAGTGGTTTGTAGTCGAGGTCTTCGAAGTGGAAGTCTCCGTGGCTCAGCCATTGGATGAGACGACAGACGATATATTCGTTGAACTCGGTGAGGTCGAGAGCTCCGATCAACTCGATCTGAGCCATTTTGTTGTCGAGAACGCGAGAACGTCCGACGAAATCCTCTCGGATGGCGGTAAGAGTGCCACCACCTGCGATGCTGATAGAGAGCTTCTCTGGAGCGTCCCCGAGATAGATAACATGCTTGTGATCCGGGCAGAAGATCTCCGCCATATTTTTCATGACTTTGGTGTCATTTGGAACGCCGGGCCACGGACTATTTCCCGGTCAGCACTAAATCAAAGAGAGCAATTATCAAAGCATTATTATACTTACATGGTGGGATAGAGACAAGACTTCTGGAACTTCTTCTGTTGCTCTGTTTGGTCCCGCGTGTTTGCTTGATCTTTTAGCGCTTGAGCTAGAAGGTTTGGGTGGGATGTTTCTGTGATGACAGTCATCTTCTTTGTCCTGCTGTTCGGTTTAGCGTTGCTCTGAGACGTTGCAGGCCGGATTATAGGGTCTTCCGTGACCCTTTGAGACTGGGCCTCGATGTTGGCGGACGCTGCCCGATGGTACAGCAGGGAATCGCTCGACATCAGAGCTGCGGGGAGCTCAGAAACGGATTCTGAGCCACGTTTGCTGCCAGTGAAGATGCTGAAGATGCTGCCTCGCTTTGGGTGAGTACTACTCTTCCGACTGAAAGAGCCAAAGAAGGTCTTCTTTGAACTGCTGGCCTCTGATGTTGACATTGCAGAAAACTATCAAGATACCATGCAAAGGAGCGATGAAAAAGAGGGGAAATATCAACCAAATAAATGCCAAAAAACAATGAGAGGGGATAATGGTAACCAAAATAAGATAGAATTCGAAGGAGAGATGAAAGGTTGATGAGGTAAGAAATTCCAAAAGGAGTGCGGTAATAAGGGGAAGGGGAAGGTGACGGGAGAGAGAAATGACGATGTGGTTTGGGGATGGTCGATAAATAGTTTTTTTATATGTAGACATACATAACAACTACCCAAAAAGTCCAATGATCCGAATGGGGTAATACTGAGCAACAGCATAGACTCTTCTACTGTCGAACCTTCACAATATTCTCCCGAAAACACGTACATACCTTGATCTACCAGGTTAATATCCCCAATTTTAACAACTCGCTAGTCCACCCTGATATGAGACTGTCAATTTATCAACTAGTCTCAAAAATACGAATTATTCAACTGGTATACTTCTCTAGTTTCTCCCACTCGGGTACCACGTTCAAATAAGGCCTCTTAGAACGTCTTACTTCAGCAACTTTCTCTCGTCAAAGTCGCTACTGGGGTTGAACTTTGACGGATCTACCCACAGTATCTTATACTTGACGATTTATATTGAGAAAGATATTAACGAAGACCATTAAATCTCTCGCGGGCTCTATGTCATAGAGGCAGAAGTATCGATATGTCGATGAGACCTCCACTTTTGAATACAATCTCAAAGAGAAAATTCTCTTATATGGTCGACATGCAGGTTGCATGAGTTGTGTAAATTTCTTGCTTTTGCAGAAAGAGTTCAATTGGTCTCCGCCATTGCAAGGAAATACTTATAGCTCTCCCAATCGATATTTAAGACTGCCTGGTATATATATACCATGATGTCCCTGAGAGAAAGAAAAGACAACCTTAAGTTTAACATATCTGTATAGAAAGGTTCTATCTTGACTAAAATTGATATTTACTTCTAGAATACCTTCTCCTGGTAAAGCTCACCCAGCACCCAATATCTACTCTATAACTTAAATTTATAATCGACAAATCTACGTTTATTCAGATCCAGGATCCGTTTACCCTTAATGGAACTCCAATCCCTACTCGAAGCTGTTCTCGAAAGCTTGGAGATCTTGAGAGTCATACCGAATTGTCGGTGAAGGATCGG
The DNA here is from genome assembly GCA_036971405.1 of Orbilia quercus. Classification (NCBI taxonomy): domain Eukaryota; kingdom Fungi; phylum Ascomycota; class Orbiliomycetes; order Orbiliales; family Orbiliaceae; genus Orbilia; species Orbilia quercus. The sequence continues at coordinate 609,381 of JAJTUE010000013.1, forward strand.
TGGTGGCTGTCTCAGCGCCACGGCATCTAGCCATATTCGAATACATTCTGCAAACATGAGACAATGGGAACCAAGGTTGCCGGTAGCCAAAGACGAATACGTCCAAGTCCTAGCGGTGAATCCTGGCCTGACCCTTGTGCGACCATCTTGGACGACGTGTCTTGGCGGGAAATGCGTTGGGCGGTCGGAAATTTGCAACGTGGGCGGCGATTGGCTGGGTTGGATCGGATGGCGCTGCACGTTTGGCATGCGACTGACTTAGCCGGGCGAGAAAGAGCCCCTTTTGGCTTGTCGTTTGCCGAATCCGGGTTAGGATCATGCAGGATTAGAGGCATCGTTCATGATATTGTTCTGTTCACTCCTGTTAAGTCGAGATGGCAAGATTGCAGGATCAGATCGGAGTCCTCAATCTTGCTCACGACCTGCGCCCAACCCCCTCCTTCAAGCAGATATAAAAAGCACCATCGCATCTTCTTCACCATCATCATCGTATTCCTGCCCCTGTCTCTCAGTTTTCAGTCTTCCGCCCCTGTCCATGTTGTCCTACGCTCCTTTCTCATTCCATCAAACTCACCGCAATCGCAATCACAATGGCTTCCGCCTCGACACAACAACTATTCGATAAGATCCCCTATCTCAACGTCCAGCCGCTCGAGACCAGCTTCCCCTATCTCACTCCCGACACGGCTCTCCAGACTTCGAGAACATCCAGTCTCGCCTGCACACGAATCGCCATCCTAGGATCCTTAAAGGCCAACCGTCTTCAAGGCGTTCATCGACGGTCAACCGTTTTGCCCGCCTACGAACCAACCAACGCGAGGAAATCTCCATACAAGTCCGGAACCACCCCACCAACCCCCTCCCCCGCCGAATCCTACCTTATCAACCTTCTCACAAACTACATCACCCAGCGCATCCTCCTTCTTCACCTGACCACCTACGACCTCATCGCTCTCCGCCAGACATCCCCGTATTTGCGCCACATTCTCGACCGCGAACGTTCGCTATGGCGTACCGTCAACCTTTCCCTGCCTCGCCAAATTCTCCCACCGAACACTCCTCACCCGTTGACAGAAAACGCCGCGGACCTTTTCTCGCATTTCACTAAAATAACGAACAACCACCTCCCGAACACTCCAATATCGCCGTATCATCACATCCGCGTACTCATCCTGGACAACTATCGCCTCCGCTACTCTTATCGAAACCACATCGCCGACATGCTCTTCATAATCTTCGAGAATCCTTGTTTGTGGAAAAACCTCAAACTACTGTCCATACGTGGGTTCTGGGAGCTACGTATCGACATGGTCATCTCCTACCTCCGAGACTGGGAGATTGGGATCCGTGGTGACTTCAGACGGGACCACGGCTGGCGGTTCGTGGATAACGCGGACGGCGGCTTCGACGTGCTAGACCGGACCGGGAAGGTCGTAGATCGGAAAACGTGGTGGGAGAAACGGGGTTGGGCTCTCGAAGTATTCAGGTTTGCGGGTCCGCATCTTTTCCCGAGCCGGGCTAGGAGTACCGCTACGATACCGGTTCCGGTACCGAGTTATCTAAATATACCCATGGATAAAGTGGAAGGTGGTGATGGGACAGGGTATTTTAAGAGTTATCATGATAGCTTTGTACCCGTGCCCGCAGGTCGTTGGGATGACTACAACCGAAGTCCGTTGAGCCAGGCTATCAAACATGCCGAGAGAATTGGTGTGCAAATCGACGTTGGGGTGTGTAAGAACGAGGACGCGCACGCGAGGATAGATAAGGGCATGTTCCTAGATACGGATACGAAGTACTGGGGCGTTTGCGAGAGAAGATGGGAGGAATGTGTGTTGGATGGGTGCAAGTGGGTTGGATGGACTGAGGCGTGCGGGAACTGTCGGTGGCAGGAAGGATTGGCGTGCAAAGGCTGCTTCGGGTGGGTTTGCCAGCGATGTCGGGATAAGAAAAGGTGTTATTTTGGCGAGAAGGGTGTCTGGTGCGGTGGATCTGCTGGAAAATGTGCCGTTAACGTGGAAGGTATCGATCTTCAGCTGAGTTAGACCACAGTGACAACATCTGAGACATGTGTATATTTATGGCGCTATAAGGTCCGGATTTTTTGGTGTTTACGGCGAAGCTTTTCATTTTTTCATTTTTTTGTATGCAGCTTTTATGTGTCGAGGTTCGGATTGTCTGTTACTTGTCCAGACGTCTATCTGTTACTTATATCAGCGTGTTTGCGGACATCGCGGATGACTTTTTCTCTTTAATCCTTTCATTATATCACTTTGAATGTATCTATTTGCGCTAGCCTTTTTGTGTATACGCATCGATCTACAAAGTCACATGGCTATTCGAGCTGATATAGCAGCCACGAGGGTATATAGAAATTTCATTGTACGAACTCAACTTCGGCCCACCAATGTCCTTTCGGTATCGAGTTGAGCTTCTATCTCCCAGATGTTCGGAGGAAAATCTAGGACGTGAAGACAAAGACGGTATCTCTCGGTGTGCATCGTGCCTCTTTCGATTTCTAGCAACATAAGCCAACCAGGGTCCCAGCTTGCAAACCTAAAATGTAACGACCTCAGAAAAATATTCGGTTCGGCCTTCGTGTAACGGGAATCGCGGGATATCACGACAATCTAGCCGTTTAGAAATATGAGCTGATGTTTCGGTTCCTATTAGTTCACGATCAATATTGATAGCTTTCGGCCAAGCCTATATATATCTACATTCTTAAGTATGTAACCATACCGGGACTCTATTTTACGTCTTGGTTGATCTCAATAGATCTACCCGTGCCGTAAATTATCATCTCGTCTCCAGATCCAGCCGTTGTCGTCCGATCTTCTGGTTCACGAGACAAGTCCGATCTATACTCCTTCTTCTCGTCTGATCTTTGAATATAGCTCAGATTTGATTCCGCTGCCATAATCCCCCAATATTTAAGTTGTCTCCTTCTCTAAGTTGTAACCTTCAGTCATCTACAGACTATCTCTAGCTGTCGCCAAAGTAAATCTCCGGCTATTTGATAAACGGTCTATCTTTTATACAAACTTCTACTTTTCTCCCAATATATAATCATATATAAAATCTACCAACCTTCTAAAAAAATGGCCCATATGCCAGATGTGCTGGAAGAACTGCACGGGTACCCACCGGAGATAAATATCTCCTCTTCGCAAGAAAACGACGAGGCTGCATCGGACGACTGGGACGTCTCCAACACTACCCAGGAGCCAGCATCGTCCCAATATGCCCCTTCAGACACTGCTATTGAAGATTGGTCGCGCCACGTACCTGCTGCCACGGATATACCTTCTAACGCCCAGCTGGCAGAAGAGACGACCCACCGCCGCAACCTTGCAGGATCCACCAAGTTCCAAGCTGCGGACTGGCGGGATGGGTTTAACGCGGGTGTTACTGTGACCACTGAGTACTTTACCCGGCGCTATAATCTCCTAGAAGTCGAGGAGTTTGTCCTAGGCCCCCCCACCGACAATCAAGTGACCGGCGAAAGACGCCGAAGAAGGTATCAGGAGCGATCTCTCTTCTTTGTGGGTACCACGCATGATATCACGGCCTTTGGCTACTTGGCCGTTGATATCCCGCCCAGTCCTGATCGTACCCCCGCGAACGACGACGCGGAGGAGATTCCATTCCTCGGTTCGACTGGCGGGGTGGTTTTCTCCCAAGGTGAGGGGTCCGATTCCGAGGGGTCGGATGAAGAGTTTCCTAATGATATCACTCTTGAGGATATGGATGCGACGAGTCCGAGTTCTTCTGAGGATGACGCTGAGGGTGGTAGTCTTCACGGTTCGGAGACTTCGTTCGATTTTGCTAATTCCAGCGACGATTGTTGGAGTACTTGTTCCGATTCTAGTACCGAGTCGGGGAACACCTAGGTATCTAGTCCTGACTAGCTATTTCGGAGTTTTCTTTGCTTACCTCTAATACTCCTATCTTTTATTTTTTTATCTCATTTTTATATTTCTTTTATATATTCTTTTATATATTCTTTTTATATTAACCGAATCTACATTTTTATTTTGGTGTATTTTTGCTACCATGTACTCTGCGTTTCAAAATTTGCGATATATAACCCGCTGAAAGTGATATAAATCTCCCACTCCTTCCTCCGATATCTCCCACCCCCAAACTCTCAATTTCTCATATATCCTCCTGTAAGTCTTGATTTTCCTGTCGATTTATATCACCCCGGTTTAATTTTCTCTACTACGGCTGTTTCCTGTATTCTGTGTATTGCAATATTTACATGTCAACACTTCCAAAAGCCCAGCCTCGAGTCCCCAACAGCGACCCCCATTCACTCAATTTCATCAGCCTGCCATGTAAACGGTACCAGAAGAGTTCTTCAACGACAAATTGAGCTTACTGCCATCGCATCTTGTATTTTCTTTCTATTTCTGTGTCGATTGTTCTGCTATTCTTTCGATCTTTGATAACATTCTCACGAATGTTTCACGGATAACGATGCATGCTTACGGTTCTGTTCGCAATCTTGTTTGATATTCTTCTGATAATACCCCCGTTATATACCCGGGTAGGTAGTATGTGATACACTAATATCCTGATTCCCGGAGGTTTTGTCTATTATTTATTCTTTGGACAGGCTTTTTATGTATCTAATGAGAATCATTTACTTGTCAAACCTCCAGCGTGCGCGTGTGCCTCTCCTCGATCACCAGCGATTCCATTGCGTCCCGTGAGATCCAAATGTATTTTGTGAGATTTCTCTGTGTCTTTCCTCACATTATCTGTCTCGAATTCAAACTGTGGGCTGCGGCCGATAATTTACGAGATTGTACATTTATTTGCCCGTTTTCCATGTTATATTTGGTTTGTATAGAAATTCTTTGTTTACGATTTCTCTTAGTGCTGTATTGTAATTTTATCAATCGAATATATATTTCAGCGAGGCATAATTCCATTAGATCGAATTGGTAACAGGATACTTTGTGAGATGTGCAATCGGTCTAGTTCTGTGTTAACCAACCTGATGTAATTATCGTTTACAGATCGCTTAAATACTTAATACTTTCCAATTCAGATTGCATTGCATTGCTAGTTTAATACCCTCCCATAATCCAGTCACCAACAACAGCATGAGCGTTGTTTTTGTTTCATTTTGGGTGAAGTCTAAAAATTAGCAGTAAGTGAGCAAGGCCATATTGAAGCTTTGATACTGCCAAAGCTGCCATGATATGATGTGGCTATTTCTTTGAGTAGCTACAGAGCTCAGGTACTTATCAGAGTGGATGAGACAATCAGTTTGCTGGAGTGTGCAGAGGCGCGTCAAGTTGCTTGTTGATGTTGTCTATATAGACGTACCCTCAACACAAACACGCTTTTTAACCACCAACGTCCGCATCCGTACAATCAACAAAACCTCCAACGTCTAACCTTCACCCCGCCAACATCTACCCCGTCCCCTCGCACCCGTCACAATGTCTTCCTCATTTGATGGATGCCTTATCAATAATCTCCCTACTGAAATCCTCCACCGAATCTTTGACTGCCTCGGTGATCCTCAAAGTCTCTGTCGAGCTCAAAGAGTCTCCCATCGCTGGCGAATCATCATCAACAGCCAAGTGCTATGGCAAAATATTGCACTAAAGATCGCAAGTCCCCGCATCATTCCAGAAAAGTTGCGCGAGCTGGGAAAAGGGAGTCTGATCCGTGGCCGATATGTTGTGGATCCAAAAACCGGCAAAGGCGAATGGAATTATCTCTATCGAGACCTGGTGAGAAACATATGTTCGTTCAATCGGATTCCCAACACCGATTATGTCGAATTTTTCTCCGAGTCCAGCCATGATAGTCTTGAGTATAAAGAAATGGTCAACGGTCCTCCGTTTGTCAGAATCTATTCGGACCTGCCGGAACTTTCAAAGTTACCTGAATCTTACGGTAACAATTCAAGTGCCTACGTCATCCGACTCATCGACTTTACTTCCTCGGCTATAGAGGGGATGAGACTCCAGGACAGACCGCTCCAAATCTCAAAAAGTCCGGCATTCACAGATTCTTTATGCCCAGGAGCGACGACGTGGGATGAGACATCGTGGATATTCTTTTCGGACCAGGCTTTCTGGCCGGATCGCCTCCCCGGGTCACGAACGCCCCATGATAATGATCTCGAGCCTGAAGAATCACAGGTGACAGTGGCGAAAGGAGTTCTCAGAGCCGGAACGAATGGTATCTTCGGGGAAGGTCGCTGGTCTTTGCCAGGCACAAAGCCACAGGATGCCGCCGAGGAAACTTTAGCGACCAACGGCGACGAAGTTGTCCTCACCGATAGTACATCTTTGGATGAAGCTGGACCATCGGATCAGCCACAGCGAAACTGGAAGGTATTTACAACAAGAGCTAAATCTACTGCGTCCTCGAGTTTATCCCTACCGCTCGAAAATACGGAACAAAATAACAGTGGGCCCGCTAACAATTCTAACTTCAAGACTGGCGCCGAGCCTGACCAGATAACCGACAAAATGACCAATACTTCTAAAGAGGTCTATGCTGGTCCTCCACGCCCTGAAAACTCTGTCAACTGGGTCGCACCCGTTGATACCGCGCTTACTCTACCACATAGCCGCCGGTGGGATTCGGACCAGAGGATGTTCGAATCCTATCTGGGATACTTAAATCTTACGTCTGAAGATCGGGACAGTTATCGATCCTCTGAAAACTCCAGCGCCTCACTTTCTAATACTCTGTATGGCGAAATGAAGAATACTGCCCATTCGGACCCAAATCTTCGCATTCTCTACGAACGTCGGCTCCCGCCTCCAGACAAAGAAGAGGAAAAATACCCAGAAATAAAAGCTAGCGGTGTTGATCGAATCGCCCTCCCCTCGAGCGAATCGATAGAGAGAGATCCCAGCAGAGCAGGAGAACCAATCGTCGTCGTCAACCAGCACTGGAACTTGTTTTGTGGTGCGTCATGGAGTCTCAACTCTGTTGAGTATCTTGAGAGAACGGAGGCGCTTGAGACCGATGGGAAGGATAAGGATGTTGATGACAGTTCCGATCCTTGGTGGCTCTACGAAACATATTTCGCTTCACAGATACAAGATGATTCGCTTAACTGGGAGAATGCGCACAAATGGGAGTACCGAAGCTGCGGTGATTTCCTCATTATCTCGGATGACATTGGAATGTCCGGTCCCTGTACCATAAATTGTTTTAAAGCCGGCTATCACAAGGAAAAGGCACGGAAAGGTCGACCGCAGCATCTTCGTGGTGCAGCATCACGAAATTACCGAGCAGCAGGACGAACCTCTGATCTTATTTGGCAAAAGTCACTCGCCACCCCAGGTTATACCCTTGATCATCACACCGGAACCGCAGTTCGATCACTCGAGCTTTCCGACCCCACATCGCATCGCCCCGGCTACTTCCTGGACAATGACGGACTTGCTCTTAACTCCAAAGTCGTAGTTTACGCAACACGAAAAAGGGTATATTATTCGCTGGGTCCGAATGGTGTCGTCCTTCCTGTCTCCGGGGCAGCGGTCTCCTGCATGGAATTCCACATCATCGCTATTGAAAATGGACAGACTATGAACATCCTAGACTTAGAATACGAGCATCGAGTTCTAGGCCTGGCGGATATATGGTACGGGTGGACCAGTTTTGTGATCAGTGACACCCACTTGATGGCTACAGTTGGTGGTAACGCGCATCCGACACAAGGAGCCGAAAACGAAAGCGATGCGGATGCTAGGACATGGAACTACAGGGACCGCTATGGCAGAGAGGAGATTTTTATATGGCCCCTGGATGTGAAGGATCAGAATCTTTCCTTGTCACCGGAGGAACGAAAGATTTTGCCTACCGGACGTCTTGCTGTTGGTTTCAACGAGCACAGATGGTGGCACCAGGACAGATATCTCTGCCTCGGACGAGACGGGAGATTCTTATCCGCCTCTGCTAAATATAACCTGATTGTCTGGGATCTCTGGAATTTGAAGATACCGCCAATGCATTACACCTTCAACAAATCGGGTAAGATTTACCTCCAAAGCAGTCATTTTCAATCTATACTCACAGTTTGCTAACCGGCTGAACAGATCTAAGGACAGATCAACATGGTTATCCCATGAATTCTGCTGATAATATCGCGTGCAACGGTCTCTGGCTCCAATACAGAGATGTGCTCATCGACCCTTCTCGCAAATCCTACACTAAATCAGACCCTTACTACAATCACGAACTACTCAGAAGCGTGATCTTTGTCCCCAACAGCGAAATTCGGATAATGATTGATGGCGTTAACTACGACTTTCAGCGAACCGAAAAGGGAAGAGAAATTGCGGCTAGTTTGGAAGACCTAGCGAAAAAACGCTACGAGCCTGGCTTTGGTTACGCTATGAGTGTTTCAAGTGATGGAACCTGGTCCGGTTCAGATGAAGAAGTCGAAGACGATGATGTCGAGCTTGACGACGACGGCGATTGGGTGTCTTACGGCAGGGGGCATTACGACGATGACGATGAAATGGATGACAGCGACAACGAAGACGACGACGACGACGATGACTACGACATGGGCATTCCTATCAATATAACGGGCAGTTTCGGTGGACACCTTCTACTTACCGGCGAGGGTACAACTTCTCTCGCAACCGATGCACTCGGCGATAATAATGATTCCGCTCCTGGGTTTGTCACTCATCCTTCCTCCGAGGGAGCAGTAGGTCTCCAGAACTGGTTGTGGGGTCCGAACGAAGGTCATGAGCCGAGCCCTTTTGAGAACGCCGGGGGAATTTCTCGAATCATGCAGCTTTTGAACGAGGCTCAAGCCACGGGAACCAGCCATCACGTTTGGGATATGACCGACAACAATAACGAAGATAACGATGCAGATCCTAATCCCGACAGCGGGTGAGTGGGTGATAAAAATATTTTTTATATAAGTATACTCTTTTTCTTTTCAAGGACTTCTATATTTACCTCTACTTTTGCTTTTATCAAGCCATGAGGATGATCAGCACTTATTTCTTAGCATTCCACGTTTTTCCCCTATATCAAAGCCCCCCTAGCGTCTGTATCCCCCTACACTTTATAATTATCTCCCTTCATATCATTTCCGCGATCGATCATTACAACGGAAGTCCTTGAATAGAGTGTATATACTTCCCATTATTATCTTACCATAATCAACCGATCGATCGGAATAATCCCATCCGTCTTATCTACGTAGATTGCTGTGGAACATCGAGCGCACCGATATAACCGCAGTCGAATAAAAATGCCCAATTTGATACTTACACATGCATCCTTTTCTCAATAAATACATTGGTCCGAGACCGAGAAATGCAGGTACAGCAACGAGAATAACGTAAATGAAAGATGTAAAGAGCAACAAAACGAAAGCTACTTTGATGCAAGAAAAAGGAAAAATGGTACCGGGTGGGCAACGACGCCTCTTATGAATAAGTAGAAAATATATCTTCTTCTTTCTCAGCATACTTACTTATACTGGCAGCTAAAATATGAGAACACAAAGAAAAAAACATAGAAGCTCACGAATAAATAAAGCTTCACATGGATCGACTCTCTTCCCCTTCTTCCCCCAACCCTCATGTCAACGAACAACGGTAACACACCCTCATGTATGCATATGACCCTCCAAAATAAAATAAAAACAAAAAGCTAGTTTAAGATAAAAGTTTCAAAATTCACGGTGCACCCTGCATCATCCTCTCGTATAACCGATATTTCTCTTCACCTCCTTCGCTAAAGACTAGATACCTGCGCGCTTTTCGATTTTGGCAGGCGATCTGGGTACTTCCAGCGATGGGTCCTTGTATCCCGGCCAACCGTCTCTAATGCGTGTGATTAACGCTTTGGCGGGGACGGAGTCGTCGTCGTCTTCTTCCCACGGTTGCAACACTCGGTTCTACCAGTATGCGGACCGTAGTCCCATCATGCCGCTCATGTCGTCCGAGTTTTCGTCCTTCTTGCGTTGGCCGGTGATCTAGAGATGCGAGGGAAGAAGTTCTTCGAGTGAGAAAAATAGATATTTTCTCTGCAGCAAAAAAAGGAAATACAAAAGAAAAAAGCGATAGTGACGAACGAAAAAGAAACAAAATAAGTGATAAAATACACGTTTTAGAAAATCGCAAAGCTGCTCTTCTCGCCTTCCAACTGCTTCGCACTCACCTCAAGCTGTACATTCTTATGAATCCCGACCAACCAATCGACGTAACTCTGCGCTTCGTTATTCCTATCCTCAACTAGCAATCCTGCAAACTCAAACTCGCTCCCATCTAATCCCTGTCGAGCTAGCGTTATGGTAATCTTCCGCCCCAAACGCTTCTCTTCTAGCCAACGGACCAGATTTCGTGTTTGCGCGTTCAGATGTGTGTCCAGCAGCGGGATTGCTTCAGGTGCGAACGGATCCAGCGCTTGTAACGATTCTTTGCTCTCGCCGAAGAGATCTTCGATCAGGTTGGGTGAGACGTGAGCATGCAGCCAGAGAAGACACGTTTGGCCGTTGTCGACGATGTAGGCACCGCCTTCTTCTATACGAGCGAACGAGGCACGGACTTGTGAAGGGATGGAGAGGAGACCGCTGGTTGCGTCTGGGAAGCCCTGCTCGGGGAGAAGAGTGTGGAGGGGAAGTATTCTTGGGTATAGGTAATGGAGGAGTTCTGATGGTGGCATTTGCTTGACGAGCCGCATGGCGTGTGTTCGCATGTCGCTAGATATTGGGCCAGCTGAACTATATGTTAGCTTTTGTGTATGCGATCATATATGGGATTTATAAGATGGTACCTCTAAATGCACGGCATTTTACAAGTGCCAGCATATACATTGCGAATTCTTTCATGTTTTCGGGCAGAACGAGCTGTCCGGGCGGTGTTTGTGTTGACCAGTTCTTCCGATAGCTTGCGAGGATTTCGATGCATTTTTCGGTGATACTCTGTCTGATATCTTTGAGGTTTTTTTCGAGCATCTTGTTTGCAGCTGGAGATAATTATCATTAGCAAAAATCACAATTTTATATCAAAAGTCAATGTCTCACCTTCTTTCGCAATGATCGATACCACTGCTTCCTGGTCCACAAATTTCAACACCTCCCTTCCAAGCTCCGTTACAGCTGCAACAATGTTTTGCACCCTAACCCGTCTTTCACCGGAAGCGGTGGTGTACAACAATGCGCTCTGGAAATGAGCATCCAGTTTCGGGTCTAGTTTGCCATCGTAGCTGAACATGACCGCAATACTCTTATCCGCATCGATAGCGCCCATTTCTAGATCTCCCCCGAATGTCTTTTGCAAAAAGTTTCCGTGATACGAGTTGACTTGGAGACCATTCGAGCATCGAACTTTCATAAGTGCCTGGAATCCACCCTCTCGTGATATCGCGTGCTCTATTTCCTTGTTGACTTTAGGTCCGTCTCGGGTTGCTACAAAATTCGGGAAGAAGAATGTATCGCCGCCCGAGGTGGCGGACAAGTGGCCGAGTGTTGCGACGTCGATATAGGTCGATGGTCCGAGCATCATGTCAATACCGATACCCGAATCCACCAGCTTCTTGGCTAGAGCCACGTAGGTCGGATTTTCGGTTTTGAAGAGCTGGCGCTCTTTGTCGCCGGTGTGAGCGTTAGGGTCGTCTCGTAATACGAGGCTACCATTGACTTTAAGGGTAGGTAGAGTGGTCATACAGCACAGTATTCGACCACCAGTCGCTTCCAATGCAGACACCGCAGCTGTCAGAGCCGGGAGAATTGCAGTTTCGGGGACTCGTGTATGCAGGTGGAGCGATGGTAATAAGTCAAGAAGGCCTTCAATTTGAGATCTAGTCAAAATTAGCAACTGTACTGACCACTGTGTGATAGTTTAGAGTCCTACCTAGATTCATAAGGATCGACGAAAAGGCCATCTTCCAGTGGAACAAAAGGTTCTTCCAAGTCTGACATTATCATGAGCTGAGCGCTCTCTAGTTTCGGCTACATGTCTTGTTAGTGTTACTATTAATAAATCCCTGGCCTGTAGCAGCTTACATTCAGGTTGTAGAAGCCAATATCTTTATCAAACGTCACAATTCCAATCTTGCAACCCTTTGGCAGCTTGCGACCTTTGATTTCTGTTTTTGCTTCACCATTCTCATCCGGTTCACCTTCAACTTCATCAACTCCTTCGTATAACGATGTTTTGATCGCTTTCGCAATCACATCAGTCCACCCCTTATCGACTGCTTCCCTTCCAGTCTCAACCAAGAAGAGCCATCTCAATGGTGTTGGCGGTTTGGCCCAATATTCTTTGGGCACTACAAACTCCACTGTTCCCCTCGACAGTTCCGGTCTCGAATCACGGTCTATTCTCCTTCCCTGGTTGTCTATCGGCTGGAAGTATTCGGGCGATACTTCGTTATTAGGGAAGAGACACATATTACAGACAAATTTGGCGCCGGAACCGGTAAACTGCATGAACGGATTGATGTAAGTCCGACAACGGCGACAACGTGGTGGACCGATCTCTCCAAAATCAAGGACAGGAACCGGTCCTTCTTCGGGCTTTTGAGCGGCGAGTGGAGTAAGGATGAGCGAGAGCGGGAGACCTGTTTGAGCGAGGAGTTCTGCCGTTGCCGGAATATTGTTGAGGGTCATTCGAGCGAATTTCGGAGACGAGTTGCCTTGGTCGTGCGCCAGGAAGTCTGAAGTAGCGGGAGGAGGAAGGTGGCGCTCAAGAGTTGGGTATATCTGCGTATCGGCGAGTTTCTGCGCAAGCTCTCTCGATTCCGGAACGGATGGAATCTCGTCCGGATCTATTCTGGCCTGCCCGCCTGGACCTCCACCGCTAACTGGTTTAATAGCAGCACTGTATTCAGCTATCGGGGCACCCGGAGCAGCGCCATGGCCTAGTGGAGCTTGGAAAGAGGATGGTTGGCCATATGGCGATGGTGCAGGAGCTCCAAACGCAGGTTGTCCAAAGGATGGAGCTGGTTGTCCTTGGAGGCCAGGCGTTACAAATCCCGGACCAGCATCATGTGGAATCATTGGTGAAGGTGCGTTGAATCCATGTGCTGGTAGAACATCCATGGTGCCCATTGTAGCAGAGTCGACAGCATGGTAAGCTCTGGCTTTCTTCTTCCTTGCTCCACCATGACCAGCAACGTGCTGTTCTGTAGCTGGTGGTCCACCCAAGCTCATCCCAGACATGCCTGTCGCCAGTCCTCCATCATATCCGCCTGATGTTCCCGAACCATACATCAAACCCGGTGTATCTGGTGGTTGCATAGGCGGGCTTGGCTGGCCGTACGGTGACTGTTGCGCGCTGTAACCCCATTGCTGCTGCGGGGCACCCGAAGGTTGGTACGGAGAGGAACCGTGCTGCTGCTGGTACTGCCCACCAGGCGGAGGCGGCATAGGAGGTCTATTCGCGGCATTGGGATCGTTCGGGTTATGCGAATTGGAATTGTTGTAGTTTTGATACATGGCGAGAAGGAAACGGGTGCCCTAACGAGGGGCCGATTTGACGATAAATGCCTTAGTCTTGTTTAGAATGAGAGAGTTAGCACCTGTGCAATTCGGGCATCGGGCTGGCCAAGAGGAAGAAAGGACACACACACTACCAGGTCTATATGAAATCGAATATGAAAAGGGAAAAACTGGCGATGCAATTGGTTTTGCTGGGAAGAATGAGGGCAACGAACTGGAAGGCAATTGGACCTGTGCAGCTGGCACTAAAATTTGGGCCACCGTAGCTCCACACAACTCGCCGCTGTGGCATCTCCGTCGTTGGCCGCACAGCCACAACACATTTCATGTCGCACAGCCACTGCCGCCACAATCTGCGTAACCACGGAATACCACACAACGCCGTCTGGGGTCTATTTCCACTGTCGCATAAGCTAGGAGAGTTTCCAGGTACCTATTATATCGGAAGGTTGGAATATATCTCTTGAAAGCAGCTTGAATATATGTAGACCAGAAGTTATAATACTACCGAACTATGGAGATTTTGTTGTACCTTAACAGTCCGAAAAACACACCCACTTGATAGGTCTGATTTTCAGCCTTGTAAACGTTTCATAACCGGCGTGAGGACGTCGACGTCAATTAGCTCCTCTTTTCTACCATTTTTCCAATTTCATTTATACTCTTTGTCTCGTGAAACATTGTTGTCTTGACCCAGCCAAACACGTCTAGTCTACGAGACAAGTATACTCTAAAGTCTCACTATAAAATCTATACTCAACCTCATCCTTCAACATTTCAAAACAATTTTTCTTACATCTAACCACCATCATTACCAAACATATAACTCAAACCGCCGACGAAAGCATTCATAATGGATACACCCGGCAGTAAGCCTAAACGGCAACTTAATCAGCGTGGGCGCCACACAGATGAAATTCCTAAAAGGAGAACAGCTCTTGCTGAGCACGGGACACAAGCAACTGACTCAGAGCCAAATACAAGACTATACGGAAGTATATCTAGCCACAAGATAGAGACAAAGACTGAGCCAGAGAACGCCAACCGGAAGGCAGGAAACCTAAGAAAATATGCTACTTCATGCCCAGAAGCACTTTTCCTCACACAAGTCCAACCCAAAGCCACACCACTGTCCCGTGAGATAGTTCGGTCTGGCGACTGCGAAGTTGCATTCGAAAAGACCGTAAACGCCGTAAGATCCGCCTATGGGCTTGATATCCCCGCCTACTTGCCCGAGCTGCTCTCATTATTATTCTTATCAAAACGACTATCCCAGCACAACACCAACTACAGATCAAAAGCTGCATACCCAGCCGGCGGAGAGTACGACATATCCTTTTTGCAGCGAAAAGCAATTCTCTTCTTCCACCTCAAGGATTTTGAGCAGGCTAAGTCCGCATGCCATCAAGCCTTCGCTGCTACCCAATACTCCGAAAATATCATAAAGGATATATTGTATGATGTTTATCTCTTGTTGGCAATAATCCTTGCAAGTGAGGGAGAGTATTTCGAAGCGGGGTTTAATCTGTCGCTTATCGAGGCCGACCATTCTCCGAGCGATCTTCTGCAGAAATCTATTCCGGCTACTGCACATTTAGCGTTCGGTGGCCCTGAACAAGGGCAGGGCCTCCAGGACGCCATATGTATGATCGGGGACAGATCGGTGTCCTTTAGATTATTCCTAAGATTTGCGAAAGCATTTCACAGAAACGTTGGTTTTGTGCGTCTGCTCACTGTTGTTTGTTACGTCTATTTGCTCATGTGGATCTACAAAGAATAGAACAGTCTATACAAACCAAAATCCTTGCCCTGAAGATAGATTTTAACATATGATTAAAATAATAAAATAAAAGCATGTTAAAAAACAGCAAGCTGGCTGGCTGGAAACGAGACTGGGTAACAAAATAAATTCGATTCATAAATAACTCACATCTAAAATACGTACAAGTACACAGCTACCCAAGTAACCCAGCACACCGTCTGTTAACGAAGCTGCCAGGCAACGTACCTTATGTACTTATCTGGGCGTCGCAAAATTTGTTCAACAATTTTCTGGTGTGTTTGGTTCGAGACTACCTCTTGGCAAGCAACTCTTGAGTGCATTTTGATTTTGTCACTGTATATACACATGACGAGAATGGTAGGGACGAAGAAAGAAGACGGATAAATATTTTACTGGGAGAAGACTGGACCGAATGTTTAGTATAGGACCTGATAGATATCGATTTACACTATCTAGCCAAAATATACTCTGGCTCTCTTCATAAAATATATACAATCTTGTACGAAATCATAACACACGGACAAATTGCAAAGGTAATAAATACAAAATGTACAAAATGTACAAATATACCTCTAAAAAGCCAAACTATCTCTCCCAACTCATCTTCTTCCCTTTGAGAACCAAATAGGCCACAAGCCTATACGCTATCGTCACGATCGCTAGAAGCAACAGATTCTTCTTGGAATCATAATGATATCCATACAAATTCAATACATCCTCGCCAGTCTCAATCGGACACTTCCCACTCGGTAACCTCTGATAATCATCACAAGTAAACCGCTGCCCTTCCATCGAATTCGGCAGCAGATTCCCCACGGAATATTTCAACGGACTCAAATGATTCATCGCAGACAAGAACACGGGGACATTATACGACATCAACCCAGCCATGAACATCCCCAGCGATAAAATCGTGCTGCAAACATTGATCGCGAATCCCGTAGATGCGTCGAAAAAGGTGTTGAAGATTATGCCCAGCGATTCGCCGCAGCTGACGATGCAGAATACGTTGTAGGATACCGTGAAGTACGTTTTCACCGTACGGTTCAGACCGACAGCGATCACCCCGAAGACGGAGAATAAGAGACTGCTGAAGAATTCGAAGGGGATCTCGTTGGTTGTGTAGCTAAGTATGAACGCTTCCAGAGGGTATGCTCTATCCGCGTATTCTTTGTAAAATACATCGCGCTCGTACGGATACAAAGCGGCGTTTTGTAGCAATCCGACGAAATAAACGGGGAGGATTTCGTTGATATATCCGAGACGGGTTTGGACGGAGGTAAAGTCGTTTTTTAGAGGTGCGAAGAACAGAGCCAGAATAACGCCAAGTCCGACAACTTGCATTATTCGCGCGAAAATAAGGGGCGGTTGCCGCCAGATATTTATGAGAGATCGTTCGACTAGAACCGGATACGCCACAAGAAACGGTGCCTGTTCGCGTTGGAGACGACCGAGTTCTGCGGGCAGAGTAATCGTGCGGTGTTCGTTGTACAAGGTTGACGTTCGCTTGAAGGAATCGATAAGAGAGCTGACCTTCTCACGGTCTCTCTTTTCTCGTTGTTCGTACTGAAGATTTACGGTTACCAGATCGAGCGCGAAATCTGCTGGGTTGGTATAGGTCGGACATGTGTGGCCGAGTGTTTGGAAATAGTCGAGCATGTCGGTTGAAGCGCCAGAGTAGACGACATCCCCGCCACGGGCTAGCAGCAGGACATTTCCGAAGTGGTTGAAGAGATCGGAGCGACTTTGATGAATCGTACAGATAACTGTTCTGCCTTCATTCGCCAGGCCTTGCAAGACCTCCAGGATACTAGATGCTGTAAAAGCGTCCAAGCCAGAAGTTGGTTCGTCGAGTCTATCCCCCTGTTAGTACAGTGCCATATTAGTTTATTCAATCGAATCGACGAGATGGTATGAGGATACTTACAGAAGCACTCTCGGTTCCGTCAGCACTTGAACCGCGATCGAAACTCTTCTCTTCTCACCACCGCTAATACCCTTGACAAACTCACTTCCAACAACAGTGTCCGCACAATCTTTCAGCCCCATCTTGAGTAATATATCCTCTGCCCGTCTCTTCTTCTCTTTCTTCTTCATCCATTTCGGCAATCGGAGCGTTGCGGCGAAGTGTAGCGTTTCTCGAACTGTGAGAGACGAAAGAAGTGCGTCATCATCCTGAGTAACATACGAGCATAATGATTTCACGACATTATCCGAAACCTTCGATCCGTTGAACAACATATCTCCAGTCTGCAGGTATCTCGTAGTAAGCGAATTATGTAGTCGTTGGGCCATTGAATTCAGCAGCGACGACTTCCCAGACCCACTCGGTCCCATGATAACGTTCAGAGTTCCGGCTTGGAATTTGGAAGTGACTCCCTTCAGAATTTCCAGATCAAGGGTCGTTTTGCCGTAGAAACTCCTCTTTTTCAGATTTAGTCTATAATCGTTCAACACGACGTCAATCTTCGTAACATCCTTCGATTGACTGCTCTCCATCCGTTCCTTGCCAGCGGAAACATCTTTGTTTGAAGCTCTTTGACGCGAGACGTTGACCTCAACGGTGAGAATTTTAAGTGTGATACTAGCCACGGTATAGAAGAAAAATATATATGTTACGGAGCATAAAATCGCTTTCCAGATCCAATCGTCTTGTGGTAGATCGAAGCTGTCGAGGACAAAGTTGCCAAGGTATTCGATACACGCAGGATTTTCAGGTCCTCCATCCGGGCAGTCGTAGAAGTTGTCCTTCAGTTCGTTGTTTGTAAGTGCGACGAACATGTAGTACTGTTTATTATCCAACGTTAGTTAGTCATTCCAGGAAAAGCCAGAGTCTGGTATATCAATGTGAATGCTTACCACATAGCTGATCCATTTTGTCCATCTGACGTACACTGGCATCTGGGAAGCCTGCAGAAAATATCCACACGCCAAACTCTGCAGAGTAAAGTTGAAGTTGGCGATCAATGACGCCTCTGCGAAGTTTCGAGATATCGCTACCGCTAGCGTAGCGAATGTGATGGCGATAAGCTGTCCGATAAAGATCACCACAAAGAAGATAAAGAACTTATCTGCGTCCCGTTCGAGGCCAACCCTAAAAACAATACACGTTAGCAATATCCCGCCATGCATATCTGAGGATCTTACATAAAATAGTATATCACGCTGAACAGAAACGGCACCGGTAGGTCCTCCAGCAGGAACTTCGCCAACCTTCTGCCCAACAGAAACGTCGTGATAGTAGCCACCCCTTCGGCTTTCTCTCGATCAAAAACATTGATATCAACGACTGATAACCGCCACGTCTCGTACAGCATTACGAGATACCCCTGCAAAGCGGCCGCCGAATACATCGATCCGACACGACTGCGAATGCCCAGGAGAGATCCGTCGGCTTGATAAAATATCCAACCAGCCACGATTGCAAGCGATATAGCTTCGAACAGACTGCCGGCCATACCGTAGGGATCTCTCAAAGTCGTGACCCAGCATCGACTTGTCTCCACCATCAACTTTTGTACAAACGAGGCGGATTTATTATGTTCACTTTCTGAGCCTGAGCTGTCGCTCCGTTTCTCCGCAGTCTTTTCGTCATTGGTAAAATATGATTTCGACAGGTCTTTCCACGACGCAACTAGTGCATTCACCCGCTCTACAGACAGGTTTTCGGCTTCGGCCGTCCTGGAGTCGATTGCAGATGTGTCGATGATGAAATCAGCGGGGTTAAAGTGCTCCGGCAGGTCGTACCCCAGTGACGAGAAATAGGGGAGAGCATTGGCTTGGGTTCCGCAGTACACCGGTTGTCCGCGACTCAAAAGAATAATCCGGTCGAAAAGGTTCCATATCTCCGATCTCGGTTGATGAACTTATTCGCAGTCAGCCACAGCACCAGCATCTCAATCGTTCTAATGCCCAGCTTACTCGTAGTAATGATTGTCCTGCCCTTTTTCGCCAGATTTTTCAAAGTGATGATAAGCTGATGAGCGGTTGCCGCATCCAACCCTGTCGTAGGTTCGTCGAGATAGAGAACCGAGGGATTTGATAGCAGTTGTACACCGATACTAGTCCTCCGTCTCTCTCCACCAGAGCAACCTTTATGCTCGTTATCACCGATCCTGGTATTCGCACAATCTTTCAACCCGAGTTCGAGAATGATACTCTCTACGATCCCTTCTCTTTCCTTCTTCGATATGCCAGACGGCAGCCTCAGCTGGGCAGCATACCGCAGAGTTTCGCGAACGGTGAGCGTAGGTATCAAGATATCCTGTTGTATGACATACGCCGACTTTATCTTATTCGACACAAGCTTTCCGTTAAAAGTGATGCATCCAGCCTTCGTCATGCCCGATCCTGCCATGCGATTAGATATCACGTTCAGCATGGACGTCTAGCGTTACACAAAAACTCAAGTTGTCAGCCTAAACGTTCTCATTTAGGAAGTCAAACCATCTTTGGACGCGAAGGGCGATCCAACAACAACAAAGCCGCCGACTTGACGATCGATGTCTCCGCCGCCTTCGAATGAGTTTGAGGATGTGTATATACCTTTCCGGAGCCGCTGGCACCAATAAGCGCCGTCAATTGCCCACTCGGCATGTCCGCATCGATCCCATCCAGAATCTTGACGACTTTCTTCTGATCCGACTTGCGCGATATCATAGCGCCGAAACCCTGGCTGAGTGTAGCCGACAAGCTCAGATCCCTGACTTTAACGTCGACTCTATCCACCGGCCGGAACGAAAGATCGCGCTCGTATTCTATGGCTTCTTCGGTAACTTTACGCTGCAATTCGGAGCTGTGTTGGCGCTCAAGTTTGCGAAATGAGGTCCGTGTGAGCGTTGACTTGAGCGGTGCTAGTTTTGATATCTCCAGATCGGAGACCGAATAGTCGTCATCGTTGTCAGGGTATCCCCTACCATTTACCTTCTCGATATTTATCTTGTCGTCAACCGTACCCTCAGCTCTCCCCTCATCGAGTAGGTCCATCTCGAACGTGATCTCTTCGGTTGACCGGTCTTGTGTTGTGTGTGCGGCGACGCTATGCTGGGCCGCTCAGCTTTTACTTGAGCTTCAACTTCACAGCTAAGCTCAAAACTACGACATCAAACCTTCTACCTTGCCGCTATGAGTATTCGAATTCCAGAACGATCTCTGCATTCTTCTAGCTAGCTTCCGAGCAAATAAAGGTATAATATCGGAAATGAAATGTGGGAACTGTTAATACAGATGATAACCCTCGTATTTCACTATCCGTATCTGGAGTGTGCGTCTTAATACGCTGCTTTTAAGGTTACCCACGGAAAAATCTCAGTCCCTTGGGTTTAACAGGCATGTTAACCACTTATAATGTGGCATAGGAAGGTTCCTCCGGCTGACAAAAGTAGAACCTCGATCGTGAGTGCCCGTGGGTCCTCACATGCGATCGCAAACCATCGGTTACCTTTTAACTGCCGCTAGTGGCCGCCGGGCGTGGCATCCACGAATTCGCCCCTCAGATATGGAATTGATCTTCGTATTCTAAAGATGCATTTGGGCCTTGCGAGCTCGCGGAGGATCCATTAGCTTTAGCACCGCCATTTGCTTTTTCGCCGTTGAAGCGTTCGGGACCCACTTGCTCCATCGAGCAGGTTCATTTTCAGCCTTTGCCGAACGAATGAACGGAAGAAACTTGTTTAAACTTTCGTATATGCAGGCGTCGTCTAGCCGGAGCCTCGAATTGCCGTGCCAAAGACGGCATATTGCCTTGCACTGGACTGCCATGAGGCTCTAAGAGAATAGTCTCCGTCGATGCAGCTGGCGCGGTTTCGTATTTCAATATCAATATCGAGACTTCTGCAGGTGCGCGCAGGTTAATACTTAAGCGACGGTTTTTCGGCCGCGGTTGGCCCTTCGGGCGATTTCATAGGTGTTTCCGTCTCGTATGTCGCAATTTCCTGGGACGAGATTGAGTGCTACCAAGGGCCTAGCAAAATTACAAGGGTCTTTCATCCGAACTGGGTTTGAGGAAATTTACTCCTATCCATCTCGCGAACGCAAAGGACTCGCTTCTTGCTTCTTCATATCTCTCCCAGCTTCCTTTAATTCCACAACTTCCAAGATTGCTATCGAGAAAGAAGACTGATCGTTTCACAATTTATACAGCGCCAAGTATATACACAGCAGCATTCACCATATTCGCTCTACTACATATCTACTCCACTATCAACTCACTTAACAAATCGCGGCTTGACTAACAGCAGGCCCCTGCTGGTTGGACTCCCGACACCCCACCATTCTGGTCAATGGTAGCCTCCACGCTAGCGCCTTGATGATGGTTGCCGCCGTTCACACTATGGAGAACCGATTTATTCACCTCCTGACTAAAGCGCCAGTTAGCGTGAGCCGAAAAATTCAAATCGCATATATCAAGAACGGATGCTCCACTTACGTCGAAGGTGGCAAATCCAGCGCTGGATTCTTATCGAAAAAGTTCACAGGTCGCAACATCACTCTAACGGCTTCAACTGGCATCACGGGGCTATCCAACGCCGAAGAAATTAATACACTGCGATCCTCGAACCAGTATCACAACCCTGCGCAAGCCAGGGACGAACAGAGGGAAAGATGTTAACGGGGGGATATCTCACAAATCTTCGATTCGCGGAATATGGTTGATTCCAAACTGCACCCAAATAACCACATCATCACCTTGCTCCGTGTCGAATTTCGTCCCTCTCTTGCACCACTCTCTAACGCCGTGGCCACCTCTGCTCTGATTCGTATATTGGCCCGCGGCAAAGTACTCCCAATCCTTATATTTGGTCACGTATACCGCTTTATCGGCAAACTCGGCACGCTTGAAGTGGTAACTATCTTCAGACGCGAGTAGTTTTTGGAACGGCGGAGCTTGGATTTTATATCCAACCGGCTTGTTGTTCACGGCGTTAAGATTCTTCGGGTTCTGGATCTTGAAGACGCGGTTGTGCTCCGGTGCTTCGAGATAACCGGCTTCGGATTCCACTTGGGTTTCAGTGACATAGTAGCCCATTCCGAAAGGGTTGAACGGATCCAAAGGATCCATAGCTTTGGCTTCCTCGTAGACGACTTTATTCCCGAATCCATCGATGGCGGGGTCAATTCGCAGCGAGAATATATGCTGATGGTGCTGAGCGAGAACGCCGGGGTGGACGATTGTACCGAAGTTCGGGGAATCTTTGATGCTCGGATCGATCGGGGCGGTGGAAAGGATACCCGTCGCGCGAACTTCGTAGGATAAATCACCGGCGGTGTTGAAGATAAAGGCGAATATGTACTCGTAGTTCGCCACGGTGATGATACTCTGCAAGACGAGCTCGCGCATACGGGATAAAACTGCGTGGCCGGTTCTGTAGTTTGTGTGTTTGAACTGAATGCCCGCATCTTGTTCGTGGACGCAGATGCAGTTCTCCATGATCATGGGTTCGCCTTTGTCGTCGGCTACGGGGAAGCTAAGGTATGCGATAGTGCCCAGGCAGTCGCAGCCCAGCTTGAGGTTGTTCGCCATCACGCTGTGACGATTTCATGTCAGCGAGTCGAAAACACCATGATAATTGTGAGATGAGATTTGAGAAATTGGGGGAATTACCCAGCGCCGGCATCACCCAAATCGAAAGCCTGCTTTCGATGATACGGCTTCCTCGGGTCGGCATACGGAATAGCCATATCAGATAACGACAGCCGATAGAACAAATCCCGTCCGTCATAAGAAACATTGTAAAGCACCATACCCTCCCGATGATTGAACCCGACCCGAATTTTCCACTTCTGCCACTCGAGTTCCTCCCCGCTCTCCGAAAACCGAAACGACACACCCTCAGGCTGAACGACATTGATCGGTTTCAAATCCGTCCGCAACATCTGATGTTCGGGCATGTACTCGTTCAATGTCGGAGTGTACGGCTTATGCTCCTCGACTGTATCATCGATCCCGAGCGGCAAATGGTCGATTCGCACCACTTTCATGGAGACCACATCGACCACGGGGGAGATCGGGAGAGGCGAGGCATAGTGGTTGCTGTTGGCGTTATCCTTGGGGCGGGTGTAGAGGTAGCATTGCCATTGTTTGCGTTCGTCGTTAATTCCATCGGAGCCTGTTATGTCACGGCGCATCGACCAGGATTTCAGTATCAGCGGCTATATGCAAGGCGGGGAATCGAACTGCAGCAAGCCTCCCAGAATAATGGGCATTGCAGGATGGAACTTTTTAGGGAATAGCTTCGGTTGCGTACCATAAATCCAAGGATCTGAACTATGTGACCGCGGTAAACTTTTGTCAGCCTTCATTCATTGATTCCATTTTCGATCAAACAAATTAGAAAAAAGAGGTGGGTGAGATAACATGTATCGAGTCTCATGCAGCTGAAGTAAAAGATTGGCAAACAACAAATGGCATGTTTTTCGCCATGGCGTTCACAAATTGTTGCATGGCGCATATGTATGAGATTAAACAGGTACGCGAATGGAACTCACAGAACAACGGTGCCCTCTGGCAATTGGAGTTTCTCGATCTCCGCTCTGACGCCTGGGTCTTCAAGGCAAACTCGCTCGATTTGGAGTATCTCGTCTCCGTCCGCGCAGGAGTGGAACCCTTCGAGCTTAGTTTCGAACTCGACGGTCGCCGTTGCGAGGTTCATAACGCATTCGAAGAGGTCGGGCTAATAGAACCACCGCATTGCATACGATTAGTAACAGTTCGTACCCGAGCTCGTAGTCGTCAGTTGCAATTTGACTCGATCGAACCATCGAATCGAATCAATTAGAACCGCAGTAAATTGATTCCTGCCGCGGAGAAATTTCGAAATTGTTGAATATCTAATCGAATTGCAAGGATAGCAGAGCTGCAGAGCATAACATACCGTCCGCCTAATGTAAAACACTATAAACGCCTTTCGCTCAATCGTCGGTTTCGACCCTTCGTCCGCCTTCAACCAAACCTTCATCACTTCTTTCTCCGGTTCCCGCAAGGTGATACATTTAAAATGTATATCGGCTCCCGGGTGCTCCTTGCGCAGCACCGCAGCGGCATCCTTGATCTCCTCTTCGGTCAACGGGGAGAATGGGTGTAGTACCCGCTCGGCCTTGATGTTGAACACCCTCTCAACCTTGGCGGGGAGGGTATTGGAACCTGGCATGGCGATTCGGTACGACGCAGCGATATCGAATAGGGATAGATGGTGTGGAATGGAATGGGTATAGTATAAACTATCAGAGGTGAGCTAGTACTCGCGAGTGCTAGCTGGTTACTTCTTAGGTCCGTCCGGTCCTTGCTGTGCCGCGCGGACACAGGTTTAATGTGATCGTTAAGTGCAGGGTCAGTGATAATGGTGCGCGGCTTTTTCTCACTGTGGCAAGCCTTGACTTTGAGATTATTCTTTTCCTTGGATAGAATTTGAGTTCTGATAGATGGGTACGAATCGAGTTACGGAATAAGTATATTCCAGTAGAAATTTTTTTGCGACCAAGGTTCTGGGATATGCAGGGAGCGCAGCAACAGGTCTTTTCTGGGGCGGTTGTACAAAGCTGTCTGGGTTAAGTGATCTCCTGAATTGTGATTACAAAGTGGATCGATGTCGGCCTTTGACTAGGCTAGGTTTTAGTTTTTGAGATAGAATTTTTTTTGTGATATATTAAATTTGTAAATTCACCCAGAGGTCAGATCCAAGTGGGGCTCAGGATTCCTAAATTTTTCTCCCAAATTTTTGTTGTTCAAGGAAAGAACGCTCACTTGCCTTCTCACATGTACCTGCTGGGATCATTTCGCACGTGTGAACATTCGCATTTCATAACATGTACATTCGCAGAAGCTAAGGAAAAACAAATCCCTAAACGAGGAAGGTGGATAGATTAGATTCTCCCTTCGGCCGGTTTTGCTTGCGATATGTATGACAGAGACACTAACTTTTTCAATAAGCTCCACTTACCGATACCGACCACACGCTCGCCTATCGACATTTCAAGCTCATCAAAATTCCGCTTCGGTTACGCCTACTGGATCGAGCTAGTTAGTATCAGGAACAAACCATTATGGGCCTTTCCCTTCTCTGAAAAAATGCGATTCGCTTTTTTCCCACCCAAGTAACCTTTTTCCCACCCTCAAACCACATCCTCTCAAACCGCTCCGAAGAGAGTACAACATATGCTGCATTCTTCGCACTGGGAAAAAAGCCACAGCTTAAAGTTAAATATTTTAAAACAAATATCTGATAAAAAGAACAGAACAAGGACATGGATATACATTTTAATGAGGAAGTGGGGGAAAGCAAGAGCTCGGCTCCGGCTAACGGTCGTGCTTCCCCGCACCGATCCCTGAGGCTATTTACACGTCTGGAATCGAAAAGAGGTACATCGATTACCTTATCATCTTGCGTACGTCGACAAGTCCTCGTGTACAAGCGAAATAAAGGAAAGTACCAATAAAAAACGGCTTGAGCCTAATTCGATCCCGCACCCCAGGCCCCAGGGTGGTTTTTTTTTTTTTTCGAACGTTCTTGTTACGTTGAGTTTAGATAACTGGCGAATTTCTAGACGTAATTTAAAACCCAGCAGCTATCGGATAACGCCATTATGGCAAGATTTCATGCTCGAACAGTGCATGGGAGGAAATCCAGGCCAGGGGCGACCCTTCCCTGCGGGATCGAATAGTTAAACTTTGCTGAATTCTTGTGGAAGGAACAGAAGCGAAGCGAAGTTGTGGGAAAATGAGTTAAAATAGAAGAATTGTTAGAAATAAAATAGAAATAAAAATAAAATGTGACTGGGTTGGAATGCTTGAATTGCATTGATTGTGGGATATGGAGTTCTTTGTGACAGAAGCTTCCTATTCCCACTCGTCAACAAGTTTACCAGCGGGAAACATACGGAGAAAGAGGGACAAACGTGGGGCACAGGACATATGTACTTCTGCAAACTTCACAAAGAAACGAAAGTAATATATCTGCAGCGAGAACGAAATCGGTGAACTTAATAGTATAGTAAGTAATCATATCAAGCGGCTGAGAGCAGGCGTGCGAAAGAGGATCCGCCGGGGCAAAGTTAAACTCGTATCAATGCATCAAACTCGGTCCACGCCAGTGAAGTTTTAAGGTGCGGGAAAGGCTCTCGAGGGGGCTGAAATCAAGCATGACGGAAAAAGGAACAGCGCAGCGAGGATCGAATTAGTCCTATCAGATCGCACGTACTTGACTTCGAATATGCATGAAGAAGGAAAGTAGCCCCGCTATTTAATTAAGTTTTTACTTGTATTCTGTCAATTGAAACGAGATTAGTCCCGTTGATGCCATCAATGTATACATGGGAATTTATATTATACACATGCAAGACGTGCCAGCTATTTCAATGCCATCGAGCTGAAAAAATAAAAATAATATGAATAAGGATAGATATATAAAAGATAAAAGATGGGAATTATAGAAAAGCCCAGACTGGTACAAAGGTACCCGTAGACGTCATAGGCATACAGTCGGTGACATCACTACCAACCGCGCGGGCAGGAATATGCAAACCAAAAAGTAATCTTTTGTGTAGGTGCGGAGAACCTTGTCGACTGGTCGAGGGAACCTTTGCGCACCCCGTGCCGGGATTTTTTTGAATCGATCCCACCCGAAAGGGGAAAAAAAAAAAGTTAAAGCTGAAGTCAAGATCCCAACCAGGCGCGGTTTGTGTTACCACATAAATTCTCGAAAACGAATCAAGATCTCGATACCTTTTTTTTTTTTTGGGTCTTAACTTCTCTACCTCAATCTCGTTACCAGTCTTCAGATGTATCTTCTACTTGAACGGCAATCTCGGAACCAGCACCTATCTGTAGTTCAGATTCGAGACCATCTGAACCGTTCCAACGAAAAAAGAACTTTAAGACAAAACAACTAACCTTAAAAGCTAAAAACTCTATCCCATCGATCCCGCCATTCGATTCGTCTTCTCACTAATACCCCGCCTAGCTACCCGGAAAAAAACCGATCGAGACGAGCTACAAAGTTTTCATCCCATTGGAAGTTTTCGTTATCCTTCCCGACCCGTCGGGCCGGAAACCTATTAGATTCGCGCACGTTTTTATATAACCTAAACGGGAAAAATAGTGTCGACTCGATATCTCTACATAAATTTTTACGTGATAGTAGTTTTTGATTTATGATTCGTATTAGTAGTTTTATTTGTGGAGGTTATCTTGTACAGTGGTACTCTTTTTTGCCAGTGTGCATCTGTTCCTGCTATGCTATCCTATGCTGTGATTATTGATCGTGAAGAATATTCTGTGTTGGTTCTGTTAAACACCCCTTCCCTTGGGCTCTATATATTATAGGCCTAATTGCGTTCTTTGCGTGCCAGTGTATATATATGGGGGGTGGTTGAGACGCGATATGCAGCAACTTGGATATATCATCATCCAAAGACTTTTTTTGGCACTGCAAAAAATGGTAAAATACATCCAAGATGTTTTTAGCAAAACGATAGAGCGAGGAAGAGAAGCAGAAACAGAGTGAAAACAGGAATGGAGAATGTATTTATATATTTCGAATATTCACGACTACAGATCTAAGAGTAAGAACCGTGTAGTATACGATCGGGCAGTTGGGCGCAAACATTCTGCATGGTACGTACTATATGTCTTTTCCCGTGCGCCTCTACCTATGTACTCCTCTTTATCTAGAGAATATCCTGCAAACCAAATAAATAATAATAATAATTTATAATAAACGGCAAGGAAAATGGGAAATAAAATTCGTAATTCAGACGGCGTCAGAGTTGTATTTTTATATGAGTTCTTTTTGAAAGAAAAAGAAAAAAGTTTTTAAAAATGCTGCATGTAAAAAAGGCGGCTTTCGACTCGTGCGACAAAGGTATGTTCGTATGCTCCAAACCACCAAACTCCGTTTTTTTGGGTGTGTCGAGAAAAAAGAAAAAGAAAAAATTTATGAGGTAGTATGAATGAAGATGAAGGCCAAAAAAGGTAATAATATAAGTGTATGGATGAGTCGCAACCAAAAGGAGAGTCCAAGAATATTCATGATATAAGTAAACAATTGTAGGAATGAAAAGAAAACAAACAAATGTCATACAAACAGACGGAGAAAACAAGTTCAAAACAGAAAACGACACCGGTACAAATTCGTTGAACAGTCATTAAAAGCTGCGATACTCAAAAAGTATAATGTATCAATCATAAAAAAAGGCCTCAAACGCCACCTTCTGCCCTGTTTTGGGGGGATCGATGCTAATAAAACGGGGACAGCGGAACACAACTGCAACAGACTAAAACAGACTAATAAAAAGAATATACTCGCAAAAGATAAAAAGAATTTTACACTTAGGAATCGAAGACGCACTGGTATTCGCACTTTAGGAGGGTTTTGTTTCGAGTAGAACCATCCGATCGAGAAAGTGACGCCCGTGGGGACGACGAACCATCATGTGGAACAAACAGAAATTCAAGAGAGAAGAAAATCGTAACCGAAGTCCTGGATAATCTTCTCCCAATCCCAACTCGTTTCGTCCTCGGCGTCCATCAGCTCCCATATCCTCATCACCACCCTCTCGGCGTGGACGGAGTTATGCAAGCCCGCGATCTTCATCTCTTCCAATTTCTTGGCGATCTCAGGTCGCTGGTGGACGTCGAAAGCAGCGCAACCTAACAGGAAGACAGGCATGAGCAAAACGCTATGGCTGTACAACCCGGGCTCGAGAGCAGCGAGACAACGTAGCCCTTCGTCGACGGCGTTGCGGATCTTGGGATCCGGAACGGACCGTTGGACGGTTCGGTAAAGATATATCCACGTGACCTGTTGGTACAACATGCCGTACCAGTAGTGAACCTGCTGGGCGTGGTTGTGGGTCGGCTTCCAGGAGCGGACTTGCTCGTCAATCTCGACGGCTTTGCTAAGCATGACTTCGTCGATGGTGGGGTATATGCTTTCGGCTTTCCGTCTTCGGATCAGATCTCGTAGCGTGGTTATGCGGGCGATGTTGGTGAAGAGGCCGTCGAGGGTGCCTATCAGCGTCCCGCCGTCGTTGATCTCCTCGGTGTCGCTTAGAGTGGTGGTGACTTGGGTGTCCGCGACGGGCATGAACGGTGCTGGATTCGGTCCGCGGCCAAGGGAGCTGAGGTCGAGAGTCGGTCGACGACTCATGTTGGTGAGACCATCGAGGATGAGGTGATAGCGGAAGAATTCGATGAAGAACTGTGCGAACTTCATCTCGTGGTGGGCCGTATCCTTGGCTCGAGCTCGCTCACCCATCTCTCGGGCTACCAAGTTGAGAGCCTGGATATGGGTGTTGTGGATGCCCGTGTTGTCGCCTTCGCAGATGGCCTCGAGGCAGAGCACGATGGTTGTAGCGACGGTGTAGTCATCGATCAAGGAGCCTTCTTGAAGCGTTAGGCTGTTGATACCTTGTTTTAATATCTGGATGGCCAGGTCCTTGTGATGGTACTGGGCATTTCTGACCGTGGGATCCGTCTTGGCGAGGTGAGAGGCGGCGAGGCAGAGCATGGAATGCATGAGACCGCTGTTGTCGATGGCGAGAGGGAGTAGAAGTTCCTTGAAGGGATTCTTTTCGTCACCAAACTGAGAGAAGACGGTGCTGACGGTTCCGACAAAGTGGTTGAGCAGCTTTCGGTCGAGATCCGATTCAACTCCCTCGATGAGAGCTGGAAGAGATGGTTGGAATACTGGAAACCTGTGATTCGAGTCTAAAATGAAACCATATCAGAAACCGAAGATATAAAATGTATAGCAAGTAAAAGTGATTAAAATTGACGAACCTCTTCCGGATCTTGAGGTCCAGAAGGTCTTGGGACTATAACCTTCGCAAACATAGCCGTTCTTCCCACAGTTGTTGCCTAGTAGATTTTTAGTTACAAACTTCATGATAAGGTTGAGCTTTGGTGGACACGGTGATTTTTACATTCGGGCTTCCCTTCGTCGCACTTCTTCTTGCGTTTCCGACAGGTCAAACAACCTGTCTTGGATCTACCTCTAGGTTGTTTGGCCTTTGATTCGGGAGGATTAGGAGGATTCTTTCGCGGGCGACCACGAGGTCGTTTGGCTGGTGGTGGTGGGACAAGAGACGTCGGTGTGGTATCCTCGGACTTGGGTTCGAGCTTGGTATCAGGTTCGGGCTTGACGTCGTTCTGAGGAGGTGAAGCTTCAGTGTCAGCCGTGTCTCCGGTGTCGTCGTTCTCATCACTCGAGGTGAGGAAGCCGGGTGTGTAAGGTTCTTCCTTGACGGAGCCGGCACTCGAGGCCGCATAGTTGGAGGCGGAATATGTTGAAAAGGGCAGATTGACGTTGAGTGATGAGGTTGGTGAGATGGAAAAGGTGGTCGCGGACGAAGGCGTCACCGATCCGGCAGAGAATTCTCCATTGGATGAACAGGTCGTTGAGCAAATGGACAGTCTCAATCCGTGCGGTTTGGTGGGTCCCGGTGACATTTCTTCGAATCCCCAAAAGAATATCCTCTTGTTCTAATATTTTTCCCTGGTTGTGAATGTTTAAGTCCGTCAATAACGAATCATGAAGGGTTGCGTGTTTTTAGAAGATGACCAGGAGCCACTTTTTGGTTGAGAGGTGTTGCGCTTGGTGGTGGGAGGTGACCTCTTTTGGGGGTATCGATAGCGGGCCACGACAGGCACGCAGGCACGCAGGCCGCAGGCAGGACAACCAGCTCGGGCACACACTCGAGCCGGATTCGATTGATTTGCAGTTGATTTTTGTAATCAAAGAGGCAGAGACCAGGTGTGCTATGTATGTATCTATAAGCAGGAAAGTGCGTATAAAATTAGCGGGAACAAGACCTAAAAGTTGAAAATTTGTGGATATCTTCCCACCAATTGATCCGACCAGTATGACAGCAGAGAAATTAGCTTACGTTATAGGTGGGAGAACTCGATCGAGGTATCCAAATTTGCAAAAAAAGAATATCTGTATCCTCGTTTAAATATTGTAGATATGTTTGTTTGATATAGATAGCGGGATGGATGTGTTGCTAGGATGATTCTGATATTTTGATAGAGCGAAGATATGATGATATGTGTATATTATATATGTTGGGAAGCCGGAAAATATATGACAAGGCAACGCCCTGGTATGATTCGTTTAATGACCTCTATAGAGAGGCCCCTGGGCTAGTTGCGATGGTGCTTCTTCAATTGAAGCTGCGAACTCTTGGTGCGGTCGTCTTCCTGCATAACGGATGAAAGTTGCCGAGAGGCTCTAGGCTACTTGTTCGTAGGGATCGATCCTCCTGGGCGAGGAAGACCTTGGAAAAAGAAAATAATAGTATGATGGAGAAAATGGTCGTAAAATGTTAACCAGAAGAGATTACAGACGACGGGATCGAGAGGTAGAAAAAAAGAAAAAAGAAACAGAAGATATTCACGCAGGCAGGGCGAGTTCGTTAGCGGAAGTCGCAGAGGGAACAGAAGAGTTTTCGACCAGTAGAATGTAACATTCACGCAAGCTTGGACGTGCGGGTAAAATGCGGGCGAGGGCAGATTCTGATGGATCGTCGGGGTGTGGGTGGGATGGCTGACTGGATGGATTGATAGAATCTGATACGATTGACGGATAGCCTGACAGATGTAGGTAATTAGATAGACTGACTGGCTGGGGGTGAGTGAGGTTGTAGCCGGTTTGTGGTTGTGGTTGTAAATCTGTGGAGTTGAGTGTGTGTGTGTGGGAAGGAGAGGAGATCACCAGAATCTGGTTCAACCGTGGTGGGCGACGAGAGGGACATATTAATATATTAGCAGCACACCAAACAAAAAAAAAGAGTACGGCCGGTGGAAAGGGCCACTTTAGAACTTGGCTAGCAGCAGCAGCAGTGCAGCGGTGTAGCAGTGCCGTACAGTGCAGTACGGTGCAGTGCGTACGTCGACCCAACATCTTCCAGTCAGGCAGGTTTAACTAGTTGTGTGCGAGCCGGGCCGCGCTCACTATCATCTTACAGGCGTAGCTGCTAGCTAGTCCAGTCTAGTGCCGGCCGGGGCATGGCCATGGCCATGCCATGGTGGTTCTGGTAATTTAAGAATGTCGAGATAATATAGTCTCTCGCACTAGTCCGCATTCTGTCATCGTGGAGTCGCAAAAGCCGTCCTGGCTTTCGTCCCGACCACAACCGAAGCTAGTCAAACAGATAAAAAAAAGAAATAAAAAATTGAAATATAAATAAGTCTAATTCAAATGAACAATATATTGCGCAAATGGAAAGAGAGAGAAAAAAGTTAAATTTGAAATTGAACAAATATATCAAACGTAACAATTGCTATAGGCCGAGTAGAGTCCAGCATATTGACCTCCTCGACAACTTGATTTGTTTTTTTTTGTTTTTCTATTCTTTTTGTTTTGTTTTTTGTTTCCTTCTCGTTGCATTAATTAATTCATTCTCTCATTCATTCTCTCTGTCGGGGCCAGTATTCGTTACCGTATGCAAGGACAGCCAGCCTGGCAAAGGAGGCTGAGGACGGACATCAAGCACCGCGCGAGAAAACAGACAGAACAGAAAAAATAAAAAGCGAAAGCGAGAAAAAAAAAACTGTGACTTAGCTTTCGCACAGAAACAAAGAGGACGGTACCTTGTACTTGGATCGTGGTACCTCCTGTTATCGTCTGTCTCTGGGTCCTCCCGTCTGAATCTGAGTTGAAAGCAGTTTAGTCCCGCCCGTCGGATTGACCACTAATTCGACCTCATTCGAGCAAGGAACACCCCTGATCCGTCCGGCTCTCTCTTGGCCCTTTCTCCATTCTCACCTACATACATACTATCATGACATCTTGCACGCAGAAACAAAAAATAGCTGCAGAGCCTGCGAAGTCAATTCGACTTTCTGCTGCAGCTCACGGAAACGTCGCCAGTAGGTACCTAAAATTGGATATGGTATTCCATCGTTCGGTCCAGTTAACATCCCTGTTCCCTTTTGTGAACACCCTCGCATGGCGGCTCTCAAGGGGAAACTCGTACGTCCCAGCTTAGCTAGCTCGACACTGTATCTCGCCTCGATACCAGGGCGACCGACCTAGATCTTTCTCGACACAACACCGTCAGCTTTTCACTAAACGAATTTAATCCGAGATAATAGTGTGTGCTCTCTCTCTCTCATCTCTAGACTGAAATCCTAATCCCGTCTGATTGGGGGAAACGGTGGATGCAATTTGCCCCGGATTTTCCACTGGCATAGCTCGTTTTAGCGATCCAATGGCACCGGGCTGTCGTCAACCACCTTGATCCAGGCACACATGAAGTTAAACTTCCAAGCGACCCATTCGGAATTGCCGGCGAGGTTCCCTCCTTCTGACCTTGCTGCAGCGCAGAGTGATGGGCTGCAATCCTTTTTTTTTGTTAATTTAATTTTGTGCAAACTTTGCCCTTGATTGAGGTCTTTTTATTCCGTTCTGCTCCTCTGTCAAAGCTCGAAAGCCGACGATGCACTTTAGCAAACCGTCGACGAATCATGGGCTCCACCGTCTTACGAATCTCCGTGAATTAGAGGATCGTCCGGGCCACTATTACATTGGGATGGCACACCTTTGACGAAAAATGGGAACAAAATATACTAAAAAAAAGCCATCGGACAGCAGGCAGCGCGGTTCACCAGCGCAGCAGCGGTGATATTATATCTGATCCCGGTATAGTCGATGGCTGTCAGACCTTTTTTTGCGTCATGGTCTCAAAACACTCGATTCTGATGGCTGCAAGAGGCTCATAACGAAGGCAAGAAGGATTCAATATTCGGGCCAACTATAGGCCCTTATAGCGGATCCGTTTTAAGCAACCAAAGTCTCTGTGTGGACGTTGACTTGTTCTTTTCGAACAAAAGTTAGGCTGAACGCTCAGATGTCGGAGAACGATCGAAGGAAGGTGCCATGCCAGCAGCGTGAACTGCTCTCCCCCAGTCCGCTCAAAGCTGTAGTGCTTCGGTGTCATTAAATGAGCTTGTGCCTTGCACGGGCTCGTTCTTGCGCAACAGCTAGCTGGTGGACCGAGAGTATCCTGAGCTGCCAGTATCTAGAAGAAAAAGGAAACAACGAACAAGCAAAGGCAAGGCAAGGGAGAGGACCTTGTCCAGCTGTTACTTGACCGCTCGTGGTGTTTTTTCCTAGTGTAGATTGTCAAAGGCAGACCCGCAAAAGCGCCCCCACTGAACAGGCCATCGGACAGGTTGGCGATGGGCGCTTAAGGAACGGACGGATAGAGACGAGAAAGGAATCACCTGCTAGCTGCTGCTAATCCGGTTAATTGCCAGCTCCCAGATTAGAGTCAAAGTCGAAGCAGAAGTATGATGAACAATACTCAGAAGAAGCAAAGAAAGGAATATCTGACAGAAGAGAAAAAAAGTCAGAACGTGACAAATGCAATGGGAACTGACCTGTAGGAATCTTGCTTGACTTTATTATTTATTTTATTTTTTTTCGTCTGATAATTGTCGAGACCCTTCGCATTGAGCAAGGTCCTGTCGCGTCGACTGCATTCGCTCGCAGGACGCTAACATTCGTGATACGACGGTCAGCCAGCGAGCGAGCGAATCAATTGCTCTCAGCTCCGTTGGAGATGCTGCTTCTGCATTCTGCAAAACAAAATCCCTGAGCTCGAACCATCAGGAATCTATCTTCGTGCTAGCGGGCCACGATACCCATGAGTGGGTGTGTGTGCTCGGGCCAGTTTTTTTTTTTTTTTTTGATTTTCTCGCTTGGGTGCCGAACAATAACCCTACCGGCTCGATAACCTGACCTCACGACCTCGCGAACTCGTGGAATGAATGAATCAAGTGAATGAACGTACGAACGATGGAGCGAGCTAAGAGCCGGGGCGGTCTAACGTTTCCCGCTCAGGCGAATCGATCATCCCATTCGCCTCCCTTTCCATTTTGTCTCCCTTCGCATTTCCCCATTGGCCAAACGTCCTCTCGATCATATTCCAGCTCGACCGAGAAAGACTCCATGCAAACAATTAATTAGCTAAAAAAAATTGTCTGCTTTCTTAACCCCGTCGACAGCCCATGCTGATACTCGCCTGTCTCGTAATATCTTCGTAGAGCACTCTACGCGAGAAAACGTAACGAAAAGAGAGAGAAAACCGACTAGCTGCCCTTCGCACGAGGCTGCCCGGCTCAGGTACATACGTATGTACGGGCACGGGCCGGATACTGGGGGTAGCTATCACACACCAAAGTTTACATGCAAAATATTACCCCGACCAAAAGATCAAACGATTGATCAGAAACAAGTCCTTAGTCCTTTTTCTTGTCTGCATCTCCTACATACCCTTTCCTTTTTAAACAAAATATCTGATACAAACAAAAAAAAAATTATATCGCTTTTCCAAATATATGCCCGCCTCTTGCCGGCCGCCCCCTCCACGCATATAATCCCTCCGTCTTTTCTCTTCCAGATGCCCTATCGCTGTCCGAACCAGGTCGTTCAGGTAAGGTTTCTTCCATGTCTTTCATTCTTCTTTCTTCACCGCCCCCATGAAACATCTGAGATATTGTTGTATTTTCTTATTCGCTGACAGGCATCATGATTACCAATGGGCTCCACATTGATTGCGATCCGTGTTCCCCGGGCATGCGAAGGTAGACAGATTCAAGGGTTGATTGGCCTGTCAACCCCCACAGAAAGAGCTTTGAGTCCAGCGAATCACACGACATGCCTGGCTAGCCCTGCGCGGCTTAATTTTTTTCTTCTTCTCTTTCTTCTCATCCACCATCAGAGGACTCGCTGGTAGGTGTGTTTGTAATGTAATTTTATGTAGGTATACCAAACAGGACCTTGCTCGAGTTCACCTCGCTCGTCGCTGTACATGTATGTATGTGGACCTGTGGAGAAACCTAGCGGGAAAACAAACCTGGTGTATATGTACGGTGGGTATGTATATCCCAAACAAAGTTACCCATCGGACATTTAGAATGTCACAAAGAACAAAAAAGAGGTGCTAAAAGAATTTTCTTGGAAGAAAAAAAGACCGCCCAACGTGTTCCGTGTCGTGTCTTCGGACCGTAAACTTTGGGGTAAAGCTTCCGAAATTGGAAATTCTGTCTAACTGGCTCCCACTAACCTCATCATCTAAACTCCTTCCTCTCTTGATCTTCCCTCGGCTTCCTCAATTGCCGAAGTGTGGTGGTGGTGTGTGAAGTGTTCGTGCATGAGGGAGATGGGAAAGATACGGGATGGGATCTGATTTAAGAAATATGAAAAAGAATTTGATATCACAAATACCGAATGCTATTTCGGACTTGATTTTTCTTCCTGGGCATCTTTTCTCAGGATTTCCTTTTCGACTCAGCTAAGAGGAAGGAGAGAGTCTTAGCTAGATGGATTTAGTTCAAATCACATTTTATGTGTGCCCTGCCTGTCTGCTAATTACTATCCATCCGTTCCAATGTGATTTGCCCGATTGTTGACGTAAATATTATCCACCGTGTACGGCACAATGTGTGATAGCAAGTGCAAAAATAGCGAATATAGCCAATCGCCATTATGTCGGGACGCTGCTTCAGGCAAGGAGAACCAGCAACGGGAATACGAGGCACTTCGTCTCCACCCGAACAACCTGGCAAAAACAGAAAGGCAAGGGAAAAAAANCCCAAAAAAACAAACAAAAAAAAAAAAAAAAAAAAAAAAAAAAAAAAAAAAAAAAAAAAAAAAAAAAAAAAAAAGTTTGAAGAAAACAAATGGTCGTCCTCCAACGTGAATCGATTCCTCCGTTTATTCCATTCGCTGGCCATTTAGGCTTGGCAATAAGATCAAGCGGGCAGTAATATATGTAACATGGAAATCGAAAGCAAAGAGAGAAAAACGCGAAGACGCACGGCCCTTTCAAGGTTCTCCTCGGGGCTATCGCATAGAGATGACCCTCGACACTGCACTGCACCGACTGCAGCGAAAAAGAAAATTGCAAACGTAAAGCAAACGGAGCGTAGCAGTGCTGTCGAAAAGTCTAGCCCCTCCTGGCACTGGTGTTGGTACGACCATGTCCGACAAGCGAGCCAGTCAGTTGTCGTTCGCGCGCCCTTGCGGCTGAATTAACAACAGGACGTACATAAATCCGGGGATCCTATGGGAAGAGATGGAATTGCATTGATGATTCGATGGCCGGTATCTCTGCAACTTTTTCAACACACACCCGGGCTGGTCATCGGGGTGCTTCAAAAGCGCTTTCCGATGCGAACCAATCGAACATACCGGCTTCAAAGGCGTCATTATCATGATCGTGGCCGAAAAAAGATCCCATTCGTGAAGAAAAGAACAGAATATCTTACCGTTCACACAGACCGCATAGTGCAGAACACAGTCATGTCAACCTTCAAATGAAAAGTGCCAATGCGCTCAAGATTTATCAACCTAGCTAACCAGATAGAGCGTTCGAATCAACATTCCTACACGACTACACGATTACAAGACAGTCTGCTTGCTCATAATACTACTGTGAGCTCTGCCGGCATGCCATGGCATATGTCCTGGTATATCTCTCGCTCCTTAGATTTTCGACAAGGGCCTCGCCTTACGATGCAAGAAGGTGGGCCACCCTCACGTTCACGTACGGGTTATCCATGTACCAATACATGCACCCGCACAGTACAGTACCATCTCTGATCGAAAAATACAGTGTGACATCTCCAGAAAAACCTTTGCCAGTTGGAAAATGAGAAACCCGGCATTATCCTTCACCCCAACTCCCTCTCGGTTAACGTTCGTGGGTTTTTGATCGATTCTCGCACGAGCTCGGTTCTTAATCTGTGCAGCAGCTTTTTTTTTATTTTTTTATTTTTTCGGAGCTTCGTGGATGCATATGATCTCCACTTACGTCCATCGCCCTATAGGAATTTGAGGCTGAAGCCATAAATAATTTCGATTAACATGAAAACATGGTTCCCCCATCCGCGCATTCGCAGATATCATGCACCGATCAGCGACCTATAAAAACTTCTAACAGAATCGTTATCCCTGGAGGTCGAAAGCCAGGCCAGGCATGTATATGTAATGTCCTTGCTCAAAATCTTCTGCAACCCGTATGCAAGCAAACACGTCCGTGTCACATTTTGTACAGCTACTGAGGCGGTCGTTTCTTCCTGCTTTTACATTCCAAAGCTTGCTGAGCTATAAGCTGTCCTGGTGATATGAGGGATGCTAAAATAAGCCTCCTTTCGTATCTTACTAAGGCATGCAGAAAGTAAATAACAACCCGCAAGCGCACGATCGTAAAACTACGGTAATAGTATCATTTGTATATTAATATTCGAGAAAAATGCCGTTTAATCATCCTCCCCACGTAAACTTATCCAACCGAAGGTCTCAGGTACGTAAGTATACTTTTGGCATAATTCCCAGGGATATCCGGAGGCAGCAGGAGCATCGGTGGGAAGAAACCAACACACGGTACAGTGGTTGTCACAAACTACTTGCGGTGAGCAAGGGTTACGTACCGTAAATTGCAAACAAGACCGACGGAACAAAAAAGAGATCTGTCGACCAAGATCCATTATCGCGTTGAGTGTGGTAGACCTCCACAGAATTGTCCAGGGTCTCGTCCAGGGTGTCGGGAAATGGGCGTCTGCCAGGCAATTCGTCCTTCAGTTGTGGGTGAAAAATTTAAACAATTTGCACTTGGTGGATCTATCATATTGTGTGTGTAAATCATTTCTAAGTTTTATTTCTGATATTGATATCCTTTTTTCTTTGTTGGTGTGCGTTTACAGCCTTCTTCTTCTCCACGTTCTGCCAATTTCAGACGAAGCAGCCTATCGGATACTCTTCGGTTGTCTCAATGGTATTTTTCCGGAGAAGGGATTTTATCTTTACGTCTCAACTTTTATTCGGTGTTTAGCTTTTTTCAAATATATTTTATTTTTGTCTCTCTTTTCTTCGCTCCCTTGCTTTGTGCGACATTCCGCGCACGCGTGTTTTCGATTGATATATAGGTTATACTTACCGAGGTTCTCGCATCGAAGCTCAGAAGCTCAGAGGGGAAGGCTGACGTACTTGCTATATTCTCACCAACAGAACAGATACATCTTAGATATCTTGTATCAGATATCACTATATGGTCGCCCTCTTTTCTTTTCCTCCGTCGCTTATTTTACCACCTCTTAGCCTGCACAGATTAGCCAACAGGAATTGCAGGCCTGTTTAGTTATCCCTCTTGGACTTTTATTCTGTATCACGTCTGCTTCGGTACTCAGGTAGAAGCTGCAGTAGTGAGCTAGGGTGAAATACAAATTTGTCATCTTCGAATTTTTTTCTAAAAGTTTTAATCGATTCCTTCCTTCTTCCTTCCACTGCATGTGTCCGAACGTCCGAACGTACATTACATAAAAACCTACATAGAAACTTACATACATGTATGCACACCTCCAGCATGACGAATGTCGTTGGGCCGGATACGAGATCTTGAAGATTTCGCCAGATCTGGAGACGGACAGTCAGGCATTGCGGCGGGTACATTTTGGCACGGAATAACTGAACGAAACGAGGAAAAAGACGAGAAAGAAAGAGTTTAGTCTGCATTTTGCAGAAAAATAGACAAGCCTAGCGCCTACCGTGCCGTGTTTCACTTCGTGTAACCATTAATTCGCCGGAGATTGAAGGACACAATCCGAACCCCAAAAATGTGACATGCCATGATAAGTTTTTTCTTCTGTTTTTTTTTTGTTTCTCTCTTTCTCAGAATTTTAAGCTCTAAGCCCTTTGCGAGGCAATGCATATAGAATACATGGATTTTGTTTTTATTTTGTTTAAAATGACATGGCACCTTTCGCTCGTGTTCGAGTTAACCCACAGGAGCTCAACAGATGCACGGCTTACAGAAGAAAAAGATTCTAGTATCGATTCGATTCGATCAGAAAAGTCTGGGGAGTCTACCCGCTACATTTTTCACATGGGCATCAAAGTTCGTCCGATATGAGCCAATTGCTCTTATCTAATACGCCAGTCTAAGCTTTCCGAGAGCTGTCATCTGTCATCTGAAGTTGTAAACTGTGTCTAAAACGGTCGACATATCACAATAACCTTCACCTTTCGACGATATCAGATCTCCTCGGAGAAGTACGTACCCGTAAGGAAGGTAAAATTCAATCGGGATATTTATTTATGTAACATATCCCAAGCGAAGAAACAAGGTGCATCAGAAGGCCAGGGCCCTCTTTTTCCACCCCCATGTGGTTTGATACGTCCAGCTGCGCATGTATAGTGCAGTAAATGAGATCCTTAATATACCTCTGAGCCGTGTCTGTTTCCATTC
This sequence comes from Orbilia quercus, assembly GCA_036971405.1. Classification (NCBI taxonomy): domain Eukaryota; kingdom Fungi; phylum Ascomycota; class Orbiliomycetes; order Orbiliales; family Orbiliaceae; genus Orbilia; species Orbilia quercus. The sequence goes on from JAJTUE010000013.1 coordinate 649,868, forward strand.
CGGATACGACGAGCAAGCACACTCTTGCTGCTCTCCTCGCTTGCAGGGTCATCGATTCGCTTTTTCTTCTCATGCGAGCGAAGCTAGGGGATAGCTATTCATATTGAGAAGTACCAGGAACAATTTGGCTGTGTGGAGGGGACTTTAGCAACATACGGGCCCCACCTTGTCTTTTGGTATTGGGGAATCGATCGTGTGCCAATTAATCGGGGCTCGCCTCTGTATTATTATTGTGTCTGGTTCATAGCTAGGGATTGCTGTACCGGCTGTCCGTACTTTAGTGTGCTGAGGACTGCATTCGATTTCGCGGAACCGACTCGGACCGGGACATAAGCTCGCATAGGACGCACCGGGTCACGGACTCGGTTCGTGAACTTTTTGTTCCATTGTTGCATATCTTACGTTGCCCAAAATCTTGACCGCGTTGATACAAAAATGTCTTAAATACTCAAGAAGTGACATGCCACGATGCCGGCTGTACTTCCCGACCAATAATATGCAAGGGGTAGGTCTCCAATTATTTCAGATCAAAAAAAACGTATGGTTCACTCTAAGGGCTAGAATTGTCTTTCTGCTTTCTCTTCGAATTATCGGCGTTATCTTGTACAACTGTGCTGCGACAGGGTAAAGACCGCACCGTTGGCTGCATGCATATGGTATAAACTTTGTGTACACTTTCTGTCATGTCACGTACGTATGTCTTCTTAACCGTTTACAATAATATTAGTGATATCTAAAACTTCTATCACATTTAAATATCTTTTAGCCTTACGAAGATTTAGTTCATTTAGGATATTTTCCCTCCCCTAGTCACCATGCAAGCATATGACAGTTCGGTCAACGTGGAGCTCTGAGCCGTTCGAAAAGCGGTTTTGACGAATATCGAGAGGTTAACATTTTAGCCAATTAACAATTAAGCTTTGATGTTTTGTTTCGCATTACGGGTCCCGCTCTGTTTTCTCATCGGGTGTGCGCCGACCCGGCGGATTATATCTACAGGGTTCTGATACATGTATGCTATAGCCTTAATCATGTTGATTGAATTAAGTCTTGACCGAAAAAAAAGGGCTCCGTTTGGGCGATAACTCTGGTGCTACCATGCCGTACTGCGCTCCTAACTGTAACTGCATGGTATGCTATGGTTGTGGCTTCGAATCGGAATCACTGTTCGGTCGACGAGCTGTACATATCAGATACTTCCGTCGACTTTTTCTCTCTCTTAATTGTCACAGCTGGGCTAATTTAGGTTGTATTTGGTCACGATATAATTGGTTTGTGCGTACGGGGCGTTTTCGCAATTTACTTTCGCCTCTCGGCAGGGTTCTAGGACTCTGTCATGACGTACGACGAAATCTACAAAAATCTGATATCACAAAAAATATAGGTATTGTTATGTTTTGGCAGATCTGATCGTGCCCCGCCGGAGCTTAATTCCTGTAATTGATCGATCGTTTCTTCAGGCATCAAATGCCTAAATGTACGAGGACAACGCGATGTCACGGAAAAATCCCCTATCAGGTTGTTCCACCGGTGGTGTGAAACCAATTGATTCAGATGGCTTAGTCAGAGTACTCGGTAGTTCATTCCCACATTATAAATCGTGACGCCAATGATAGCTGCTGGAAGCTCACGATGGAAGAATTTTGGATACTTCTAGTATAGCGAGCTCCATGGCGCATCACGCTGTCTTATAATTGCATTGGATCTCTGCTCCTGTTGATATATTTCACATGAAACTCAGTTTCTAGACTGCAGCCTAGCTAAGTGGATCCACATAACGTTTTTTATAGCACAGTTGACACTCTAGTCGACGAATCTCACAGCCTTTCTGGACATTGTAGCAGATTTCGGACTTCCTGTACGCCCTGCACTATCCACCGGTTGGTATATCCCATGAGATATCATGCGAATAACTAAAAACCGATAGATGCCGTGTACCCAACCCGTGTCTGAACTCCTCCCTAACGTCTGCATCGAACGAGTAGCATTGAGTCATGAAGAGGAACAATGAGACAGGTAACTGAACATCACATCTCGTAAAGCTTTCTAAACAATATCATAAAATACGACAAGTCAAAGTTAAGGGTCTCGACCGGTCCGCCGTCGGCTACAATTGTCGAATGGAGGCTTTGTCGGTGTATACACATAAGTCATGACGTGTAATAACCGCTACCGTCAGAAACTACCGACGTTACTTACGGTCACTTTTTCCGTTTTATTTGAATTTGTGATATTTTTGGATTGAACAGCTGTGCTGCGCTGCGGTCATCTGCGAGCGCTAGGGGCAGTAAGGGACGGAAGTGGGGATAGTTTTGTGAGACTTTTTTCCCTCTGGAATGTTTTTTTTTTTTGTTGAGTTTTTTTCTTTTTGTTTTTTTAAGCTTTAAGGAGTGTCTCTGAGTATCGAATGGAGGGCATGTTTTGAGAATATTTGTCCTAGACATAAAAGTTTACGGTTGTCCAGGAGGCTAACTTTGTTCGGCATTTGGTGTAACCTGAGCTACGTTCGGTGGTAGCGTTGCGTTACCATTCTGATCGTGTCTTCGCTTCTGAGGAATGAGCGAAAGAGATAGCTGGAATGGAACATAGGTAGCTGGAGTTCCACTCCGGCTCAGGATATCGTGGTGACCGATCGATTGTTAGCTGGTATCCGGTACTGCATATGTGTCTGGTACGAGCTGGATCAGACTTCTCGATCTCGCTGATGGGGTTAAATTAATTTGATAGAATTAAACAGAAATAATATTATAATGCTGGTAGTAAACTCTCATGATAAATATTTCATTATGCTAAATTATCTTCGACATACCCGGCCAATTTTGTCCACGTTATATTATCCTCATAACATATACTCACAACTAAGCTCTAATACCCGACAAAGAACCGGGCCCTTCAGCGAGAACTTCGATCTACAAACTTCATAACTTTGGCTCCAGTCGAGCTCCGCTCGAACTCGTTAAGGCCTTTCACGAACGTAACTTTGAAGTAAGCCCTGTTATCAGCTGAAACGAGGAAGAACTTGCTCAGCTGCTCTGATATAGTCTCCTCCGACACATAAAACTTTCCTTCGAACTCACCCAGATTTGAACGGTACAGTCGCATCTCGAGTTCTGTTTCTTTAAACTCAGTGGCTTGCAGCACGATTTGCCACTGTAGGACTCCCCATCCCTCAGTTTGCATCACCGAATTCACAGTCTGAAACTCAAAATATTCTCCGAACCATTCGAAACTGAACCGGCGATCCCGCCCGTATAGCCGAAGTACTCGAAGGTACCGAGTATCGGTAGCCAGTCTCTTGAAAACTCCCGTGCTCGGCAAAGGTTGAAGGCTCCCCACATCGCCGGTAATATATCGAACAAGTGGATTGCGAAGACGAGAAAGTGATGTCTGGACGATGATACCCGTCTCTCCTTCCGGTAGAGACTCTAATTTATGAGCGCCAATTTCGTCCGAATATTCGGAAAGATTATCCGTCACTGATGTCGGCAGGATCTCGATCCTCATCATCCGGGCGTCGAAGATGAAATCCATACTATCTTCGTTGGGTTCGCCCGTAATATCTGGATCCGCGACGGCCCAAACGCCCGCCTCGGCGCTACCGAGCATCGAGTAGATTTTAGGCTGACCTAGTGCCGCTATTATAGTTTTCCGCTGCTCCCCGCTAAGTGGCTCGGATGTATATATGACTTTGGTAATATTAACGCCTGCGCGCTCCTCGGCCGGCAGAGATGCAATGTAATTCGCGAATTGGAGTACCTGGCTCCCATCACCGGTTACCACGTTGGCACGATAGTGAGAAACGACTTTTTTGGCTGTTGGGAGTGGCATTGCGCCGCCAGCGCACAAGACTGCGCCGCCAGCATTCTCAATAATCTCCGTCAGAAGGTCCAAAGCGCTAAATATCAAATCATATGTTAGTACCGTATATCAACTTTAAAAAGATACTTTTGTTTCGTTGACGTACCGGTAAAGACCTCCAGAAGAATGTAACGAGATTACCAGATCGCTGGGCTCGATAATCCCACAAGTCTTGACCAGCTGTCCCGTTGCATATCGATGCCTTCTGTTTTCGGTCGAGTCTGTCGCAAACAGCATGGGCATGCTCCCAAAGCCTCCACCTGTGATGCTCAGGTAACAAGAATGACGGAATGTGTTATTGGGACTCGGGTCAGCGATTAACCGGTGGATCGTCTTGTATCTACAACCGAATTAGTATTTTTATAACTTATCATCATATAAAACAATAGTCAACGTATAGTAGCACTAGCTTACAATTTCTCTTTGGTAGATAATGGCAAAAGACTCAAATCCGCATCTTCAGTATCGTCATCCTGATTTTCAAGGATTCGTAGCACCTCTTCCCGAGACGGAGGATAATCGACTCCCTTGGTATAGAAAGGGTGAGCCTTGGCTACAGCAAGGACTTGTTTGAGGCTGAAACCGGAATCCATTTTAAGATCTTATCTTCCGATAACCCACAATGAATGATAGTATGATCAAGAATGCCGATAACAAGTTTCTATATACAATACGTGGCTTTGGAGTCATTCTGAGAACATCGTCCCGTGGATCTTATACTCCTCGATCTCCGGACGGACCGAAACGTTCGAACATTGCCCCAGCAGGAAAAGGCATCCCGCGACAGAAATTGTGAAAAGATTTTTCTGTCAAGTCCAGAACAAGAAAGACCTATGGTAATGGACTGTCGAAGCGAAGGAATTCGGAACGACATAGTGCGGAGCATTTAATATGCAAGAGAATGAGGAAGTTGCATGTCTGCATTTGCAGCTAGCTGCATTGTCATTAGTCCCCAACGTCACCTTATGACAAGGCTGAACAACACACGAAATGTCATGCTTAGAATGCAACAGCGCCTAGTTGGTGCCGGCCAAGCCGCAGCCATCCAGCGCCATTATATCATAGGATCCTGGGGCCGGATTTGGAGCCGGGAAAGTGTTTATCTCAGTCTAAGCCTAATATCAGGGCTAAGAAGAAAGTTCCTTCGAATTCTAGTATGCGCATATATTGTGCACAGCCTGTCGCCAACCGAATTTGAATATTAACTTAAGTCGCACTCTGGTAAGGCTCCTTAAATTTCGCCTGGCAGCCAGCCAATGATCCAACACGTGCGCAAGAGCTGAATTCATGAAGTAGAGCAATGCCGGGGTACCCGGGTTTAATTACAACAATAATGAATCCGTCATGTCGCGGTCGGCGGCCACCGTTGCATTGTTACTAGTACCGTTCCTGGCCTGATACCAGGGAGAAAACTTATTTATTCCTTTCGTACGTACAGCCACGTAACTCAGATTCAACGAAATGAGTCGACACGCTTAGGTGCGGCATTTGGGTTCAAACTTATTTAAACGGTTAAAGCCTATGCCAGGGCAAAATAAGATTTTTTCCCTATACCTTTCGAGATTTAATGCAAAATTAAAATTTAAAACCCCATTTAAAAATTTTATTCCCGGTTGAGCTCAGTTTCCCAAGCTAAACTCAGGTAGTGGAACATCGAGCTCCCTGTGCCTAGCGATCTTTCTGATCGACCAGAAAGCTAACCGAAGTCGTCCGACTGCCTAAACGGGTACCACGCCCAAGTTTCCATTCTGCACCCTCCCGACGGGCCCTAACAGCTTCCGAAACCAGTGAACAAGAACTTAAGTCAGCGTCACATCTGACCACTCAGCAAAAAAAAGCAGCATTGGGAGCTTGCTATCAGATGAAAAACTGAGACACCTGTGGTTTAGCTTGGTATAAATGCATGCCTGACCTTTCACCAAGTAGCTCAGCTATCTATCAGTAGCAGGAAATACTATCATCGGATTTCATAACTTATGATTGTCTCACAAACACGAATCTCTTCTTCTTGTTAAGATTACAAATATCCTCTATCATATTACAAAATGTCAGATCACATATATCAGATCCTCGATTGCAGTAGTCCCAGCCCCGTGGACAGCTACGAGGATTCTCTTCTGAGACTCAAGCAAGATGCATTAGAGCGTTCGCGCATTCAATTCCCCGAAGCTGTTTCAGGCGATAACATGTCCGCAGTCTTCGCAAGGAGTTGCGCCTTCCCCATGTATCTCAGTCCCGAATACCTGAGTTATATTCAAAACATCAGCGACAATCTTCACATCGCCGTTGAGAGTCTCATCTCGAGTTGGTGGGACGATTCGTCATTATCGAAAATAATCCCATTGGATCCAAAGATCGAGCGAATCTTGAGAAGGCTTAGTCGCGAGGGAATCGCTTGGCAGACTGGGGTCTGGCGTCCGGATTTCCTAATCGAGGATGACACGGAAACACCAGAGAGCTACCCCAAGATAAAGATCTGTGAGATCAATGCGCGGTTTGGACTCAACGGATTTTTCATGTCCCAGGGGTTGGGCAAGTTCTATGAAAACAGCACATCGCTTCTCCAACCCGCATTTTCGGATGTAAGTCTACACTCTCGATAGCTGTATTGTTAAAATTATCATACGTGCTAGGCTAATATTTATCGCAATGTAGTTTAATAAAACATTCCGACAGATTTTTGATAGTACACATGGGCTTCATGTCTTGAAAGGAAGAGAAGTAGGCTACGACATTCACCACCTCCCTAATGAAATCGAAGCATCTTTCATTGATATCCCCGGTCTTCGTATCCTGAAGACCGAGACCGGCAATCGATTAATACATATTGGCGCCGATGGCACGGCAACGGAGGTCTTTCAGCTCGTGCTGGAGCTCCATCAGGATGAAATCTTGTCACTCTCTGAAGATATCCTCTGGGAAGTTGCCATAAGGTCGCGTGTTAATGACATGCGGACGATAATGCTCGCACACGACAAGCGTATGCTGGGCATTGTCCGCCAACGGTTAGCGGATTTCGTAACCCGCAATATTCTCTCGTCCACAGCGGCTACTTTGCTAGAAAACTCGATTGCCGAGACTTATCTTCCGGGAACTCCAGAGTACCTGCGGGCGGCCAGTAGCAAGAGAGATTCTGACAAATGGCTATTCAAACCTGCTGGGAGTGGCAAAGGAGCCGGAATTATCTTTCGAAAAGATATCTCTGAGGAAGAGTGGGAAAACATGATTTCTACAACCAAAATCCCCCATGTTATACAGAAAGCTGTCAACCATAAAAGGTTTGACCTCTTGATACCTCGCGAAGGCGAGTATTCGTTTAAGCGAGTTCCGTGGGGTTTGGTAGGTACGTTCTTCAATATCGACGGCCATTTCAGAGGATTTGGACCCTGGAGAACATCGCCTGAGCAGATTTGTGCGTTGTCGAGGGGTGGTTATTGGATGGCGGGCGTTTGTGATAGAACTTGCCTGCCGTTCGCCCCGAATATCGCAGGCACTAGTTACAGACTACTCCCAGCCACCGACGCGTCGGACGCGAAAGCCCAAGGCCAATATTCTGAAACAGAAACTTTAGACTCGGCATATCACTCGGATGAAAAGTCAGATTCCGAGCAAGGTGACGGGCCGATATCAACTTTTGCTCCCAAGATTATAGATGCGTACTCCGCAGCCTGGGGCGCCTCTCCAAGCCATGTCGCAGAAGTGCATAAATCTCTCAAAGATCAAGGCATCGCACTCGTACGCCTCAACTACGAGGATCCGGAATCTGACTACCTCGTTTCCCTTGTCAGGGATGGTCTACACGCAATGTACGGCCACGGCCTACCCGTGGACCACTCCCAGACAAAAGGTTGGTTGTGGGACGTGAAGCCTATCCACGGCAAGGTTCACACTGCAACCGACCCTCTCGCCCGAAGTGAGACAATGCACATCTTCCCCTGGCATACGGACTGCTCGTTCGAGCCTTCTCCTCCTCGGCATTTTGCTCTTCACGTCTTGCAAGCGGACCGATACGGTGGCGGCTCGTTATCTATCGTTCGTACCCAAGATATCGTCGGGGAGCTTTCGGAAGAATCTGTTAGCAGTTTAAGCATGTCAGAATTCGCTTTCAAGGTCCCCGATGAGTTCCATAAGGGTGTAGACACTTATATGGGATCACTACTCGACATGAGTGACGACGAACCTAAACTCCGATATCGCCGGGATATCATTACCCCGGTTACAAAACGGGCTGAACTTGCATTGGAAGAATTGGATGCGCTTCTGGACGACTGCAAATTAAGCAAAGTCATGAAGGCTGAGGATCTGCCGAATAATATGGTTATTGTTCTTGATAATGCGAGGTGGCTTCACGCTCGCTCGCAAGTCAACGACCCTGAAAGGCATCTCAGGCGAGTGAGATGGAATGCTCAGCCGTTCCCTCCAACTGCTTGAATATTTCTCTTTCTTACTTTAGAGGAAGGGAACGTGGAGCCGGAGGAGGTACTGACTAAATATCCTATGGCTTATTGATTTTACTGCGCGCAACGATCGCGACACAATTACCGAGGGTGTTAATACTGTTATGCATATCGACTGATGCATTGCTTAATATAATCGCCTTTTCAAATATCGTTTTCCGTCTTTTTTATGCATCTATATATGCGGAGGAGTTTGTATAATTATTAATTTTGGTACCGCATATATTATCTCTGTCTTCATGCCTAGCTACACCCATTTATTTGATCACCTATGTAGATGTATACACAAGAAGAGCCAGAAATAATTTCAAAAACAGCCTATATTATGGCTCTAATTTTAAAAAGCCTGTGGGTTAATATATATAAACAGCTGTTGGGGTATCTAAACTATGGAAAAATTGCGCAAAAATATTTTGATTTAGTAGCCATACCGATCTATACTCCAGCGTCCATCTATAGATCTATAAACAAAGCTCTTCTCAATTTCATGAGAATTTTTGAAGATAAGCTGGTCACAAAGTTTCTTCTTCCTGATCCGGCTTGTCCTCCTCTGGTAATCTCAAAACTGTCCACAACGCAAATGTGATAGCTGTGAACACCATTCCCAGTCCCAAAAATGGTAACCCATACCACGAGGGGTTCCCCGTAGACACGCCCCTGCTATACAGCCAGGCAAGAAACGGCGACCCTAAGAAGTTCCCCACAGTCATTGAAATCCCGATAAACGAATTCAGCGTCGCCTGCTGGTGGGATTCGACATAGCTCGAAGCCAGACTCCTCACGCTACCACTGAATCCAGATCCAAGAGTGCAAACTACCAAGCCAGCAATGGCAAGAGATAATGTTGGCGCAAGACCGACGCTAAACCAACCAGCCGCAAAAAGCGTAACCGAAATCTGAGCGATAAGCAGATCTTTTCGTTGGGGGGTGAGCCGCGGGCCGGTTTGACTAGTTAGGTACATCGATATGTACGGTAGCGAGACTAAAATCGACATGGACACCGCGGCATTCACCGTGTTCAACAGATTCGCCTCGGCGATAGGAATATGATAGCGAGAAGAAGAATAGTAAATCAACATGTCGGGTGCGCGAAGGGTGCATATCGTGTGCATCAGGAGCGAACAAATGAGAATAATCAGATGAGGACTTCGGGGCATGCTGCTACCTGATGCAGAAAACTCTTGAAACTTGGATTTGATTCGTGGCAATAGCTTCTGCTTGGTTGGATTTACCTCTGGCTCTGAAATTGGTGTTTCAGGTGGTATGGGACTCGAAGTCTTCCCGTAGTCTATCGTCTCTGGAACTCTTGCGAGCAGTATAAGACCTAGAAGAGCGAGAATTATCCCAAGGATAAACGGATTCCAGCTTCCAAATTTGGTCATAAGAATTGATACTATGGGAGGAGCGATAAGTACTGGCATCCATGATCCGATTAACTGCATGGTGAAAAAAGTTGAGGCTCTGCGGTATTTAGCAGTTAGTTCACCTTGATCGAAATTTCATGCACTAGAATAGATAGCTTGATATTCTGAGTCATCCTACCTTTCCACGGGTTCTGTGATGTCAATAATCATAGTATACAAGATCGCGTTTGTGACATTATTTCCGCCAGTTATCAGGCAGAGGGAGCCTAGCCACACGAGCCGGAGTGGGATAGAGGCTGAGAACCATGTAACAAAAAATACCCAGAAAGTTTGACAGACAGACCCTCCAACAGCAGCCATTATAATTGGTTTGCGGCCAATTTTGGGGTTGTCGGAGAGTATCCCGAGTGGGATCGCAGTGAGCAAACCTGCAATGATGAATCCTTGGTGTTAATATAATTTGTAGATATTTTTGGTGGATACTGGTAGAGGAGTACATACTGGGGATTGCATCGAAAACTGGCTCTACGCCTCTAATAATTGTCAACTCTGTCTGTACTGGCGCAATTTTACATTTGCTTTCTGGTATTTCGACACCAGCGGGATATAGCCCAGGCGAGAGGGACTCGTAGTATTTTCGACATATTATATCTTCGTATATACGTATCGTAGACGGCTGTATTAGTTGGTTGGCGAAATCGAACACAAAGACCATGAATATTACAAGAATAATGACCCCACGGCGCCTCCAAGGCTTGGCCTCATAAGTTGGCTGTTCATTATTGGTATCGCAAGCTTCGCCATTTGATATCTGCTGGGTTTCTTCGCGAAGCAGAGGCGTTTGCTCGTCCCCCTGGTCCATATCTTGGGGCTAACGAACTGAAATATTGACTTCCGCCCGATCCTTCGGAAGCGCGTTCTGCCAGCTAGGAGAAGGACCCGGGTCTCAGCAAATTTAAACCCAAGGGAAAGACAAAATGTTAGTTCCAGCTATCTAAGAGCCCGAGATGCTGGCTTCGTTAGGTTGCAAGCTTCGAATAATCGAAATTCAACGGATCGTGGCTTTATACCATGCGGTCGATGGACATCCATCAGGGAATGGGTTTTGGCTTTCGTTCGAGCTAATCATGAGCTTGAAATAAGCTTAGTCCCAACTAGGCAGCAGGTACCTCGAGAGCCGACCATACTTGGACGAGTGGGCCGTATACCCTGTTGCAAATACGAACATGCGCCAATGAGCGGACAGAACACCGAGCAACGCAGCGAACAATCGTATTTGACCGACGTTTTCGCATTTTGGCCGTCGGGCCTGACGGGGGTTACGTTTATACGTCAGATTTCCTCGCTCCTCCTTCCTGCTTTACGGAACCTTACAAATCTCCCTGTTTTCCCGCACAAGTAACCTAACGAGCGGGTAGCTATGCAAGATACTTAGTCAAGCTGGTTTGTTGGGAAACTCAGCGGACAATAAATATCGGACAAGGCGTAGTCGTTCTAGCATATACGCACGGCTTGCCTATTTTGCATTTCAAGTGTTACATAACGCTCAAATCTGAACATTTTCACCATCCTATTCTGCAAGCGGAATGTTTCTCGAAGGTTGCGAGAAAAACACATTGCTCGCTTAAGAAATCTGCTGTGCAACTCTCGCTAGGACCTTCTTAGGAACATTGTGGCTATGCATGTAACATCCATTTGAGGCATATCCTCCGCAAACCGAGCCTGGATCGAAATGAGGTCGGTCTTGCACAAGTACCAATATTCTGAGATTTCACTCTGAAATGATGCCGAATTTTCGTTGGTGGTAAGCGTTTTCTTTTTCTCCGCTTTTTGTTAAAATTTTCCCACGGTCGGAATTTCTTCAAGCCTCTCTCTAACCTTCGACATGTGCTGCGCTCTACTAAAGGAGTCGAATCAACAAAAGACACCGTACACTTAGATTTTTAGAAACTGCAAGGTAGTGAATTTATAAATAGCTCTTGAAAACCTGAGATATTGCGTACCTGAACAAGCCTATCCTGTTGAAATTACGCAGTAAAACATTATTTTTGCAAGGGAAATTGTAGCTTTGAGATGTCGGCTGCCTTTTAAAGAATAGCGGACATGTAAACAATATTCTGTGATATGCCCATGATACATACTGCAATCTTAGTATATGTGCTATGCTACAACTGAATTCACATGCAGTTTAAAATAGTTTCAACCACTTTATATTATTGGAATTATATATCTCGATCTTCCAGCGTAGAATTTAAATTCGATATCCGGCATGCATACGTAACCGAACAGCACAGGCGGACTCCCAAGGATATCACTCAATTGTAGAGCAAGAAAGAACATGCTGTGTGCCGATGATTTGGGGATCGGGCCTACCGTTCTTTCCTGTAGACGAACGTTGGATTTCACGTTGCTTTTTGAGGAGACTGTTTTCGAGTTATTACCAGCCACGCTAGCCATCGTCGCTGCATTCTTTCGAATCCAATATCTATACCATCAACCCAGGCGGGTTTTTGAAATTTCATTAGCAAATTCGAAACAGGTTTGATATAAACCCCACACCAGCTGTCTTTGAATCGACACCGTACGATTCTATCTCTGTATAAGACTGGGATGCTGACAGCTTGGTATGTTACACTAGATTCATTGGGTAGCCCTATCCGTTCTACAATTAGCCCTTGTTATTATATGGGTTACACGTAGTCATACATTTGTGTCGACAAATATCTCTGTGGCAACAGCGGCTCTATGTTTCTGCGAAGCATTGGCGATTGGTGTCCTTTCGAGACTTGAACACTTCAAAAGTATACGGCCTAGCTCTTTGGTTTGCCTTATCTTAACCACTTCAATCGTCACCGATATTATCAAAACCCGGACTCTGATCAAGGTCGAATTCGAGAACCTACTCGTAGCCTTATTTGTGGCTTCGATTGCTGTAAAATGTTCGATATTATACTTGGAAGCAAAAAGCAAAAGGGAATTTTTGCATTCCCCCGACTCCGAGAAAACGCCTGAGGAGACAAGTGGTATATTTGGCCGTTCAGTCTTTTGGTGGCTGACACCACTGTTGAGAAAAGGTACTTGGGAGAAATACTCGATTTGAACAAAATATTTTCAACTGACGGTAATAATAGGCTATTCCACCGGGCTCCAGCCTCTAGACTTTTGGGAACTTGACGATGGAATTAACGCAGCTAGCTCGAAAGAGAACTTCTATCGAATCTGGCAGAAATACTCAAAATCTAAGAGAGCTCACAAGCTCGCGAGATCGAGTTTCCATGCACTCCGTTGGCATTCTTTGTCGCCTATGCTCCCCAATTTTCTTTCAGTCTGTTTAACATTCAGCCAGCCCTACTTGATCAAGAGAACTATTGCATTCGTTTCATCAAACGAATCCAAAGAAGTTGGGTATCTACTTCTTATAGCGTTCGGGACGGTATACCTATCAGTTGGATTTCTCAACGCAATCTATTGGCACAAAGTGGATAGATGGCTAGTTGCTCTCCGAGGATGTTTGATAAGTGCCATTTACCGGAAAACTCTTACATTGGACATGAACCAGACATCGACTGGGGCATCGATCGCCTTAATGAGCACCGATGTTGAAAAACTGATATTTGGGTTCAGACTCGTTCATGAAGCTCTCGCGGGTGTGGCTGTGGTTCCTTTTGGTTTATGCCTTCTATACTTCCAGGTTGGCCTCGCGTAAGTCTATATTGAGCTCATCACTATATTAGATAGAAATGATTGCGCAAGCTAACAAAATAATCTAGATTTCTTGCGCCAATTTTCGTTGTGGGAGTCTGCACAGGTTTGGCCAGCGCCCTGTCTGTCTTGACAGTGAAGAGACAAAAGGTTTGGTTGCAGAAAACCCAGCAACGGGTGCAGTTCACATCCTCCGTCATAGAATCTATGCGAGGGGTGAAAATGCTCGGTCTGGTTGACTATATCCGAAAGAAAATCGAAAATTTAAGAATTATTGAGAACGAAGCGGCTCTGAAATGGAGAGTCAATATCACACTGGGCATCAGCTTGTCAACTGTCAACGTGGAAGCGTCGAAATGGCTTACCTTTTTGCTGTTCGCAGTGATAGCGTATACGAAACAAGGTAACGGCGGGCAAGTCATCACTGGGAAGACTTTGTTTACATCACTGGCTATTCTGAATCTCGTTTTGACAAGGACGGAGAGAGTGATCCAGAGCATGCCAAGCATTGTAAATGCATTCGGATGTTTCGCCAGAATTGAGGAGTTTTTATTGAAGGAGTCGAAATCGGACAACAGACCAGCATCGATACAAAATTTACAAATAACTCACAACTCCGTTGCAACCGGGGAGCACTCGGTATCGGATATAACTTCAACTCCAGCCACCCCATCGGCATCTGAAAACTTTGAGATGGATAAACTGAACACTTTAGCTCAGGGTTCACCAGACCCAATTATTCAAACAGCAAACCTCTTTGCCGGGTGGAGTCAGGGCAGTGAAGTTATCAAGGACATATCTTTAAATATTCCCTCAGGACAAGTGACAATGTTGATTGGGCCGTAAGTTCAAACACTACCCTATACAGCATGTAGGAGTGAGCACAAACGCTTCACGGTCAGCGTTTGGTTCACGCGACAACGTGAGCAAGTAACTAAATGATTTGATTTACAGGGTCGGGTGTGGAAAATCTACACTTCTCTTGACATTACTCGGGGAGACCATAGTTCGTTCGGGCCAAGCAACAATTATCAGTGATACAAATTCCATAGCATATTGCTCGCAGACACCCTGGTTGATGAACAAATCTATCCGAGAGAACATTATCGGCTTCTCGTTATTCGATTTCTTGTGGTACAAAGAAGTCATCAGGTGTTGTGCTTTGGCGGACGACCTCAAGGAAACTACACACGGAGATCAGACACTTGTCGGTTCGAAGGGCGTTGGGTCTTCAGGTGGGCAAAAACAGCGAATTGTAAGTATGGATTCCGATTATAAAGCTGATACAGCTGTACTAAGATTATTGCATTTAGGCACTTGCAAGGGCAATCTATTCGAAGAAGCAGATAATCCTGCTAGACGATGTTTTCAGTGGCTTGGACGCAGTGACAGAAGAACGTGTCTTCACTCGGCTACTGGGACCTCATGGGCTATTTAGACGAAATGGAAGCACTGTTGTTTTAGCAACTCATGCAGGTAAATTTTATTCGGAGAAAAAAACAGACTTCCTGCTGAAAGAACCCTAATTTATTCCACCTATAGTTCATCGGCTACCCTATGCCGACAACGCAGTTATCATGAACAATGACGGCTCGATTAGAGCTCAAGGAGATTTCGAAGAACTAAAATCCGATCCTACTCTTGCTAGGTTTCTGCATTCAGAAGATAGGATCTCCAGCAAAACTGAAGACATCGCTAATGACGATAATGATATTTTGCAAGATTTTAAACCATTTGAGCCAGAAATTCTGCTCCAGACTACTGCAAATGACAACAGTACTCGAACTGGAAATGACTTTGGAATCTTCAAGTATTACTTTAGCGCTATTGGAAAAACGCATACTATTCTTTTTGGTTTTCTTGCTTTACTCCAAGCGGCCATTTGGAATCTGTTAAGTAAGTAAAGTTTTTAGAGATTGCGTCCTTCGAAGCTGTTAATTAAGCTAATACCTCAAATAGCAATCTGGCTGGAGAATTGGGCGTCCGATGCGAACTCGAACAAGACCTTTTTCTACATGGGTGTGTATACTGGGTTGGTCATGGCATTCATCACCGCATTCACAACTTGGGTCTGGCATTGCTGTAAGTGGTTCATGTCTCTTGGATCGATCAACCTGCACACTCGACAGCTTGCCGTTGTCATGAGGTAAGTCAACCGAGTGTTCTTTATGTCTCAAATTATTCGACCGCTTTTAACTATCAGAGGTAACTAATTCGTTATAAACAAATTAAACGTAGGGCAAAAATGTGTTATTTTAGTACAACCGACGTTGGCGCGATTGCGAACCGATTTAGCCAAGATCTCGTAGCCGTGGACATGGATCTTCCAGCCGGATTGATCAACTTTCTTGAAAGCGCACTATTAGCTGTTGGGCTGATATCAATCAGCGTAGTAGCCACACCCTGGATGGCACTTGTGCTACCAGTTCTTGCGCTTTGCTTCTATTTTCTCATCCGATTTTATCTGCGGACCTCGCGGCAGATCCGTTTGCTAGATATGGAAGCTAAATCTCCGCTTTACACCAACTTCCAGGAGACTCTCCACGGTATAGCAACCATCAGAGCTTTTGGTTGGCAAGAGCATTTTCAAGAATTGAGCGAGAGACTTCTTTCGAAGGCCCAGCAGCCATATTATCATTTAATCACGACGCAGAGATGGCTTGCACTTGTGCTAGATATGATTGTTGCTATCTTGACATTTGCGGTTGTCCTTCTTGTTGTACAGCTACGCGGATCTATGGACGCCGGCTTCATTGGTCTAGCTCTTGTTAATACGGTATGAATTTTTTTGATGTATGGATACACGAAGTTCTTGCTAATATTTTTGAAAGATGAGTCTTAGCGGAGTGCTCAAAACAATGATAATTTTCTACACAAACCTAGAGATTTCGTTAAGTGCGATCTCTCGCATGCGACAGTTCAATGCGATGGTTCCCCAGGAAGATGAAAAGGATCTACCGCCCGATTCAACGACCCCAGGATCTGAGTGGGTGAGTTACGGAAGTATCACATATCGAAATTATTCCGCCAGTCACAAGTACGTTGACAACCCCAGTATGATTACACCCTAGTTACACAGAACTTTTAGTTAATAAACTGCGTAGACCGGATTCAGATATTGTGTTGAAGTCTATAAACCTCACAATACCCGTAGGTAGTAAGACCGCGATATGCGGAAGGTCTGGTAGCGGCAAGTCTTCAACAATTTCAGGTCTGTTTAGACTACTCGAAGTGCACGAAGGTTCTATAATCATTGACGATGTTGATATTTCAACAATACCGACTAACAAATTACGAGGGAAACTGAATATTTTGTCCCAAGAAGCTTTCTTTCTGGCTGGGACAGTAAGGGAGAATCTCTCCTATACGGTTCTATCGGAAGAGAATGGAGAGGATAAAAAATTGAGTACCGAGTACCTGCTAAAGGTACTAGCAAGAGTCGGCCTAAAAGAGAAGATTCTAGCGCTGGAAGGTGGTTTGGACGCCGAGTTCGACGCAGACGGGCTTCTCAGCCACGGAGAAAAACAGTTGTTCTGTCTTGCTCGAGCAATGCTTAGAGATAGCAAAATAATCGTTCTGGATGAATTTACTAGCAGGTATGAAATCCATAACTTGAATACGCACAAAAACAAAATTCAGTGATGCTTGAACGGAAAACGTCTCACTAACTCGTTCAAACCATACAGTGTCGACGCGAAAACAGACCACAAGATGCAGCAGATACTCCGACAATACTTTGCAGGAAAGACTATTTTCACTGTTGCTCACCGTCTAAATACTATCACGGATTACGATAACGTTATCGTCTTGGACAAAGGAGCTGTCGTAGAAACAGGGAAGCCTCAAGAGCTACTTCAGCTTTCTGATTCAGCTTTTAAGGCGTTGTATGACGTCTATGAAAACTCATAGAGGAGCTAATTTTCAATTTGATTGTTTTCGGCATACAATATTTATCCCAAGTTCTTTACCTAATCTTCACTGGCATGTTAAAGCTCCTACAGATATTGTGTCGGTATTTTAATTTCACCCTGTGCATTTATCGTTTCCACTCGTATCCTTCAACCTGGTTCTAAATAATTGTACATAACCATTATAACGCGTATACTTCACGATTATTTTGTATTCTCCAAAATTTACGCGTAACACTATCGATATAGCTCTGGCTTCTACCAAGATCGTAAGCTGGATTTCAGATACCTCAGACTAGTCTCAAAATAGATTATTTCCACTTTCGGAGCTGTTGCTTCCCGGCCCACATTATATGTTACACAGAGCTTCCTGGGTATCACGAAAGCAGTCCGAGACTATGCTAACTACCGAAGCTAATTAGTTCAATTCGGCCGATAAAAAGGTATTTCTCTCGGAGTTAAAGTTGCCAATGTCCGTAGGATATTCGGATTTCCTTGCTATAGCGAATACTTAAGTCAGTAAGTATTAGCGAATCATTCGAATATAGGTATTCGGTGGCCTGTGTCTTAACTAATGATGCAATTGGTCAGAGAAATATGTCATGTAATTGTCTGCTTACATATGCTCTCTTGAACTTAAGACATGCAGCTGGCTTGCTGATAGGCTGTCCCCACTTCCAGCGTTCGTCATGAGCCGTATGCTCCAAACTATAGTACGGAACACTATTACCAACCTGCTTACACTTTAAGATGCGGCTCGGTGAATCAATTTAGAGTGCTGGCATTCGAATGTGCACTGATCGAGAAGTCCACGGGCATAAAACAATTCAGTCACATTTGAGCCTCATGCACAGAAACATCAAAATTTATGTCTCGCCGACGCTGCATTTGTTTCTCTTGCCCCTGCAATACAACGCATCATGATGATAACATGTATGCATGCGTGCATTATATTGAAATTATTACTTCAAAAACGCCAAATAAAAGTGAGCTACTTACGCAAACATTTGGATTTTGTGTGAAAATAATGTTAGAGTGCGCCCTGTAACTACGAGTAGATGAAACAACCATCCATCTTTGACACTGGGGTTAGGTTAGCCAGTTCGACAATTATATTCCGTGCATGAGGCGTTCGCTAAATATCTTCAAATGGGGATACAAAGAGGATGATCTCTAAAAAGTCGTACGATTCTTTGGAAATTGCGCGAGTCATTTCGGTTCAAAAAATTTTCCTCTCTCTAGTTCAGACGGGTCAGTGCGGCACGGATCGGATTTGCCGTAACTACTAGGTGATCAAATCTCTTCTTGACTTTCGACCAGTGACCGACAGCTGTGGTATATTCGTATTGAATAATATAATCGTCAACGAAGTGGATGGTAATATTTATGTCTCTTCTTTGATATGTAGACTGCATACATTCTGCATGCATGCAGTAGACTCTATGCTCCTTTTGCAGATGTGTGTATACTAGAGTCCTTACTTGCATGTCCACAGTACAGCTCATGTACATATGTCCCGGACGACAATTGCGAAAGTCCAGCATGGAGGTAATGCTCGGGAGCACTTGATAATAGTCACAGTACAATCTGATTGAGAATGTTTCTCGCCCCAAAGTCTTGTGTACCGAGCGAGGATGCATGCGCCCTGGCTTTTGGGCCCACCTCGCCTGAGGCCAGGGGTCAGAGTGGTTCGGTTTAACAGTACTAGGTCCAGCCCTTACGACACACACACACGAAGGAAACCTTGGGGTAAAGGATTGTTCTCTTGGTACCAAGCCGGCCCAGATGGCGGCATATCCGGACCATGATGTGGAGCTTTGATATCTACGGATCGCGGACTTTGACAGTTGTGCAGCTTCACAGCACAATTCTTGCGTTGTGAGATGCGCATACTCGGATCTCGGCTCTTGGCCACGGGCGGAAGAAGCTCTCAGTCGCAGTGCTATATCGACGTATGTAACCCTGTCTTGCAATGTGTGCTGACCGTGCATACGCCTCTGACCTCATACTTAAGTATTCACTGGAAAAAAAATATCTCGGGAGATACTAGCCCGAATACCAAACCGAACAGCGGTAGTTAAGCTGATTCTGGTATGAAAAGACCAGTACACCCAGGCTTTGTATGTAGTACTTGTGCCCGACTGTGAGCCCGAAGCGAGCAATCTTGGAACGGGCAACTGCCCCCACGCGCCCTTCGAATTCAGAACCAATGGATCTTGAAATCTGACCACCTGTTTGAGACACGGCACGAGATTTCGTGACAAAGAGCCATTTAATACTCTTTCTTCATGAACGAGACATAACACCACATCACAGCAGAATATGCGCCTCGATCGCGATCTCAACCGGAACTACGAAAAACTCTTACCGAAACCTTTCAAAAGACCCGAAAAGAATTCCCGCAAATTGGCGTGCAAGAGGATGACTACGTAGCCATTTCCATTTCTAAACTCTTGGCTAAAACCTTGATTCTATGCCCCTTAAGCCTCGAATTAGATAGCGTAGCGCACGGAATATTATGTACCTTTTTCAGAACTCTCGCATATAATTGGCGATCTTTGACTGGCAGGCACTCTCATTTGAATTCAATTCGGCAAAGCGTGCTGTGCCGAAATGATTCTTTCTCGGGCCCGGCCTTGGATACTAATCCAACATGGCATTTGTGTATTGCATATTGCATTGATGTTGTCTTGGTACGAGTTAGGATGTAAGGGATCCAAGTCTAGAACTATCTTGGATGCATGCATGAACGCCTTCTTTGAATCAGGTTTTTTGCGTTGTCGACATGTGGTATTTTTGTTAGCGTTTCTCGGATTAGTGCTGTTAGATGAAAATCTTGTATTATTACTAGATTAAGTGTCTTCATGACCGTAAGCGGTCATCAGCGGATTAATAAATCCACCAGGCTGGTAGACGCTAGTTACATAATCAAATCGACGATGTGTTGCGCTAAATACTAATGGTTTCCAACAGGTGCTCTTCTTCTTACTAGTTTATTTTGGCTATATAGAGCAGGGTTTACGGTTCGAATAATACTCTCAGTTCTAAGTCTTGAAGCTTTATCCAATTGGATCGCTTTCCAGTTCAGCCAATGCCAATCAGGATGCGGTATTCTTGAGATCAAAGCTGCATTGCCGTAGGTGCATATATCTATGCAAAGTGTAAAAAAGCGGTCTACATCCACAGACTTGAGTAGGCATTGCGGATTGTCCCACCAGGATATCATAGGATTCAGGTTAAGTGATACAATTGGACTTACGGCTGTGCTATACTCGTACTTAACGTAAACATGGTAATTGCATACTGGGGCTTGTAGACTAATTTTTCTCAGCGCGAACTGTGTGACCTAGCGTCTCATACCCTAGCCATTCATCATATCCAGCGTCTGGTTAACGAGATAAGAAAGATAAAGATTTTCCAGCCAACCAGCATAGTCAGGAGTCTCCAAGCAAATTGTGGCCAAAAGGGCAAGATGAGTAACCCAACTCCAAGAATCATAAACCATGTGCGATTGTGCAAACGAAGAGTAAGGACATCCACTAATTTCCCCCACGAGCTTTTACTCTCAATCCGTTCTCCTGCCGTGCCTGGGCGTTCATATATCGATATATCAGAACCAAACCGTTCGCCATCTCCAGCAACCTCAACAAGCCCAGACATCAGATCAGACACGGTCCTAACCCCAAAATCCCCCCCAATAGCCCGGAATATACTCTCCTGCCGCTGAAGTATCTGGTGATCCAAATAGTCGTCCTCCCTAACCAAACTCTTATAAAACGCAGCCTCCATTCTATCCTGCTTCGTAGCCATAACCACAGCCATGATATAATTCGTAGTATTCACCCCTTTCTCCGATCCAGCAACCCCTGCTCTCCCCGCTATCTCCTGAGCAATCTGCATACTCTTTCTCGCCGCATCTTCCGCCAGATCAAGCTGCTTCGTACCAAGGTATACCAACGCCCTAATATGCCAGTAAGTCACCAAATGCTCTTTATTCGCCTCTAAAAATGCGGTGCTGATATGGTCTAGCGCTTCTAGGGACATTTTCCACCTCCCGAGGACTTGTCGCGCGCCCGCGAGTGATAGGTACACCGCGGATACTTTATCCAGCGGATCGATAGGCGTGATATCGATGTGGTGAGAGCGGATCCCGGAGAGGGATATGAGACGGCTGTACGCTATTTCAACGGCTTCGCAGTCGCCGTTAGAGACGGCTAAGGGGATTGCATTTTGGTAGAATTCCGCTCGGCGGAGTTGGAAATCGGCTTCCGCTCTCGTTGTTGTTTCGAAGGTCGGTGAGCTCGCTGGAGTTGGTATCCCAGTTGATATCAATGATGAAGAGGTTGATGATGCTGGTAGCTCGGAACCTGTGAGAACCCGGGTTGAAGGGTGAGGGTCAGGGGTACCGGGCCAGATTGTATCCCTCATGGAGTTTATTTTTATAAGGTTTATTCGGCGACCGACGGGCATGACTGCGAAGATAAGTTGTCGACACTGGTTTTTGTCAATTCTTTGGATGCTACTAGAGTTTGCGTACGCTCGATATAACTTAGGTTCGTATTTTCCGAGGTGTTTTGAATATTTAGAAACTATTCCGTTATGCCCTTACTCTCTCTTTCTCGGAATTATATAACATCTCACTGAGGTTTAGACGCCAAAGTCTCTGCTTCCCCGCTCTCTATTTCTAATTTTGCAAGCTGAATTTCCAAAGCCTTGTGGCGGGATCACAACTCATCGCTGTTGTAGGCGAAATCTATTATCCATATACAGCGAAATTATCAAGCCGTGCATATCGAGATCGCATCTTTGATAGCACGTTAATAAGGTGGGCGGAGGTTTAGACAATCTTTTCCTTTGATCAATAATACGATAATATAATAAAGACTAGCGATCCAGGTCCAGATGTATATCACCATACAGATATGCTGGTACCGGTACATTAACCGCAAGTCGATCATAATACTAATACCCAAACGTCTTCTAATCAAAATGGACGCGAGCCTACAAAAGAAGAACAATTTTCACAAGAAAAGCATTCATATGTATTTCAACTTTTCACCCATCTCCCAACCCACACCGAAACGCCAAATCGCACGCGGATAACATTAAATAATCCGTACGAAGAAAACAAAAAATGCTACTCCCATGCGTAAAATCACGCCCGTAACACCATCCCTTCCAAATACCCCATCCGTCGCTTCAACTCCTCTAAATCCTTCCCTTCCACTTTATCCTTCTCATCCAATATCCCGTGTATAGCTTTAATCCGCTCCGTGGCCTCCTTATAATTGACATACACGACATCAAACACCTCGTTCATCTCGCGCTTCAACCGTGCTACATCGCGCATAAGAATATCCTGTGTCGTCATACCGGTGAGGGCGCTTAAATCTCGCGAAGACTCCGTAGTCGGAGGAACGGCGTGCGGGAGGTGTACTTTTTGCCGGGGTTCAACGGTACTACTCGCGATGGTGGTGGATAATTCTATGTGGGTGGACCAGAGTCCTGCGGGAACGGTCCAGTTGATAGGTAATTGCTCTTTCCAGAACCGTGCTTCGAGGGTATCGTTTTTCAGGGTGTAGAAAATCGTCATGACGTAGTATCCCGTATCCACCCATAGTTGGCGCACCCGTTCTTCGGAAATGCTGATGGCTTCGATCATGCCGTTTTTGGCCATCTCTTCTATATTTTCGGTGTAGATTGCTTGATCTAGTATTGAGAGCGCTTTGAAGTACCAATAAGATGCTCGTTCTTCCCGATTTTTGAGGTGCGGTAATTCCTTGCCGTTGTTGCCAGTTTCTACTTCCGATAACGCGGTAAGGGCTGACGCTGGTTGACCGTGTTTTCGATAAAAGAAGGCGAGTTGGACGAGGTAAGTTGACGTTATGTTTTCGCCGGGGTGGAGCTGTTGAAGGAGAGATTTGGCCTTCATGGCGGATATTGTGGAGGCTTTTTCATCATTGCATGATTGTGCGAGGACGATTGATTCGAGGTAGTAATTTAAGCGGTGCTCTGAGAGGGTTCGAGCGAAGCTTTCGTAGGATGGGGATGGGGATGGGGATTGTAAGGAACTGTTAGGAGCCTGTGGTATTTCTGAGGTTTCGGATGGGGTCCGACATGGTGTTCGTTGGAGAGGTGTGAGTGTTGGATTTTCTGCGTTGTCGAGCAGGACGTATTCGGATGTGTTGATGATTGATGACATGTCGTTGGATGTCGTAAGATCGCACGAAAGAGCTGCGTATACGCTTCAAAGGTAAGAACGAAAGAAAACTCTGAGCGGAAGCCACCGGCTTTGTAGCTCTCTTAGGCTATATCTTCATTCATAGTTGAGGAGTTACTCCTCTTTTATATAAAGACTTGAGCTACGTCGTCGCGTTCCCCCACCCTTCCTTCGCCACTGTGACGGATAGAAGGCGCTTCTCCGCATTGTCATGAAATGATCGGCCCTTAGCCTGCCAGGGGTTTCTTAAATTGGGATACTGTGGAATGCGAATCGAATTGCGGAGTGCAGTCCATGCACGTTTTTGGTTGCGGGCATCATATCTCGTGACAGGTAAGAAAAGACTGAATCTGGGTAGTCACGAGCAGCTGTGCAGAGGTGTGTGTGGCATCCGATTTGCCCGGCCCACGAAAGCCCACTTGGCGAGAGATCTGACAAAGGAAAGTCCAGCGTAGGGCCTGCAACTTTGTGCTAGAAATTCGGTACGAAAGTCCGTTGATATGAGGGGATCTGAAGTTTCGTGGCCCTTCATTTTGGATTTTTCGCGCATATTCTCAATTTTTTTTAACGGCGATTCGGCGGGACTCCGTTTTGATTCGTTGGTTCAGGAACTGACCGCGCCGGGACAAAGCCTAGCTGGCCGTTTTCGCACTGGACGGCGAGCTGCGGTTGCATCCGGGCGGGCGATACTCCCACCTTCAACGAGAATTCCAAGGACACGGGCCGAAGCGCGATTCGATACAGGTGTACCCCCAATTTCATGCCGGTATGAATTGTAATTATTTCCACAAACCCCAACAGCAGAATCGTTTATCGTAGAAGCTGGTACTGATAATGGCCACGGCCTTGTCGTGGCTCCAAACAGATGCGGACGCGTAGTTCATACTCTCGTGCTCGGTCATCATGGTGACTGGTGTAATTTCAACGCTGTCTTCACGGGTTTTGGAGAAGGCTGCTTTTAGGATGCAGCACCCGGCATGCATACAGCTCGCAAGAATCCAGACCGTCTCAACATCTTCACCTTCCGTAGCCGCATCACTAGTTTTTAACGAGGTTTGCTCATTTATGTCACTAGGCAGAGTCTCCAATCGCCAAACACCACCTCCAAGATCCGCCTCACCTTCTAGCCAACGTTTCGTAGATGTTGAAAACACACGGATGTACTGGTCATAGGAGCCGGTGAAGATATACTCTCTCCCAGATACTGTGACGGGCAAGATCGCTGTAACTCCAGCCGTATGCGCCTTTTGATTCCGGTATATCTGTGTCGCAGCTGGAATTTCATCCAACTCTTCAACGAGCGGGAGGGCGGTTTGTGCGACCTGCGAGACGTCCCATGCTGCGAAACTTGCGTCATCACCGCCAGAGTACAGAGTGTTTCCGTCGAAACTGAACACTGAAGTCCATGTCTCTAAGCCGTTGTGGGCATCATCAATCTCTGCGATAGGCTGTAAATTTGTAAAGCTGTCATCTGCGAACCTAAAAAGAACGACGGTGCTCTGATTTGTTGTTGCCGCGATCAAGGTGTTATCCGTGGGATAGATTGCTAAGCTTAAAAGCAGGGTGTTTTCATCGGCAACCTGGTTGGTCGAAACGAGTTCTAACGAAGGTATAGGTTTTGAGGCTAAAGCGTATATCAAGATCCGACCTGTTGAAGTTGCAACCGCGAGTTTTGAACCGAAAGGAAACAACGGAGTTTTAGAGAAAGGAAGGAGACGGATGTCTAGGACAGAACCTGACGGCAAGGGAAGTGTCTGAATAAGTTCCCTAAAACAATCAGACTCTTTTAGTATGGTTTGTCATAGTAGCAATATTCACATTTAATGCCAGGAGAAGGCAGCGAAACATCGGACGAAAAAGTTCGGGTCATCTGCAGCCTTACGAAACTAAAAAATGCGGCATGATACGAAGAGCTGAGAACAAACAAGAAAAAAGGGGACTAGGAATGCAAACTGGGTCAGACGAACGCTTTAGCAAGCTTTCCAGCCCTCTCCAAGCCGACCTGATGGAGCAATAAAGTGCCATGACGGAGCGAGGTTTCTTTGTCGAGGGTGTACGTGCCTGTCACGAGGAGAGATCCCGCACGGGCAGCTGATCCTCCATCGTCCTGATCTCCTAGCAGTCCTCCACCACCACCACTAGCACCACCACCATCGCAGCCATTATCTCTGGCAATATTCTTGCTGGTTATCTGACGCCTGATATGAGGATCGATGCCGTCCAAGGAGGAGCCGTGGAAGGGCACGGAAACGCAGGCGGCAGGCGGAGCATCCAGAAAGGTGGTATATATGCTGGAGACTGCCCTGGTCATCTTGAAGACTGCTGTTAGCTTCCGACCTCTTTAGCTTATTCCGAGTCGTAGATGTGTAGACTGTGTATATTATTGTAACAACATACCTTTTCCTTTCTCCTCTGTCCTGTCTTTGCCCTATATATTTCTATTTGAAGTGGAGATAATTTGATATCATGGCGGAGGCGCTGTTGAAGGTGTTGAAGTGGCGGTGGCTGGCCAAACGCGTCTTCTCTTCTTTCTCAACTCCGTCCTCTTCTCCTCCCCAGACATCACCACCACCACCATCTTCCACTTCATCGGCTTCATCATCCGATACCCCGAAGCCAAAGACTCCATCGCTGTCGTACTGGCCGTTCGGGCGGTTCTTCAGCTTCAAATACCTGCGACCGGCTCTGCCGCCTGCTTCTACGCCACAACCACAGCCAGCTAAGGAAGCCTCCACCGAAGCTTCGTCATCCCAAGACCCTACTCCCGAGCCAGCTCCCATCACATCGACATCGACATCAATACCAACATCAGAACCATCCATCCCAGCTATCGCCACCGAAGCCACTTCCCCTCGTCCGGCTTCACCGCCTCTAGCAACAACTCCGATACCAATCCAGCTTCCAACCCCTCCAGCAACCCCAGAGCTAGGTCCCACCACTTCACCCAACCCACCACCACCACCACCACCCATCATCCGACAACCCTACCTCGCATATCTACCACCTCTCCCACCAATCGCCATGTCCGACATATCCACCCTTCACGCCAAAACAATCTCCTCCTTCACCGCCCGAACGCACACGACAACCCTCACCCACCTCACAGCAGCCAAACTCTCCCTCCTCAAATCCAACGCCCTGATCCCCTCCCCGTCAACCCCACCGCAACTGCTCTCCCAGGCCCGCGACATCCTCGAAGTCGGCGCTTTAACTTCCATCTACCTCTCCGACACCGAATCCTTCAACCGGTACTACAACTACCTGCAGCCGTTCTACAAATTCCCCACATCAGCGATCAAACCTTCCCAGCAGGAAGCAAAGATATTAGGCCTCTACCTGCTCTTCCTCCTCTCTCAGGGCGACGCAGGCGGGTTCCACACCGCCTTGGAAGTGTTAAATCAAGAAGGAAACGGGGATAGCGAGAACGGATGGCAGTGGGGGGAATACGTCCGATACCCCGTCACGCTGGAAAGATGGTTGATGGAAGGTAGTTACGATAAAGTCTGGGAAGCGACGAGGAAGAGTAAAACCCCCACGGAGGAATTCGACGTCTTCACAAAGGTATATTCACCCTAACCCCCACAAAACCGAGTTATCGCGAAATAAAAGATAGTTTGTATATTAATGACGGTATAGATCCTGGTATCCACCCTCCGTCAGGAAATCGCCACATCAGCGCAAAGAGCATACCCGTCCCTACCGATCGCTAATGCCAAAAACCTGCTCTTCCTGGATACCGAGAAGGAAGTACTACAGTTCGCTCGAGAGGTATATTTCCCTTATAAACCCTTCACCAACTTACCAGTCTACTTTATGCCGCAGTAGAAAAACTTTTATACTAATATCTCTAAAATAAACAGCGAGACTGGGAAATCCGCGACGGCAGAATATATTTCCCCCCAGAAGATGAGTACGACGCCGCCGATATACCGGATACCGCGTCAGTCGCGGCCGCGAAAAGCGCGATCCACAGCGGGACCATCATCGAGAATACGATCGGATATGCGAACGAGCTGGAGCAGATCGTTTAAATAGATTTATCAAAGCATTAGTTTTTAGCAGAAGCGTGAAGAAACCTTGTATCTAGTTTAGAGGATAGGATGCACACTACAATTTAAATCTTGTGATATTTGGTTGGTAGTATTGATTTTAGAGCAGAGTAAACGGCTTTCGTGATTATAGATTGTTTGAATGAATTTATCGTGGTATTTAGATGTAGCTACAGTTCTTCCATGCAAGTGTCCAATTCACTTGGACCCGCATTGCCCAATCAGTTGATAGTAGATGTCGACGTTACGAGACTACTTTAGTCGTATACTGGTGGGACAATCACATAATATCATGTGCTTATCGCCGAATACAATAAAACCCCATCCCACTCCTAAAATAAGAGCGGACAGAAAAAAATAAAGATACGTGTAAACGCCCAGTATACACGCAAGTTCCACACTTCTTCATCATAATCCGCAAATAATACCCGCAGATACAAATAAAACAAATAAAGACATCAAACGGATAATAAACCAACCTGCAAACTTAAAAGAATATAAAAACCAGCGAGTCATAATTACTCCCAATTTACCAACAACTCTGACCCCCACTGTCCCTTCTGTAGTTCTAAATCCTTAAAAACACCATCGTCGTCCAGTTTCCCATCACTAATCTCGTTGATTCGAGCTTCGTCTTCCGCTGCTAGTTCTAGTAGTTCTTCGGGTGTGGTATCGCCTTTATCTCCGATGAATAAGAGTTCGGCACCCGGGAAGTCTAAATGAGTAGGTTGTAGTGCGAGCCAGCGGTAGTCGCCGAATGATGATTTAATCCTATGACGAAAGAATAAAAATTAGATTTGTTGCCGTTGTTGCAGCAGGGTGGGTTAGAGAAGGGCACTTACTCATCGGTGAACCCGGGATCTTTAGCGATATTGCCTAATCCCTGAGGAGCAGGAAACTTCGGATTCCTAACGTTAACCACGAATCCTCCCTTTTCTGCCAACCCGAATTCCTTCTGAATATCCGTCAACCCTGCCTCCTCTTTAGTTCTGACGGTGATGTAATTAAAGTGGGTGGTGTCTTGACTCGGAGTGTTTCCTTTAGTTTGGCTGATGGCGTACACCACAGTAGCTAGCGGGAGAGCAGCGGGGTTTGTACGTTCTCCCATGGTCTTTGTGGTGTATTTTTCCTCCGAGAGAACAGACTTGACGTCATCTAGCGAGACATTGGATTTGGCGACGAATGTGAGTAGTCGGCCTCCCTTGCCGAGGAACTTCTTCTTGGGAATATCAATCATGCGGAGTTTGCCATCTTTAGCTACCGAAGAACTGGCTGCGAGGTGCGAGGTGACTGGTTTCATGATCATATAGCTGCGCTGCATATCATCGAAAGTCTGGGCTGGCCCGTCAAGCGTCACCTTGGGACGGGAAAAGAACCAGACGATTCCCTTTTCGAGAATTGGAGCCGAAGCAGCCGATGCTGCTGCTGCATCTTCTTGGAGTTGTCGTTCTTCGGTTCTAGCTCGCTTGGCTGGGGTTGAATTCTTTGTAGAAACATCACGTTCTTCAGTTCGAGCACGTTTAGCTGATCCGGCAAACTTTTGCCTGGGAGTCGTCTGTTTTGGGACCGTTTGTGGATGCTTGGTCGATTTTGGGGTCTGTTTTGGGGTCTGAACTTTCGGTGGTGGGGTTGATGGTGGCGGTGGACGCGATGCGATGCTCAACTCCTCTGATGCTAGTTCCTTCTGTCGGATTACCGGTCGTTCGTCTTCGAACTCTGGCTCCTCTTCGGCCTTGCGTTTTCCCGTAACGGTGGATACATCAGGTGCCTTCCTTGTGGATTTGGCTGGAGTCTTTGTGGGAGGTTTAGCTGGGGTCTTAGCTGGGGTCTTAGCTGGTGTTTTCACGGTGGATTTGGCGGGAGCTTTAGCTGGAGTTTTGGCCTCCTTCTTAGTGCGCGAAGTTGGTGTTTTTGTGTTTTTCGGCTCTGCTTTGGCAACTGGGGTCTCAGTTGGTTTGTCCACCTCCATTGGCTCGCTAGCTGGGATAGCTTCTTCCTCTTCTTCATCATCCCTTTCTTCTTCGGGGGCTTTTCCCTTACCCTTGCTTTTTGGGGTGACTTTGGGAGCAGACTTTGGGGTGGGTGCAGCCTTCGGCTCGGATTTCGGTGTGGTTGTTGCTCGTGGCGTTCGCTTCTCAGTCTTTGGAAGCTCTGTTAGGAGTTCTACATTGAAAGTTTCCGTGAGTTTCTGTTGGCGTGCCCGGGAAGGCCTCGCTGTCTTTGGTTCTTCTGGAGCCGGCTCCTCTGCCTTTTTCTTTTCGATCACTGAAGTGCGTTTCCTGGGCGTTTTCTCGGCCCTTGGTGTTGGAACCAGTTCTGAGACTGGATCTTCTGCTTCCTTCTTTTCTATCACGGATGTGCGTTTTCTGGGTGTTTTGTCGGCCCTCTTTCGGGCTGGTTCTGGGATTGGTTCAGAGGCCGGCTCTGATTTGGGTCCTCGCTTGCGAGTAGGTTTTTCGACTTTTGTTGGCTCCGGCGTGGGTTCTACTTTCTTCACTGCCTTTCCGGGTGGCCTGCCACGGAGGCCGCCGGTCTTCGTGGGTTTGGGTGCGTCGACTTTCTTTGCCTGTCTTCCCCTCTTCGCAGGAGTGACAGGTTTCGCCTTAGTATCATTATCGACCTTAGCAGCCTGGATTGCGGTAGCAATAATCTTGCTGTCCGAGGCTGCTGTTGCACTTTTGGGTGGCCTTCCTCGGTGCTTCGCGCCAGCTGCAGGAGGTGCTGCAGCTGCTTTTGCGGCTGTCGCCTTTGTCTTCGGTCCTGGTTTTCCCTTGGGAGCTGCAGTCGTGGACGGTTTAGATGCGTTTGGGTCCTTCGGGGGCCGACCACGGGGTCTGCCCGTTGCCCCGGCCGGTTTGGGAGACGCCTTCGGCTTTGGCTTGGAAATGCCATCGCCTGAACCTTCTGTCGTTTTGCGCTTACGGATGTGAGCCGTATAATCCGGCTTTTCTTGAGAACGGGAGCTGGTGCCCGTGGACCGTGTTTTCGCCATTTCGGTTGAAGTGATCGATGCGGAATCTTGCTAGATTCGGAATGATTGGAAGGTGATAAAGCTCAATTGGTGCCGATTTATCGTGGAACTCGCATGAATTGATAAACAAACAATGGAGCGCGAAACGGCAAATTTTCAAAACTGGACTTGTCAAAGCGAGTCGGAATGCTGAAGATGAGTCTAGTACTGAAATAACAATCCTGAGAGAATAGTGTCGGTCGTGAATGCTGTTGATACAATGGCGGTGGTTGGTGCGATGGATGACGTTGGAAGGTTGAGACGGGAAAAACGGGGAGGTGAAAGTTGGGGAAATGAAAGCAAACAACGCAGCTGGGCAAATATTAAAGTGGGTGGCGCGCGGTTCTCACTTCACCAGCATCACGCTATCGACAGGATCCAAAATAAGTTTGCGGAGAATATTATTTTGCGAAGACGGTCTTTATATAATAGAACCCCGCAGTCACAGATCAATGTACGTGATCCTTCATGCAAATACCAGATCCG
Source organism: Orbilia quercus (assembly GCA_036971405.1). NCBI lineage: Eukaryota > Fungi > Ascomycota > Orbiliomycetes > Orbiliales > Orbiliaceae > Orbilia > Orbilia quercus. The sequence goes on from JAJTUE010000013.1 coordinate 680,922, forward strand.
AATTCCCCGCATATCTGTATCGATATATATCCGCCATATTAAGACATCTTATCTATTTTGCCATTTTAACGTAAGTACTTGTCATTGGTTTTAGAGGTTAACAGCCCGCTATCGATAGTTATCTTCTATAGAAATAATCTCCGAAGACACCAAACGGAAGAGACGACCTGCGACAGAAATCGAAATCTTCCAACGAGAATATATCAGTAGGACGAAAAAGAAAATATACTATATGTATCGCATTTTTATAAATCTGTCAAGACAAGGATAATTATTCTACAGACCTAGAATCGTATATAATGCAAAGAAGTTCTTCTAAACCTTTTCGAAAGCAATCACCGCATACTTGAATGTTTTATTAGTATATCCTCGTCTCATAGCCTGGAAAGCCCGGAGAAAAGAAATGATATCTCGGCCTGCTGCGATCGCCAACATCCACAGAGATGGATTCTGGATCAACGATAAAGAAATATCCCTGAACATCTCGTAATCAGTCTCCAACTTCATTCAATCATATAAATAAGTTTCGCTTTGTCTTACCATGTCTTCTTGACGTTCTCGCTGATATCAAAAGGCTCTGAGTATACTTTAAACCCTGCTGTCTCCGCATACTTGACATACTCTGATATCGTGCAAAGCGGTGGCAGAAGCATTCCATCTATAGGCGATATTAGCCGCCCGTCTCTTTTCTCAGTCAGTTCTAATTTTTTAGAAGAAGAATACCTTCAATCGGCTTGATATCATCCTGCATCTGCTTCTCATCCAGATCCTCCGCCTTGAACCAATCCGCAACCACCAACTTCCCCCCACCAACACTCTTCAGCAACTTGAAAGCATTATCGAAGAACAACTGCTTATGCGGAAGATGACTCATAGCCTCAGATATCCACACGGCATCGAACCCGCCTTCCTTCCCTACCGTCCCGTCAAAATACTCCCCCATCTTCTCCGCATCCAGCTCGATAAACCGAACTTTTCCAGGAGTAAGTGTCGTCCATCCGTCTTCCTTTTCGGCGTTCGCGTCCGTGGAACACTCTTTGTTCAACCTGACGGCTTCGTCGGCGGATAACCGTTTCGCGATTTCTACTTGTTTCCCGCTGATTGTTACGCCTGTTACGGTACACCCGTGCTCGTGCGCTAGGTAACGCGATGTTCCGCCGACACCGCAGCCGACATCGAGGACTCTGGATGCTAAGGGAAGCTTTGAGCGGTCTAGCAGGAGAGTTATGAGACGGCGTTGGGCTGCTTCTTTGGTGTCTGTGGGGTCTTCTAGGAAGTATCCGTGGTGGATATGTTCGCCCCTGCGGTGTGTGGTGGGGTTAGCCAATTGGTTCTTTTTTTTAACCTCCGTGAAGCAAATTTGGGATATCGAGTAGACATACCATAATGAATAGTAATATTCAGATAGAAGATCGTAATGCGACTTTATGCGACCTTTGAGAGCTGCCCATGGCCCACCGTCCAGTGTCGCTGGCTTGTCTGTTGAGACGGGTGGCAGGGTTGCTGCTGTCGCCATTGTCAATTGAAAGACTGGATTTCGTATAGTAGTATACAGATGCTATAACTCAATTATAGATTCAATTGAATATCTGAATTGCTTGCAATTGGCGATATTCGAGCTCAAATGTAAATATTTGTTAAGGCAGTGAATTTATACCCCGCGACGAACCACCGACACGCGAAATCCAGCCAGCGCGAATGCTTGTCAGCAACCTGCAGCGGCATTTCATCAAAGCAACCGATCTGGAAAGATCGAATAAAATCCACCAAGAAATCAACCTTATTTTCTTCATAGCGTGCCTTGAATCTTGGAAGAAATAGCAACCGTGGAAGCCCGTTCAATTAATCTACGAGCACAAGCAATCTTTGAAAATTTTATTAGAAATATCAGCTGGTTGCATTGGCTGTTCTATTGAATCATAAAGTATAAAGCAATTGAACATGAATATACGAATTAGTGTAAGTTTTTTAAATGTAAGTTTTCTCGCCCTGCCGCAGATATCTAGGTCGCATAAACTTTTAACACGAACGACAGATGCTTGACGACGCCTGCAACACACTCGCAAGAACGGTTTGGATTTCTAATCCTCAAACTCTACAGTAAGCATACGACACGATATTCAATGCAAAGACTATGCATACCAAAAAGTCCCACAGTCTAGCACTCAGATAGCCCGCTATGGTCGCTCCCGACTCCGAATCTGCCAATCATCCATCCGAAACCGCCCAGCTGCCGCAACCACCGGCGCACAAGGGTACGATCTCAAAGGCTGGTATAATCCTCGGACCGGATGGGAAGCCGTAAGTCGCCGCAACGCACATATAAATTTCCGATATCTCAAATATTTGAATTGATATAATCTTGATATCTTGAAGTTCCATATGCTAATAATATATATCTTGATATCAGATGCAAGTCCTGCAATTCATACCGCGACATGGCAAACATGTCCGCCATGCTCACTGGCGGCAAGACTAAATCATCATATTCAACCGTCGCCGCCCCGGCACCGTCCGAGCGAGCAGATTGCCCACCGGACGTCGAGCAACTGGGCCGCTCAACATGGACCCTCTTACACTCCTTAACAGCCACATATCCGCCGTCTCCGACCCCTGACCAAAAATCAGACATGAAATCATTCATATCAATACTATCCAGAACATACCCGTGCTGGGTCTGCGCGGAAGACTTTGCATCATGGCTGACAGAGCCCAATAACGCCCCAAAGCTGGACAGTCAGGAGGATTTCGGCAAATGGATGTGTAAAGCGCACAACGAAGTTAATAGAAAGCTCGGGAAGCAGGAGTTTGACTGCAACTTCTGGAAGGAGCGGTGGAAGGACGGATGGAAGGATGGACGTTGTGATTGATCTTCAACAACGCATTGGCTTGTTCCATATGACGTCGCCGTATATCTTCCGGACGCTTCTCTGAGACGCCCTCACCGCTCTTTGTTATTCCCATGTTGCCGTGCCGTTGTGGAAACTCCTGGAACCAATCTGTCTGTTGCTCTTGATCTAGAAGCCCGTAGTCAGCTTCTTTTCTTGTACATAAATAATCTGGTCCAACAGACCAAGTATATAAACCGGGCCTTGCCCCTCTTCCCCTCTTCTTTTCTCTTTCTCCCTTTCATCTCTCTCCTCCATCCTCTCTTCGCTATATATCAACCACCACCACATACACAAGCCTGACTTCAATCATTCATTCTTCCCATCAACAATTGACGATGGCCCTCCAGCCGCGCCCCTAGCTTTCAAGCCAACATTTTATGTTCTCGCATTTCGATGACCTAGCAATTGAGTCTTCGGTACGTCCCTTCTCTTTGCCACAATAAAACAAGACATAACCATGCATGCAAGGGTATTCTCCAAACAACGCTGTGGTTCCCTATTGATACAGTCTTACTAAGGCTATTTCTATCTCTAGGTTCGATCTGGCTTTCTCACAAGGAAAGCAGAGATGCTGGATTACACCAGCAGATCACGCATGAGCTCCAAGAGCGCATGGGTGCAACTATCATATCCTGCTATTTCTAGGTATATATCCACCAACTTTACTTGAAATTTCGTACCCTCTGCCAGCAGATGAGGGCAACATCAGACCAGTTATCTAATCTCGTTATCTATATATTAGACAAATATATCATTCCTTTATCCGTTAGGCCCCGGTGACATACCGATCACTGTATAATACACGCATTATACGTGATGGTAACGTGACGCCGCCAAAGAGATATCATGCCGTCGCCTAACTTTTATCATGCGGAAATTGCGAAGCACCTTATTCTTCGTCAACACAGAATGCTATTACCTCGTCGAATGGAAAACGCCTTGGGAATGGAGGCCTCTATTCCTATATATATTACGCTGTGGATCATATTCATTCGACTAAATGAGAGACATACGTGAAGAGGAGATACCTGCCTTCGCGGCCCTTTACTATCAAATTCAAATGCAAGATCCGGAGATCAGCCAGTAGTGATAGTCACGTAAGATTCTGTGTTCCCCTGCACTTCCTTACGGACTTCATCGAACCGTCGCCGCGCGATCTTCAGGATCAAATGTCGGTAATATATGAAGGCCGACCAAAGCATCGGTCTCGCAATAGCGAAGGGATCGCTCACAACCTCATCTCTACTTTTAAATCCAGAGGGTATCTAAAAGAATGATACCTCGATATACACTGCGGACGTCATGTCTAGACACACTTTACTCCTCGTCTCAGAACTCGAGACGCCTTTGTACATTGCTGAAATGTGCTTGGCTTCAATCAACAGGGACCGGCTCGGGGCCGGTTGGGGAGCTTTTGAGCTGGTCCCTGTTGATGTTTCATGTTTGGGGGGCGGGTGGCCCCGGAATATTGTTTCCTCCCGCGGGCTCGATTTTATATACTAAATATCTCAATATAATATATATACAAACTTTACATCAGTCTCAAATACCATGCATGTTTGCTCAGTAACATTATCGCAATATTATAAACTGTCCGCAAAAGTTGGAGTAGATTGATGAATAGTCAATAGTAACTTTATTCCCCATAAATATACAAGGTCTCCTGTTATATCAATAAACGTCTCGAGGACTAGACTCTACGTACGTTATTCCAAAGGAGTGCCAAGAACACATGGTTCATTCCCCGTTGATGATATCGATTATCCGGCCATCGGAGATTATGACACGACAAATATGTCACAATACCGAATTTTCCAAAAGACACGGATGCTCTACGGATCTAGATAGTATAATATGCGTCCCACAGCGGCCCTCGATATGGTGCTTCAAAACGTTCATATCGGTCCCAACAAACAAGACGTCGATATGGTGATAAAAACCCCAAATGCAGTAGCCTCGGAGTATTCTGCTGAATACGAGTACCCCGTTGGGATAAATGAGATAATGCGCGTATAGATCTGAGTTTATACTATATATTCTGGATTATCTTTTACCGACATCCGAGAGGGGATCATGTAAAGTATTTCTCCTAGTTGGATAAACTGTCACATGAGCTGTATAACTTATTGACGGCCCGTAAAAGGATGAGGAATGGTAGTATTTTGGTTACGTTGGATCAATTTTGATAGTAACTCGCTCTCTACTTACATACAAGCCGATTTGGGACGACTCAATGGTCGCTCAAGTGGTAGAATATCTTATAATGATCTATAACCACAAATTTTCAAGTGCTATGAGTATATTTGGATAGGTCATACCGGCACTGTATGACTTCCATGACATATAAGATCTGGTTAGCTGTCTATATATCCACAGTGCCAAATTGGATTAGTTCTTCTGTTGATAATTGGATATGGGGATTATCTACCAGTGGGTTATGCCCCGGTGATATGGATAATATTCTATTTGGAGACTGTTTGTCCGATCGAGTTCGATATTGGTGGCTTCGCAGTCATCCATGATATATCGGTGTATAAAGCTCTTTTGTACGTATTGGGAAACTATAGAGCAAAACAGCTTCACATATTATGCGTATAAGGCTGCCCACTGCCTCTGTATATCTCTGGATTCAACTGGCGCCATGCAGATGGTATTTATATTTGAGACGGCTGTGCGGAATTTAATGATTGTCAAAAATATCCCAATGAATTCGAGCCGATTTGGGGACGACTTATGTTTATATCTAACGATTTAATAACCTTAAAATTTGAATAGAAACTTCGTCAAGAAATCATAGATTATCTCGTAGCATTTAAACATTTTGTTTTTAGACCAAATCTCGCTATGCATGGATGAGCACTTCCTTTGATTCCAATTTCAAAATTTCAACATGTTTTCGCAAGCTTTATGCAGGGTATCTACAACGGCCTCATAGATACGTAGTACCATCCGCCCATGATGCGTCCTGGAGCCTATGTAGAACTTTTGCGACATATGGTTTGACGTCTAGCCACCTGGCCTCATAAGATAATGGTAGACCGCCTATGACTGCACGGACGCATTGAAGGAAAAGACACATGATTAAGTTGTCGGATGTTATCCTATAGCTATCACCAAGATATATAATCAATGATATTATATAAATATATAAGGTACTGGCAGATGCCCGAGTCAGTCAACATGATTCAACTAACCTTATGATCAACCATTGATATGATGCTATCGGCTGCGGTAGAGAAATAAAATTTATGTAGTCCTCCACATACGTTGGATACAATTCATGAGTTCAGCATCAACTTAAGTTGGCTTATGAGTCAGATATAGCATGCATCCGCGCCCGAGACTCCTGGAAACATCGTCGGGGTTCGACTATGGATTCCGTGGATCCGAAGTTCGAAACCGCTCATGATATTTGAGATTATTTAGCTATCTATATGATTACTCTTGCTCCTAATGCGTTTAGAGTGAATTCATGGAGAACAATTAATTGCTTTCTATTATTATCATAGGAAATCTGGGAATAAGGCCTTCCGAATATGAATAGGGATGTATTGCTATCGAGAGAATATATTTTCCAAGACAGAGCGATCGGATTCATGCATAAATATATGATATACTGGACACAATTCGAACTTCATCAAGATGAATATCTTTATTCTAAGACGACATACACAAAAGTCAATGGTATCCGAGCTTAGAATGTCGCAACATCCATGCTGGGCCAACTTGAAGAAAGTAGATGGAGTTCAACTTATGGACTATTTATCCAAGTAACTTATCACTAATTGTATTGGCAGCCAGACTGAATCTTTCATGTGAACCTTTGATTGGTGGGAAAGATGTCATGTCTCAAATATACGTAGCTGAAAGTCATCTGATGCTAACTTTGCGTCCTAAATATATATTGAGTGTCAAATTTAATGAACTGTCCTCTTACATACAAGAATTGGGATTGCTGAAACGTACTGCCGACCGTTGCAACGTTGTGATCAATCGGCAAGTTAACTATATAATATAATCTCCTCGCGGCTTTGCTTAGGTATGGCAATTGCAAGGTTAACCTATCGAAACCATATGCATGTATATGTATGTACAGCTAAATCTATTGGACGGCTTTCTAGAAGCTGAAAAATGTTTAAAGTTATCAATACGTAGGATATATCTAACAGACTCACATGAAGAACCTAATGCATGTGGCCAAAGCTATAAAAGATCCGTGGTAGGCGGGTTTGAATATCTGAAATCACGTAACCACCAGGCATACGTTCTATCCTCGAGGACCTCGGAATATAATGGAGTGCATATTCCCTTTAATCTCATGGTCAGGGATTCGAATTTCTAGCTCATGGAGTAATATTAATTTTAGTATATTCCGTCGTAGCTGCCGGTCGGAGCCTCAAAGAATATGGATCTTTTCCTACATAATAATATATATACAAGAGACGTATTTACTTCTGGTGTGATTAATACCGAAGATGATTTCATCCATAATCCATCCTCCATATGCGGATACTATCTGGAGAGTCAAAGACGTCGTTTTCTGCCACGATACTGCATACTGAATATATATTCGTACATTTATCTCCGGGAAGCCTGACTGGCGCCTGAATATGCAAAACAGCGAGGACACTGCAGAAAGGGAAACTAACCTATGTACATGTGGACTTTCTCTCACACATATAGCTACCAGTTAAAAATGAGACAACCGCCAACGTGCATCGTGTTTCCTCCAACCAACAGGAATCACTATAGTCACCGTCATGAGCTTTCGAAAGTATCCGCCCAGAGAAACTATGCGAGATCCCTATTTTCCTTCTTCTTTCTTTTCGCAGACATCCATCTGCCGCTTGAGGACCAGTGGCCGCCCGTCTCGAGATCTCCCATATTATCCAGAAGCTATAGGCCGAAATCCAATGTAATTATTGCAAGATCATGATCAAATGTTCATGGTGATTAGTTCCGGAGATCCTGAAGCCTTCATTCTACACGGATACGAGTAATGCACTATAATTCAACGGTTTTACTTTTCTTGGGGACAGATTCCTCGGATATGAACGTACCCAACGGAATATTTTTCAAACATATGTCCAGTCGCACATCGAACATCTATATAGCACAAAATCTATATGATGGAATCAGAGGCATATGGCATTATTTTCGATAAACTACCACTTTTGCTTCCAGGCTAAAAGTTTTGGCATGATAAGTAGTACTATAGCCCCATAGCGGTAGGAACCAGCTCTGATCTCGTGCGCTAGCTATAGATCAATTTTATAGCTTTTCCCTTCCGGGATAATGTCGTATGAAGCTCGCGTAATTATCGAAATAAACTGTATTTCCAAATATAATCGCTATCGCCCTTATACCGTGTCTTCACTCTCCTACGATCGATGGATTAATCAATCATATCTCACAGACTTGGAAAATTTATATTCTTTTATTCTTCTTTGCTTTTCCGAACAATTAAAAAGGAACAAGAGATAAAAATGCACAGCCGCTGCCTCTCATTTTTTTCCCGTCCACGATAAATACGACGGTTCAGGACTACAAGCGGGTTTTACAGCGAAGCCAATAGGGGGTAAAAAAAAATAGCATTCACAAAAAAAAATTACACTCGGGAAACCTGCTAAATAAGCTCGCCACCACTACCACCACCACTCCCTCCGTTTCTCCTCCTCGCTGTACAAACTTGTCTCTCCCAGTCGCTTAATTGGCCAACAACCGTAACCCGCTAGCTGGCGCACCAATCTGGCAAACTTGGCACACAGAGCAGACTTTGCCCTTCCACGAATTGTGATACTTGCTGCCATCGTAGGGGCATTGTTCGAACGGCGCACCAGAGTAGATTGGAGTGAAAGTACCAGCGCAGACATCGAATTCAGCGTACTGGTCATACTCGATTTCGATGGCGTCAGTAGGATTACGTTCGCTGGCAGTTTTGATTTTACGAGCCTGTCAAAGTATTGTTAGTATCTTATGTGTAAATAGAAAATGATGAAAGCTTCAAGCTCACCTGATCTGCCATCTTTGCTGGCCCGCCGCTTTCCAACACCTTTGTAGCAAAGTGTCCGGCCAAGGAGAAATTCTTCTTCGTGTAGGCATTCTTCATAGCAGCTAATAGAGCCAGAGTTTTGTGTGTGCCCTCGAGTTGCGGTTTTGTAAAGTAGGCGGCTAATTCAAGATTACGCTGTATATTCTCAGGCGTGTCCGGAAGCTCTCTTCGTGCCAGTTCTATCGACATGCCGGTGATATATTCTGTGGCGGATGTGATCATTTGTTTGACCTAGGGGACGATGATTAGTATCGAGAATGCTCAAATTGATATTGTGAAAATTGTGCTTACATCTTCGACCTCGTCTTTTGTTGAGACAGCGGCAACCAGGAGAGCGTGAAGCACGTTTCTGAAAGAGACGACACCGTCCGCAAGATTATTTGCCTTCATAGCACCATAACCTTTCTGAAGGTCTCCAGCTCGAATAGCTTCGACATCCTTTGGAATGAATGGCAACACTTTTCTTCCATCACCGACATCTGGATTTCGTCTAACATAGTTGATTAAGGGCTCGAGGCCTTCGGTGGCAGGGAGGTATGTTCTGCTAGCCTGGTAGATCTCCAAGAATCTAGGTTTCAGAGGAGCAAAGTTGACAGCGCCCACTTGACGGTTGAGTAGTTGCATTGCAGTTTCGAAAGATCCAGCAGCTACATGATCGGCAGCGATGCCGCTGTTTCTAACCCAGTTGTCCGCTTCGGAAGCACCAACAGCACCAGCGTCACCGGTTTGGACATCGACGAAGCTTTCCGCGGCATCTTCGATGTTAAGATCATCGCCCATGTCCCAGCCAGCTGTGTCAACTTCCTCGTCGTCAACATCCATAAGGTTACCATTGGCTCTCCTAGTCTCGCCTTCCGCATCATCATCTTCGAAACCGAAGCCATTGGCAGCCGAGGCAGCGACAGGTTCATCATCAATCTTGAGATCTTCGAGTTGGCCGAGAAGAGCTTTCTCAAAGAAGGAAAGAGATGTCGCCTTAAGAGGCCAGTTCGCTTTGTAGGTTTCAGTGACGGGACGAAGAGGAGCGAGGGTGGTACCAGTTGCGGGGAGTTTGACCTGATCTTCTGTCAGACCGGCAGCGTCGAGGATTTCCTGTGCCTCATCGTGGCGACCAGCTGACTTGGCGGCAACGTAAGCTAACGGGTAAAGGTCGATTTCCTTGAAGAGTTCTATCCTCTCAGCTGCATCACCAAGGTAAAGAGAGTTCTGGAAGCGCGACATGTAGTCTTCTCTACTCGCTGCGATGACGCTCATACGTTTGAGTTTCTCCGCGTTGCCAGTAATCAGGTACAAGAAACTAAGTTTGTCGAAGCTTCGGAGTTTCTGGTAGGTCATTTCAACAACTTGGTGATTGCCCTGGTTTAAAGCTTCAACTCCCAATCTCTGCCATAACGGCGGCCGGTTCAGTTCTTTGCACATCTCAACTGCGACCTCGAGGTTTCCACATTCAAGGGCGAGTTCGAATTTGGTCGCGGGATCCTGGACGAATTGGAGGGCGATTTCGGGATAACCTTTCTTTTGCAGATACGAGATAATGGCCTGGCCGACAAGGTTCGAATTTCGGATGATGTGAAGCATCTCTTCGTAGTTCCTCTTTACCAGTGCGAGCTTAAATCGGTATTCGGTAGGGTCGATTGCGATTTGTCGGGGTTTGGCGGCACGGTCTAGGCAGTATACGGATTTACCCTTGACCTTGACTAGATAGACAGTTTGGTCCAGAGTCTTGATGATGCCATTGTCGCTGTTTGAAGGTTAATATTTGTGTATTCATAGGTACACTGGAAAGAGTCACTTACCCATTAGGAAGAGTGTATTTGATATGATTTAGTGTGGAATAGAGAAGAACACCTGAATCGTCCCAGGCGGCACTCTTGATCCTTATCGTTTCGTGAAGTGAACTTATCTGCTCTAGATTCTTATTGACGATGACGATATTGTGCTTGCTAAGGAGAGCGGCTTGAAGGCCATCGTTGCTCCACACAACATACTTAACTCCACTGATGGCCAACTCTGAAAGCGTCTTCTTCTGTTGAATATCGTACAATATAACAGAAGAAGGAGCGCAAAGAAGGAGGCACCCGGTACCGCCAAAGTAGATGTCATTGATTGGGACGGGGGGTTTGATGGTTTTCGTGGTGCTGTTGGACAGATCCTTGATGTCGATTTGTTGGTTTTGGCTTGAGAATACCGCAAATCTGTTCCTTGCGACGAATACAGCGCTATTTCCGGTCCCTCGTTTCGAGTCTGTGGGCTCAACAGCACCAGTGGCATCTTTAGGTAGTGGAATCAATTCGTAGGTGCCGCCGTCCGCTGCAGATGTGACCAAAACAGCCCTCTCCGCTGGGTTGTAACTGAGTGTTCTTGGCGGAATCCAAGGGCTGCTAAGCTTCTTCAAGCTAACCATGGACAAACTTTCAACGTTCTTGGTGAAATCGAAACTTCGGACATGCTTCTCCTTGTTGATGAAAAAGAGGTTATTTTGGTGAAGGTTGTAAGCTGGTCGTTCGCGTTCGAGTTTGAACACCATAACACCGTTGTCATGACCGGCAGCAAAAAGATTAATTTCGGGGTGAGCGGCGATAACCCAGTATCTGTCGTTTTCGCGTTTGAATGTCTGCACCATGGATCGCTTGTTCAAGTCCCAAACGCGGATAGTCTTATCTTCACCCACGGAGAGAATGAGATCTTGGTGGGGGTGGAACAAACAGGCAGATGCATTCTGGAAATGGCCTCTGCATGTATCGACTTCCCACGCCTTGGTGTCTAAATAATCGAGTCAGTGATATTATAGCCAGGTGTCCATGCTCGTATCACATACCACTCATCCTCCATAGTTTGACAAGTCTATCATCTCCCGCACTCACAATCAGTGGTAGAGTAGGATGAAAAGCAACCCAGTTGACACCCCTGTCGTGGCCTTCGAGGACAAACTTAACAACCGCATCGGTATTACCAAACATATCGGCTTGCTGTTGTTGGTTCCTCGACATCTGGTCTTCGAAGCTCATAGAGGTCGGAGCGGAATGTTTCTTCCTAAGGCCGGATATATCCCACACTCTTACAGACTGATCGAGGGAGGCGGAAACGATAAGGTCTTCTTTTGGATGGAACTGGGCGCACATGGTGTAATGATTATGGCCAGTCATGGTGCAAACTAGATTTCGAATTAGTCTCCGTGAATGCGATAACGCGTCCCATTGCCATGATTTCTCACGTACTCAAGCTCCGGTTTTGCCAATTCCATATTCTAATCGTTTGGTCGTCACTGCTGCTGACGATCCAGGGCAGTTCGTGGTGGAAGAATACGGTACGGACGTAGTCGAGATGTCCGTTCAAAGTGAAAAGGCATCTTCGAGTTTGATAACTCCATACCTTGATCTTGTAGTCGTCGCCACCAGAAACGAACAGCGGCTGGGTTTTGTGGAAATCGATGCCTCTGACGGGTCCATCGTGTTCTTCGAAACGGTCAATAAGAGTTCCCATCCGGTAATCCCAGAGCTGGATCGTAGAGGAGTGAAGCGAGACGAGAATCCATGGTCTACAAAGTTACGCCGTCAGCATCCTAGCTTTGATAGTAAAAGGCGTCTCCTCGACTAGAGAACCGACCGTTTTGGATGAAAGGCGATGCCTTTCGCTCGTGAGGACTTGGACTCGAACTATATATAGGAATGGAAAACACGTAAAAGTTAGCAAAGCACATCGATGATAAAGACATATTTGGTGCAATTGATCTTCCAGCGAACCTTCGTGAGTCTCTGCATGGCGAAAATTAATTGAGCAGCAATGAGAGGCCGCTTAGCAAATAGATGATATGGTTGATATGGTATAGCTCCCTCCCTGGGAGACTTGTCGCGAGTGGAAGCTCTATCCTCCTCCTATCCCCACAACACGATAGCTAATCGAGTCCAATTCGAATGTAAAGCGGATGAGAGGTGAGGCGATGAGGGTTGGATGCTTGGTGTCGGGAATGGAATTTGAGGTGCAGTTGTGACCAGCTGTACCCCGTCGTCGTCGCTGTCGTCGGTAGCTTTGACGTGCGTCCAGGCTCAGGAGGACACTTTGCAGCTTTCCCACACAAAATTGCCAGTCTGGTGTGCCGCGAGCTTCGGCTGGCCTTCGCTTGACTGTGGCTACTCTGAACATGGAGCTCCAGCTCAGCCGTTTTGTGTGTTGAGGTGTTGCGAATCATCACGTGAGATCTGATAAGATAGCCAAGACTTACGGGACGTAGACTGCGCTGCTTTGTCCAAAACTGCGCAGTTTTCAGCATCAGTGTTTCGGCGTAGGTACAACCGGCGACCCGACTGGTGGGCGTTAACTGGGCCGCTTCCTGCGGTGAAATACTCTCCGCTTAACCGCAAAATCGTGCAGAAAAAGGCCACCGGGCCTGCCACCCGGGCGGGATCATTGGCATGAACCCTGAGCGTGGGGCCATTCTCACTTACCAGCGGAAAATTTGGAGCTGATTAGGCCCCTGCTTGGTGCCCACTTCGCGGCTGCATCTGGGGTAGACACCATGCACCCACCTTCTGCGATTCCACAAAGATGCCAGATTGTCGAATCGAGAAACACGACCGAAACGACACCGTCCAATTGACGTCAATGCGCGTATCGAGCTGTAGATAAGTACGCTCTGCCTGCCCTCTTCGTCCGGTCTATCTATCAGCTTCTCGTCGTTCAATCAATTGACTTCTCGGTCGAAACTGACATGGTGCAGATTACCTTCGCATCCCACTATCGATAACCAACCGACCTCGCTTCCGCTTGCACCTATCTTCGGATATCGCGTGTCATTAGGACACTGCACTTCCCGCGGCCAGAATGTGGTTTTCCACGCTCTGGACGCAACGTCTCAATCGCGGGACGCTGTTGACCAGCCTTCTCGCGTTGGCATCTCTTGAGCGAGTTGCTGCTCGTAGCCAACCTCATGACATCCTTGAACCGGGAGACGTGAAACCATGGGAGGGTTTAAACCTCAGTTTAAAAACATCATGGAACGCAGGACCGTACATTTTGGAGATTCTGTAAGTTTCTACGGTGATAAACCTTAGAAAAATGTGGAATTTAAGCTAATGTATGTGGATGGTGTACAGAGAATGCGCGGCCTTGGAGGATCCAAAAACGTACTACCAGCTTCTGCAGCTGATTTCGATAGGAGAAATCCCAATTTTCCGATCACCCAAGGAGATGTACGACACCGTGGTAGCTTGGGTAGAACAGAACGAACTACTTGGCGCTCACTACATCCCGACCTGGAAATTCTGCATATCAATTAGAGAAACATCACCTCGGATCGAAGCACAGTACCAGTATTATCTGAACAATGTTCAGCCAGGGAAACTTGACAGCTGTCCGGTCTGGTTCGACGATGGGTCCATACAAAGTTGCAAGGTGGAGGATATTTCCAAGGTCAAACCTGAATCCAGTTCCGCCGCTCGTATCAAGGAAATCGCTTTCGATAGATTATCCACCGACGATGTCAGAAAAGGCACAGTTGTCTTCTATATCGATATCCTCCATAAGGATTTCGCCAAGACGTATAAAGATATGGTTGAGGCTGCCGAAAAAGCGGGCATCGCATATAAGCTCCGATATAGACCGTCCCCGTCACTTGAAAATCCGAAGCCCATTGCCCTTAGCGGCTACGGCGTTGGTCTTGTCTTGAAGAAAACGGATTACATGGTTATTGACGACAGAAATGCCAAAGAGGGTGGAGATTCTCAGGCCTCTGCTTCCTCTTCCACTTCTTCATCATCGGCCACACCGTCCCCGACATACAAGTTCAAAACACCAAAGAATCTGAAAGCTAAAGAACAGCGATTCCCTCTCTGGGATCTGGAAGACATCGACGACCCGGTCCGAGACCTTCGAGATATTCTTCCCTTGTCCCAAAAGTATCTTGGAGACCTTGGCTTCAAGACGGCAAATTTCATTTCAAAGAGTGGAATCTACCCACCGGATATGCTGATGAAGCTCACATCAGACTTCCCAAAGTTTGCCCATACTATCGGAACCATGGGAGGTGTATTACCAGAGTTCATGGAAGAACACAGAGCGAACCGAGAAGCATGGCTCCCAGCTGGATTTAATGCAATGTTCCTCAATGGCATGATGTTAGACCCATCAGAGGTTACTGCTACTACGCTTTTGGAAATTATGAGAAGGGAAAGAAAATTCGTCTACCAGATTCGAAGTTTAGGCCCGAATCAAAAAGAGACTCTCGATCTTATCGCGCATGAGAACATCACCCAATCCAAGATATCTGAGGAGAAACCGCGATTCGATTGGCGTGAAAGAGAGGGTGAAGAAGGCGCTATCATCTGGCTCAACAATTTTGAAACGGACGAGAGTTACCAGGATTGGCCTGAATCGATCAATGGAATCCTCATGCCGACTTATGGTGGTCAGCTCGCGAGTATCAAGAAGAACATACATACCCTCGTTATTCCCATGGACTTTTCAAACCGAGACGATATGGTTCTTCTAACGGAGAGACTCTTCATGTTTGTTAAAAGAGGACTTGCTCTCCGAATCGGTATCGCTCCGGTTGTACGGAACAATCTGGGCTCCACGAATTCAAGGATTTACGCCGCTCTCCTGGACTCATATGATTTGATCACCGCAAATAGCTACCTGAAGGACGGCCTCGATGCCGATAAGTACGGCGTACGATATCCGGCCCCAGAGTACATTCACCACGCGATCAAAGGGAGAATTCTCAAAGAAGGAAAAGATGTCCCTTCATTGTCATCAGTAATGGAATCAAAAGATTTGCAAGGGCAGCAGCAAGCAGCGGGTGTTTGGGAAGAGAGACTGGGTGTGCACGACCGGCCATATCCATTCTTTATCAACGGTATCAGCCAGTCTTTTGGTGACGATTGGATTAACGTTCTGACCAATGCCCTCCCCATTGACGTAAAACGAATCCAGACAGCTATCCGCGAGGGAAATCTTGACGACTCTCACGATGTCACCGAATTCATTTTGGGACGCCCGCTGGTCAGGAGAAATCCACTTATTTTCAAGGATGAAGCCCCACACATGGTCAATCTCATTGATCTGTACGAAGCTGCTCCAGATACTTTCAACAACTTGCCCCATTTCCCTGCGGAGATCTTCGAAGAGACAGAGACATCATCCGCCGACGTGTGGGTTATTGGAGATTTCGACACTCCAGGTGGATACAATCTTCTTTCGGAGGCGGCAAAATCCCAGGTTGCGAGGGCCGGAATCTCTATTACCGCTATCTCCAATCCTTCTTTTGAAACCAAAGTTCAAACTTTGTCCTCTCTTCTTCATTCTCTGGCGGGTAATAAAGATATTGTGACCAAGCCCGGGCTTCTCCCGAAGATCTTGGCAGAGGTTAAACCAGAGAAAGACTTTATCGACATGAAGATCGATGGGGTTGATCAAAAGATTCTTGGAGATGCAAAGACGGAGAGCTGGGCCATCCCGGACAAAATTATTGCTGAAAATTTCTGGAAAGAAACCGCTGCTCTCCTCGAGAGAAAGCTCCACATTAAGCCAGGCCAGCGAGCGGTTCTAGTCAACGGCAGACTGCTCGGACCATTTAACGATGGCATCAACTTCACCAAAGATGATTTTGATACCCTCATCGAGGTCGAGCTCAAAGCAAGAATTACGCCTGTCCTCACCGCCGCAAAATCGATGGATATGCTTGAGAGATTCAGAGCCGCGAACTTCAAGGGAAAACTCACCTCGGCCATGACGATTCTCCAAACGCCCCAGAATACTGGCCTCGTCGATAAGTCTTCGAGTGTTAGAACAAATCTGTACGAGCTTTGGTCGAAGAAAAAGACTGCACTCAAGTCCGGGGATCCCATCTGGTCTACTTTCCGCTTCATGGTTTCCCTAGACCCGCTAAGTGAGACTGCGCAGAAGTGGGCACCCATCTTGCGAGTCATCATGGCGTTGGATGGCGTCGGTGTCTTCACCTACTTGAACCCAACGGAAGGCCTTACCGAAGTCCCTCTTAAGAGGTACTACCGTCATGTCCTGTATCCTCAACCCAAATTCGACGAGAATGGAGAACTAATCGAGCCGAAAGCTCAGTTCACCGATCTCCCAGACAAGACTTTGTATTCGCTGAGTATGGACGTTCCGCCGTCATGGTTAGTTGCACCATCGGAGACAATCCATGATCTCGATAACATCAAACTACAAACTTTCAAAGAGCGCTTCGGAACATCGGATTTGAACGCCACCTACGTCCTTCGAAATATATTGATTGAGGGGCACGCCCGGGATACCTCACTCAATGAACCCTCGTCCGGTGCGCAGATGGAACTCGGATCCTCGAAGAACCCAGTGATGGAAGACACTATCGTCATGCAGAATCTCGGCTACTTCCAATTCAAATCCAATCCGGGCCATTGGCAAATCCGCTTGAAGCCTGGTAGATCAGCAGATATATTCTCCATTCAGAGTTTAGGAACTGGCGGATTTAGTTTATCCGACTCCGAAGACGACGTCAAGGATATTACGCTGATGAGCTTCCGAGGTGTCACGTTATTCCCGAGATTGAAGCGCAATAAGGGATATATGGGTGTCGATGTTTTTGCACCACACCCTGAAGAAGGCCCTGTCGAGAAGGCAGCAAACTTCGCCGACGGACTTTTATCCAAACTAGGAATTAAGAAAGATAAGAAAGAAGTTGCAAAAGCTCCAGCTGAGATCAATATCTTCTCTGTTGCTAGCGGTCACTTGTACGAGCGTTTCTTGAACTTGATGATGCTCAGTGTGATGAAACACACGAAACACACTGTCAAGTTTTGGTTTATTGAGAACTTTTTGTCACCGGCGTTTAAGGTAAGACTCTTCGATGAACATTATCACGGGACTTTACGCTAATTCGGATATAGGATTTCATTCCCACGATGGCAAAGGAATACGGCTTCGAATACGAGCTTGTTACCTATAAGTGGCCTCACTGGCTACGTCAACAAAAGGAGAAGCAAAGAGAAATCTGGGGCTACAAGATCCTCTTCTTAGACGTCCTTTTCCCCTTGAACCTCGACAAGATTATCTTCGTTGACGCGGATCAGATTGTCCGAACCGATCTTAAAGAACTGGTCGATTTGGATCTCGAAGGTGCACCGTACGGATTTACGCCAATGTGCGACTCTCGAACCGAGATTGAAGGATTCCGGTTCTGGAAGCAAGGGTACTGGAAGACATACTTGGGAGACTTGAAGTATCATATTAGGTATGTTCTATCTTTTCTACAGAGATATCTACATCATCATGATCTGACAAATATATTATAGCGCACTATTCGTCGTGGACTTGAAGCTGTTCCGTCAACTGGCCGCTGGTGATCGTCTCCGTCAACAATACCACCAACTTTCAGCTGATCCCAACAGTCTTGCCAACCTTGACCAAGATCTACCAAACAATATGCAGCGTTTCCTGCCCATCTTCTCGCTGCCGCAAGATTGGCTGTGGTGTGAGACGTGGTGTAGCGACGAGAGTTTCAAGACGGCGAAAACCATCGATCTGTGCAATAATCCGATGACAAAGGAGCCCAAATTAGACAGAGCGAGAAGGCAGATTCCAGAATGGACCGTCTATGACGATGAGATTGCGAGTTTGGCACAGAGAGTAAAGGCTAAGGGAGTCGAGAATATGAGAGAGGCGTTAGTACAAAAAGAGGCACTGGGCGAGCAAGAAAAGACTGTACCAGAAGAAAAGAAGGAAGAAAAGGCTGAGAAGTCCATCCCGGTAAAGGATGAATTGTAAGCCCCTTGTTCATAGGGAGTAAGCGTATATCTCTATTAGCTTGAGAAACATAGATAGCGAGCTGTATATGTTGAAATTGATTAAAAGTTTTGAAGCAAATACGAACGAGCAGCGTTATTGGACGACTAAGCGCTAGTAGTTGTAATCGTTGGCGTCGCAGGACACCCTCATTGATCCCGTTACAGCTATTGATACGATGTTAATAGGTTCACTTATTTAGCTGGCCTCCAGAGAAGCGGCCCGTAATTAAACCTTGTCAATAATGCTTGGGTATGTTTATGCGATTTACGAAGAATCCAACAGATCGAAGACACGATAGAGTGTCTCATTGAACGAATCATGCAACATTGCATCTTACAATATAATGCCAGGATATGGCATATGGAATATGGCGGTCTGTGGTAATATCTGTGTTGCTGTCAAGTCCCCTGTCTCCGATTGCCGTTCCATCCACCCCGCTCTCTCCATCGCACCAACGATCGAGGTTATTATACCACCCTCGTCGAACCCAACTTCTTCTCGCAGCTAATCTCATCTCACATAAACCCTGTTCTCATTCGCTTGCGTCCTGCCACTTTATCATCTCGTACTAATCCGAGCTCTTTCCAAGAGGCCCTTGCTTCTCGCATCAACACTCACCAACACCAACGGTAACTTCGGTTACAGAAAAGATATCGATGCCACCCAAAAAGGCGGACAAAAAGGAAGTTCCCAAGGCGAAGGGAGACGAAGGTGTGTTATCGAATTATATCGAGCCCAATCAGATCAATTGGGCTGATTATCCCCATGTAATCCTGCCCGGACGGTTCTGCATCGATACATGCCTGAACTCGCTTGCCACCTCATGCACCCACCTCTCTCAAACACCCCTGCCTTGTTCAGTGCGGGGTTCTTGGCTGCAAAGCATCTGTAAAGTGCGTCTAAACTTTTGATTCGCTAAATGTGCGAGTGGTTTCTTTTCTTTGTATATTTCTTTTATTTTGATTCTCTTCTTGACTACATCCCTTTTTTCGCCTGTTCGGCTTGCCCAGATGATCCCATTTTCCCCTGCACGTCCAGCAGGCATCTGGCATTCGCTATCTCCTCGCCTTCATGTATCGAAGTTGTTGGATCTTTATGGGATATGCACTCGAAAGATATTTCTGGCTTTTAATCATGTTTTGGTGGACATGCATATGCACGTTACTTTTTTTTGGTTACCTCGCTATCTGCAAAGCATGGACATGGGCTTGCTTGCGGACCAAATGACACACGAAGCAAATGGCAACAAAAGCTACTGTCGAGGTTTAATATATCATTTTTTATTTTATTATTTTATTATTTTAATTTTATTCCTGGGCAGATCTTTTCTTATTGGTGGCATGCATGGGGTAGATGGTGGAAAACTGTATCCATCCATTCGGCAGAAATAATCTCCGAGTGTTTGTTGGAGACGAAAGGGCTGGCTGTCGAATTTACTTACCGAGTCGAAGAGCTGAAGTGGAGAAGAGGGGAAATTTTCTCGAGAGGGCTGACGGGTTTCCTGGATTATTGGTGTTTCTTTTGAAATTTTTCTTTCCCTTGTCTTGAATCGAGGGCGCCTACGGAATGCAATCGGAACGCAATGGGCTAACGCAACCGTGCTCTCTTTTTTAGCTGTGGATTTAATTCTAGATTATCTGCGAAAGCAAAACAGGCCATATTCGGCCACGGACATTAGTGCGAATTTGCATAACGCGGTTACCAAAGCAAATGCGGCAAAATTGTTGAAAGAGTTGAGTGATAGTGGAGATTTGGTGGTTTGTATTTCTGGTAAGTTACTGACGTTGGCGAAACCCTCCGTGTTCGATCGACGAATACATTGCCTGTTGATAGTGTGTCGGACTCCATACTATACGGATCGGCTGAATACGCTTGATTTTACTGCTCCGGAAGGCTTTTGATGGCGTGTTTTTGAGGGCTAGGCTGACCTTAGGGGATGGGGTTTGCAACTGAATAGGAAAGCAGGTGGTGTATCATACTCCTCAGGTAAGAACCTATTGAAGCATCTCGATGACGACAACCGGCGGGAGCTCTCATCTGGTCTGTGCATATTCAGATGTTGCAGACAGCCCCAGTTCGATTCAGGTTCTTGGGCAGCCAGGGCTTCCCATGGTTTTAGCAAGATCGGGGTTAGTGCTGGCCGATTCTCTGGTCTGTACACTTGTACTTTGCAAGATGTACCTCTTCGAATGGAGGAACATGTCAAGAAGTATCGACTGGGAACTCTCTGGCAATAGATATCATGCAGATACTTGCACTGGCTCTACATTCCTGTTAAAGGGGGGTCTCTCGGAATCCGGCTCTGGCTTTAACTTTCCTTTCCTTTACCTTCTCCGCTCTAGAGACTCGGGCAATGACACTCTGAAGAATAATATAGCAAACAAAAGGCTTTTAATATTCGGGGATCTTACTAAGCGCTTTCGGATAACGGAATGTAACGTCCTTCTGTTTACTTAGGATCCTGATGATTTCGCTTCACCGGAAGATATCGCAGAAATGAAGGAATCCGTCGTATCTCTCACCGAGCGCTCGACTACACTAAAATCGGAGCTAAAGGCCCTTCAGGTGACACTTCAAACCCTTCGCTCTCTGCCGACGGCAGATGATCTCGAGGCCCAAGTGGGCAACCTACAGCAAGAAGTCACAGACCTACGCAACCGTCTCGAGCCTCTACAGAAAGGCGATATGAAACCGATATCAGCTGAGGGCAAGCAAAAAGTGCAGATGGAGGTGAAGAAAATGCAGGGGTTATGGGTGGCTCGCAAAAGGTGGTATAAGGAGTTCTTTGACGCGGTATCGGACGGCATGGGCAGTGATGCCAGTCCAAAGGAGTTGAAGGTTAGCTACTTGACACACCACCCCTTCTCTCTTATCCCAGCACAACCATATACGCGATTTATATTCCTCACAACCTTGGATCGACGACTCCAATCACTGCAGGGATTACGGAGTCCTTCTTGCTCAGACGTCGGATGAGCCTCGAGATTGGATAGCTGTTGTTTAGGCATAATTTGCCCAGAAGATGCATCTAGCATAGTGTGTGCAACTCGAAACACTTCGATTATCGAGGTTCCACACATAATATATCCAAAGTCCAGCATGGTCTGCTCGCGCCCACCCCTATTACTTTTTATCCATGGCAGGCAGATCAGCGATGCCCATCCCCGTATAGCATCCCGGCGAACTGGATATGCTGTACCCCGGAGCACACCGGATCCCTTGCCCCAGATTCGTGATTTTTCCCCTTTGAAAAAATCTTCATCCTCATCACCAATCACGCCTCATTCCTCATCTCCATCGATCCGTCGCCGCTCGCCTTTCGCCTCGACCATCCCCTTCGATATTTCGTTTATGCTGCTGAATCCGTCAGCCCCTTCAATAAATCCCGCATTCTTTTTCACTGATGCATGATGATTCCGAGCGAAAGTCAGGATTTCCCAGTACTGCTGTGGTGGAATGTCAACAAAATATGCAGCTTTCCGCCTACTCGTCGGTTGTGCTCCCCCAATTTTCCGAGTGGGAAACCTTCGCTCAACAGGGATTGGGACGGCCTCCTCGATCTCTCGAGGCTTATACTTCACCGACTGGAGAGCTGCATGGTGTCTCGTTAGAGACAAAAGACACTCTCTTGTACAAAATACATGCTTTCTTATTGCAACGTCACACAAAGGAGCTTACATGGACATTCCCTTTTGGATGTCTTCCTCATTCTCACTTCCAGCCCTGAACGATCGCACATTCCATATTCAGTCATTCTTGATACTTTAAAGCTGAGTGCTGACGACGTCTAATCGCTTATTTTGCCTTCGATTTAGGAGAAGATGGGTATCGACGATACCTCCGAAATCGAACGAAGGATAGCTGCAGTGCAGAAACTCACCCGCATTGGTTGATGCCGCGTATCTCGCCGTATACCGGGGTTTTCAGGCATGAATGCATGGTGATGCTGGGGCTCAGAATGGGTGAGACCTTGGTTTTTCATCTACCGTATATCCGGCTGGGTAGATGATTATTTTTTATCATGTGTTCTATCGCCTTTGTTTACATGATATCATTCCGATCAGTCGATATCGTTCCGGTAGCCTGTTGCTTTTTGAGATGTTCAACACAAGGAGCAACGGGATATCGGGTGTTTCTTTTCGCTCTCTCTTATTTTAAGCTCATGTTGCTTTTGCTTAGTACTTATTCCGATTCTCTGATTGGATCACCAAGCCAGCGATACTATGACTGCGAGGTCAATTCAACATTGACACATGGCACGATTAGGTTTTAGTTAGCTAGAGTTAGTACTTTCAACCTCGCGAGCGCGAGCCTTGCCGTCAACTAATTAGTTGGTGTTTCAAATCGCATTAACTTTCAAAGACATGCAAACATTAATTCAATATCAAGGATCCCCCGGCCGTGTGAACACGAAAAGATATCCCACGGCCTGTCAGCCGTTTTCGTGTATCGGTAATTCTTCGGACCTGGGTATCTCGACAATACCACAATTGGGGTGTTCAAAACGCGAAATTTCACAAATTAACGGGAGTAATCAATCGTACACCGATGATATCCGGGTGTAAGCTCCTTGACATCTCTCGATTCCTCGTAGGCAACGATTGAATTACAGTTTTCCCGTGACTGATTGGAAGCATTAGCGTGAATGAAGTGTAAGACATCGGCATCAACTAACCCATTGAGTTGACGTGTCATATATTTATACCATCCAAAAAAGTTACAGGAACCAAAATAATTATTTTTCTAACGAAAACGAGGAAAAGAACGGTTACTAGCATGTGAAAATTTACTTTTTAAAGTGAAATAGAACGAATGGGTGTGTCAGCGATATTTGCCATGAAAAATTTACTGTGTATCCATAAAAAGTCAATTCTCGAAGGAATCGCTTTTTTTCTTATCGATACCAAATCTGCAACTTTAGCGTGGGGAAAGAGGAAAGCAAAAAAAAAAGAAAAAAATATATATTAAGGTCATATGACATGAATTAAGAAGTACTCCGAGATGGGACGGCTTGTTTAGCTCGAATCGATTCGATCCCACTAAGCCAGCCCACGCGGCCAGGGACCCACCGTGCTCGACTAGCTCACCTTTGGTCTCCCGCCTGCGCACTAAACGTTACGAAAATGTCACCACGGTTCTTATTTCCAGCTTGGCACAAATTCCAATTTGGTGGGGTTGTAATGTCTTTAATACTTACAAGAGGACCAAGTGGTGAATTTCGAGGAGCTCGAGACGGATAGAGAGGTGGACGGTCGAGCTCGCGAATTGGAATGGCCAAGGGTTTTAAACTTCTGATAAGGATTTTATGGTTATCTTTCTTGGGCGAATACGTGGAGAAACATATTAATTTGGACTTTTTATGCTTAAACTTGAACGGGTTCCCTATATTTAAGAATTGTAATACTTCCTATAATGGAATGTTTACGATTGATGTGCTACTAACTCGTTCTGGTGGTATCGTGATGCGTGATGTCTGTTTACTGCTATGTGTAGCTACCCCGCCTTGTATCTCAACAGCATGCATACCAAGACATTCGAGTTTCCCGGCCGTCCAAGCACCCAGTAGCACGTGCAGATAAGCGCCTGAGCACGCCAGCCTCCAAGCGCCACAAGAATGGGAATTACCAGAATCCTGATCTTCAACTGCCGAAAAGGTAGGAACTGCTATTGGGGAATCTTTGTTTCGGCATTGGTGGTTCGGAGAGCGCTCGTACTCGGAAGCTTGGGGGGTTGCATGAGGATGACTTGGCGCTTCCTTGATTTTATTTATTTTTATTTTGCAAATTTTTCTAAGGGATATTATTTTATCTTAGTAGTTTTTATTTATTTTTATATTCTAACTGTTATTTGGGGTGCATATGTTCACATGTGGAGTTGAATTTCGAATGTGAGGATTTTCTCGGATGTGGATTCCTGTATGCGCATGATGATTTTAATCCTGGAACGGCAGTATCTGAGAAATTTGGGGAAAGGGGCTTGAGGCTGTTAAAGATAGTATTTGAATCTAGAATTATTTGCATGTGTCATTGGCCCATTAGCACAGCTTGCAGCTGCATAAGAGCCCACAGTATGGATAGTAAGATATTAAGAGGCTATGAGTTTGATATCACGAATTGCAGGGTATCGTAGGAGAATACCTGAAATCGACCTATAGGATGTTTTTTGCGAAACCGGAGAATTGCAAATACCAAGACGCATAATATCTTAAATATGTTAGATAATCATACTATAGCCATAAATTGTTCTTAAATTCGTCCGATTGTATCCAGCTATCGTGACGAATTTTAAGAACATCCAAATCTTTAATTGGTTTTGACGGCAGATTCTTTTTTTGGCGCGTTTAGTACAAGTAAGCTCACGGCGCAGGTGCAGGAACTAGGAGACCCTTGCAAATATTTCGACTACTCCGCATGGAGAGTTTGCAAGTAGGATGTGAGCCTCAATATACGAGCTCGTGAGCTTAAATTAGGACATCCAAACGGAACCATCGGCACATGAGAAATGGCATTTGGATCGATGGCCATTCTTCACGGCTAGCGGCTCGAAAGTCCCATGTGTGAAAGATGGAAATGTCGACGTCAGTACAACACGCGTGAACGTGAAAAATATTTTTAATCCCTGCAAACCTTGATTTTTAAGAATGTATATTTGGAATGCACAGTTGAAAACCCAGGTGGGAAGCACTGATAGTGGCTGGTTTTCGAAGAAGAACGTAGATGGGGGCAGTTGACACATCAGATGTCAAGCATCACGATGCACACTTTCAACGCTGTTGAATCGAGAGATCTCTTTGGAAAATGCGTTGCGTATAAATTTATCCCTGTCAGGTATAAATACCACGAGGTTAGTGATTGGTAGATGATAACCCCGCCTGTCTACTTTTTCATTGGAGGGATAAGGATGCTTACAAGCGGAGTGGCCGAATTAAATGTGTGGTTTTTTTTGTTCGTATGGGTAGGGATAAACCCAAACGTGCTGGCTGGTGTGCAGGGTTGGTGCATAGACAACCCCTTGTTTACTTGATTGACCCCTCGACTACCTCTCGAAAATCTGATAGAAGATGTCAAATTCGATGTTTTAAAACGCGCATGTTTTGCGATAGATATTTGGCAAGTCTTGACGTGAGGGGATTGTATCTGCAAATGGAACTAATCCGGTATTCAGGCGAGCTCTTTGCATTTACTCAAAAGGTGCAGGGAAAGATGAAAGGAGTATGCTATCTGCGCACCACACATTTTCCGTGTGAATTGTTATCGAATAGAAGAGAGAATATGCAGGTGAGATTTCCAAGCGGAGTCGGAGTTGTTACTTTATTCGATAATGAGATCTGAGAATTCAAGCAGGATTCCGCCACAAGCCGCCGGGGAAAAGGAGGAAAGTATTCGTGGGAACGGCTGTTGCTTACGAAGTGCGTGCTGTTGGATATGAGTCTTCTCGCAAATTCGAATGAATATGGAGGGGGACGATATTGATACCCGTGGCAAAGCGACGACGGTGCGATCATTGTTTCAATTTGATACTCGATTGCAATTGGAAAGTCGTAGCTCGAGCTAGCTAGAACCATTATGCTCCTAGTGAGATCAGTGAGGCAAAAGTTCTTTTCGCAATTCAGCGAGGTAGATTTTTGATATCACACTCGATGTCTTGGCAATATACCTTCTCCAATATTCAATACAGTTAAAGATCGCTAAAGGAGCTGCCACTGTTAACCGAAATTCATGCGTCTTCTGTAGGACTGAACAAAAAAAAAAAGTTCACTTCGCCGGCCTCCGCAATGCGATACTCATCTTCCACAAAATCCCAAGAATATGGTATTTGAGAGTTGGCGGAGTCGGTGTGGCACACCAAAGTTGTGAAACATGCAGGTATCAAGGCTGGACAAGTTCATGTCTTCCAGCTGTATATAAATTTGGAGTGAACGTTGAGAAGAAATGTGCATGGGATAGTAATCGAGGATGTTGACAATCAGCTCTGAATGGCCAGTGTGATCTACAGGGTGCTGCAGCTGTTGAGCTCAGACTTCAAAATAAATCTCCAAGGTTTGCTTCTCCGCGTTGTGTGGAGAACGGTGCAGAGCATCGTGATCTTGAAGGTTGCATGTCGAAATTCTCAAAGTGCGATAACGTTACTCGGTTTCTAAATCGCTGAGCAAATCCTTGGAAGCTTTCTCGAAGGGCCAAGTTTTTTTCGATTTGGATTTTACTTTCTTTTTTCTCGACTTTTTAGCTTCAAAATGCATCTGCGCCACTTAGAACGTGTGGCCGCGATTCTATGAAAAGCACTAGTCAATCTCCTGAGGATATTAATGCTCGAAGTGGGCCGTCGTATTCGATGGTGTTCTGTAAGAATCGCGTCATGTGGAACACTCAAGAAAAATATCACTCTCCAATCGAAAGGCTCCACTTTCGACGGCGATGCGATGCCGTCCCAATTGTCGGGATAACGTGAATCAAGACCTTTCGAAAGGATTTCTTCCCGAATCCCAGGAAGATATTTTTTTTGTCTGGTCTGAAGGTCTTCGTGACCGTTCGCCTTTGCAATTTTTACCATTCTTCGCCTCGCGAATGCCTTGTTTGTATCCCAGGTTTCAGAAAAAGGCGCCGGGGTCCGTCGCTTCATCAAAATCCCCTGGCTCGATTCGCGAAAGAGGGTGTGCGGATGCTGGGGGTTTGAATTCATGTGACTCGGAGGCGGAAGTATGCGGGATTATGAAAGAAATGCACTCACTGCATAAAGTATCTCATTGATTTCTTGCAGTTGTGGAGATACATACATCGACGAGGCTGATGGGGGCGTAGAAGCGATGATCGAATAACCCATGATGATGGTAAAAATCTGCATGCGATGAGGATTGATTATATTACTGTTAGTCATCGGAACCTCGGACAAGTATTTTGTGTAGTATATTGCCTATTAATGCGGGCAAAAGTTGGGATGAAAGACCAGTACGGGACTAAGCTGTGTCTGGTTCTTAGTTTACGAAGAAGATTTTAATGAAGGCCCTTGTGATATAGAACAGTCGTCTGGGGTGCCTATGCATAATGGCGGTCCTGATATAGAGCAGCTTGAGGGATGACCTTAACACAGACCCTTGTCCATCAGCTCCACGTCTGGCGAGAACCGCACGGGAGATGGCCTCTGGGTAACAAATAGGAAAGCTCGACGCGACACGATGCACAGAGGCAATGGGAAGCTACCTGCATCGAGGGCATGGCAAGTGCATTGCGAGCTGCAGCTGTCCCTATGAATTATGTACTGCGGTTTGTAAGCGAAACGAAACGAGCCTAATATAAATCTATCTGACGGTGCAGAAAAACTGGCGAACCAGATATACGCAAGATGCAGACCCTCCACGCGTGTATGCCCGCCACCGATTTGGAAGGAAGGGAAGGGCAAATGCGAATCAGCTTACCGTTGCATCCCCCTCCGCCTCAAGCGTTATACTATATACGTATGCTGACTTGAGCACGGAGATACCTGCTTGTATCCGTCGGCTGTTGGGCTGTATTGATGCCTGACAGCAGGGAGAGTGAGGGGCCGTCGATGCATCGCCATGTCCGTGACCCTTGAGGTTCAGCTTGTTAGTCCAGCTTTCCGGTCGTGATGCATATTTAAAAGGAAAATACTTCCCGTTTGAGATCTGGAGAAAAGGTTAGATTGCAGACCGACTGTTATCGCATTTTTGCTTGCCGCCTGATCGTTTGGGGAGGTTCGAAAAGCAAGTCGCAGTAAGAAGTAATATTATTCGGGAGCTCCCACCGCACGCTCGTCGAGGCAACGCGCAAGAAGGTCGAACAGCCAGCAGAAGTTGATATCAAAAAAGTAACATCATCCACCTCCTCCCAAAGTTAACACCACCATCATAATCAATCAGCAACCCGCGGAGCCCATTCCTCTGAAGGAGTGCCGAGTAGTTATCTGCACGATGATCTAACGAGTCACGAAGACGAAGTTTTAGCCTCGATTTCCAGAAACAAGGAAACCGGGCTGAAGCAAGACGGAAAGGAATAGTTCCCATTTTGGGGACCGAAGGCTCGACCGAAGGCTCCAGTGTCGCCATCCACAATCAAACTCATTCTGGGCAGCTGGCTAACGGGGCCGGCAGCTGTCACGAGTAGCAAAAGCAAAACGCCCCCCCCCATCTGCTGCAGGAAAACAAACTAACAAGCTAATAGGAGCTTTTTCTCCTCAGTTGGACATTTGATCGTACCACTTTTACGTACACCTACATACGTCCGGTTGATAGGACCCGCAGGTGCAGTGCTACAGACATAGAATAATAACCTGAATCTGGGGTTGCAAAAGGAACGATCGACGGCTGGTTCCTCCTAAGATTAGACGTCGCATACGAGGTTAGAGAGCCGTGGGAAAAGGCAAAAAAGGACCGGGCAAACACTGCATAACCCGCCCAACCTCACAATTCTAGCTGCAGCTATTCCTGAGCATCGTGACCGGAACAGCAGGTGCACCTTCGGTCTGCCAGGCCAGATCAGCGATCGAACACATTGCGGAGAGACTACTCGTTCGAATTAATTCTACTTTGTTTTGTTGAAGGGGTTTCCCGGCAAGCTGTTTTTGTCCGGAGTTACGTTTCAGGCCGTTGAGTGTGATATAAGAATCGGGATACCGTGTCGTATCCTCAATTTCCGATTCGACCATTCTTGGGCTCATTCTCCCTGCGGTAATTAATTATCGAACCGAGATTCTGAGCAAGAGAGATAGAGAGAACTCGAGCTACACTTCAGTCGACTTAGCTTGGTTGCATATCTATATTTTCTGGTAAGGGGACAGGCACCCCCACTCTCTCTTCCAAACTAGCATTTCATCCACTTTTTGGATTCCGTTATACGACATAACAATAAAGTAATAATGTATTTTTCTATTTAATTCCTCACGTCGGCAAGGTTAACAAACTTATCAAACAGGGCCTCCTGCAAAAGCCTGCCGGGATCCAGCTGCACGATCTACACAACGCAGGACACACGAGACCTGGTCCGGCCGACAAGAGTCAACTAAATTCTAGCGGCTAGCGAAGCTGAGGAGAAAATCACCACCACTGAACACCGCGGACACACCATCGGGCTTGGACTTTGGGAGACCTGTCTCACAATTGAATTAATTGTCTTTGCTCTTTCTCTCGTCCTCTTAGTTGGGTCAACCGCTGATAAAACACCGGGCCGAGCCTTTTCACGACTTTAAAACAAGTCTGTTTGTACCAGCATTTTTGGCCAGTGTTTTCGTCCCTTCTTTTCTAATCTGATATCGAAGCATTTCAAAGCAGCCCATCTTTCCTTAAGAAATTTCGCGTATCAAAGCAACTTGCGCAACAGTCGCGAATAAACTGCTGCAAGTGCCACCAAGGGGAAAGCCTTGCTGTGCCAGATCTTGGCAAAAAAAGAGAGTCGCTAGCTTCAAATCCTCGGTTTCTTTTTGTCAGACGACAGCAAGCCACCAGAGCTTTTGAGAAGAGAAAAGGACGAAAATCTGGCCCAAAATAAGGACCGGAGGCAGACAGGGAATGCTAAAGGCGGTTGCATCGAGAGGTGGAAAAGATACCCCGCCAGCTGCAACAGCTACCGCTCACGCATATCTGCCTGCAAGTGATCCTTCTTGCCTGCTCTTCTCCCACTCACTCGCGTACTCGAGTGTCTCCATTCCTCTTGAATCGTGGAGAGTGACAGGAGAGAAAAAGAAGGTTATCTGCAAGATCTCAAGAGCGGAAGCGATAATTCTGCCCTTTCTTAATCCTTTGAATTCCCGCTTCCGTCGGGCCACTCAGGACCTCTCTCGGGTTTTGCAATATCTATTTTTCTTTTTCTTTCGTCTTATTTACTCTTGGGCTGGCCCAGCTGTGTGTCGTACAGCAAAAAATCGCAATCGCCCACACCATCCGCTCGTTATATATACAAATCCAAGGCCTGGTACTCGACGTGAAAGTGTCAATTATCATAACATTCTTTCTCTAGGTATCACTTACCAGCTTTCCAATCGGCGCTGTGGAACCTGAGGGAACGCGATACAATCTCGCACAAGAGCCTTCCGAGTGCTTCGCATTATTAATTATTGACTTCATTCGTTCTTGTTTTGGGGCGTTTAAGATTTCGGTAATAAAGAAAGAAATCTCTTGCTCAGGCTGCCTAACCCAAGGCACCTCCGTCCTGTCCTGCCAGAACAGAACAATCCAATCAAGAGAGCCAGTTTAGTCCAATCAGATCAAATCTTCCGGCAATGCCTCACCACAACCAACACCACCACCACCACCTCATTCACCACTCCTCTTACGAGTTCATCCACTCTCCTCCTTCATCGGTCTCATCGTCAGCAATGGCGTCGACGACCACACTCCCCCAGCAACAGGCGTCTCATGCGCATCAATTGCACCAGCAGTCGTCGAATCCTCACCTTCAACGACAGGAGTCCGCTTCCTCGCTTCACGGAATCCAAATCGGCTCCCCTCCCGACCACCTGCAATATTCCACTCAGCAAAACGGTCGACCAGTTGACCATAGACGTCTCTCGAGCGGCAACCAGCACACCTTGAGCGGATTGTCGTCTCTACAGAATGGCGAATCGGGTGAGATCCAGATAAATGGCTCCAGCGGCCAAAGCCAGTCTTTCGGAGGACCGCCAGTGCCACTCTTCGACCCTGCGAGAAGCCCACCTAACAAGAGTACGATACTTTTCTTTCCCCTCTTTCTTTCCTTTGCAGCCGTTGTCATTCGTCGGTCGTTGGGAGAGAGATACCCTTCAACTTCAAGGATGTTATTCCGATCTGGCAAGAACATTGGTTAATTTGAAAAACTGCGTTGCCTCGTAGATCTCGCTCACGTTCCTTGTAAGTTCTTTCGGCAAAATCAATGTCAAGCCGGCAGATCCTGTCCATTCTCCCATTCCATGGATCCGACGACTGAATCAGCGCCGTGCAAGTATTTCCAAAAGGTAAAGTGCATCCGAAGTACCTTTTCCCGCCGAAAACAAACCGGCGTTGAGGGTTAAAGGGACTCGACTAACATCGTGAACCTCTTTGGTCTTGTGTTCTCTAGGGTAACTGCAAGTTTGGAGCAAAATGCGCAAATGCACACATTCTACCCGATGGTCGACGGATAAACCGCCCGAGTTTCAATAACGGCCCACTACAGCTTGGGGGTAGGATTGTGCCGGAGTACAACAACCATACCCGACCTTCTGCTCTCGCGAATTCGTTGAGCATGCTGCCCCAGCACACGTATGTGGGCGCCCCAGGTTACGGACAGTTTGACAGTTCCGTGGAACAGCCAAACGGGTACGACGTTGGTTATGGCCCCAGTGTAACGTACGAGCCAACATTTGGCTCGCCGCGCGAAGAAAACGGGCTGCCCTTGTCGCCATTAGCAACTTCCCATCGTACCCTGGGTCCCTTGGATGCTGGCCTGCCCGCTTCTCTTGACAGCAACGGGATCTCGTATTTCGCTAAATACGGGCCGATCGCGGCTTCCGTTCCTTCAAAGTTCGGGATGGAGTCACCACCAGCTTCGCTCCCCCAAAATTCAGCCCTCCAGTCGTTGCGCCGATCGGCTTTCGCGGATGATGCAGACGGTAACGAATCCTCTCGTTCGAGGCGGTCGCCCCCTTTGCAGCCTGATGAAACCTCTTTTAGCCAGAGGATTTTGCAAAACAGACTGGGTCGTACGAAATTCCAAATGTCGTCCAGTTTGCCCCGTCCGATTGGTCACATGATCTCCGACGAAAGTCCATTTGATAACTCCGAGGGCGAGGATCTGGTGCCAACCGCACTGCTTCAAGATGTTTACGGCGGCGACCGTGGCAAGGAAATCAAAAATCGCAGAATGTCTCGGCCAGATCACGAGGATGCTCTTGTAGGATCATGGCAGCGCCGCAATACCACGGCGCCTAATACACCAGGCGAACCAACAAGCGCCGCTGGATCACCAGGCTCAAGATTTGGACCATTATTCTCACGCCAGAGAAAAGAGGACGAATTAGCTTTCCCTGGCATCGGTCATGTTGGTTCTCCTCTTCGTAAATCGTACGCCCACAAGCAGAGTCCTCCACCAGCACCAATCGGCCGCCCAGAAGCCATCGAAAACGGATCCTTCATTGCTTCGCCAACCCGCCCTAGCTCCAATCTATCTCACAGCCACAGTAGCCGGCTTGTCCCGAGAACCACCCCTGGGTCCGGTTCGACTCGTATGCATATCGAGCGTGGATTCTCCACCTCCTCCGCCAAATTCAGCTCAATCGATGAAGACCTGTTCCCCATCGATGATGTTAATGACTCATCGTCCAAGAAGCTGGGTCAGCCGAGCGGTGGGCCGAGCGGCCTCGGACTCGCTTTGCAATCAAGCCACAGCCAGGGTTTGCTTTTGAATGATATGGATAATCTCTACATTTCCAGATAAAGGAAATACACCCTTTCGTATGCAGAGGATCGGATTGCGGATTATGAGGCAAACGACAGATATATCCTTTTAACAATGATATTGGCCAGTGGGTCTTGGGATACCCCTAGGATACCCCGGAGGACCGGAAGAAATGACTTTCCTTGGAGCCGCCTGATGTTTCTGCTTTAACTAAGTACCACACCCGATATTTTAGTATTTATGAATTACCTATTTCAAGTACAAATGAGCAACAGCGGCAGCAACGAACGAACAACCAATTTTTTACTTTTGTTTCATTTTTAACGAATATTCATGAACAAGGAAAGACAAAAGTTTTTGGCTTCTCTTCTTCACGGCCTTGTTGCTTCCCTTTTCTTTTCGGAGCCAAAAAATAACAAAAATTACCCCGGTGTTTTGTGGGCCCCCCTCGAGGAGGGCGGTTTTTATTCCTGTCCTTGTTGCAACATACCCCCTACAAAAGAATACATGCGCATTTTGTCACATCTTTTCCTTAAAAAAATTTTCTTCTTCCAAAATTGCACTATGAGGAGCGAAATATCTTGTTTTCAATTCTTTTTCATCGTTGTTCCATCGCGTCTGTTTTTCTTTTCTTGCAGCCTTATCCCTAGTTTATTTCTTATCGGTGATATATAGATCTCTTGTGTGTATGATGAGAGTGGAGAGTATTTTTACCCCTTCGGTTTCGGATATGTATAATGATGTGATCTAGAAGTATATTCCTATGTTACCTTTTTCCTTCTTTTATTATCAAATCCCTATCTTATTTAGCTAAGATTTTTTACCTTCCTTATCCCTTGCTTGGCTTAGCCTAACCTCTCATTTTTATCTTGGACTCGACTTTTGCAATTGGATCGACTAAAATTAATAACAAACCCGAAAATGGAAGTATAATTTTTTTAATACGGTTACTTCTCTATCTATCTATGTCTCTTTTGTGACTGGCATATAGCCTCGACAATTATTTCCATTTAATTTCCTAATGTATTGAACATGAATGATGCATCATCCACTTCTCTCCTCTCCTTTCTTTGATTGATCGATCGATTATGAGGTTAACGGTTGCGGGTTTGTTGTATTTTGCAATGAGCTTTTGTTGGTGAAGCACTAGGGGCGTATCTCTATATTGATGGTTTAGAACTAGAAAAAGACAAATAAGTAATGAATAATCTCAATCTTTACCTCCTCTGGTTTGTTGTTAGTCCAGATGTCTTCATTGAATTCAAGTAATTTGGCCCAGGATTGCAGAGATCTCTCTCTCTGACAGGACAGTCTATATATATCTCTTCTCGCTTGTATATTGAACTGGAACCAGACAGTAAACTATTAACTGAGCTCTGTAAAAGCTTAGCTGTATAGGCGAAGAAATGATATCAGTATATGAAGCTTTGTTTTTGCTCTACAAAGCTGTTTTCTGAAGTATGGGTGTGTAGGGCAAGCTTTTTGACTACGGAACATAAGTGAGAGGAGAGAGAGCAAAAATATATTTAAAAAAAGAACGACTTGAACTGATACGCCATACTTGCCCTACGGACGCTGATGACGCTTTACACGGGTTTACCACTTAAACTACCAGGCCTTTTTCTTGGATACTTGTATGTGTCGTATTTGAATGCGATATTGTGGTAAACGTAGATACCTGATCTAGGTGATTATATGGATACTAAATAAGCCCGGTAGCGGTTCTTTTGCACCAGGTCATCGATGGATTATGTGCTTGTATCATCGACTTCTTCTTGAAGGGTGGCCAGGACGAACTATCGCCATCGCCATCGCCATCAAACTCTCTTTAATATAAAACCAGTGTACTATCTCGGATCTAATAACGATCTTTCTGTTTACTCCTATCTACTCTATTTCAATACTCTACCGTAAATAATTAATTACTAGAAAGTTTGAGCTGCTGATGCGATTGTAAAATTTCAGTCGGATATAGGATCCCAGAATGAATGCTAGACCCTTGAGGTTCCTTGTTTCGAGACTACCGACCCACTTGCTATGCGTATATACCGCGAAGGATCTCAGACGTCAATATTAGATTACGCACCACTCAATATTCAGAATGATAAAGTCGTTGTCTAATACTCTACCAAAAGAACATTCTGGATCGCATATTCCCCTAGCTACAGTCTGCTGGCGATATCTTATTGCTGTCACGTTATTAGAGCTTATTACTTTCGTACCTCGCGGCTAGCTTTACGAGACAACTTATAACCGTTCATTTTATACTCACCAAAGTACAGTGGTTCTATCGAATTTACCTCGATCCCGGTACATCTAACGTCAACTGTAGGTCGATAAAGTTATTAATAGATAACATACACGTGGCAGCTGGCAGATCAAAGAGATATCTCCTCGAAGAACGTGGCAAGCGTAAGTACAAATAACAGCTCGGAAAATCACGGATTCGCTTCGGATTGTCGCATCCCCAAGACTAAATTCACTTCAAGGATAAAGAAAATGCCTGAAAGACGGGTACCCGCATGTGTGAAATAATACAGTATCGCCAAAGCAAGATGTTTCTTTTCTCAATAAGTGACAAAAATAAAAAGGAAGCAGAGAACCTACAGATGTAATGGTCAAGGCTCGATTCGAACGAGCATTCCAAGATGAGTGCTGAGGGAGCCGACGACGGGGACCGGAGTAGATTTTAGTGCCTTAAGGACTTAGTCTATCGCCTGCTCCTCCGTGAACGACTAACCTCTGCATTTCTGCAAAGTCAAGTTTTGGAGTTTTACCACTTAAACTACAAGACCTTGTATTGTTACAGATATATTACTAATTCGCATTTATAACCAGTTGCTTGATTCCCGCAATAGAAGCAGCCTTTGTACCTTATCTACCGCTCAAGATGAAAACGAAAAAGGAATCGAGCTGCAAAAATGTACAGCTAAAATGATGATGGTCAAGGCCCGATTCGAACAGGGCATTCTGAAGACTACCTAGGGAGGTAAACACCGGACAAGATATACATCAAGCTTCCTAGGGGCTTGTCAGCAGAGTTTTACCAATTAAACTACAAGACCTTTCTTGCAGACCCACTATTAACAAGGCCTTATAGCTTAGAAAAAAAACCCAGCACACGAACGCTAATTCCCACAAGCGATCAACCGTCTACGGGACTTACAAGACATCGATCAACGAAGTGTATATATAGACGCGGATCACAAATATAATTAGCAAAAATAGCCACATAAATAGAACCAAATCTCGCGGTAAACAAGACATATATATATAGCCCTGCCATAACTAGGAATTCTCCTCTTCTCTCCCCGTCTCCCTGCCTTTCCTCCACATACTTGAGGCCTTCTTCCCTCCTTCTTAATTCTCTCCCATACATCTGATATATAAAACCCCCACAATTCCTTCCTCAATACTAAATCTCTGATATCTCAACCCTACTCCTCTCCCAAACAGGGTGAGCATGCGGCAGCAGAGCATTGCCGTGCCAAAACTCACACCCGTCCGAGAAGAATCCATCTCATCAAGACAGACCAAAACAGAGCGTAAATTCTTCAGTTCCAAAATCTTCGACATCATGGCGCCCATTGAAGCAATCGTACCCGGCCAGCGCGTCAGGACAGTGGAAGAGCCAGCCACGACCGCCGGCGGTGGGAATGGTAGACCCCGTGTCATCGTTACCAGCAGTGACGGACTGGAGAAACTCGATCCCGCCGAAATCGGGGACGATGATAACACCGCGAGTACGATCATGGCTACTCCCGTCATCGGTACGACGGCGACTCGTGAGCGTGAGAAGATCAATCTTTCTTCATATATCAATTGGGCTGCTCTTCTTGGTACCATTTGCAGTTCTCTTGAAGGTTATGTATGTTATCTTCCATTCATATTTGAAACTTTAGAGTGGAAGAATACTGATGCATTGGACAGGTAATCTTCCTCCCGGCTGTCCTGTCGGTTTTTTTCTCTTTCACGGAAAACCCTCCTTTGGCTGGCA
Source organism: Orbilia quercus (assembly GCA_036971405.1). Classification (NCBI taxonomy): domain Eukaryota; kingdom Fungi; phylum Ascomycota; class Orbiliomycetes; order Orbiliales; family Orbiliaceae; genus Orbilia; species Orbilia quercus. The sequence goes on from JAJTUE010000013.1 coordinate 718,002, forward strand.
CGGATGCGCCGCTACTCCCTCTGGCTACTCTTCTCTTCCTCAAGGCATCTATCTTTATGGGTATGCCTGTCGGTAGTGTTATCAGCGCTTTCGTCTGTCGCAAGTGTAACGAGAAACACGTTGTTTGGACTTTTTACGGATTGGTTATTATTGGAACTTTGGCGGCTACTTTGGCCGGTACCGGGTATGCGGGGAACACGACACTTTTTGTAACCGTCTGGCGAGCTGTTATAGGAATTGGAATCGGCGGGTGCCGTGGTATTACAGCTTTGAATTCTGCTCGGTGAGTGTTTATTTATTTATTTATTTATTCCCTTTGGGGAAGATTCTAACATGGCATGCTTAGTGAGGCTGGCACCGAATGGCGTGGGAGCAAGATGGCATATAACGGCCTTTATACCGCTATAGGTCACAATACGGTTCTTCTCTCTACTGCCGGTGCTCTTTGGCTCTGGAAACACAACATCTCCACAAGCACTATTTGTGAGGAGGACTGCCGAAAGTCGCTTGATAAGACCTGGTAAGAATCTTCAATCGCTATTAGATAGAATTTGATTTGACTAGCAATCTATACAGGCGATTTGTTATTGGTGTCCTCATGTTCAACACCATAGTAGCAATGCTCGTGCGCATCAAGTCAAACGTCACTGGGGTACACGCGGTCAAAGATCAAAACGCAGCATATAAGAGCCTTGTCAAGGCATCTCCCACGTTCCCGCAGTTCATGTTCACCTACCGTCAAGCTCGATATGTCTACCCGCTGGTCTATCTTTCAGTCCTTGCCTTTTTCTCTTCGATGGTCTTCTTCCCCATGTTGTTGACCGTCCCCCAGATCCTTCACAGCGCAGGGTATACGGGACATCTCGGAGATAACTCGAGCGTTCGCCGTTATATACTCCGTATCCTTAGCGGGCTTGCAATCATGACCGGAGGGATTGCTTTTGGGTACATAGTGTTGATGTTTCTCGTCGACATCTGGGGTCGCAAGCGGATGTTGGCATTATCACACGCATTGGTTATTCCGGTTCTTATCGTGCTCGCTAGCATCTGGCAACGAATGAGTCCCGCGATCCGCCTGTTGTTGATATGTTTCGCGTTCGTACTGCTGGTCATGGGACCGGTTGGTGTTTGCTATGTTTACACCAGCGAGATTTTCCCACGAACCTACCGAGCTTGGTGTTTTATGGTTGTTGATATCGCGGCGTCTTTAGGGGCTATCGCGGGTATTGTGGGGACGGAGTTTATTATCAAGCTGGGCACACGAGGGAACGGGATATGTGGAGTGCGGATTTTGTTTGCGTTTTACGGGGCGTGTCTGATGCCTGGGTTTTTGGTGACGTTTGGGTTGATTGAGACTGCGAGGAAGGAGATTGGGGTTATCGAGGGGGAGATTTATGGGGATTGGGGTAGATGGGAGGATAGGAGGAAGATGAGGCCCGATAGTGGGGTTTATACTCGACGGAGGCTTCGACGGCACTTGGGATCTGCTATGGACGCGGACGATATTGGTCCCATGAGCATGGTTGCATAAATATTCTTATAATGGTTTTGCTCTGGGTATACTTTCTTGGAGTTTCGTTGGTGGGTTTTGGAGTTTTGGAGAATTTGGACATGGGTATTCTATGACGATAATAATACTGCTGGGTGAAGTCTAGAGATGTCTGTGGATTGTTTTGTCGTTTCTTTTGGGTGTTTTCTTTGTTCTCTGGGTACACATATTCGGGATGGTATGAATATAAAGTTGTAACCAGGATGAATGAATATTGGAGCATAGCATGCATGAACAAGTACTTAACTCGCACAATATGTAACTGAATGCAAGTTTTAGCTTTCATTGTGAAATTGATGAGTTGATTTATATATATGTTATCTTCCCAAACTCGCTACGGCACCAAACATCATCCCCACCAGACCTTCCAGTCCCTTCCCGTCGTTGGACGCGCTCGATCTACCGGGTATACTGCCCGCTGCGTTTCCGGCATTGACACCGCGGATAACGCAATCTCTCAATCCGTTGCGGACTTTATCCCTGCCATCTCGCAGGTTTTTTGCAGTAGCGCCGCCCTTGAACATTATTTCTCTGACGCGGGGGTCCAAATTCGAGGCTAGGGTGCGGAAGAAATGGGTTGTGAGGGAGGGGGTATCAAGGGATAATAGAAGGGGGGATAATAGTGTTTCTGGGTCTTTTCTCTTTTCACGTTTGTGGGAATCTTTTCCGCTTTCCGTGTCGGAATCGGTGTCTGAGGGGTCTGTGTCGGAGGTATCTTCCGATGTGGAGGGTATTCCGAACGCCGGGTCGAAAGAAGGGGTGTGGAAGGTTACTTGGGATGGGTTTGTTGATATGTTTGCGGGGATTGATTGGAGGATTTTTTCGAGGGCGACGATGTTTGCTGCGCGGGTGGAGACTTCGGCGAGGGTGCGGTCGAGGGTTGTTAGGGTTGTTAGGGAGCGGGTTAGGGATGCTAGGGAGGTTGTTAGTTGGGATTGGAGGTATGATGATACTGTTGAGGTTAGGAGGGACGTGGAGGGTCTGCTGGCGGTTGATGTTGCGGGAGTAGTGGCTGTGGAGGGGGAGTAGGATGTCGGGGAGAGGATGTGGAGGACGAGGATTGCTGCTGTCGCGCGGGATCGGGTTTCTGAGGTTGTTGGTTCCGTGGAGGATGTGGAGGATGTGGAGGAGGCGAAGCTGAATTCTTTGATTGTTTGCTGGGCGCGGGATTTTATCGTTCTGTCGGCTGGGGTGATTACTGTGTTCAGGAGGGTTTTCATCACGTCGAGGGTTTCCAGACCCGGCGCCTCGCCCGTGGCGTTGGTGTACATCCGGCGTAGTTCGACGATGGTGTACGCTGCGCGGATTAGAGCTTTCGGGTCTTCCTTTCGCGACCGTCGGGGTCCGCGGGGGTCATCTGATATGCCTGTTGAGATGGCTTCCGATATCTGGATCTCCAGCTGGCGGCCGAGGAGGAGACATCGCGTGCACCCTCTGAGCAGACGGGTTGTGCGGGCGAGATTCTCGACGACGGTGTTTAGCGGTTTTGCGACGTCGTGGCGGTCGAGGACTTCGCGGGAGAGACGCGCGTAGGAGGCCGATAGCTGCGAGAGCTGTTCGCGGATGCTGTTGACCAGCAGCTGGGAGTTGTCCCGCGAGGTCTTGGTGTGCGTGAGGAGGGTTTCGGCGGATGAGGTGGTGAGGGTGTGGATGTGGGTGTCGATTTCTTGGAGGTCGAAGAGAACGCGGGAAAGCGGGGTGCTCAGGTCTAATGTTGTATCGGAGGGATTGTTCGTGGCGTGGATGAGGCCGTTCGCGAAGGCGTATGGAGAGAAGTCGGGCGAGAGGAAGATGTCGAAGTCGATGTAGGAGGGGGCTGCGGTATTGGGGAGCTCGCCGTTGGCGTCTTCGGGCCCGGTTATCTGGACGATTGGGTCGTTCATGTTGACAGTATTCGCATCGCTTGTCGGTAGCGGGCTCGGTTCGTAGACTCGAGCACCTTAGCACGAACTCCTCTGAGGTGTCGTTGAAGTGGCGTCGAGGTGGATGGATGTTGAGGTTGGCAGGGTTGGCGTTGGTCGATATAAGCGAGATCTGAATATCGACCAAACTGAGCCGCAATTATACCGTTCAAGATGGATACATGAAATCTCTATCTACAAACAGCAAACTGCCGTGATTATACCCGGATTGTATATTTCCCGAATTGTATATATAAAAGGCAGCAAATAGCATAGATGAAATTGCCCTTTCTTTGTCCTTGGTATCCCAAATAAACCCAAAATATACGATAACTCCAAAACACCAAAGCTAAGGCCTGACTTGGCTTGTTTCGTAATGTGCCATATCTACGTTCTTGCTATGACTTCGAGGTTGCTCCGACATAGCAATATAAGTTTTGGCTCAGCCAAACAGGGTTTTCGGTCCCAGTCGTCAGAGATTCTCGTATATACGAGGCGCATCAACCGTAGCAACCATTCGTATCCATTAACCTATGGATGTCGACATTGCAAATCTCAAATCCCAAACCTGCCGAACGCTCTATCCAGTTCCTCTCCCGGACTCGCAGCCTGTTTCCCCTTCCCTCCATCTCCTGCACCGAGCATCTTCGGTTCCGCCGGCATAGCAAGCGGACCCGGCGCCCCACCGGCTTTCGTGGGTTCCAGCATCATAACACCGGTATCCAGCCACCCAGGCGCGAGTTTCCTCTTCTCCATCAGCTCTCGATCCTCAATACCCTTAATCCATTTATCCACTTCCTCTTTCGCGGTTTGTGATTCCTTGGCGAGATGCGCCGCTAGATTATTGCAGTCCGTGGCTAGTTGTTCGGGTGAGATGCTGGACTGTCCGGACGGTGAGACGATCTGGCTTGAGGACGACGGAGGTAGGGATGCTGGGAGGGAGATGTAGTCGTATGGGAGGGTAATCGAGGTGGGGAGTCCCGCGAACGGGGAGACGGTGAGCGGGATTTGGGCGAGAAGCCGGTGAGCTGGAACAAGTCAGTATAGTCTGTTAGGGACAGCAGATGGAAGAAAGTACCTGTTTGATCGTGCATCTTTTCAGCTTGCCTGGAGCTATCGCAGCTGTCGGACGATGTCAGGATGGTGGGGGGGGGGGGGCGGAGGTCGTGGCATGACGAAGATGCAGATGCCGCTCATACGAACGCGTGGTAGTTTGTATATCAACACATTTTGATTTCGAAGACGATTTTATCAAGCTTCAGGAGCTTAATATTAAGAAAAGGGAATAGAAATGGGCAAAACAATCTTAAGTTAAAGGGCTATAGTAGTAATCTTAAGTTTGGTACTTTGGATGCAATCACAAAATCTTGAGAGTGATATATAAATTCTTAGGTTGCATCTAATAATATCATCCGAAGACGTCGCGAGTTTAGTCGGCTACGGTATAGCTATAATCTCACAATCACAATTAATTGCTATAACTCAAGTAACAATTGTACAGTGATTTTAAGAAGTTAGTTTAACAAACGTGCACTTGATTGAATCAATGGTTACCTACTACCAGGTAGGTAAGTAAGTAAATCCTTGAGTATATACTATCAATCCAAGACATATTTTATCGTAGACAAGTTTGTAACCACCAAGATACAGTTATGAACTGTATACTAAAATTCTGCATATGCACCGATCCTCGGTACGGTCAAGATTGCAAAGGAAATCCTATGATCAATTGAGTATATATCTTACAGAACCATAACGAACCCCGAGAATCGCCAGTCTCGTTTCAAACCCCAAGAGATCATTTTCTCAAAAGATTTCCGAAACTCAATCAATATATGTGAGTTGCGGCCAATTATATTAAAACGAAGAACGCCCGAGATATGGATTCGGGAGGAAAAGAGATACCAAAGCATCATACCGTTAACTGTTATAATTATGCATATTCTTTGGCCCGGGGCAGCTACGCACTACTAGCTACTTGGCCAGGCCCAAGGCAGCAAATCATACTCGAAGATCAAATAGATAATCTAGTAGTATACAGCCCCGAGTTTCTAACTACAATCCACTTCGAATCTACCCCCGTTTCAGTATAATCTATAATCAATCCAGCACAGCCGTACAGATCTACAAAATACCACACCCAAACTATGCGTGCCGATTTTTCCGCCCCGAGGTAATTGCGCAAGCATTCTAACCCGCAACGGTTCGGAATACTAGCTTAGTTTGAATCCTTCCATGCCAAATCGATATCGCCCGCCCACCCTCCAATATTCAATATATATCTTTTCCGGTATCTTCATCCACTATATGAAACACTTACCCGAAATCCGAACTATCTAAAGCCCACTGACTGAAGAGAAGACTTACATAATTAAAAGTACAGAACCTACGAATTGATAGCTTATGATGTCAATCTGAACCCCCTATATCTACTAAAGTTTGATCAGATCAATCGATAGAACGAAAATAAGGAAGGTAGGTCTGTTCGTAGGAAAGCAGTAAAAAGAAATATCCCCAGCTCTGGCGCCTGGAACGTTAACCATAATCTTCAATAAAAAGCAAACAACACAACCCTCGCCACGCTTTCCGCCGAGAAACGCTCATCCGAGCTTATCGTTTCCCCTTTCGGCAGTTTATCCCTAAACATCTCCTGCAACACATTTTGTAGCAGGAGCCGTTCCAAGGGCGAGACAGCCCGTGCACCTGGGTACCTCTCCCCGGGGAAGAAGACTGGATAGTTAAGTTCTTATTGGAAACGCAAAGCGAGGCGATAGAGATTGCAATCATCGAAACTATTCGAGTTGCGGGAGGCGTTTCTTGTAGGATTCATATCAATGAGAAAGTCTACGATACTGACGGGGTAACCCCCTATAACTACACCGAGCGCTTGATCCACCACATCGATTACCATGCAGTGAAATCTAGCGACTCCTCCCCTGCGCTGCGTTAAGTAGTGTGGTATCATTCATTTTTATGAACTGTACAAACAGAAAGAGAAGAGGGAGAAGAGGAAAAAAGAGCATAAAGTTAATGTAGACTTGGTTTTGTGGTTTTCCATCCGAAAAGAGAGATAAAATTAAACATAGAGAGTTGCTAGCAAAAAACGAGATGGGTTTTTTTCGTCGTCCTTTTTTAAACAGAAAGAAAAATATAAGAATGCCCTTTGGTATACACCGTAGAACGCTATGAAAAATATACAACCCTTTCTTGCTTCAAAATGCTTATATCATCTCTCGTGCTCCGTTAGATTGTTGTTTTTTTCCTTTCCCCCAAAACTCCCAGTTATCAAGAGGGAGGTGTGGGTGGTGTGGTGTCATGTTATATGATATGAGTGTTGGGTGATAGAAAAGATAAGAAGTCTGAAGATACATCGTCTTCGAGACTTGGAGGTGGTAATAAAAGAAAATATAAAAACAGACAGGTATCATGTATACTTGAAAGAAACTCCAGGATTAAAAATGCAAGATAGGATATATACCAAAATATGAAAAGTAAACTGAAGTATTAAAGGAAAAATATATTTATCGTCGAGATGAAGGTTTTCGAAGAAAGGAAAACTGTAAAAGAAAAATTTACAGTTCTTCGAAATGTTAAATTTTAAAATCTCGGTGTGGCCCTTGTTCGTGCGGCGGCACGAGTACGTGTACGTATACGACGGTTCGCTTGCGCTCCGGTTCGGGTGCCTCCTTGGGCCGGCTTCCTCGGGTTCTGCGCGGGAGTCTTTGCAGGAATCTTCGCGGGAGCTTTCACGGGAGTCTTCGCGGGAGCTTTGGTAGGAGCTTTGGTAGTCTTGGTGGGAGTCTTCGTGGTGCCTGTCTTGCCTAAAGAAAAGAAAAAGAAAAAAGAAATAAAAGAAATAAGTCACTTATCTTTTGAGATGATTTTGATATTTTACTGGGACTGGAAAGAAAGAGAGAGAGAAACAAAAAAGAATTAAAGGAGTAAGGGAGAATCAAGAAGAAATTGGAAGAAAGAGAGGTTTGCGGGAAAGGAGAGAAAGAAATTAGCGATTCAGAAATCATCATTTGCGGCCATTGCGATTCTTGCGACCACGACCGCCGCGACCACGACCAAAGGCAGTCGTAGACACCGCGGCAGCCGGTGTGGTCGAAGACTGCACTGCTACATTTGTCTGTCCTGGGGTACCCGCTGTTGTGGAAGTAGGAGTCTGTTGCTGCTGTGGGTTATTACCATTGTTGTTTCCACCTCCAGTAGATCCGTTGCCGTTGCCGTTACCAGTATTGGCATTGCCATTACCGTTACCGGTGTTTCCGTTGGCATTTCCGTTGCCTCCGACGGTGAATTTGACGCAGTCGTCCTGGGCACCTCTTTGGGCGACGGGCATAAGGACGGGTTGATGGTTGGACGCGGAGTTCATGGTGCAGCAACGATAGTTGCCGGCTGGGAGGCCACCGGTGACGGTGGCCTTCAGTTGACCGGAACCGTTACCGGCATCGTTGATACCCTTGAAGAAGGCGAAAGTACCTGGGTTTGGTCTGCAAAATATTAGATGTATTCACTTTTGATAGGTTGTAGAGGATATACGTACGGAGCATTGGGGTTCAAGCTGTTACCCAGGTCCTGGCAGGTAATGTGACAATGTCCGATAATGTTACCGCCGTTGCCGAGCTTCTGCGGGGCAGAGTAGTAAGTTGTTTGGGCGTTGGTGAACGATCCGGCTTGCAAGTTGTTAACCTGCACCCTGACGTCAAAGTCGGTATTCGGGGCAATGTTGTCGTTATGCTGGGGGAAGAGAAAGATGGATGAAATCATGTTGTTGGCAGAGGGGATTTCACCCATAACGACACCGTTACAGCTGCCACCTCGGTTCTGGGCACCGTTTGTTAAGGTCTTGCCAGTGCAAAAGTTGATAAAGTTGGCAGGGTCGCTGTATAAATATTAGCCGTTTACATCTTATGAAAACAGGTTGGTGAATGTTGACTTACGTAGCGGAGTTGACTTGACCCGCTGTGACAGCATCTCCAGCTTGACCGGTGTTCTGAGAAGCAGTCTGGACGTTGGCCGGGTTGAGGGTAAGAGCATTGCCGTTTCCGCCGTTATTATTTCCATTCCTATTGTTGTTGTTCTGACGGGCTTCGATATGGTCATGCAAGTGACGAGCGGCTAGAAAGTTTTCGACGCTGGAAGGGAGGATGCCGGCCTGGGCAACAGCAGCCATAACGATCAGAGAAGAAACTTCCTTGAAATGCATTTTGACTGATGAAATTGATTGATCCTTGGATATCGAAGGTGTTTTTGTTTGAAAAAAGTTCAAAGGGGTCCTATATAAAGCAGACTGTAATGAAAGTGAAAAGGGACAGTGAAAGGACGAGATCTACTCGAGAAGAGAGAGCTAAACAACTTCTTGTCGAAAGAAGGGAAAGAATGGAAAGTATGATCACGATCGACGTGATCTCGACCGGCGAAGAATGAAAATTACAAAGGAAGGAAGGAACCGGCGACGCTCAGCAAAGTGCTTGATAGTGTGAGAGAGTGCAGAGAGAAGGAGAAACACCAAGACTAGAGGGATGGCTTCCCTTATATGTTTTCGAATCGGGTACCTTGCATCTTACTAGCAAAGCCCGAATTGGCATCATTGGCGTACATTTTGCACCGCACCGTCTTATTCCCTGCTGGGGTTGTTTATCCCGTGGATACGGGGTTTGGAATCCTGCTACACGAATGTTTCTGCAGGTTAACCTTCTTTGGGGCACTGGATAGGATAGGCTGGCCACCGTTATCATCGCCGGCAGATGGTGACAATTGAACGGTGAAACGTTGGAGGCTCCAGGCCGGGGTGCATCTGGGCCAGCTGGGTGGGCACCGCTCGGGGGGTTTGTGCCAAGTTGACCATGGGTCATACGCATGGCATCTCGTCGTCAAATAATGAAGCTTCGCCTATTCCTTTTCGAAGTATCGTCCACACTTGCCCTATTTCGCGCTTGGCCTTGCCACGGCCTGGGAAGATCTCTGTAATCTGTGTGCTGCAAAGGTTCCTCGAAACACCGCTGGAACTAGTTCCTTGGCGCCGGGTGTCTTGTCCTGACTGGGGTTCGTGATGGGAAGCTGTGCCTCATTGGACGGTCCCCACCGCCTGGCTGCATCAAGCGAGGCATGGCGCCAAGGGCAAGGGACACTTCTGAGGCGAAACTTGTTTACACCTGTCTGAACCTGTCCGTTCCAAAACGCCAGCAGCCTCGGACTCCCCTCTGGCGATAATTAGGCACTCATAAGTACCAGCGATCGGATCTGTGGAGAGAGTATTACTCTTTGCTGACTTGATAATAGGGGCGATAGGAGACCAAGCGCCGAAGGATTCCGAAGGTCCAGAATTGATCTTGATTTCGCTTTCGATTTTTGGACATCCAGGTGAGAGCCTTTCGTTCTTTCTTGGTACCATGGCCCCTCCTCCTGACGGTGATTATTACGTCCCGGCACAAAGTTCCGATGAGATGGCGCCTCGTATAAGATATAATAGCCGGTTTCTTAAAAAGTAGTATAATGAAGATCACAGACCGTTGTCTGAAGAATCTTTTGTTTCGACTTTCTATAATCGTTGAAGTCATGATCACTTAATTCGATTGAACGGCCATGACGGGTGCCGTGGATCGAACTTTACGTCGAGTCAGGCGGCTAAGCTTTCTTGGCCCGGCAATGACTTTTAAAACTCGCAGGAAGATACGGTATATTAATCTCGTGCGTATGCAAATATCCATATTCGCGCATGCCCGTTTGTCTCAAAGGCAGCCCTTACATCGAGGTCTCGATCGGTTTGCATATGCGATTCGAATGTGTTTCCAACGGGGACCGTCATCCAAACTTTTAAGCTTTTACCGATCTCATCGCATGAATCTTGGTACCTTTTGCGATTGGTACTTTATGCATATTCAACAATGTCGCGTCCTCGAACCCGCTCTGCTTCGTTTTATTCAGTTTATTGTTTAATTAAATTTTGTCAATCGCTGTGTCAACATGCCGTATTCTCCTATCGATCGGAGACAATCATATATATTAGCGAAGCAAACCACAAAAATAAAAAACGAATTCGCAGTTTCGTTTCCGCGCAAAGGCAAAAGCCGACCGCTTATTCAGCTTGTTCTATCTGCCAGCTGCCGTTGGAGTTAGAATCGCCATTGAAGTCCATTTGTCATGGACGGGAAGCGTCATGAAACAAAACCGGCTGCGTTTCTGAGCGGAAAGGGGAGCAGACCAACTATATCGACAGAACCCACGATCGTTGAAAAGTACTTATTCTTCTTCCAGAAATAGATGCACAAAATAGATGATTTTTTAAAACTAGCGTCAGGCCCGTGCACTTTAATCCGAGCCTGTCATTCACGATCGAACTGGTGTCTTTGTTCGCTACCACTGTTGGGTAAAGTCGCCAGTCGCACGAACTACCGAAGTCCATAATTCTCACGAAGTAGTCTACCAAAACAATTTACGTCCGCTACGCTGCCACTTTATTTCGAAAGAAACCTCCCACAGCACCCATTGCCGCTCCAAATTTTACTTCTGCCGTGCCAGCTGTTGACGTCGTCCCATCTCTAATCCACTTTGGCAACTTGCCCCAAATATTCTCCCTATTAAACCTCCTATCCAGCAGTAGAATAACCGCATAATCGTTTCTATGCCGTATAGCCCTCCCGATACTCTGATTAACCGCTCTCATACACGCATTCTCGTAAAACTCCTGCGCGGCTACTTTCGCCGCTTGTCGTAGTTTACTCTGCTCGCTGCCACCAACATCCGAGGAACTCCGTTCGAGCATCGATTGTTCCACAAACTCCATTTTCGATTTCCACTCCGCGCTGTGAACGTTCGGAAACGGTAGACCGACCATGATCACGCCTCTACCCAGATTATCTGAAAAATTGATCCCCTCGGACATTTTCCCTCCCACGACACTGAGTAATAATGCACCCTTGCCCGAATCCACCGCCTTGGCGTAATCCCGCAGAATATCGTCGACGCTACTACTCCCCTTCTCTTCTCTGAACACCGGTTTCTTAGCTTGCAGATTTTCATAGAGATTCTTGCTTTGTCCCTGCGTCGGCCCTTCCCAGACTTTGACCACCGTTTCCAAATACGAGTAACTCGGGAAGAACACCACCACCCCATGAGGGATCACATTACACAGGTTCATAATCGCCCTCCCCAGTTCCGTGATCACCCTCTGATCTCCGCGTTTGTCAAACGTGAACTCGAATTGCTGCCCTGTAGGTCCGATGGGTACGGTCATCGCCAGCATGTTCTCCTTGGGTATAACGTGCCCGCAGGATACCATCCTCAATCTCTCGGATGGCAAATAGGGAAACAAATGATTCACATAATCGGACATGGGTTCCATCGTTCCACCTGCTAAAACGACCGCGCGAGCATCCTCCACGAGCTCTTTGAAGTGGTGGGCTGGATCTAGCAGCATATATCTGAACCCGACTGTAGATTTTACGTCTCCTGCTGCTGTTGTGGATGATACGTCGTCGATGGGGCCGTAGAATACTTTCCCTTCTTGTTCAGGGTTTGTGAGGGCTAGGAGGAAGGCGTAGACGTGACTTAGGACCGGTAAACCTGCTGATGCTGGTACCTTTTTCGCTTTTGATGCGGGGAGTTTTTGTTTTTTGGCTTCGGTTGCTAGTCGTTCGTTTTCCGTGAAGACGGTGTAGCCTTCTATTTTTCGAGGTAGTTTGCTTTCTTCGAGGTATTGTCCCAGCTTGAAGATATTTATCTGATCCACACCTCTCAAGCGTAGTAATTCGCCTTGTGTGACTACTCCCTCGGGCAACTTTGACGCTGGTTTCGATGTATTATCCTTCCCCATAGAGAACTTATCTTCCAACCAGAGTTTTAAGGCATTTACGAGCTTGTGGCATTGTGCTACGTATACCCGATTACCACCTTTGAGCTTCTTGCCGAATTTCATAATGTAGGCGGTTAGATTATCTGCTGATTTTGTGAGTTGCGAGAGGGAGATGGATACGGAATGAATATTCGCAATGGCGTCCATGAGGTTGTGCGCTTCGTCGATTATTATGACGTGGTTTTTTATGCTGATGTTTAGTGCTTCCCGGGAGGACTTTTGTAAGAGTAGTGGGTACGGCAGGGTTACTATCTATCATTTTCCATCTTATGTTAATAGGTTCTTGGGTTTATGTTTCAGCGACTGGAGTTTTGTTGGAGTTTTGTTACCTCTGAAGGTCTTATAGCCTCCCGAGAAGCGTAATACCCGCAAATATTCAATTTTTCACCAACCCCTCTGAGATCCTCGATATCTTTGATCTCTGCTAGCGCTAAATCTCTAAACTGGCGTTCGAGAACAGCTCGCTCATTGTCCACTTTCGATAACAAGAACGGGCATTTCTTGTCCGCTGGTGTGGAAGACTGCTGAAGATCTAGACATCGGTCGTTGACGGTACTCGGCGCTGTTGACGGCGTGTTTACTTTTTCGTTGATGCATAGTAGCTTGCGAGAACCTAGTGATAGGTGTTTGACTACCTCTTCTGTCTTTTCTGACTCTTTGGATGGTTCTTCGTGGTCGAAATCGTACGTTGGCGGAAAATGCACACGGCGGAGCTCGGATGTGAACTGTGATAGTTGGGAGTGGGTTCTTGAGCAGTAGAATATCTTGACAACGATAGATATTAGTAAATTCGACGTGAGAAGGGAGTAGAAGTAGTGTACTTTTATCTCATCTGGTAAATCCTCTTCTTCAGCTTTTTGCTTCAAAGGACCATACCCGGCTCTTTTCAACGTCAGTTAAATTCTATTGTAGTATACCACCGTGGAAAAGAAACATACTTCTTCATAAGCTCAATAGTCTCCTTCGAGAAACCTGAAAAAGCCGGATCGCTTTTATCACCATCATTACCACTCTGGTAATCTTCAAGTTCGAATTCTGCTTCCAGGATAGCTTGCTCATCGGTGTTTCTTTGGCCATCGTCAGGTTTCTAATAAGTTGTGTTACCCTCGTCGCCGCCAAATATATATGCTCGTTGTTAAGAGGTAATAGATACCTGCCGTTTCCCGCCAAACAATCTAACCTGCTGCTGCTGGTTCATTTTTCGCATATACTGCTCTCTTTCCTTCTCTTCTCTTTTGCGAACTTTCCGTAATCGTTCTTCCATTTCCCTTCGTGCGCTGAGGATGGTTTCTCGTTTTTCTTTTCTGGCGTGGGCGAGAACCCATGCTGGGGTTTTGCCATCTGCGAAACGAGTACCTTTTAGAACTTTGAACTAGATGGGTTGGCATGGTATAGTGAAGGGCTTATACCATCGACATCCTCTGCGAGTTCGGCGTTAAGTTTTTGTCGTTTGTGATCTCGCAGCCAAGTTAATGAGCCGCATATTAAACTTAGCGATTTGCCCTTTTGCGAAGCGGAATGTAAGCTTTCTTTCTTTCTTTCTTTCTTTATATAATGTATAATTTCAATAGATCGTTTCCAGATATACCGTTCCTATCAAACAAGATTAGAACATGTTCTTTTCTATCTTTTGGCATTCAGATATATTGGTCTCGCCAATATCATAAACATCAAAAATCGGCAACAATCAAGAAACTCACCAGTAGGGGACTCAAATATCCCAACACAACCATCCTCCAGAACATCGTAGAGAGCATTCATAAAATCCAGTTGGATCGGGTACGGCGTGTACGGATGGTGGAAATTCCGCTGAACGGTACTTGCCGCGGCATCTTGTCCGTCCGTTTGGTGCGTATCTGCCATCGATTCGATTGTTGAATCTTGATATCTTGGAACGCGTTGATAGCTAGAGTTGCAATTTGATTTGATAGCTCGATGAGACGTGGTAGTGCATTGGCTGGTACGCGAGGTCGTCGGTCGACGTTAAGGTTTAGTTTTGCGACGCGTTGATTGGAATGTATCAACTCAACAAAAAGCTCATCGTGAGTGGCAACTGCAACGGTTGACAGCATGCTGTCTTGACGTAAGGTGGCGAGAACATTCGAAAATATTTACTTTGATCTAGTATAATAGAAATCACAGTTCAAACGGTAATCTTTAGCTTCGTAAAAATTGAGTTAAAATCATATTCTATTAGGGATATCATTTTGCACAGTGTTTTGATCTTTATCACATGGTTGGACCGTCGTAGATGCAGTTCTATTCGCCTCGGCCTGTGTAGTATATATCGAGACTTCTCAAGTTATTGCGATTGGATACGAGAGTTAATATAAGACATGACGGGAATAGCCGAAGAGTTCCTAAAGAAAGGTAGGGAACTATTGGAACTTCCATGAGCTCTTGACATTAATTCGAAGGGCATTGCACATGCATAGTGTTCATGGTCCAACACCGACATTTCGATGCATGTTATAATATCAATTCCTTCGATAGACGTTCTCGATAAATTCTCCTATCATTTGCTATTCAAGCGTAGAATAACGACAACCGAAAGTTTTAATCGGCCAGACGGTCGAATCATGCATTGTTTCCTAATTACTTCTCGAAGAGTCTAGTTGACCGTCGACTGAGTATCTTGATATCAAGATATAAACCCATCCGATCAGGACATATCTGTCAATTGCGCACCTCGGATCGTATCACCCCATTTGTAAACCCTACATCGAACGGCACCAATAAAACCTCTTTTCCCTTTTTTTCTTGAAGTTTCTCTTATCACATCGATTGATCGCATACGGCCAGTCTGGGGCATATTCCAATTACGCCTGCAGCAGTGCTTAAAGATTGGCTGAAGCGGTATGGGTGATATGTTCAATTAGAAATTTTTTGATGCACTAACAACTGTCCGGCGGTGATTTATCTAGATCGCTAAGATGCGAGAGGTAATTGGCACAATATCATATGGTATTCCTTTGAATTATGCTGCGATGATCTCTTTTTATATCACTAGGCAGGGTACGACATGCCGAATGCAACACCTTGCGCTGTTGAATTTTGGATGCATATCTGACGTGTAAGCGTAGGCAATTGTGTGGGATATCCGTTATTTTTCAAAGCAGAAGGATATACAGGAGATGAAAAAGCAAAGCTTTGCTGTATATGTACCTTAGATGCAAAGTGAGCTTGTGCAATGTTGGTCGTTGTGAGTTTTATCACAGCTGCCGATATAGCATGATAAACGGCTTTCGAGAACAAAGAAACGAACAGTTGGAAAGTTAGCCAACAATTATTCCGAGTAATAGTTTGTCTCTTGGCCCCGGTTCCGACTGCTAGTCGGCTTCTGGAACGTAGTACCCGGTACCCTGCTGGCTGCCAGGCATTAAGGATCACATCGTGACATGACATTGCGTCGAGGCAGAGTACGCTGCTCGTTAGCTAGGGTCTCCAACACACATGAAACCTCAGCTTTCTGTTTCAACTTCCCTCGAATAATCATGCAGGTCGTATAGCCCAAGAGCAAGCAAGCAATGAGCAAAAAATTTTCAATACACTCGGCCACCCTCGTGAAAGATCAAACTTTCTTTTTATCTTTTTATTTTATTTTTTTCGTCCAAAGGTTGAATTTTCGTGGACTCCTCGAGGCAGACCCACCGGCCTATCTCCGAGTGGCCAATTCAGATGTCTTTTGTTAAGCGATACAAATCAGAGGTTGCCAGCACACCAGCGAGACCACAGATCCTTAACTCGTCTTAGGCGTTTCATGCATTCTGACGTGCACGCAAAAGTCGAAAGTATCCATTTGCATACTCTTGCTGAGAAAAAGTTTGCTTGGTTGGAAGGAATCTCGTACTACCCTTCAAATCCGCAGTGGAGAATTCTCAATTGCGTGCTTGCTGAGGATATTATGCTGAGGGAAATATCGAGATTAAAGATCAATTCTTCAGGCGTATAGGGGGCTTAGAAATGAGCCGCAGTCGCGTCGATGCTGTGCCAAAGGATAGGAGGGCCTGGATCGATTTCGTGAAACCTCCAACGTCGCGGCAACACAACAACAATCAATTGAATCAATCAAGGTACTTAGGGTAGCTCGGCCAGGCTGGAATACAACCCGCTTGCGGCGGCAACCTGCTCGTAAGATGTATCACTTTCCCCTCTCTTCTTCCCCTCTTTGAGATGACCCGGTGCTAGTATGTTCGCTAGTGTAGCTGTCTGATGTGTACAACATTGAATTTTTCCTAAAAAGGCAATATGAGGGGTGGAATTGATAACGCGACAGAGCCAACAGAACGGTTCTACATTTGAAACAGCCGTTGAGAACCGTAAGAAGAAGAAAATAACGGAGGAGATAAAAATTTTTTTGCAGACACCGTTTGCGGTCAAGGAGTCATTCCGAAAACCCAGCCATTTACCATCGTGAGTTAAATTCGATCTGATAGTAGAGTATAGCTATGCTATGGCAAGCTTCGCGAAGAGGGCATCTAACCCTGGCGGATTCTCTTGCCTATACAACACACGGAATGTATTCGTTGGTGACCAGCACGTACCCAACCACCATTCTGAGGAAAATATATCCCTCTATCTGCGGCATGAATCATGAAACATGTCAGGCTTTGACAGCTCGCTGAAATTGGGCGTTTGTCGTTTCAATTCAATTCGAAAGAGAGAAGTGGGGTCTCGTAACCATATGAATTTGCGATTTGAGGTTCCTTATTGAATTATAGGAGTGTTTGGGCGCTTGTGGAGCTTGCATGAAGCGAGCAATATGTGGCATAGCTTGCTTTCTCACCAACTTTCGACTTTTTCTCTCGTTTTTTACTTTTTGTACTTAATATTTTTTTTCTTCTTGTACTGCCAGCGAATGAACAATTGAGTGACCTGGTCAGATACCTGGAATGCATATGCTCTCGACTGTATCTGTCTATTTTTCTTCTTTTTCCCGCATATACCCGTTGAGCCTGACCAGCCCCAGGCCCCGAATTGCGTGTCAGTTTCGTTAGATCCTATGTCTTTTTCTTTTACCGCCATAACACAGAGTTTGCTGGAGGGCCTTGAAACACAGCCCTACAAGATTTATATAGGCTGCACCTACCCCGAAACTGTAGACTGCCTGCTGCACTCACAAGAACTCTGAACTATCGAACTGGCATTTGATATTTTTTAGTAGTATAAACATCGACAGAATCCCCTAAAAACACATATCGAACTTTGTCTCATAATAATAATTATCTATCAAAAGGCAATTGCAATTGCGCAGTACTGTCACATCGCCACTCTCAGACGCCCGATTACATCGATTGTCCGGCCATTTCCTACCGAAAACCGGTTTATATCAATCAGATCAGCTATCAGAACACCAAACAACTTTTGGTGTGCTGGCATCTCGACGATCGTCCGAGACAAATCCAACACCCACAACACGTCCAACAGCAGATGTTCGCTACCACTCCGCCAACACAAAAGCGACGGCTTCCCTCCTCGCCGTCCCTATCCCCCAGATTCTTCCAGCCCACGCCTTCATCGATGGCTCATCCCGGAATGCACTCGCGAACATCGTCAGTAGCAGCTGCTACCACTCCTAGACCTCAATCGCCTCAGGAATCGTTCTTTACAGCGTCGTCTTCATTTGATTGGCAGTCGCCGAAAACGATGGCGCCAACATCTCCAATGACTCGTCCGCTCTCCTTCTCGCCGCATCTCAGACACCTTTCTCCCACTCCGAGCAGCGGACCACCCTCTGTAAAGTCAATGAGCGACCACGAAAGCTCAGACGAAGAACTCTTCTCACCTCTTACACAAAACCTCAAAGTCCACCTCCCAGACCCAGAGTCCGAATCCGAAGAAGACGACTTGAAGAAAGATACAGATCTCGTAGACCCATCTCGTATCCCAATCGACCTCAGGTCCGATATCGCCTCCGTATTCTCCGACCACATTTTCACCTCTACTCAATCCCAAAAGCCCACCTCTCTAATCATCGAAGAACTTCCCGCCCTTCCGCTCTCCCCAGCCCTCAGCCGAACAAACTCCTCCGGCTCAGCCGTTTCCAATATCAGCGCAGGCCATTCCAGCCACGTATCATGGCAGGACTCTGGCATCGAGATCATCCAAGGCGAATACTCATCCTGCGCCTCCGACTCCGATCTGGACACAACAGACGACCCACAAACCGAAGACGACGAAATCGACGACTTTGAATGGAACGTCGATGTCTGCTCTAGCAGTTACCCCACAGACGACTTCCTTCTCGGCGGCATGCTCGGTTTGAGCACCGGCGGTGTCACAAACGCCGATATGGGCTACGGCATGGGAGGATTTCCCAAACCGATGGACCGATCGTACAATATCACCAATCGTCCCGCTACTCCATTCTCTCCTAAGAAGACGCGTGCGTACTCTACCGTTTCCGCGACGTCGATGTTTACCCAGAACTATGATATGGGTATCACCACCGGTGGCAGTGGCACTCTCAAGCGACGTAGTTTGAATACTCCCAACACCAAGAAGAGAAGAAGAATTATCTCGCTCTTTGACAACGATGGGGAAGGTGACGATGAGAGTGATGAGGCTGAGACGCCTAGTCCCGCGAAGAAAATCAAGGGTCGGATGACCATTGATGCTGTTCTTAACGGTGGTATGAGGAAGCAGAGTGCACGAAGGAGCAGTTTGAGCCAGATGTTTGGTTTGTCCATGGGTGAGGATATGGACGTTGATCTTTGAATACCCTTTTCCTTTTCCTTTTAGCACTTGAAGTTTTTGGTTACATTATATGCATATGCGCTGGTATTTATGAGTTATGATTCGATTGTTTGATTTATACGTTTTGATTCTTCATACAAGATACCATTCTGTCGTTCTTGACTTTATAGACTGTCTTGTCTAGATGAAGCTCACTCTACTCACATATTCTGGTGTTTTTTTTCTTTTCTTTAATTGGGGATTCTCTTTCTCTTTGGTTATTAGTTTACGGATACAGGGCATTCTGGCATTTTGTTTGTTTCGTTCAGATTGCATCTGGTATCGCAACACTCTTCACTATATGGCGTTTTTATTGATATCCCATCTCTATTAATGTATTTAAGATTTCTTAATGACCACTCTGATGATTCCTACACAAAATCTTAATATCTATGATGTATACTCTGGCTTGACGATGAATCAATATTTTTGACTCTAAACGCGGTAACTACCACCATTTTCTCGGACAGCAGTTCAATGGTGTGCTTGGTAATTCGGATATTAACCACGTAAAAAAGCCACGTAATACTAACAATACCCAGATAACGATAGAAAAGAATGTTGGAGTAAGACTCCACGACCTTGAAAAGTGACAGGGTTTCGGACCCTGTCCGTCAGGATGAACCCTTACGTACCTGGCCAACGTAACGTTCAAGAAGCGAGAATTAAGGAAGACAACCAATAATTGTTCTTTGCGAGTGTGGTCGTTGGCTCGAAGCAGCTTATCAATTCGAAAGAGGGTTATTAGTCTCGGTAATCAACCATTGAGAGGGATAGGTTGGACGGAAATAAAGGTCGGGAAGATTAGGAGGAGATTTGGTAGATATACCGAGGTCATGGACGAATTAAAGGGTGAATTCATCCAATATGCCTAGACGTCTTTTAATTTTGAATTGTAAGCGGAGTGGACGTCGGCCGGATTTTCATGTGGATATCCAACTCTCGACGTTAAATCTTGAAGTCCGATCGACTGATATACTTCTTATAAAAAAAGAAATATTCTTTGTAGTAAATCCCAAGTATGGATTCGGTTATTAGCTAATCTCGAATGAATCAATTGAAATTGGTCGTGAGTCTAGGCTCTGGGCCCTTTGGTGAACTCTGGGGTATTGCAGTTTGATTGTCCCAACAGTCTGGTTGCGAGAGCAGTTTACTGGGGACCATGTGGCTCTGCTAGCTGCAGCGAGGCTGGGGTTTAACATCTTCTCCACAATTGTACAATATGTAACACGCGGACACGGAACACCTGCGAGATTTTTTATTCTATGAGTTGAATCAGTACCAACCGCATTGTGATTATGATCATCATGATGGTATTTCAAAGCATCAGTTCGCTAGTCCTATTAGGCGTTTCTCAGCGATACCGCAGTTTAACAATTACCACCTCGATCGCTACCATTCTATAGACCTAAACTTTTAGCTTTTTTTCTTCTTTTCGATTTTTTTATTTCTGATTGTTAATTCGAATTCAACGCCCCGCAGTTCAAGACGCCACGAAGTAAAAGAAAATCCAACAAAATGCGGGGAATTGCGACCTCGGAATGCCGAGGCTCGCGCGACTGTTCTTCGTTACTTCTTCGACCCCATATTCCAGAAAGGGATTACCCCAGTTTATCGCCTATACCGCCATCTTAGTCAATTCAAAACTTGAAGGGGTGTGCGCGTGCGCGTGGGCAAGCTAGCACATTGAAAACCTTAGATCCTCATCGCATCGAGGAGTATAAAATTCAGCAATGTCCATGTTTCGAAGGTAGAGTCGGAATCGAATTAGTATGGACTGTGTCCACCAGCGGTATCCATAATATAATATACTCCTCCTAAACTTCTCCTCTTCGTCGTTACAGCATCTCATTTTACTGGACTTGAACGTGTTCGAACGAGTTTTTGTTACAGATTCTGTAAGGCAAAATTTAAAATGGCGTCCGGATCAGACATTGAAGCTGTCGAGAAGCGCGAAATGTCCGATATCGAGGTCGTCTACTCGGAACATGCGGGGGTGAGTAAAGTGCCCGAGCATGCATATAAATTCCAGGATCCGGAAGACCATAAAGCGTCCCGGTCACCACTGGAGAAGAGGTTGCTATTGAAGCAGGATTTGCTGCTCGTGCCGCTTGCTGCGCTGATGTACTTTGTTAACAATCTTGTGAGTATAAATTCTCTTTCTATCCTTGCTTCGGTTTTGTCGATTTAATCTTTTTGCGAATTTTTGAGAAATTGCTTGGATTTTTCAATGTACCTTCGATCAAATTAGATGCATGAGAGGTGAATTCTAACTTGTGGAAAAACCATACAGGACCGAAACGGCTTTGGAAATGCAAAGCTTCTCGGGATGAACGCGCAACTCCATATAAGCGCAGACCAGTACGCGGATGCCGCAAACTTTTTCTGTAAGGAAATTAAAATGCATCTACATTTCGTGTTACAATTTTAACTTAAAATTCATGTTAACATAAAATTATAAAAGTCATCGGCTACGTGATCTTCATGATCCCAGGAAATGTCATCCTTCGTACCGTCCAACCGTGGATAGTCTTCGGTGTCGCTATCACCGCATTTGGCTCCTTCGTATGCGGCATGAGCGCGGCGAAGAACTACGGCACCATTCTGGCTTTACGTATGCTCGTCGGCGCCGGCCAGGCCTTCGTTCAGGGTATCGGGTTGAATATGAGTCTGTGGTATAAACGGCGGGAGGTTGCCTTTCGTGGTGGTGAGTTATCTTAAATAGCTTGATTCTTTGCGATCCAGATCATCATCTTTCGTTGCTGTATATTCGACCAAAGACTGATAAGATGCGAAATAGCACTCTACTACTCTATGGCTAGTTTATCGGGTGCCTTTAGCGGTTTGATAGCTTATGGCATCGGTAAGAACATGGCGCACACCTCCCGTGCCCCATGGCAGTGGCTATTCCTCATCGAGGGCGTCATCTCCGTCGGCATCGGTATCCTCGTCTTCATCCTATTCCCACCCTTTCCTGATAAGATGAAAAACGGCGAGAACTGGCTGTTCACCAAAGAAGAAATCCTCCTCGCAAGAGAACGATCCAAATGTAAGCATCACACCCATACCTCCAAAACTCACAAAATACGCATATACACACACATTCTAACCCGCATCTTTCAGCCTTCAACACCGAACACTCCAAGTTCGAACTCCACCAAGTCTTCGCCGCCCTCAAAGACCCAAAAGCGTGGGCCTACTCCTTCATGAACGCCGGTATAGGAATGTGTCTCTCAACCATCGGCGTCTTCCTACCCACCTTCATCGCCGACTTCGGCTACACAAACCTCGACGCCCAACTCTTCTCCGTAATCCCCTACGCGTGCGCATTCGTCGCCCTCCCGATATGCGCGTACATCAGCGACCGCATTAACCGCAAGGGACCCTTCATAATCGGCGGCCTCCTCCTCGCGTGTCTGGGGTACATCATCCTGCTAACCACCGCCCCGACAGGCGGGAAAATGGCCGCAGTATGCTTTATCACCACGGGGTTGTACACTTGCGTCGTGCTGACGGTTACCTGGTTGGGGATTAACACGGGTGGGTTTACGAAGCGTGGTTTCACGTGGGGGATGGCGGAAGTGTTCGCACAGGTGTTTAGTATTATGGGGACGAAGTTGTATAAGAAGCCGCCGAGGTATATTCAGGGACATACTATCATGTTGTCGTTTTTGGTTTTCGCGACGGCGAACGGCGTGGCGTTGTGGGTTTGGATGGCGTATAGTAATCGGAAGAAGGATCGGATTTTGGAGGAGTATGCGAGTAGAGGGGAGGTGCATCCGCATGCGGAGAAGTCGTTGGAAGAGGTGTATGAACATCATATTTATTTTAGGTATACTTTGTAGTTTGTACTCTGTATACACTGCAGGTTGTGTCTAATTATATGGTTCGAGGTTTTGGGATTCGGAATTCTTTTATATCGAGCTGTGTATGGTTATTGGAACTGAATGTAATGTCAAAATATGAATGATTGATCTTTTACCCTAGTCTCATAACCAGACACTTTTCTCTTTTACCCTTGTAGAACTATTACTCACCTTGCTGGAAATATATTAGAAATTGGGTTTTCTTTACAAGATAAGATTGCTTCGAGCGATTAAGACCATAGAGGTATATTCGGAAATTGACGCGGGCTGTACTTGTAATTTTAATTCAAAGAGATCTTGGGATTTCATCTTAACTTCATGTTCTCTATAATATTCTTCGCAAAATATAATGTAATAAAATAGCACCTGAATATAAGCAGATAGAGGAATTTATTGCCATCAATCGAAACGCCAAATAGCGCCAAATAATACAAGCCAAGCCAAATACCCAGAACCACATAATTATATATCCCGAACCAAATATATTACCAAACTTTTAAACCCCAAAATGAACTCAAGAGAGAATGTATAAAACATAAAATCACATAGCCAACATATTCCAATCGAACCCATCCAAATCGAACGCCAGATCCGTTCTCCCCGTCCCTCTTTCCATCTGCGCCCCCAAAATCCTATTCTCCGCCCCGATCCTCAACAGATCATACACCACGCTCTGGCCCATCCGCGATGTAATCGGCGGACTCAACCGTTTATCCTCCATATAAGGAATATCCAGCAGCAACTCGCACGCTTTATGTATGACATCATCTCTCGAATCGGAGGTAGTGATCAACGCCTGCCGCACACGCTCGATATTATCTTCGAGTACCTCACACTGCGTTGCCTGCTGGGTACGTAGTATTCTGGCGAGGACGAAGCCGGCATAACACATTGCGCGACGGATGTACGATGGTGTGATGGAGAGGTTGAGCGAGTAGCATATTTCTATAAGATCGCAGGCGTCGCGTTCGGATTGTTTTATCACGTCGATTTGTTTGGCGGAGATTGGTGTGTCGTCTGTTAGGATGTACGACCATACCTGGATACGGGAGTGGAAGAATATTATCTTTATGGCGTCGGACATCGGGTCGAGGTGTTCGACTTGGAGGGAGGCGAATTGTGCGCCGTAGGAGATTACTTGTTTTAGGCGGGAGGTGGTGTCCAGCGAGGTTGAGGAGGATGCGGTTGTGGTGTACCCGCTTAAATCGAGGGTTGCGTGCACGAGAAGGTGGTAGATGCGGCACATTTTGGAGAGAGTCGGGTCGAGAGAGGAGTGGGAGAAGCTGGAGAGAAGGGTGTGGTCTATTGTCATGGACGGGGGTACGCCGAGGGTGTTTGATTGCATTTGGCTGACGGCGAAACTGGCGATCCAGGTTGTGAGTTTTACTTCGGCACTGCGGTCGAATTGCGGGTAGGCGAGGGTTAGGTGGGTGTGGTTTTCCGTATGGCGGTGGAGGCCCATTTGGAGGCAGAGCTGGGTGGCCATACCGGAGTACATGTGGGATGGGTCTTCGTTGAGACTAGTGGTTGAGAAGGGCCAGATGCAGAGGATCATGAGTGCTTGGATGGTTTCGATACTGCGTGTTCTGGACCAGACGGTGTCCGATACCATGGCCCTGATCATGGGTGAGAGACGGGTACGTAGTCTACGAGTCGAGGCGACAGCGATGATTACCCAGAATAGGAGAGGGCTTTTTTCAAATATCTCTTCTGGGGAGGTCGATTCCATTCTGAAAGGGAGATATTGGTGGAAATATGCAAAGTATGTTCTGAATTGTTCGTCCACTTGGCCACGGGTGAGGCCTACATCTCCGATTATTCTGTACGGTGTGGAAGATGCCGATATTCTTCTGGGGATTACACTCGATTGAGTAAGGCTCGAGGAAGAGTTGGGAAGTCCTTGGACAGCTCCAGCCGTCACAAACAACTGAGGTTGCCATGCTGGTGAAAATGCATTTTCAGCATTAGAATTTATCACATTCGACGAAGTATCACTGTGCGCGTGATCTTGAAGAGCCGGTTGAAGCTGCATGATAGAATGTGGAGATGCCCTGACGCTCACGGGACTTGGCTGCTGCAGGCCGGCGGCGCTATTCTCAGGAGTGGCCGCGTTACCGGTGCTACTAGATAACCCGGGCTGCCACTCGGGGCCGGCGAAGGGACTCTCATCGTTCATGGAGACGTTGACTTGGTTTGACCCTGCGCCTGAAGGCGTAGCAGAGGCCGGAGATGGTAAAGTTGAATTAATACTATTGCTATTGCGTGTGGTTGTTTCCAGAAGAGCCTGCCGTAGCTGTTGAATTTCAGAAGACATCTGCTGGAGGCATTTGTTCTTTGAAGTACGTTTGAACGTGGCATCGAATACACACGGTTGTTTGAGAGACCGGCAGCGAGAGCACCCACCTGCGACGCCCGGGCTGGCGTCGCAGCGAGCCTTCCATTGCCGGCAGGTGGTACAAGCTTTCGCTCTCATCTTTTGCAAAACCGGATGCGCAGTGGGATGCGGTGTAGTCGGAGTTAATGCGGATCAGCGTGGATGTGGGTATTGTAAGACGGATTCCAACTCCGCGATTGAGTCGATGCAGTACAGCATCGAGCTGTTTAGAAGACGAACAGCGAAACCGGGCTCGCTTCCCGAAGATGTCTATATATATTTAAGAAACCGTTGATCTGAAGCCGGGAAATTGCGGAGAGGGAGTCGGAGCCAGAAGAATTTGCGGGGAAGAAGCCATGGACGCAGGCATCTGAAGATTGAGTGTCCCGAGGCTCGAGATGGAGGTACGGTAACTGACTTTGGTGTTCAGGCCGGATATAGTTCGCGTGCTCAGCTTTAACCTCTGTACATAGCTCTCCTGGGCCTCAAAGATGTGGCAAGTGAAGTTCGATTATTCGCGTGGTTTGGAGGGCTAAAGGTCTTGCGGTCCCCGCTGCAGTCGGGATTCGGCAAGGACTCATCTCGTTTCGACGGTTGACTGGTGTGGTAGGTTCGAGGTTGTGGAGAGTGGCCGACGCCGCAAATAAGTATTCCGAGGCCGCTCCTTCTAAGCAGCTCTTCCCTGCATATTGTGACCAGGGTATTGCAGGGTATTGCAGGGCATTGCAGGGGTTCGAACTGCGCCAAGCATCATTTGTACAACAGAATGAGCGACTCTTTTAAACACTGCCAAATAAATACTTGGGTCACTAGAAAGTGATTATATTATATAGATTAATGAGCAAGTAGATATTTATATACATTCGGTATCTACCCCACGTTGATCATACGCGCGACTCTTTAAGAAACCGCGCTTGAATCACCGTTTCAAAGATACTCGAATAGCTGAAAAGTGATAAGGAGTTGTCGCCTATACTCCTTCATCTTCCGATCGAATGGTTTTGACTGGCAATACTAAATATTTCGTGCCGGTGGAGTACTGTTCCTCACCGATCTGAGGTAATCCGCCGGAAAATAAACCGTGGCAAGGCGAACTTGAAGCCCGCGTATGCTAAAATTTTGCTTTGTTTGTCTTCAAAGTTAGGACGGAAGGTGCTCATATTGAGCAAAGGCATCCGCTGACGGAAGGCTCAAAAGCTAGTGTAAGAAAAAGGCTAGAACTGGTTGTAATAGAATGGAGTGATAGACGCACAATAAACTAACCAGGTAAATAGTCCTGTCCAAGTCCAGGGGGAATGAGTTTCCCCGTCCTCACGTTGGGGATGACTTTCCATCTAATAGAGATGGCCCTGTTCAGTCTTGTAAACATCAGCTTCCTGAGGGAAGTATATAGAATCAATGAAGAATTTTGAAATAGGTGTTGATTTGCGGTCGTAGGACGACTAGCCGGCCCGGAGCTGGAACGAAGCCTGTCGTATAGATGATGGAGTAAGGAGTCGTGAAGTAACCTTATCAAGGTGAGACATTTGATGGCGTGGTAGGAGCACTCAATGACGAGTCTAGGTGTTTGTAGAGGCCAACGATGGCTCTAATAGCCTCAAATCGAGAATCAGGACGACAGATATCGTAATCGCTGGCTGAGATGAACTCGAGTTTGTCGGTTTGCTGTTGTTTTGTGAGTCCTGATGGAGCCACAATTTTTCGAATGACTTTCTTCGGAATATTTAAATAGGAAAGATGAATAGATGTTCTAATATGCAAACAGCGAGACATTCATAGTCCCGAAGCTTAGATGCGGCAGGCGAAACTTTTATATTCCTAGCGGCTTGACCGAGAATGCACGGACTTCTTCTACACCTAGACCATCGACTCTCTCATTATCTGATGGCTAAACGGATGATTTAGAAGTGATGCCGACAAAATATTTTTCCTGTTTGTT